>CM045456.1:16098907-17298907 GCA_024666655.1 Dascyllus trimaculatus | reverse complement strand
AGCTGTGGTATTCTTTATGTGAATCTAATTGACAATTTACTGACATGGCATTAATCATACTTCATCTTTGACTGTTCACCTTTATCATATTAAAAAGCTATTCATCAGGAAGTCTTCCTATTTCCGTAACTGCATGCCCTTGTGTTGTGGTCGCAGAAGACAAACATCAGCAGGCTCACATCTCTCCAAAAGAGGAAAAGATACCTGTTACAATGAGAATGGTAGCATTTGGTATGACTAGTTGTCGAATCAATTTATATAATTGGCAGAAAATCAGCAATTTATTTTAAAATTAAAATCTATTTTATTATCACCGGCTCTCTGTGGAAGCCTTTTAAGTTTTGTTTTTCAATTATTGATGAAACTGGCAGGAGACAGGAATGACAAACTATCTGGGTGAGACAATAAAACCCCTGAGGGACTCATTGTTCACAAGCAGCTTCTCTTTATTAGGGTGTATCTGACTTCATGGGGAGGTACCTACTGCAGAGACAAAGGACATCTGAAGAAACATTGGTGCTGTTGGACAATAAGCATAGTGCTCATGTTCCCTCTCTGACTAACAATGAGCCCTGACCTCAACATCCAATCCCAAGAGCACATCTGCATCACTGATGAACGCAGTATGCACCTTAAAGTAGGAGCAGAGCTGAGAGCAAGATATTATATCTTGTGGTATCATTACACATCTTTAGCAATAGCAGAGATGTGAAGAGTAGAATCCAATTTTGGACCAAACCATTTCCTTTCTTTATATTTCCTTGCTGTTGCAGCTGAATCAAGGCAAAGGTCTAATGCTGCCAGGGCCTGACATGCTTCAGAGGTATTTGCAGCAGAAGAGTGCAGAGATCAATGTCCTGCTCCAGAACATCCAGTCCCTCATCACCTATCAAAAGACTGTCAGTCGACGGAAGGTCAAGCCCCAGCAAAGCCTCATCTCACAGATGGAAAGACGGCAGCTGCCAGTGAAACAGCAACGGTCTGCCAAGAAGACCCCCTAAAGCCGATGATGTCCTTGAATGGCAGTTTCTCATTTGTGTGAAGTGACTAGAAAGAACCGCAGCGTTCCCTGAATTTGAATTTAATGACAAAAGTGCATTTTTAGAAATAACCTCAGAAGCATTATTAACCAGTTTTAATCAGAATGTCCATAAATAGTATTACTGTACACATCATTTTACATGGGACACACCAAAGCAAATGTCACAAGGACAGTGTCCTGTTACTTTTGTTACTCTGTGAGGACCACTAGGAAACACACCCTTGAATCATTTACAGAGCAAAACTTCCAAAGTCAACAGTCCATATTTTTTAAGTCAACCTAGTTATATAAAAGAAAAAAGTATAAAACATAATATTTCATTGTCTTTTTTTTACACATTTACAACAAAAACATTCGTGAGAAAGAGCTGGATAAACATTTAAGAAAACAGCTGTGTTGATTTTGCTATGTTTAGAGGGGAAAACCTGTTGGACCTGAAACACCTGTAGCACAGGTTTGTTCTACTGAATGTGGTACAAAGCCTGTTACATTTTAAAATAGAGGAATAAAATAATGTGCAGCATTTGTTTTGTCATTCTTCCAAAGCCATCAAGACTATCTGGACATCTGCACGCAAGTCCCCTTACTGGCCATTAGCTACCTGGCTGATGAGCAACTGTGTAGTGGCTCTATCTGTGCACCTAAAGTGCCCTTGTCTGAACACCCCACTCCCACTTAGTGTGCAACGTCTTTTTATGTAAGCAATTTGTTGTTAAGACAGACGCAGCTGCAACTGCAAATCCATCCTTTTTCAAGATGGATGTCTCCTACAGGAACACAACCCTAACCACAACACCACTTTTAATTTTAATCAAACAAAAGGATCACCTCAGTACCCCCAAAACTTACTCTCCACCTCCCAGTTTGTTATAGACCTCAAGATAAATACCTGAAACTCTTCATAGTTACAGCTACTTGAGCCTCAGTTAAAAAATCTTTGGCCTTGTGCAGAATTATTATGTTTTTTTTTTGCCTTCACATCAGCACTCCTGGTCCAGCAAGCAGCTCAGGCGCAGGTTTCTGGTCATCTTGCCTCCTCAACCTTACAGCTCCTGGTCATGGCTGGAGTTGCAACATCGCATTGCTATCCAGGGGATGTCCACCAGCATCGCTACGCCGCACATTACTTATTCACAGACAGCAGCAGGTTAATCTGAAAGAGAGCCATGAAAAATGATAAGTGCTCACCGTGCCTTAGCTGATATACAGGGTGTTATTTAATGTTTCTTGACTGAAGTCGCTCTCAGCAGTTTTGGATGCTGCAAGCAGTATTATTACAACTATGCTGGGTGCCTTTAGGCTGTGCTAATCCCACAGCACTGTACCTGCTCCATAGATGGACATGCAATGATTTGAAGGTCTTCTCCGCTGTATTCCTCCTGAAGCAAGGCGTGCAGTCTTTGGAATACCTGCTGGATGTTATTCTGTGGAAAAAGCCATCGTATTATTGAGTGCTGGAAGGAAATTAATACTACATTTCCATCTGGCCTATGTCCCCCTCACTATCTTGTTTCCATGTCAACCACAGAATTTTGTTTCTCTCATTCAGCCTCACCTGGCACCTTGATGAACAGTACACAGGCAGCACCGAGATTTCTCTATTAGAGTTCAATCACGCTGACAATTTATAGCTAAAGGCACAATTGCCAAGCCAAACTCGAGCCAGAGTCGCCCCAAGAGGAGATTTCAAACAAAGAATTATTTTCTATATCTCTCCAAAAAATCACTAACAGGCCTTTCACGATTGTATCTAACCTTCACAGATAAATAAATGTATGTAATGAAAGGGATCTGATGCTTTGAGAGGTTTGTATGTACAATAACATCAGCAAACACCTTGGTACAAAAGACCAGTGAGGAGATCTATAAGGATCTATAAGGAAAGAGAAATAAGCATGCTTGAGTTCAGCTCTTCAGAGATACAAGTGAATAAGCTTTAATTTTTTATTATTCAAAATAATATTGATTGGACCTAGAAGTGGACTGACATGTATTCCTGCTTTATAAATACTATATGAGCTTTAACAATCACTTAAAAAGGAAAACGACTCAAGCAGCACAAGCTATACCCTAGCTTTTCTGCCACCCACCCGGACAGGCTTGAAAAGGATGAACTCTGTGTCTCTATTGGCTAAGTACAAGGACATGCTCTGTAAAGTGCTTGGCAGCTTGCTCTTCATCACCCGGTAGGTAGCCATCACTATATCGTTGATCTTTACTGAAAAGAGAAAAAAAAATGTAGTGAGGAAAAAAAAAAACAAAAAAGAAACGTTGACATGCCCTCTAGCATTTTCTATACCGGGTTTTTGATGAATTACAACATGATGTTCGTGGTGTTTCCTGAGACAAATCTTACCTGGCTGTGCCCAAGGTTGCTGAGACAGACTGTACGTGGGGCCACCTTGAATAGCCATAGTTTTAAGAGCTGAAACCTGCGTGCAGACACAGCCAAAAACACAGCAATTTGAAAAGACTTAATTTGTGTTAGTTACGGTAAACCACGCAAACAAGCACAAGAAGCGGTGCTGCCAGTTCAGCTAATTCAATTCCGACTTGAATTAGAGTAGTATTTACATAAATAATAGTAAGAAACTGAGTGTGAGGCAGAAAGAAAAGACAGCCGAATTGCTGCATTGAAAGAACACAAAAATGAATTATGAAAGCGCAGGCATACAAACACACACGAACACCTAGCGTCTGAATTAGATATCCTCTGTGAAAAACAGACATTCTATCTTGTCAGTTAAGTACCGAGACCTTCAGTGATCAGTGAATAAGCAAATGTTTTTTCTCAGAAAGGTTTTTTAAAAAGGTAAAAGCTGAAAAAATGAAGGTCAGGATGAGCTGTCGCTGCCTGAGGCCAAGTCTGCCTTCGCTCTAACAGTTACCTTGGTGAGAAACTCCTCAAGGTTCCCCACAAAGATCTGAGTCTGCTGCTGGATAAACTGCTCACAGCTGAACTTCAGGTGCCGGTCCACATCCTTCTTAGAGTCAATGTAGTGCTCCTTTATCTCTGGTGTTCCCTGGGGGCCATGGAGAAAAAGGCTTTAGCATTATCAAGTGGCGTTTCCCTTAGGCAGGGTGCTATCAAAGTACTTAAAGTGTATGGCATGTTTAGCAAAAAAAAAAAACGGTGAAGAAAAAAAAACACTACCTCCAACAGGAATTCAAGTATGGCGTTGTGACTGTTAAGTCGGAAGAATTTGGGAACAGCCTTAGGGTTCAGGATTTTGAAGGCAGCATCTTAAAACAAAGCAGAGATTTAATCTGGACTCCTGTAGAATTAGAGTGCCCTCTAGTGCTACAAATTTAATATGTCCTTGACTGTGATGAGGGTGATAGAGAGAGCGAATCTGCCCTGTGAGCCATCGGTTAATGTACATTATGGTGTTGGATTACAATTTCCACATTAATTGTTGCCACCGGTGCATGTGATAGGCACAAGTTGCTTAATGAGCATGAAAATGTAATGACTGGCTTTATGGAGCTGAACGCCAATGTTCCCTCTACCTTTAATTATCTTACCTCGCGTTTTTTTCAGGTCCAGTGAGATTTCCTTGATGGCAAAATCGGTGTGAAATGGGGCAATCTGTTCACGCATTATCAGCAGGTGCTTGATCAGGAAAAGTTGCCCATCAATTTGCGTCTACAGAAAGTGAAAGCACACTGTTATATCCACACTGCAGGCTGCCAACACAAAAGGGCATCTGCTGACGATCCAAAATACAGAGAACATAAAAAGCACAAGCTCGGTGACGATAAGGGAATACGTCTAATTAATAACCGTTGATCACCCATAGCTGGAAAGGGACATATTACTGTGACAAGTAAGGCAGCTCGAGTCATTTATTGCTCAGCTAGCAACTAAAACATTGGAAAAAGACATCATCAACAAGAGGTGGCAATATATCCTCTGAGATTGATGCCGCCGATTTAATTTGAAGTGTTAGGTTAAAACGGACCAGTTAGCACTGATATTGACAGCAAATTTGAAGGTGTGAGAAGCTCATAAATAAAGGATGGTCTACTGAACTCTATGCAGAGCATAATAAAGCATCAATTCAAATAAACTTTAAATGACATCCCATCTGCTTTAGTTAGGGATCTTCAGGTCTGAACAAACGTTTTTGTGAGAGGGAACTGGCCTTGTTTACTGTATAAAAAGCTATTTTGATAATAATAAAAATTTCAAAAGTTCAGCTGCAATACAAAAACCACACTCTGTGCTTAACCATGCGTGCCAACCTTGTTTTTAAGGATGATATCAGAAGCTTTAAGCAGGGACTGGATGCAGGCAGATAAGGCTTCTTGAGATAAACCCTGGAAGACTGCTCTCTGGAAAAAGACCAAGACTTGGGGTAAGAAAACGGATGAATAAGAAAATGCAAGAGTGGCAAAACTACATACTACACGTCCTGCTGTTCTTAAAGGTAGTAAAAAAAATTGAAGACTCACATCTATACATCTGTAGAGCTTGGACAGACACACCAGTGTTCGTCTGACAGTAGGGTACCACATGCCGTGCAAATCAGCAGGAGAGACTGTTGTCTGTAGACGAGATGCTTCAACACTGCCTGTATTTATTGAACATAGGAGGAGAAGCAATCAGGCAAATGACAATAAGACTACACGTTGTAAAAAGCAAGTGTCACAATCTGGAAACACAGACTAGCATTGCTGTTTCTTCTGCCATCCGGATCTTCAAGCTGTACGTCAGAAAATATGGACTCTTGTGACATCTGCTTCATTTGCTCTTCCTTCAAGCTCTGTGCAATTCTCTATTCATGACAAGAAAAGTAAAAGGCAAGAGTTGGTAGATGGGAAATGTTAAGATTCTGGAAAAACATGTTTTAAAAAAAAAAAATCTGCTTCTAAAAGAGGCCTACAGGTTTTGAAGGTTAATTAACATTAAATTACTTGCAAAACAAGTTTGTATGTAGACAGAAAGTCAAATAAACATCAAAGAAATATTAAGAACATCAAGGAGATTTGGTATTAAGAAGAAAGTGCATAACACGTAGAAGCTGTTAAAAATAAGTTAGGACTCAGTGGCGTATTTACCAAGATATGCAGATATTGACAAGAAAAAAAACCCTCCACAGCCTCATATTTGCATAATTTAGTTTTATACACTGCAACATTTTATGGAGTTAATGTGATTCAAAATGTTGCAGATTGGAAAGTCAATAGTTTTTTGTTCTACAGTAAAAAAGTCTACAGGTCTTCGAAGGCTTAACATGAAACGGAATTAAATTTGCTAAAAACATTCCACAAAGACAGACAGGAAGACCAAAGTATCTGTCTGCACACTCAGGGTGATTTTAGGAAAAATTACATGCATGCAACATTTTAAGAGCTCAAAAAAGGGGTCAAGACTTAGAACTCATTTTACAACATGTGCAGACATTCACAAGACCAAATATCTTCTGAACCTTAAATTCACATCAATTCAGACATCAAGTCTTTTCAAAAGAACTGCAGACAGTTAGCAATTTTGTGATTGAAAACTTTTCTATGGGAACTTGTGATGGGCACTTTTATTTTTGACATTTTGTAGATAAAACTACTCAACAGTTAAGGGGGGAAGTACATACCATGAAACATCGCAAAGCATTTATAGCTTCAACTAATTTTCAATGCCTACCTAGAATGATTTTATAAAGCAATGATCATAAACTTTCCAGCATAGAGTCCTTACCTCCATCATCTCCAGTTTCTCAGGGTAGGCCAGATCCCCTGGAGCTGGGTTGTAACCTATGATGTCGGTCTGGATGTAAATGTGAGTCCTGTAGACCAACCTCTCCTGAACATCTTCCAGCATCTGCTTCACAACTGCATCAAAGGCCCCCAGCTGAGCAGCTATAGAGAAAGCACATGAAGGTCACTTTACAGTTTTAATTTGTATGTATGTGATGTATACTGATGTGGAATATGGTTAGCTCATGATGGGGAATTAGATGAATTCAAAAACTGTAACATGAAAGCATCCTTGGATTTCAAAGATCGTATATTATTCTGTCTTGCTTTATCCAAAAATGGACACTTTCACTGGAGGTTGTCTTCTCAGAAAACAACCATGTAAAAGTGCACTGCAAGCTTCGATAAACATACCTAATTTGTAGTTTTGGCTAAATCTAAGGATTATAACAATGTTTTCTTTAAACTACAGGGCCCAGACACAAAGTAACTTTTGACTGAACCAATCCAAATGTTCTGTTTTCATCAGCAAAAAGGCAGAATATTAAATGGTAATTAATGTTGAAAACGTGTGGCTGCATTAATTACAGTATTTTCCAAAGAAAAAAATTAGCCCCTCCTGATAAAAGACACATCCTTTAGAATATTTCATTTTTCATTTTTGGCTGAAGGTCGAAACTTTTCAAGTAATACAGAAACATGCCAATGTCAGTCATAAGGCTTTCTGTTCAATTCTATTCATACAGTTCAAATAATTTAATTTGAAAGCTATTTTTTTGCACAATAAAAATACAAAGATGGACAGGGTGTCAAACTAATACCTCGTACTGCATCAGTCTCCAACAACACTGGTACAGCTGCATCCCAGTAACTCAATTCTAACCTTTAAGAAGCTTTGAAGAGAGTTAAAGCTCTGACCTACCATTGTTATGAACGTGATCTTCAAGCATCTCATTCTTGAGGATGCTGCAGAGCTCAGACAGGGTTTCCAGATGGATGATGTGGATTATCAGAGGCCGGAGGACATCATACAGCGACAAACATAACTTCTCTAGCAACTCACTGTCAGAGATCAGAAAGTATTTTGTTGCGTTGTACCACTGAGGAAAGTCAAAATTTGTACTTTCAGTTCAAGCTTCATGCTTTCTTCAAGTGTGCTGTGTGAACTGCTATTGCAAATACCAAACATAACAAGCACAACTTGATATGGCTGTTGTAGATTTGAAAACGGCACACCTTAAACAAACATACAGTGCCTGCACATGTGTAGATCGGTGATAGTTCTCCTCTGTGTGTTTAATGATCATGTTACCAGTGAGGTGGGTGTTACTCACTCTAGTTTAGGTGTAGGTTTGCAGAAGAACTCATTGTACAGCTGGTGCTCATCCTGACACACATGCACCATAAAGGCACAGCCACTGCGAACCTGTACAAATACACATAATGATCACATGCTGCAGTGCCTGCAAATACTTTGGCTCCATCTCAAACAAACAGACTCTCCCACAAAACTGATGCAGGCACCTACTGTATTACAGCAGTCATTAACTAGATGCATAACCTTTCAAGACTCATTAAAAGAAAGATATGGACAGGTGGTGTGGCTGTTATGACGTTTCATTGCATGAAATTCTGACCTTTAATTATAGGATCCCCTTAAAGTCAATTATCAAAGTGTTTAAAATGCCTCAAAATACACACAGGTGCCAAAACCACACCAGATTTGTCTGAAGTGTCACATTAGAATAAAAATGTTTTGCCATTAATAACTGTGCCAAACTTTAGCTCAGCTGAATTCTGAAAACACAAAAGAAACTGCTCAACAATCCACAGCTTTACAGATGAGGTATGACTGAGGGTATACTAACAACACCCAGTTGCTCCACAGCAATTCACTTGTGAGAAAAATGGGAGAAACCTCTGGATGCCTGCTGTGCACAATCTCAGGTCATGCTCATTTATCATGTGCACAGCTTTGTGTCTCTTCCAAACACTGCAGAAAATATCCCTGAGGGCTCATGCTGTCCATTCTATGCAAGCTCAAATGTCACCTTACTATATCGAAAGGGCAAACCCGGCTTTGAACTAGCCATGCCTTACCAGAGCGCAGTGGTCTTTGCTGTTTTGGTTGGTCAAGTCAGTAATGGTGGATGTAATGCAGGGACTGAGGAGCTGCTCCCTCTGGTCAAGATAGCACTGATGGATTTCATCTAGGAGCTGGTGGTATCTGCTTGCATCAATATAAAGAAAGATGAGTTAATTTAGCACAAGAACTGTGGGAAGAAAAAAACAAGGAGGCTAGTGCAGAGGCTTTGTTCGAGAGAAATGCTAATACTCACTCTGGAATCTTCTCTGCTCGCTGCTCTATCTGTTCAATCAGTGACTGACAAGGAAAAGATTAAATTATTTTATTAAGGGAGGTTATCAACACAAAGTAATGCCATTCAGTAGGTGATAAAAAAAAACATACTCACTCTAACTTTAGGCGCAGCTGCTCTAAATTTGACATAGTAAAGTGTAAAGGCATTGTCTGCATTTGCCAAGCCCAATGGATCCTGTGGGAGACAAAAAGAAATAAAGTCAAATATTGATGTTGGACTAGACAATTATAGTATGTCCCTTCACAGAGTTAACTTTGTAGGAGGAGGAAATGAAATGTTTTCTTACCCTTTTTGTTAACTGGCTTGTGAGATTCTGCATAGTGTTTACAATGTGGATCTTCATGAAGTGCATAGCTTTCGAGAGACATTGTTTAAACTTGGCCAAATAAACCGGATAGTCCTTGAAATTGGGCTGTAATCAAGAGATAAGCAAGTGTTAGACACAATGCACCAACGCATAGATTAAACTACAGGAGTAGCACAGTTCATAAAAAGGGAATTCTGGTTTATTTCAACTTGTTGTATTTCACGTTAATGAGGCTGTTGTGGCTTTAAATGTCATGCTAACTTTGCAACGTTTAGCCGGGGGCAATTAGCAGGAGCAACCTCCATTTTTCCAAAGAGAGCCGATTTTTACACGCATCATTTTAAACATTTGTTTTAGAGTGTGAATGAAAATAAACACAGAAACTAGCTGCATATTTTTCTAACTGTATTAGCTTTTGCCTCCTGTATAGAGAGCTGAGCATTCAGACAATCACGGTCTGTTCTTCCAGATGATCTCCAGGATGGCAATATTTATCAAAGCTGCAGGTTCATTAGTTATAGTTCCACATCTGAGTTTACTCTCATTCATGGGCAAATGGAGATTTTCTGGCAACAACAGATCCCACACTTTGCAGCAACAGTTTTGCTCCTCAGTTGGCAGCAGAGGAGTGAGAGCAGGAACACCACCATTTTCCTGAGGTATGCTGTTTCTGAGGATGTCCTGTTGTCTTTCTGCCTCCTTCCCCACAATGAAAGTCAACGTCACACATGTCAAAAAACTAACATTCACATATAAACATGTCAATGATCAGGTCAGCCAGTAAGTATCCCCTAATGCAGATCTCTAAAGCACTTTGCGACATGTCTGTTTGTAGCAGCTAATTTCTGTGTTACCGCAGGTCAGATTGAAGTCAAATGTTTTTGAATGATTCATGTAAAAATCATCTTTGTTTAGTTAACTGTGGGAAGCTTTAGCTAAATTGCAACACTAGACGCCATTCACGGACGGTTTTGTGCAACTCCTCATCTCCCTTAAAACTACAACAGAGGTGAGGAGTGCAATGTTAGCATGATACTTATAGCGACTATGGCCACATTCACAGAAAATGTGCACAGTTCAAACAAACCAGAGCCCTCTTTAAGTTATTACAAGTCATCATTTCAGGAAGACATTTCTATTAAAAAATAAAACAACATGATAAAATCACAAAATGCTAGCACAGTGGCACAAATATGCATTGACATAGCATTCAAACACTTTTTTGCTTTTAAATATGTCGAGAGCTACTTACATGTGAGGAAACATATTCGATGCAGTCATCCAATTTCGACAGCATTGGTATAAAACCTTCGCTATTTACAGACAAGGTTGGCGAATTCAATTTCTGCAAAGATGAAGAAAGAGTTGAGTTTGAAGCAATTCTGAAAAAGAAATTATTCCTAACACACTACATCCTTTTAATCAAACCACCTTTTTTTAAGTCAACATTGCAACAAATGTGTTGCTTTTGCTTTTAAATCAGCATTTCAGTAGATTTTATGAAAAAAAATACTTCTTTAAGTATCATTTGTCATTTATTTTAACTATGATGTTAAGCTGGCATCCAAGTTCTTCCGACTGATGTGTTTAATCAGGGACATAAGCGCTAATCCTGAAAAATGATTAAAATTAGATCTAATTAACCAATTAATTGACACATTATTTACAGTGGACGCTTTTAGTTATTAAATATTTCAACATGTAGACAAGAAAAACCCAGCCTACCGTGTTTATGTTTTCTAGCTCGTTAAAATATGACAGTTTCTGCTGTATGCTCTCCGCCAGGTCAACGAGCTCTGACTGTGAAGGGACAAAAACAACACAACACAGTTAAAATAATATGACAGTTGAATTTTAGTTCAGTCCAGGTTTCGCAAATAGTCAAATCTACATCTATTTGCATGCATGATCAGCTAACTGTAAGAGTTGAGAAACAAATAATGGGAAAAACATTCAGTCATAATACGATAATTAATATGCCACAGAAAGAAAGAACAGCAGACTAAAGAATGCTCGGTAGCAACTTAATATTCAGGCGAGCTTTTGTCTAACACATAGTGTTCTGAACTTGATACCACACAGTCTTTCCAGCCATCTACAGTGAGTCCTTCCGGTGTTACCACAGCTTTTTTATCAATCAATCAATCAATCAAACTTTATTTATATAGCACCTTTCATACAATAAAAGCAATTCAAAGTGCTTCACATCAGTTAAAAAATATCACATAAAAATAAAAAATAACACAAGAAAACCCATCCCTTCCACCCTCCATTTATGAATATACACCCAACACGCACGCACACACACACACACACACACACACACACACACACACACACACACACACACACACACACGCACACACACAATTTTAACCTAGTTTTGACCATGTAGATGTACCAACTAATACTGTTTCTGGTTTTTAGGGCAACATTCCTGCTCACAAATACTAAATACTATATACATGCTATATTTGTGGACTGTGAGGAAAAAAATACATGAAATTACATTTCGATTGACACATTCTCCACTGATCAATGACCTGCTTATAATTTACAAAAAGCTAGATTTCACAGACGACAGGACTGCATGCACTAACCTGTTCTTTAAGGAGCTGTTCACAGGCCTCATGCAGGGCGCCAGTCTTGTCAGACACAAACAGGTACTGTTTCTGAAGGGAGTCCAAATGCTCAAGTGCAGCAGTGACATCTTTCAGAATGGCATCGCATTGTTCCTGGTAGCAGTTTAGATCGAATCTGGTTTTCCTAAAGGGAAAGAAAACAGATTATCTTGTTGCTTTCCATCAGACAAAATGAAGTAAAGCCACCTACTGAGTTGCATAGCAATTTCAAAAAAATGCATTCAACTGAGTTTTCACATTGAACAGAAAGCTGTTGGTGTACTGTCCCCTGTAGGATGACAGTTTCTAGCAGGTTGTACTTCAGCATATTCTACAGAAACATACATCACAGCAGATATTTTCTGTCAGTTGTTATAGCAAAACAAATGCTGTGACATACCTGTTTGGGTGTGTGATCAAGATGGTAGAGGGAAAATTTAGCCTTTAAAAACCACACAGCTGCATATTTCTACTCAATGTTTTTTTTTTTTTGTTATTTTGATATACTCTCTGAAAAAAGTGCTCAATGAATTGAGACAATTCTGTCCACATTTAAAAGCAAATTAAGCTTTCTGTCATCTAAGGCGTACTGATTACTCACTGTAAGTGTTTACCTTGAAATGTTTTAGTCTGGTTTAAGTCTAGAGAAATTATCAGACTGAACTTTCACTTTATTTTACTGCATTTATTTAAGTTGTGGAACAAATCTGAAATGTAGGCAGAGAATCAGAGGTCTAAAACCTGACTATGAAGTATGTGATGAACAAGCATTTTATGTGAAAGCAGAATGTGTTTACTTTTGATGTCTAACTAGTTTGCTTTCTAATTTACCACTACCGAAATTTTATTCTAAGCCCATCCTCCTCCTAACATGCACCCTATCAATACACACAGCATGACACCACGGACTGAGGAAAAGCATTCTGAAGAATTAGGTACCTGTATTTTGCGCTCTCATCTTGGTCCATGTTTGCCTGTAACTTCGCAAACCAGGCAAAAAACTGCAACAGAAAGTGGCATTATATTGCAACCATGTATCAAAAAGAATCTGCTTTACTGGCCATGTGTGTGTGTATGCATATAGGGAAGCTGACTCTTACTACTTTCACAAAAATACACGTGCATTTATTTTAAAAAAAAGGTGTTTAAAGAAAGGAAATGAGTGTTTAAATATCATGTACTGATGCTGTATACATGCAAATTTTTCTGTGGTGTAGTGACTCTTGCTGGCTACAGAACTGTGTAATGTCAACAATGACAGTCACCTGTTGTGCAGTTTCTATCCTGTCATTTTCCATATCAAGCATCTGGAAACCTTTGAGCAGAACGTCCTCTGTTGATGCAGGAACAGTCGCTGTGAACGGGGACTGCAATGACCGTGATGACAGGCTGCACAAGTCCTCTATAGGCAACTGAAAAAAACAAAACACGGCTCCTTATTTCTCATCAGGCAACACAAGCCTTCATTTGAAGCTAACTAGCTGCAGAGCTTGACGTAGCGCAGCACAAAAGCAAGCTTGCTAGACAGAATATTAGCTGGCACTCCGTAATAATTTCATTTAAATATAATTTCAGCAAAGCGGAAAGGTGAATTAAGTTCACACAGGCAGTTTCTACGTTTAGTTCACATCACTTGTGCTTTAAAAGTAAGTTAGCAACCCTGCTAGCTAGCTAGCTGACACCGGAGTCCCAGCTCACCTCTGAGGGCACAGAGAGCGTTTCAGCCGCAGCTCGGATCTCCAGGACGGAGTCCATTTGTTTCTCTGTGAGGGGAGCCGTGGCATCGGTGCGGCGATCCCATAGCGACAGTTTCTCCCGGGTTTCCTTATCTGTGAGGTCCAGGAGGGACTGATCCGTGGACGCCATCGTCACTTTGGACAGCACCAACGTCAGCAGCAACACGCAGCTACTTCCTGTTCCGGGAGCGTAGGCGGGACTTCAGCTGCACTCACCGTGCACTTAAAGGTCCCATGAGGTGACAAATCCATTTGATTGTGGTTTGTTGGTGTTACAAACTTGTAGATGTAAAGTAAAAGTTGTTTAGACATGAATATGTTTATTTCTCCTACTACAACTACATACCCTCCTAGCTTTACCAGCCAGTGAGAATTTGACCCCCTACATACATGAAGTGCTACATCACCACACTCATAGTTTTCCAGCTCCAACCTTATATAACCCTGCTCCCTAACTGACCCCAGGTAAGCCATTCGTTTATTTTCTTCAGTTTCTTCTCTTAGTTCGGTTGTTTACTTTCTGGAGCTGCCTCTGTGCACTCTAAATGTCTCAGCCTTTAGCAAAACATTAGCTGTTTTGTGAAACACCAAATGTTTCGCTGTTGGCTGTAACAGTGAACACAACAATATTCATGAATATCATGCCCTCCCAGCATCTGTGGAACTGACCATCCAGCCGTGTACTGTTATTTTTTATAGCAATATCGCCGCAGGAATAGCACAATCCTTCGTGTTAGTGCACTGTGTAGCTATGGACCTAACGTTACTATGAGCAAGAAGCATCCGAACTGCATGATGCTGCCACCACCATGCTGCATGGTGAGGATGGTGTGTTTGTGATGATTTAGTCTTATAGCCAAAAAGCTCAATTTTGGTCTCATCAGACCAAATAATCTTCTTCCAGTTGACTTCAGAATCTCTCACATTCCTTTTCAATATGATTTTTTTTACAGTGGCTTTCTCTTTGACACTCTCCCATTAAGGTTTGACTGGTGAAGAAGCTTGTAACTCCTTCAGAGGAGTCATTGGTGTCTTTGTGGCCTTCCTTACTTGTCTTTTTCATGCAAAGCCATTCAGTTTTGGAAAGATGGTTTGCTCTAGGCAGATTTAAGCATGTCCCATACACCTTCCATTTCTTAATGATGGATTTACCTGTACTCCAAGTCATATTCAGTGACTTTTTACTGTATCCATCCCCTAACTTGTGCTTTTCAATTACCTTTTTCAAGTTGCTTGGAGTGTTTTTTAGTCTTCAATGTGTAGTTATAGCCAGGAGTACTAATTTACCAGTTACTGCACTTTCCAGATACAGGTGTCTTCATAATGAAATCACATGAGACACATTCACTGCACTCAGATGCAATCAGATGATCTCCATTTTACCATTTATAGAAGCAATTGGCTGCACCTTTGTTGAATTTGGTGACTCACTTTAAATTATATGAATACTTATGCCTGTCCTTTTATATTTTTTAATTAATCCATATCACATTACTTACCCTTTGCCATGAAAGAGTCCTTTTTTAAAATTAAGTTGACCATGATTCAGTGTTGAGAAGCAATAAAAGAGCAAGTTATCTGTATGCTGGTTATCACGGAATCAAACCAGCCACTTCCTACTTTCTCATTATACATGAATGATCTAACTGGTTTAAACTGCCAAACATTTGCATATGTAAAAATGCTGTTTTATAGGCTTTACTTTGCCATCACGCTGCACAGAAGTACCTAAGTTACTCTCGACCATCCCTGAACAAGTGGACAGTCGAGTTATTAAAGGGGAGCTGGCTTTTATTCTCTATCTGCCTTGAGCTAAATTTATTTCAGATGCCACATTACAGCTAAAGCCCATAATGTTAATATTACAAAACAAACACCACGAATACACAAGTAGACCAGTGTGGAAGATGGAATTTCTGGGTGGGACAGATATGTTGTCTGGCAGCACATTAGACTAATCTATCACTAAATAAATAAATAAAAAATCCTGCAGGTGGAGCCTTGGGGAAAAGTTTACATCCTACTTGAAATTGAGATTTTTTTTTACATCTTGCCTGCAAATTACTTATTTCCCCCCCCAAGTAATCAGAGTAAATCACTGATATTGAGCATCTTCCAACTTTTCTGTGTCTGTCTTTGTTTAGTCATGTAGAATATAAGAAAGTGAAGAACATGAAATAGTTTGCTTGGATGTGTTGTATTTATGCCAAAAGTTGTTTTGTTTTTTTTCTACCTCATAATGGAAAACTGTCACTGATTAAATATATTTACAGTCGGTGATGAAATCGTTGGAAAGATCTCAATGATATTTTACATATTTTCAACAATATGCAAAGCATGTGATGAAATCATACAACAATGTTACTTTGTTTTGCACTGTGCATCTCTGATCTTAAGGCATTTTTATCAGCAACCAACTGATCTGTAGAGTAAGGAGATATTTATACCAGGTTGTAAGGCAAATGTTTTTATCTTTTTTTGCAAAATATCGTCCTCTGCGAGCTGCTACTGACGAATTATTGAAATTATTAAAAAATGTATTATTTTTCAAGACATTAAATCATAGTCACAACCTGAACTGCGTAGCGTTTACTTACACAAATGGCCTTGAGTATTTATTTACACACAAAAACGAACACGTCTCAGAATGCAGTCCTGGTGGCATTACATGGAGGAGGTGGGCTCGTGTTCACATATTACAGCTTTGTCTGCAGGGTGTCTCATGGGGAGGTCACTGAGAGTTCAGATATTTCTTTCCTTTTTTTTTTTTGCTCATGTCTACTTTGTGGGAAGGAGACGCTGCAGAATTCAAGCCACGTTACTCCGATACAAAAAGAGATGTCAGAGCAAATCTTGTCAAAGGTCGTATTTTGGCTCTGTGCGGGTCAGAGTGAGCCCCGTGAAGCACTTGTCTCCGTGGTGGTGGTGTTTTCTTTTCACTGTGTTGTGAAGGCTTTCTCAGGCGTAAACGAAGAATCAAAAACAAATGAGTGTAAACAACAAATGGACATTGTATTAAATTGCCGTCCTACTGGGTCACATTTGTAGCTCACAGCACAACAAAGAGGAGAGTCACACAGGTAATTATGTGAAGTCACTTTTATTAGATCTTAGAACTTAAATGTGAACATTGTAATGAAGGTTTGTTTGGAAATTGTTACTGTGAGGAGAGGAAACTGTACTAGAGCATTTACATTTAATAAATACTTTAAAATGGCTGAATTGACTGATTATGAATTAGAATTTCTAAGTGAAACTGTTTTTAACTATTATTTCTGGATCTATTTAAGTGCAATTTCCTTAGAATACAATGACAAGTAAACATTTGTAGTATGGTAAAAGTGGCTTTGAAATGCATTTATAGTGACAACTTTGTCTTATCAAAGTGCTATGACTTAAAAAAAATCTTTAAAAACATTAACAGCCTATAAATTAACTTTCCAGAATCATTCGAGCCAAAGAGTCCCTCTTGTCACTTGCTGTTAAAGGTTTATCATCGACCTTAACAAGACATGAATGCAAAAGTGTGTAATATGAATTTTAAAACAATGCTTAAAAAACAAAATCTGCAGCCCATTTGAAAATATGTCCATGAGTTTTTTTTTATAAATGTCAGCAAACCATTAAAACCACCCAGCAGAGCAGTGTGCATAAATGTGCAAAGCAAAGAAATACATTTACAAGTGCCTGAAAATATTCCTTAAATAATTCCAATTAATTTCAACATTGGCTTACTTAGGAATGGACACCAAGGTCATTGCATCTCATTTGACAACATTTTTTTTTCTCTCCCTACCATAAAAAACGTGGTCATCACAGTTTAACAGGTGCAGGCAGTCTGGTCTCTTTTTGGATACAAGAAGAAAACGTGTTTTTTTTTTTTTTTTAGTTGTTGTAGTCTGTTCCTTCTAAGTGATCAGGGATCGGCAGTCCGCTGAGGATTGTTAAACACCTATTCCACACGTTGAACACAGGGCAGACAGGCTGGGCGAAGGCGATGTCAAACGTGTACAAGTGCTGGGATCCAATGGCGTCATAGAAAGACAGCGACCCGGTGTCATAGTCCAACAGCACCCCGAGGCGCCGCAGGTGGGGCGAAGGCTCGATGGGCATCTCCTTGCTGTTGTGACGCACCACCCACGAGTTGTTGCAGCGAGACAGTACCCAGGAGGCCGAGTTTTTGCCAACCCACTCATGTTTTGGCGCCGACTTGTACGCAATGCCCACTGCAAACCTGTGTGCACCAATAAAAAGTGGAAAATCGTAAATACTGGCACATTTCTAGCAGTGTAATTCAGAAACATTATCCACGAGGAAAGAAATAAAAAAATATCAGAAATAGCAATGTTTATATTTCTTGAGATATTACAATCTGGACTGATGTGATGAACTAACCAACCATCTCATAGACCTACATTATATCCTGCCATCCCAACCCCAACCTCTCCTGCTATCCCCACCCCCTCACCCCCACTCCCACTCCAAACAGTCGAGGCAGATAACCACCTTCCCTGATCCTGGTTCTGTCTGAGCCCTCACCCACACACCCCCACCCCCCCTCCCTATCCTAGGGGTATTTTTTTGGTTCCTTACTGTTGCTGACTGCTTGCTCATAGGGAATCCAAAGGCATCTTTGAATTGTTGGGTTTTCTATTCTTCTGTTTATAATTTGTAAGGTCTCTACCTTACTATGTAAAGTGCCGTGAGATGACATATGTTGTGAATTTGTGTTATATAAATAAAATTGAATTGAACTGAATTGTCATCCCAAGAGCTAAGTGTTGCTAAAAAGCTTGTTTTTACCATGTGCTTCCTCCTATCAGAGCCTCCCAGTAATGGCGGCCGCTGTCGATGTAGACATTTCCTGTGACGCCATAGCTGCTGTGACTGGAGAAGCGGTCCTGACTGTGGCTCTTCTTGGATGACGTCTCATCCCTCTCTACTGTCAGGTTGTCGTGGGACACCCTCAGCTTCCGGTGAGCGGACTTTGGGTCCAATTTGAATGGCTGACCTTGAAATAGCACAGAAACGCACTCATTAAAATTCTCAAGGATAAAATAGTAACACAAGTAAATTGGCGCAGCTGTTGACATACTGTTGGTCTTGAGTTTCCCTGGTTCGCTGCTGCGGTTTCCAGCCTGGTTTATGGCCTTCACTATGAAAATGTACTTGGTGCCACACTGGAGTCCGTGCACAGTGTAGTGATTTTGTTTGATGTTTGGTACTATCATCCAGCTGTCAGCAGAGTTGCACAAACCTGCAGAGAGAAAGTCAGTGAAGAACAAACTGAGTTATCATGTAAATTCTTGCTAACATAATTGAACTGAATGTTTTATGCTGTTTTTGACTCATCAAACATAGTCACTTCACCGCTATTTATTCTCTGAAGCAGAGAATAAATTGCTTGATCGAGCATGTTGTGACTGTATTAGGGAGATCAATGCAAACAGACTGCTGCACATTTCAAACCTCACATAATATCGAGTTTATGATATGCATCTGGATGTAAACCCACTCTCATTGTTCTGTCCCTTCCAAGAGGCTGCAAAAATAACAGTGTATTTTGGTAACATCTCATTATCCATAAGAGCTCTCCTCTCCCGCTGCTAAAACACAATATTATGTTTGGATATTGTAACATAGCCCCTACTAAACATATGAAAAAGTCCTTCACAGAAATCCCTTTCATGTCCCTCCATCATCGTCATGTTTTCCACCACAAACATTATACTTCCCACCACACACATAGACTTACTGACAACGTTAGATTGGCTGGTGAAGATGGCGTACTGAAGTTCATACGATACAACAGAGAATTCATCATCTGATGTCCAGTGAACTGTGATCGTGTCATATGAAGCCGTGCATAACTCCTCGCGGATTACTGGCGGATTTGGTGCTGCAAATGGAAAAACAAAAGGCAAATGTTGTCCCAAAGACAGTAATGGAAGCTGAGTGGATTTCATTCTGCACACAACAGCATCAAAATAACAAACAAACAGAAACTACGGTGTGGAGACCAGTGGGGGATAAATAGCAGCATCCATTTGTGTTTTTTATTCTGACAAGTGTAATTAATCTGCGTTGGAGTTCCTCCAGCTATTAGAGCTGCAGCCCCCATGCTGAGTTAAATTCACGCAGCACAACAGGGGCCGAGCATAAACAATCAAACCTGTTTCATTCAGCAGAAAATAAAACCGCTGCTGCCTTTAAATATGTGAGCTCTTTAGTTTGCTGCCACTTGCTAACAGGCACAGCGTAGAAATATAATAACATCCTGCTTCCATTCAGAGCCTTTAAATTTTATAAATGCATCATCTCGGGATAGGGTGTGGATTATTTTAAGTGCAATTTTTTAATACAGGAACCAAACAAATCATTTAAGAATTAGGTTTGAAGAATTACAGAGTGTGCTGCTGCACAACTAACCTCATCAGGCAGCGTATGCTATACAAGAAATAGATTATAGTAATTTGGGTTAGGCTTCTGAGCCACGCAGTTAAATACTGGGTGCTTAGCATGCAAGACTTGACTCACCTGTGAGGTAATCCAAGCTTTCTAGCATTTTCTTCTCCCTTGTGAAGTCCAAAGCAAAAGTATCAAAGGTGTCATTCAGGTTAATTTCTGGTAACAGGATTTGGGAGGACGCCGTTGCCATAGACACTCTATGATAAAGAGGGGCATTGTTAAGATGTGGCGACAGTTTTATAGAATGTATCTTATTTGTTGTTGGGGTTGACTTTCACTGGTCCCTCACCTCTCACAGATACTTTTAGCTGTCTGAAGGAAGCGAGTGTGGTCTGTCTCCTTGAGAGTGTGGTCAGCTTGAGTGATGAGGGACGTGGACCTCTCGATGCACTGCTTGCAGCTGGCTATCTGCTGGGCGAGCTTTCTCAGCCTCACAGACTGTGCAGAAAATGAGATATGCAGACAGATAAATAGCTTGGTAAACACCCAACCAGTGTGTGACCTATGAGACACCCCACTGCCAGATGCTTGATTGGGTTTCACCTCGCCAATTAGAGAATCTTGCCGAGGAAAAATCTGATTTACACCGCTGACAATCTGATTTCCTGTGTTGACTGTGAGCTTCAACCTTTTTTTTTTAAATCTCCAAACTTATTAGAGGTGTATTTGTGAAACATCCCTCATAACACTGTCATAGCAACCAGGCCTCCCCCTCTCCTGCCCTCTGTGCCTCAGTGGCTTAGCAGCTGAAAGCAACTTCACAGTCTGACACGAGGCACGAGGTGAGGAAGGAAAGCGTCCTCCTCCGGAGAGGCCCATCACAGGAAGCAGGGCTGATCTTACATTGACACTGAACATTGCAGAGCATGCCACCACCTTTCTAAGGGCATGTAACAGGGGAAAAGGAAGGGAAACCATTCAAGAGGCATGGCACATTCTCATTAAATGTATGGACACTGTGCCAGAAGAACTCCAGAGAGGAAGACTGTTAATGAAGACAGAAAAAGCAATAAACTGGTGTCTATATCAGCTCAAGTAACCTATAAATATGCTCAAACGAGTACACAAAGCCATTTAAAAGATGACTGTTTGTTTTGTTCCCATTTTGCAACAAGATTCAAAGTTATTTTTTAATCACGACTGTTCCATTACTACATGTTTATGACCATAATGACCAAGATCCTTTATTTAAATCCAAAACCAAGTCTTTGGTTGTTTCTGTGTCTAAATTTGGCCGAACAAAGGCAAAAAATGGTAACTGATGAGTCATATTCAGAGGATAGGAACAAATTGTGCATGTAATTGTGCAGGTTGGAGGAATCGTGTGTAACCACAATTAGGAAATGCAGATACTTCTGTATTTCATCTAAATTCAGAGGATTTCTAAAAAAAAAATGTATATCCAAAGATTCTCTTCAGCCAGTTGCATTACAATATCATCATTATTCAGCCTGAATGAAAGTAAATAAAGCCTAAAGCAGGTAACAGCAAATATGTCTCCAGTTTAGGTATGTTGTGTTTTTGCTTTTGTAACTGAACTGACCTCAGTAATGTCAGTTAACAAAAGAATATCTGTCTAAAGTTTGAAAGTACTGGTTTTTAAATACTGGCCACCATAAGCTGCTGGTCAAACTAGACAAACTAAAATTGTCGCATCAAAAGTTGCATTTTTTTTCTTACGAGTTTAACTTTTCATTTCTGCAAAGAAAAATTATTTATTGATTCTTTCAAACTTGCCCTCGCTTTAAGCAGTAACATTTTGAAGATAGATGTTTTTTCCCCAGCAACAGCGATTTGTCATGGTTACATTCTCATAAGACCAGCGCGCTCGGGAGGTGCAGATGTGTGTGTGGAGGCAAGGTTATCAGCCCAGACAAGGTGATAAACAAACAAACAAAGGTTATCAAGATACAAAAGGTGATAAACAATACCTTCCCCTCCTTTATCTTGGTTGCTATGATTTGTCTTCGCTGCTGTATGATATTAATCAGCAGGTCACACTCTTCTAGCAGCTTGTTCTCCTGCCGCGATGCATTTACCTAGACGGAAGTAGAGATAAGAGGCAGTCATTTTCTTTGCTCACTCATTTGCAAGTATGTGCAATTTCGAAATCGTTATAGCATGCATTAACAACAGCGAGATTCAGTTATGCAAACCCCAATGTGACGGGATACCTAGAAGAAAAGCGGATAAGTCTGCCTTCTCATGTTTCTTAGTTTCTCTTTTGCCCCACACGTAAGATTGAAGACGATGACTTCTTGCTGACTTTTTAAGCTCTATACTAAGCAAGGGTGATTAAAATGCATGGTGAGGTAAAATAATTGATATAATCTGATGTAATACCCCATAATTACCCTCGATTTGAATCACATAACGTCTACTTAATGTGTTTATGAATATTTACATTGTATCCACATTCATATTTAGGCTACACATGCTCTCAAAAATATTCAATTTGCAAGCATGTGGCATAAATTATTGATCTATAGACTAATGAGCACTCAATCTTGTTGACATGATAAAATGCCGCTTTCAGATACAGTAATTCATCACAGTGTTAATAATTTAATGAGTTGTTGCCCATGAAATGCCACGGATGCTGCGGGGCCCCTCCCCTCCCCTCCCCCCACACCTGAACAGGAACAGACAAACAACCTCACCTCCACGTGTTGGCAGGTTTGGATAAGTTTGCCCATCAGACTTTCCAACTCACTGGTCCTCTTGATTAGATTGCTGAGGTTGGAATCCAAGGCTTGCTGCGAAAAAAACAAAAAACAAAATTGAAAGGGAATATTTCATTACACACTCTCCCCCCATCAAACTGTAAACAGCTGAATAAATCTTGGGGGGAGGGTTAGGTGAGTGGGAACATAAGGACCATATCTGGCCCAACTGTAATGAGTGCGGGAGAGGAGGACACACAAGGCTGCCACTGGATATGAGTAGCCATGTTTTGGGCTCTGATCAGTGTGAAGCCCCCCAGTCCCGCCCGGTGTGTGCCAAAGATCCCATATACTGCCGGCTGAGGCCACGGAGCTTAGCGGAGCATCTGCCAGTGATTCGGGCAACTAAACCTTGGCTGTGTTAATCACTGACTCAGATCAAAGGCTTATGTTTCAAACTTCAACTCTTGCTGTAATTGGGGTAGCATGATGATGGTGTTTTGTGATGGTACAAAATGTCCTCTGATATCGTAAGCGTTATTCTTCCTAAATAAAAGATTAATGCATATTTGCATGCATGTATTTAAGTGTGCCGTCAGTGATTTAAATCAAAACTGACAGCAGTCCCGACAAAACCGAAAACAAATGTGTGGAAAATGCCTCAGGTGTTTTAACACACTATCAGCAGCCAATAAAATCTAAATTAGTCACATTTTGTGGTGCTATGAGACGCTGTGCTTTCAAGTGAATCGGATAAAAAGAGAATCATGCTTGTTTTAGACTATTATTAAAAGTCTTGAATAATATAAGTAAACAGATCTGTAATATTTTTAGTCGAAGAATGACTGACGCTGGCTTTAAACTGCACAGTACAGAGAGATAACTGAGACGGCTTTAATGTTCAGTTCATGTGCACATTTTGAAATATAAATATCATAAAACTTGCCCCCCGAAAAACCTGTCACAAACACCAAGAAATACAATCCGAACTGCAAATACTCAAAGACGAGAGCAAACAGGTATGAGATGCCTGCAAAGAGCCGGAGCTTGAGGCAAATAGTGGGGAGTCCTCTTTCATATTAGATGTTTCACATTGTGATTTCATAAGGTGTGTGCGTCACCGCCTACTAAAATAGCAGGGGCTTTATTTTACTGCCCTCATGAATATGATTTATTCATATGGAAAAGAATGTGAAGAAAGCCATTTGGATGCTGTGTTGCAGGTACAAGTGAGGAGGGTTCACAATTTCAAAATTGTCGCATGAAACACAACGTATTAATCAAAATGATGCCGCATGTAGTCACGGCAGTAAATATGGAAGGCTATAGGGAGCTGTATCAAATAAACCCATGCAGAGTAAATAGAAAAGACAGAAAGTGTGAGTTCATCTAACATTTTGGTGCACTGGTTTTGTCGGTGTATCTAAAATAGAGCTTCTCGTGCAGCATTAATGCATTTCACATGTTTAGACAGCTCTCTCTAATGGACGTCTCTTTCCTAAAATCATTGAAACCTGATGAGAGGAAAGAATAGCAGCTTCCTTTTGTATGTGAATGCTTCTGGTCCCACACCTTTGCGTTGGCCAGTCTCTCTTCCTTCCTTTCAGAGTCCTGACAGGTCACCGTCAGGACTTAGAGGTTTATCCTGTGTCAACATCAGACATTTTATCCGTTGGCAGCCACTTTATCCTGTGAGCACCACCGGTCCTGTTGCACATCTGGGATTTTTACTTTGTCGGAGGGCAGTTTAAGCTTATATTGAATCAGAAACCTGCATCATGGTGTGGTACTCTAGTGTACCATACCATGATGCAGGTTATCTAATATATTACTAGATAACTGTGCACTATCTAACTGCAGTAACACTAACATACACTTTCGTAAGTATTAGTTGTACTGGACGGTTTCTAATCTGATTAAAATTTCAAATAATAGGTCTATAAAGACAAGCGACTTAGATTTCTACTAAATGCTGTCTACTGTTGTATAGTATAGCCTGTTTCAGTGGTGGAAACTTTTATGTGTCACAGTAGGTGTAACACCTACGCTTTCCCTGACATGATGAAATGTCAGCTTTTAAAAAGGCCAATTAAAAGACTTGTCAGTCACGGTTTCAAATTCAAATCATGCAGAATTCATTTGAATAAGAGATTGCACCTAATTACCCGCCACAGAGTGTGTTTCATACTGTATGCTTATATCTCTATGAAGTGGACTACACAGTGTGCTAATAAATATATAATGCTATTTATTTTTTCAACATAGTGGAAGGATCTGGATGCAATGACGTATTTGGTCTTCTGCTAAACAGGTTAGAAAGCAGAGATGTTTCATGTACTGTATACCTGATCTATTGAGTGTCACCCTGGAAAAATAATAGTTTAGGAATTTGTAGTGTAAGAAATACTTCAACTGACATGCTGACTCTGCCAGATAACAGATCAGAGGGCCATTGTTGCCTTTCAAACACGATGTATTGTTGTCCAGATGCTTGATTTCTGGAATATAGTCATGTGAAAGTTAAAATAAGAATTTGACCCTTGTAAATGTTTGCGTATTCAGAGATGGAAGTAATACCCAAACAATACAATAGAAGCATTTTCTTTGAAATATATTTTAAGAAATAAGCTTATAAAAGGTTTAAACTGTGAATTATTTAATTATTTAGACAATTACATCTATACTTTTGTCGACTAACTTAGAAATTAAAGGCCCCTTCTGAGGGCCCATGTGTGAGAAGATATATCACAAGCGAAATACACTGATCAGCCACAACATTATGACCACTGACAGGTGAAGTGAATAGCATTGATCATATTGCTACTATGTGGTGTTCTGCTGGAAAACCTTGGATTTTGACATCCGTGTTGATGAGACTTAGACACCCAAATAAACATTGTCCCACAACAAGCACACTCCCTCATTCAAATGGAAATCCCAAATGTCACTGGCCTACCCCCGCAGGAAAATGCACCCCACCACATGGAAAAACATCAAACAATCAGGAACATGTTGAGGAACATGACAATGGCCCAACATGTTGATTTGACCTCCAAACTCCCTACACCCCATTGTGATCAAGCATCAACAGGATTCAGTGGAACAAGTCTGATTGACAGAGGCCCCACTGCACAAGCCAGACTACCCAAAGGATCCAGTACCAACGTCCTGGTTCCAGACCCCATAGGACACCCAGAGAGGTCCTCTTGTCCATGCCCAATGGTTCAGAACATTTTTGAGCACATAAGGGGACCAACACAATATTAGGCAGGTCATAATGTTATGCCTAATCAGTGTATGTAACAAACCAAAGGAACCAATCCTATCAACTTGCAGAATGATGCTTTCTTTATCATTATTCATGGTCAGAATTGGTTTTGGGTTCTAGCATTTGTGGTTGAATTAGTTCAATATTGCAACTTGCTATTGTGGAGAGTAATGTCTACAGAGTTTATAGTGTTTGAGCAGGTAACTGAGCTCGAGCTGTTATGAGTGAGAACTGGTTACTGAAGAGAAAAGCAGGACAATGCAGGGCCATGCATTCTAAATAGAACCAGGGTTTAGAGTTACATCTAAGTCATTTTACAGGCTTGGTTTCATGGAAAAACCTTTCCAAATATACAACTTTGATGCACAGAGGTGAGCTTTTTCGACTTCAATAGAGATGAGTTTTGGACTTCAATCAATTACCAGAGAAGATCTCAATTATTTATTTTTCATAAATATTTCAGCACCATAGATGACTGATGGGTATTGCCATCTCACAACAGGAGGTTCTTAATTTCATTCCCTTCCTGTTGTTGTTGAGTTTACATGTCCTCCCCATGTTTAGATCGGTTTCCTCCTGATACTTTCAATTTATTCCACTTTAAATCAAACTTTGAAATGCCTGTGAGTCTTGTTGTTTTTCTCTGTTTACAAAAGTCCTGCAGCAAACTGGGGTTTTTAACTTCACGCTCCAACTCACTCGTGTAGCATAAAAAATACATGCCGGAAAAAGATAATTGTAGAAACGTTGCCAAACCAGGATCATGTCGCATAATGCCCAAATCAGGCAGAAGTAATAACACCGCATCGCACAAACACACCCACGCTTCAACAATGTCACAGTATCCCTTTGTGTAGGAATTTCTGAGAAATGTGCGGCACTGTGGTTGTAAACATGTGCTTGAAAAAAAAAGCCCATCGACTACCAACAAGCTCAGCTGCATGCCACCTGGGTCCTGTCCTGAATGCCATGAGGAAAAAATTATGTCTCTCTAAGATGGGAATTGCTGTTTCCTCTTTCACTTCAGGCTTCCAACAATGCAACTGCATCTGGAGGATGTTGCTCTTTTTGAAAGAACCGATGTTAGTGAGCACATTAACTACCTCATAAAGTAATAAAAACATGACTCTAACTGGTGGCACCAAGACCACGTCACCATGTGTGTTAGTCAGTATTGCTCAAGTAGTGCTGAATAGTTTCACTGGTTTTGTTTGATCCCTCGAAAAGTGACATTCAGGTTTCGGCGGATCCGTCTAATAAATCTGCCCCGAATGTGTAATCAAAGAAATGATCACCTGGTCTGCCTCCTGGTGTGAATGTTCACGGCCCACACAGAGAAAGCGGCCAGGAGATTTCTGCACAATGACAGCATGATCAAACAAAGGAGAGAGGTTAAGACTGGTCCTCTGACCTATCTTCCCAAAATGCTGCAAAGAGATTGTTTGCATACCAATCCCACTGTGACCAAGCATTGCGAAAGGAAAGGAATGGGCACAAAAGGTTTTTTTTTAGTGTTACTTGTGATACATAAAACCATCCTTTTGTGAGTCATGCATGAAGACTGTGAGTGTTTGTGGGGAAAAAAGGAGGACACTCTTTATATTTCATGCAGTCTATGCCATGCGATTCTCTGGAAAAACTTTAGGATGAACTTGGGCAAACTTTTACTGAATTGAAAAGCTTTATCCAGCTGAGTTTAATTCCCAAATGTAAAAAAGGAGATGTTTAATGATCTGAAAGAAATTCTTGCTCCCTTGTGCGTAGTTAACTTACTATTTCTGTGCTGAAGGTTTCACAATAAGGCTTGATGGCACAGCTGTCTCATAGTGGACTAAAGAATTATGTGATGTTGCCAGAGCTACAATAGACACCTTGAGTGAGTTGGCAAAATACTGACCCGCTAAGTCAAAATTTCTTATGATGGAAAGCTCGTTCACAATGAAAGGAAACCGGAGCCAGCCTTTTTATGCTTCAGCTAACAGAGTCTTCTCATGTCTTATTGATGTCAGCCCATCTGCTGAAAGTGAGCAGCTTCTCTTAACCTAAAACTATAAAAGCAGCTTCTGGCCCTGGTGCCATTACATTTTAAAACAGGCCTAGTGAGAGACAGCCTACAACTCACACAGTATTGTAATGTCTAATTGAATACGGAAGTAATTTTCTACAGTTATTCATTTCATCATAGGATGTTTGTACTGTTTGCAAAGTGCCACTGTAGATTTGCTTAAAGACAACACTTCCTTCATGACTGATTAACATCAAAAGGTGCAGATGCATCTCCCTCGCCATAACAATATGCCGTATTTGTACTTGTAGAAGAAATCATCTTGTATTTTTCATGGAACACACCATTCATACAGTAATTTCTTATACTGCTTAAATAAAAGATAAATTGCACCAAAAAAGCAATTAATAAGATTTAGTTTAATGTGTCTGGGCCATCAACTATGATTTATTTCTGTGTCTGTGTGTGCTTTTTCATTCCTAAAATCAAGCAAAAAGCTCACTTGTGTTTATCATAAAATGAAAATCCAACAAATTCATTATCAGCCTGAGCACTTATCACACTGTGATAATGTATGAGCCGAGAAGAGACTTTTGGCAAACGCACAAATCATGTTTGAATTTCTGTGGGGTTAACATTTGTGGGGATGCTTTCGTCATTGCATTGTAAAATTCCTCAAATTGCAAATTAGTTTCCCTACCTTGAGTTTGTCGTATCGGTCGCTGAGGGCTGCTACTTGGTGGTCTCGGTGTCGGCCAACCAGCTTACACAATGCACAGATCAACTGTTCATCTGTCACGCAGTACATGTTGACCTTCTCGTCCTCGTGCTCTAGACACATAAGCCCTCGCAGATGGGAGTCCAGCAAGGGCTCGATTAGACGGTGGCCCGTGAAGGGCTTCTTGTTGGGATGGGTGGCCTTGAGACACTCCTCGCAGTACGACACCTCGCAGGTGACACAGGTCTTCACGGCGTCCTGTGGAGGGTCCTGCTCACAGAACTGACACTGCACCCGGTCGCCGGGAGATGTCATGGCTCTGCTATTGGGGGCGGCTTGCTCACGCCGGGTCTCGTTTGGGGAGTTAGGTCCACTTAAAGAAGCCTTCTGGTAGCGGTCAATGATGTTCTGCAGGGTTACGTTGCGTTTGAGTCCCTCTAGGCCCCTCTGGTTGAGGGAGATGACATAGCGGCAGGTCGGGCACTGGAAGGCGCTGATGGACTGAATTGGCTCACTGGGGGTGCAGTGGGAGACCAGTATTCGGTGGGCACAGTTGAAACAAAGGCTGTGAGCGCAGGGCAACAGCAGAGGGTCCTCGAAAAGCTCCAGACAGATTGGGCAGGTCAGCTCCGACTCCAGTGTTTCCATCTTCAGGCAAAACAAAGTGGGACTGTCAGCGAAATCCAGGGAAGCTGATCAGCTATCTGGAAGGAGAAGACAGAAACAAATCAGAAAATGCAATGAAAGAAGTTAAATCATGGGACATTGAATAGGAGTTAATAAGCTGCTATTAATTAAGTTAGTTAAGACTAATTGATAAATAAATGACAGTTAGTTGTAACCGTAATGTCCACATTGAGGCATACTTGAAAAAAAAGAATAAACAGACATCATGCGTACTCTCTTAATTATAAAGCATTAATGATAAGTTATTCATCTCTATCTTGAGCTTCATTTGATTTCCATTGCAAGCTGAAGATGAAAACATGAATATAAATATTATGTAAATATTTGTAAGAGATATCTGATTATGGAAATGAAGCAAATTGGAAAAATAGAACAGGCAAGCATGGAGAATACTAAAGCGAAAACACGTGTTTGCATATGATACATAAACATGTATCTGCTTGGCCTCTTTGGCTGAGCCTTACAACTTTAAGAATGCAGCAGCAGCTCATTTTAATTTGGCACAGGAATGGTCTAGCCTGTCTGCATGTGTTCTCCTCTGTAGTGTAGTCCGTGGGCCAGCAGGCCAGTGAGGACTGACAACTCAGCCAAGCAGAAGTCTATTGGCCTGCTTGCTGATGGCTGGGACTCCACACCATCACAGACACTAAGCCTTTGTTCCCGGCCAGTCAGACACCCCAGCTGCGAGTGGACACACTGTGCTCACAGCGTCTCTCTATGTGAACTCCCTACCTCCACTCATTATGTGTGAAGAAGGCAAAAGCTCATTATCAGGACAGTCGGGCACAAGTAGCCTTTTGAAGTTGTGAGGATACAGCAATTACCTCTGAGCCACAGACCTGGGTTTGTTCTTTTATTCAAATTTTCACAGACATTCACTTATCCCACTGTACTGTACAAGACAAGAAGCAATTGTTGCACTTGTCTCTTGTGACTGGGGATGCATCTGTGGGCCTTTGTTTCTTTGCTATTTTGTTCTTTACAGACAAAGCGACGAATGCAGGTGCCTAGAAACTGAGGATCAAAGACGAGCTCTCCACCATCCAAATCCTGCCGTTTTCAACAAAATATGTTAGACATTAAGCCTCTTGGAAGAGATATTGTTTAGAAGTTGGTATTAAGATGTTTTCTTTTACAATTTCCTATATTTTAGACAGCTGAATTCAACTCTAACTACTGTTTGCAGTGCAGAATCCTCAACTTGTTTGTGCATGTTTAAGTGTTTACAAGCTGAATTAATCTCTGAAAACTTAGCTACTTATCCAACATTTCGTTTGATGTTCCACCCTGAGACACAAGACAACATCACATCACCTTCAGCAGAGCTATCAGTTACAACATGCTGCCTCTGCAGGTCTCGTCAAACAGGTTAAGTTGTTGATTCAACCAGGCTGTCCTAAATACAAAATGAATAAAGAGCTTTGTACCACAAACACAATGCAAAGTCACTAATCCGCTTATGTCATCGCTTATGGTATAAATATCATGAAGTCACAAAAGAGCTTGTAAAATAACACTGGCAAAAAAGCTCCTGCAAACTGCGTTACAGCCCCCAAGTGCATTACGCACTCCTGAAAGCTCCCCCATTCATATACAGTTTACTTTACCCACCGATGGATTTCGCCCCACTTTGCACTGCCGAGACATTTTTGGTGAAGGAAAACTTCTGACCTGAATCATGAAAATATGTTTATAACAACAAATGCACCAGTCTTAAACTCCAGCATGCTGTAGAGATATGCATCCCGATGGTACAAGTCTTCACAACCCCAGTAGTCCTGCGGCAGAGCTGTCATTAAGCAAGAGATTGAGCAAGAGGTAGCAAGCACAACAGGAAAAGTTGCCCGACAATTCCAGGAAAGCCAGCTCCACCTACAGCTGGAGCTCTGGCCAGTACTGGAAGAAGAGAGGGAGAGAGAGCAGACAACAGCAAGAGAGAGAGAGAGAGCGTGTACGAGAGAGAGAGAGAGAGAGAGAGAGAGAGAGAGAGAGAATGGGGAGAGTCAAAACCAGCAAATAGGCAGAGCCTGAGCCCACGTCCACACAGGCAGGTCAGTGTCCTTTCCACCCTGCCCATTCAGAAATTCAAAGCGTCAGGATCAGTTTCAGGTTTCCTTGTGTTACTGTCCTTCTGCTTCAAGCAGCACAATGCCATGGACTGGGACTCTTCTTGGCAATCCTACCAGGGATTGAATTCAAAGACAGAGTCTGAGGACACACAAGCATCCAACAACCAGTGAGCTCTATCGCCATCATCTGTTATCTGTCCTCTCAGAGGCTTATGGGTGTGTAATATGCAACAACTCAAATGTAACTTTGCAGACAGTAAAAGAACTGCAACTTCTCTCAGGGGAAAAATGTCGAGCAAAAATTAAACGACACTATGCATTTCCGACAAGACCACAAATGAAGACACAACATAATATTATCCGCTAGTACATCCAAGTTTGTCGCAGCTGGCCCTCATGTGGGAATCACCGAGGTACCATCTGCTTACCATGTGCCTCTATTTCCAGACACACCCCCGCTGCGCTCCTTTTCAATTCTCCTGTCATTCAAAGGAGTCCCCAGAGTGACTATCCTCTCTGAGAGACAGATACACACTGTAAATATTAAAGGCATGCTAAAAGTTCAGACAAAGCTGTGGGTACAAGCTACATTAGTTGGGGAACCCACATGGGAATGTGACTGGCATTCCCGGGGTTCCTTCTGCACAGTCTCCAACTTGGAAGGAGATAAGTGAGAACTTAGCAGTTTGAAGAAAAAAAAACATCTTTTAGGAAATCTTTTTTTTTTTTTTTTTTTAAAGATAATGACCAAAGATATCCAAAGCTTAGTTAAAAAATAAAATATAACTTCTGTTTGTTGCTCATCTCTTTAGTGCACTTTTGTGTTTCACATTTATATTCAAAGTATTCACAAGTGTGTTGCAAATTTCAGATTTGCCAGTGAGTTTGTGCAGCTGTTTGATGAGAAAAACAAGTGCACTTTTCACGAAGTGAGAATACTGAGCAGGCTTTGAATATTATGTAAATAAAGTTTGATTACCTTTCAAGATAATGGAATGGAATCTCATGTAAAATCCAGTCTTGTATCAAAAAAACAAAATTATACGCCAATCAGCCACAACATTATGACCACTGACAGGTGAAGTGAATAACATTGATCATATTGGTACTATGTGGTGTTCTGCTGGAAAACCTTGGATTTTGACATCCGTGTTGATGAGACTTAGACACCCAAATAAACATTGTCCCACAACAAGCACACTCCCTCATGCAAATGGAAATCCCAAATGTCACTGGTTTACCCCCACAGGAAAATTCACCCCACCACATGGAAAAAAAAAACATTAAACAATCAGGAACATGTTGAGGAACATGACAATGGCCCAACATGTTGATTTGACCTCTAAACTTCCTACACTCCATTGTGATCAAGCATCAACAGGATTCAGTGGAACAAGTTTGATTGACAGAGGCCCCACTGCATAAACCAGAGTACCCAAAGGATCCAGTGCCAACATCCTGGTTCCAGACTCCATAGGACACCCTGAGAGGTCCTCTTGTCCATGTCCAATGGTTCAGAGCATTTTTGAGCACGTAAATGAGACCAACACAATATTAGGCCGGTGGTCTTAATGTTATGCCTGATCAGTGTATCTATGTATCATTTCAGCAGAAAAATATGTAGCAAAGATGCTTCATGAGTATTAAAATCATTTCTTATACTCTTCAAACCTCATCTCTGGATATCAATTTTTCATATTTAGAAATTCTCTTCCTTTAAAAAAAATTCTTCCTACCTTAAACAGTGTTAATATTGGAGTATTTCAACTAGAAATGTTTGAAACACAAGCAGATTCTGAATATGAATAATCACTCTGCAAGTGGACAGGATTGGTTTCTTGGGTTTGTTACGTGTGAAACCAGGCAACTTTGACTCCATGTTTTTGAGATGGTCATCAATGTGCTGCAGTTTCCAGGTGTAAATGCTCCACCATGGCATTAACAGCTGATTTCACACTATAAAAATATGTTTGCAAGTTAAATAAACTTAATTTTCACTGGAGGGAGTCTGTCTTTGTCAGATAGCAGTTGTGAAGTGCGTGCACTTTGCTGTGTAGTTTCCTGTCACATGATAAACTTAAGTACGAAGTTAGGATTTGTGGTTTCATTCGATTAGGAAGTAATGGGTCATTTAGAGATGAAACAATTACAATGTCTTAGATATGAGGACAATTTCCTGCTCAAGCACTTTCTAATCCTTTTGGTTATGGTCTTTTATCAGCCTTAATGGTAGCTCTGAACCATGTATCCAGACGCTGAAAGAGTGTGATTGCTCTTTGTCTTCTTTCCTGGGGCAGGCACCTAACATATTTATCTGTAATCCTGTCTTCACAGCGTATCCGTGACCAATGTGTGGCCTGTTGCTGCTCCCTAAAGCAGCCAGCTCAGCAGCGGCCCAATCAGGCCTAATGTGATTTACAGCTGTAGCAGCACAAGCCAGCTGATTAGACTGACAAATCTACCTGATCTGCAGCTGCACACATTACTGAGATTAGCTTAATGGAGCCTGGCCCTGACCAACAGCTACTGATACTGTTATTTAAATGATTATAGAGGACAAGTTAATTACAAACCTAAACATTTCGACGAGTGAATTTAAAACACATCTGTCAAACACAAACCCATGGAAAAGAAAGACTTTGTAATGAAAGCATTGGCTTAAGCCTCCTCCCAGAGTGTATAATGAGCATGAGTTGAAAAATTAGCTCTAAAAATCTATAATCTAGTCTGCATAATGGTTGTAATGAGTTTCTCACTGAGTAAGAAATGGAAACAGATGTCTATGGGTGAGTTAAACGAGTTCATTTTTTCCCTGCGTTTCATTTTTTCTGCATACTTCCAGACTGTGCTGCTCAGGTCACCCTGGTCAACATCAGAAGTTGCACCAAACTCTCATTTCCTTTCCGTGGCTTGGCAGGTGGCAGCAGCGGGAAAACACCGTAACCTTTCCACAACCACAGGAACTTTACAGAATGTCGCTTTCCAGGCATGCAGCCTGTTACTCAGAAGACCAGACAGAAGAAATGTCTCCCTCAGCTCGAAATTACCGATGAACTGACTTGTAAAAACGCTCAAGCCTTTTTTTATCTGTTGTCCCTCATGCAAGGACAAACAATCTGCAGGCGTCACGCGACAAGAATGAGGCTTTACTGTTGTGGAAAACACTCATAGAGCGACCCCATGTGGCTGATTTGTAAAATACAGGAAGCAACTTTACACGCGTAAACTCTGAGGTTTCCAAAAAAGCACCAAAATTACATGGTGACATTTTGCAGTTGCAAAAAATCCCTGTAATTGTGCGAATTTCACTGAGTCACTGAGAAAAAATGTTGTTCACAAATCTACCCTCCTGTAAATGTCCCCTATTCTTCTCTTAAAACCAATGCAATGGTTCTTCATGCATTATAAAGGCCTCCACATGTGTTGCCATGGGGACAGCTTGATATCTATTTGTCAAACTCGTGATCAGAGGCAGAGCTCTGGTGGGAAGATGTCTAACATTTCTCTTCACAAGAACAAGATAAGTTACTAATTAATAGGGGCAACCACCGGCTCAACTGCAATGTCCCAGTTTTACTCTTCATTAGCTTCATGTAACTAGACTCCAATGTGCTTTAATGTATGTAGGCCTGTCACAAACTGTGCCCAGACATACTGCCAGGACTTATATGGATGTTGCAGCGGGAAACATCTGTATCTTTTATCTTATCGGTGGAGTAAATGGTATTTTGTAGGTCACGAGGCTGCCAGATTATAGATGAAAGGATGGTTTTATCTCACTCAGTGCTGCCGTGGATCTCCTAGTCTGAGTGAAGGTAATAAAAAAAAACTTTTATGATGACTAAGAAAACATGGCACTCAGAAAAGGGGAAAGATCAGCCTTCTCGAGAAATACTCTTGCAAGTTTCTTTATAAGGTTTGCTCCAACAAATGGTAAAATATTTTTTTGGATAAGACCCATGTAGAAGTATGTGTTTTTAGGAAATGCAAATGAGTAGCTGGTCTGACACTGGAAATCTACTTTGTCTACTCCCACTCCTCTCTGACGCTTTTTAATTACAAAATCCCCTCGGCCTTCTCACTTAGTCATCCTATCCCTCAAGTGTTATCCACAGCACAAAAGATGAAGGAATCTCTGAACACAACAAGGTCAAACAACCTTAGCACTCGAGCAGATCCCCGCCTGCAGGCTTGGAAACATATGGTGACTCATTGTTTTGCTAGAAAAGCACAGAGATGCAGTAACATAAAATACAGACTGAGTTGAGACTTACCTTCCACATGATTACAGCCATAAACAAGCCAGAGAAGGGAAGAGCCACCTTTAAAGTCAAGTCAGTGTTGGTGTTCAGGCTCTGCACAGCTGATCCACTGCAGTGGTCTGAACTTAGAGCAAAGTGACTCGTCTTTTCTGCTCCCTGTTAGTTTGCTGGCCCTCTAACCCTTTCCTCTCCTGGAAAAACAGCAGGAGGATCACAACTTACCACCCTTTTCTGTCCTCTCACTGAGAACTGTACCTATCCCATCTAGATGAAGTGGGCTGCAAATTGTTGCTCCAGCCAATCGTATGAAAGGGGCAGGACTTTTACTGGTTTGGTCCATCACTCAGGGCTATCAGAGCGTGGCGTGTTGCCATAGCTCTCTACAGAGCTTTGTTGTCATCCTCAAATAAACATTTTGCAAATAGCTGAGCAAAAAACATTTTGTGCATTAATGACACATTTCTTTCAGTTTTTTTTTTTTTTTTTTTTTTTGCACCAGTGGCATGATGACATTTACAAGAAACATCAGCCACAGCCTGACAAAATCTGAACTGCTTTCCACTCATCCTCTGCAAAGTTAGTCTTGATTATTGCAGTTGGAAATGTGTTTTGTGCTTAAGCCAAGATTCAATACACCCAAATGAAAGTGCCTAAGCAAACACGATAATCAATTATGATTATACTCTCCAGAAAGGACAAGAGGGATGCTTTGTCAGTGGCCTAGTGCAAATTCTATCATGGTTAAACAAATAGACCATCAATTGTTGCTGCTGCACAACACTGTGAGCAATTTACATGTCCATTAGGACATCAAGAAAATTGCACTGCAGTATGTTAGCTCAAACTCTGCAGCAGCCTTATATCTCTGAGAAGTCGCACCCTTTTATTTTTCCATGTGGACATATTCACTGGAATGGAAACACACAGGAATGCGTGTTTGTGTGTGCCGCTGTGGTTGTGACAGCTGACTTAGATAGTGTTGAAAGTTGTCTCAGATTGTTGGCATCTGTGCACCAGTTCTTGGCTGCATGAAAAATGCTCCCAACACAAACATGTGCTCGCTGACACGACTGGCATCCAAATAGTGACGCTGATCACATAAAGTCTGATCAGTTTCTCAGCTCTGGATTTGAGCTGCACGTCTCAAAATGAGGTTTGAGGTCGATAGTTATTTGCCATTACCTGAGACAACCTTGTCAGCAACATCCGCTCAGAGTGTTTTGTTAAAACTGTGTCTCTACGCAAAGCAAATGTTTGTGTTGTAAGGGTAAAACTACAGCACATAAGGCATGGATTGATTTGGATTAGTAGTAAGCCAAAACCCCTGCCAGGAGTCCTTGTGTTTCAGTTTAGCCTGTGGGGTTTTGAAAAAGTATGAAAAGAAATTTGAGAGAAAGTAAAACAGCTCAGATTCTAAAGTACGTCGAGGCAGATAATGACTTAAAAAGTAAACCCATTAACCTTCCGTTTAATTGCGGGAGAACCAATGCAAATCCAGTAGTTGGGTTATCATAATGTGCGGTGTGGAAACACATGCAGTGGAGCGTAAAAATATTTCAGTTGATTTGCAGAGAAAATTCACTGGCAGAAAAACAGACAATAGCCAACCATCACATCACCATTGTCATTTGTTTACATTGTGATATTCACTTTCCTGCAAATCCAAGTTTTAAAAAATGATACATTTCAAACATATAGACCAAAAAAGTATGCAAAATACTGTGAAGAATGTTTTAATTTAGCACACTAAAACTATGTCAAAGCCTAAAACTCTAAAAAAGAGACTTAAAGGGGACTTTTAAAGTGACATCCACTGGAAATACATATCATGCTTTACCTTGCAGTCTGTTAGTCAGTCAACCAGACAATCCACAGCCAGGGTGACAGATGAATACAGAAATAAAGCCCAGGAAGAGATTTTTCTGAAAACACCGGCTTTCCTCAGAAGCCTCCCTTTAGCTCCCACTTTCTGTCTGGGTTCTGCTGCTTCATGTGTCTCACTGCTATCTCTGAAATTCTCCTCACACAGTCTCTTCTTCTCTAATCCGCTCTAAAGGAAGCCGAAACTGCTCCAAATGGTTCAACCAGGCGCCGACTTCTCAGGCTTTTCCCTCTTTGTATTATTTTGTTGGCTGGGATCATTAACTTAGTCCCATGAGAACATAAGGAGGTAAATAACCCCCCCTCCTTCCTGTGGGAGGCTGTCAATCACATGTGATGATGAGGTGGTGAGGGGGTGCTTTGAACCGACAAGGAAGCACTCCTGATTGGTCACCGGGGAACAGAGGTGCCCTGCATGACAAATGGGAGCTATGGGATGGGTGGGATTGTGCAGATGAGCAGCTAAGGTTACATTTATAATAGACTCTTTTTTTACATCTTACTTATTTGCATGCCATTGAAAAGTATATAAAGCCATTAAAATGTGTGCAAAGTCAAAGATGACAGCAAAATGTCTACTTTCACGCAGCTGAATTCAAGAAAATGTAATTTACGTTGTACATGACTAATGAGGTAAATGTTAGGGTCAACATGAATAATCACCAGATCTTTAAATGACTCTTTGGTACAGTCTGGACACTCAGTGGGGGGACTGTGAGGGAAGCATAAAGCTTCCGTTGCCATGGCAGTGTCCAAGAGCAACGATGCATCTTGGCGCTTGAGCCAAATGCCACTCTAATCTTTTCACTGGCAAACCTTCAGCTCCCTCTTCACAGCTTGTTTGTTTCTCAGTCAAGTCTAGTGCTGTCTGTCACTGTCCAGCTCTCTCCAGCATCCCATGCCAATCTAAAGTCTGTAGCGTTTTGTAGAGGGAAGAATCGTGTAAAGACACGGCTAGAAAGACAACAATACCTGAGAGAGGTCACTCTCCTCCCTGTGACCACGACTAAACTCTGAAAAGCAATGAGAAACAATAGGCTAATTAAGCGTGACTTCCAATGTGACTCCCAGGCTTGGCTCAATCTGCACACATTACCAACACACTAATGGATTTGTAAACAGCAGAGCACATATCCAATTTCTATGTAAAACACAGAAACAGCACATCTACATTATTCTCACATCATTCTTTAGTTGTACTCCACCTCTACAGTAATTTACCACAGCTAGGAAATCAACAAGAAAGGGTTATTGCCCGTGCCCAAGGCCGCACAGCGCTATATATATCCACAAATTGTCTGTGAAATAATTACTTCACTACTTACTCTCACGCTGGGATTCATTTCGGTGCAATAAAATGCCATAAAACTCAGGACATTAGAGTCACCCTGACATCTGGGGCCAGTGCTTTTTAAAGGTGAAAATGGTTTGCCACTTCAGGGTCAATCCAAAGTCACGCCCCTCTCTGAACTGCAATAAACATGATGTGGAAAAATGTCTTGTTCTGTTTTAATCATTCCACAAAAGAAAACTTGTCTGCCTTGTGGTTTTAGCAACTGTTCCCACCTCACCCACTGGAAACCCAAACCTGTCTCTTGATCCAGGCTAAAGTTTCTGTGGCTTTCAGTCAGGAAAATTGATCAAAAACATTTATTTTTGTGTATCCTGTTACTTAGTAGCTTAACTACCCACTCAAAACAAATATAATGTACTGTTTAAATCCAAACATTTGACATCAGCTATGTCATAATGTTATAAATCTGACAAAACAGAAATGGGCTGGTCCATCAAAGGAAACGGATAAAATGGGGCTCCAGACATTGAAAGGCTAACAATAAGAATTATATTTTTTGTTGACATATTTGTATAAGTGGCAATCAAGATGCTGGCATTTTTTGTGTAATCCTAGTAAAATTACTTCCAGGAAATATGTTGCATTATACTGTACATATATTTCCTTATCAATAAATAACAGCACTGTCGAAATAATTACTCAAAACAAATGAATATTCATCCCCACTAAATAAGGCCATTTGCTGCCTGAGGCAGTTCTGTTGGTGACGGTTGGCACATCAAGCTGTATTAATTGGAAAAAGACCTGGAGAGGGCCAGAAAACACCCTCCTGAAAAAGCAGATAAGAAGTTGGAATAAAATATGCAGTGAAATCAAATATTGCATAAACCTTGATGGCTGAGGAATAAAAATAAGACTTCTCTAAGGAAACAAGCAAGCAGAAATTTGTAAGCTGTATCTTCATCATGTCACAAGGTTGTTCTTCACCTTGACGTCTAGCCACTTCCATGTGCAAACTTGTTTCATACTGAACAAAGAGCTGCTAAAAATGCATGCAAGCTAAGAGTGCAAATACACATTACAGAAAACAAAGGCAACACTTTTGGAGTACAAAGTCACATGACTAATTGATCAGCGGGAGGAACAATTTGCAAAGCAACCAGAACTGCTAAGCAAAGCAAATTAGAACATTCCAAGTAGAGTCAGCATCCAAAATAATCAGTAAATGTGACTTACATGCTATAGTCCAGACAGATCCTCTAAAACACAGGAGTAAAATGCAACTCCCACTGGCAGCTCAGGTCTCTATTTCAGTAGCACATGGATGAGAGATTAAACAAAACATACAGTAGCATGCTGGCTAGTCTCTTTCCGTACTCCCTCCCTCATTACTAAGGCTCCCCACCCAACCCCAGACCCAGCCGTATGCTCATGCGAGCGTAAAACATGCCCAGGAAGCGTCACTTCCACTGGGCCATTTCATGGCTACTATCTCCATTAAAGCTCGGGCCCATCACCCCCGCCTTCTGGGGCTGAGCTCTTGCCCCTGGCTCCCCACCCTCTCAGCAATAAGACAAAGAGGTAACAAATGGAGAGACAAAAGGGGGGCGCACAAACCTTGGGGACCCCGTTTTGATGAGTTTCTAACGACACAGTCAGGCCTTGAACAGATGGGATCAGTCTCCAGGGCTGTGCTGCATCGTTGCATTTAATACACAGCCCTATAAATCCTCACAATAAATGTTGTGTTCTCCCCCGCCACTAAATGGCACTCATCAGATCATAGAGCACATGCAAGTGAAAAGGCGGCGTAAAACTGACTATCTTTACTGTGTTATGTTTGCCATTGAACTCTCGGAAGATACAGTAATTAAAGTCTGAATGTGCATGGCTAATTGAGTTAGCATGTGCTTTGGCATCAAGATTGTCTTTTTGAGTGTAAACAGTGATCTAAGCAGCAATAATTATTTTCCTAACTAGGACAGTCTAGAACACTCCTCATTTTGCCAATAAACAATAAGATGAAAGCATAGCCTGCCCCCCATTATGGCAAAGGTTCAAGATTTTAATTGCTTTCATCCCACAGGCACGCTGCCCATAGCTAAGCAACCGGCAATCAATCCAAACATCAACCAAATGAATGAACATGTTAGTACGAAGCCAATTAACACTTACTACAATTTTTCTTCAACTTTCAAAACAGGGGTGTTACGTTGCGCAATCTGAGGTAGTGTCTCAAAGAAAATTGACTCCTTTAATTGTTGGGGCTATTTATCACGTGTTGTGCAGGGCAAAAGCCGAAGCGTATAAAATATTTGCCGTACACATAAGCCAGCGCCCACGTGTGTTTAGTGTGCTTTATGATTAGCTGCCAGAGCAGATAGGGCTATTGTGGGCACTGACCTGGAATTAATTGGTTTCCTCTGAGTTTGCTGCAGCTTTATTGGTGTCGTGTTCGTGCTCCTGCCGTCAGCCGAATCAATTGTCACCCTCATTTCTGCTTTCTAATATGTTGAATCAAACAAACGTTGGAATAAACAGGCACATTTTGAAAGTTCAAGGACTCGCTACCTAGAAAGCTAAGCCTTAAAGACACTCTGCTAATGTTTAAATGGTCATAGTTGTATTCAGCTCATATAAAGTTGTATCGGTATTTACTATGTGGTTTCATGGAATAATTAACATGAATTTATTATACGAGATCAAGAAAAGAGAGAAAAAAAATGAAGGCCAATGGAAACATCCATCTATCATTTACCAGGAAAACCAGTTATAACTTTGTGGCTAAAACCAACACAATGAAATACTGTCTTGTCTGGTGTTTTCTCACTGAAATGAGACGGTGAAGGGGTTTTGGAAAAGCAAGGTCATATGTTATGTTTAGTGCACACCGCAGGCCCCGTAGCCTTAGAGCCTTGGCTTTTATTTTTTCCTGAAATAAAAAAAAGGGATCCTTTGAAAGAGTGCGGTGAACGCCTGCTACATTCTTTGCTGCTTGGAGAAGTCTGTAATTGCTTCCAGCTTCTGAAGGATCAACTGTGGAGAAACAACGTCTCACATCTTTATCACGAATCTCCCAATGACAACACTAAGCTTATCTTATCGACGACGGTGCTGGTGAAGCGCTAAAACGCTCTTCCATCTGGTAACTCCACCCAACGCCCAGTCCATTCTACTTTACAAGGAGCAGCAACAGCAGCAGTTAAAGACACTACCTATCCAGTGCCGGCAGGTATAAACTTTCAACTCTCCTATAAAGAGGTTTAAGACCTACAGATCAAACTGAGAAAGGCGGAAAAGATTGGTCTTAAAGTGAAGATGCTTAAGATCTATCAGTTCCACCATTGTTAGAAAGAGAAACTGAGACTCATGCTTAAGCCTGCTACACCTACATTTGTTGGAAGAGGTCTGAACATCTGTTGTGGTGTGATGCATTCATGAATCCAAGGAGACCGTCAGAGCCAAAGGCAGAAGCCCAGCTGTTGGGATCTGGGTCGACTGCAGGATGTTTTGATCTGCTGAGGTTAAAACATTTGCGACAGTGTTGTCACTGTTGCGTTTAGCTCTAACCACCAGTGTTAAAAGCACCTCGACATCCAGTAATAGGCCTGTCATTGCCGGGTAGCAGATGCTCTAAAGGTTAAAAGCTAGTCAAACTGATCAGTTTCTGCTCCGGCTGTATATGTTGGCCCGACAAAAATATCCTCACTTACACTCCATCTACATGTCAACAAGACATTCCTTCAAGACAGTGCGGGACACATTCCTCAATCTTGGCTTGCGAAGCACATTCTCTGCTGTTTGAGATGGATGGATGTGAAGGTATTACTGATAAAATAATATTTTTCAGCTGCATGGTGTGGTAAGTCCACACGCACACACACACATAGATACACACAACCTCCCGTTTCCCCCCCACAAGACCCCATTTCCATGTGCAGTTATTGGCTCTGACAGTGAGAGTGACCCAGCATCAGCTCTCACCCTGTCACAACAGCGAGGCCCGGAGAGCTCGCAGCTGCCGATGGAGCTGGCACCGCTGACCCAAATGGATGCAGTTTTGTTTATCATTCGGAGTGACGACTGAAGAAACAGAGTCATGTAACGAGAGCAAGAGTGAGATTTGTTTGAAAAAAAAAAAACAGATTGAAATCACCAGCACTCACGGAAATAACACAGCACTCAAATTGTGTTCTCGAGCCAGTTTTTAATATGAAATTGAAAGGTTAAATGAAAATTATTCAGCACTTCAGGCACAAAAGATTAAGAAAGAATAGTTTAGTCTCTTAAAACTGGAGTAAAGACAGTGCTTCAGAGCAATAGCAAATCCAGATGCTTCCATGAAGGAAAGAAAAAAACCCAAAATGAATTCACCAGAGTTCCCTATCCACAATTATTTTGGCAAAATTACACATTCTGTTCTTTCTTAGAACAACATGGCACTGATTCAGTTCCCACCAAAACACAGCAAGAGCGGCAGTTGCGCGCACTGGAAACCATAACCTATTGTGCAAAAATTCACAAAAAATGGGAAAATCACGGACAACAAAAGTAGGAGAACAATCGCAACATCCGTGCCAGCTGAATAATTTGCCAGCAGTTGTTTTACGCGAAAACTGATATGTCAGAATCGCATTAAGATGTCAGCAGATGTGATGCATGTGCAAACAAGAGTGAACTTGTTAATAAGATGGCAGATCTGGCTCCCCCTTCTAAATTAACTTTCTCTGTGAGAAGCACAAACAACCAACACTCCTTTAGTGTGTTATGCATAAAGTGCTGTGCCTGTTTTTGTGCAAACCAGTCCGTGCACTCCTGTGCATCCATGCATGGGTTCCTTCAGTGTTTTCCTGAGTGTGCAGACTGAAGTGTGTTGAATCCTCCAGTAGAATAAATCGGCATTTAGTGATTCATGTGTGATGATTTAAAATGATTAAATTTCCACTTTGCCAGAAACCATATATATTTATATATAAATATATACACAAGGATTTAGGCCTTCACAGTCACCTTTTCATGCCTCAGCACAGTGCTAGACGGCTGCCCCCACTGCTCAGTCTGAGATGATCAGCATTTAGCAATTGTCAGTGCACTAGAAACAAAATTTAAGACTTGGCACTTATTAAGCTTCCTTAATCAAACATCCCTAAATGCTTCTTTATCTGATCTTACCTGCTTCCCCATGGCTGCGGTGGTATGTGTTCTCTCCCTGGCGAATAAATACTCGGCTGAAACAGAGTGTTTCTGTTAGGCAGCTGGTACTTCCCCTGAGGTAAAACAGACAGGAGACAGAAGGCTGAAGGTGTCTGCATGTACACTCCCCTTCGTTGGGGTGTGTACCCACACATACCTCTCTGACACACACACACTGCTTCTCATCTGTTGTACAGGTTTACACAGGAGCGTGGAAAGCTCCTGAGACGAAGACTTAACCCTTTAATGAGCTGTCAATGAATGGAAAAAGGAGGATGTTGGTCATGTTGTATTGTGAAAATCAGCCCAAAAAAAATGCACTGTCACTTCTCTTGCTCCGTCAAGAGCAGTGCTTTCATTAATGAGTGGCTTTTTGTGTTTTATCCACCCAGAAGAACAAATGGATAAAAAAGTGAGTCTAAGGTGGGACCTGATATATTGTAACTCAGCCTCAGATAATGCTGATAAAAGGCTTTGGTTCATCGCCACAGGTAGCTCTATTGTGTTACCAAGCAGAGAAAAATAAGGCTCAAGCTTGAGGATTCGCAGCAGCCAGCAGGCAGAAAGCAGCGAAGAAAAAAAAGCCTCGCTATTAAGCAAGACAGAATTGGTTTTCTCCACCCTAATGAGAATTCATCCTGTGAGATAGATGAGTCAGTCTGAAAACACAATTCCATACTTGCAATAATGAGATCATATTTGAGGAATTGGGTGTGCATCCCTCTAGAGGAAAAAAAAAGTGGAGAATTTTCAGCCAGATCTAACCTTATCTTAAGAAAATCCCTCTTTCTCTCCCCACGATAAAATAAAAATCACTGCTCACTAACAGTATGTACATGTCAACGAAGGTGCTGTGAGCCCGAAAAAGAAAAATGGCCAGGATGAAAAACAAAGAGAGGTTTTTTACTATTCTCGAATCAGTTCTACTGGGGCACCAGTTTTAAAGCTTGTGTGGCCTGGGTCTGGTCAAGTAATAGCCAGGGCCACACACTCCAAACAAAAATGAAAAATGGATTCTCAGACTTCTGGAAGTGGACAAGGCTACTTGAAATCTAACACTCGAGGCATATGCAGGTTATTTTGGGTCAGAGAAGGCAAAGTTACAAATCATGCACCAGCACAAATGAATAAAGCAAATCGCCAATTTATTGCAAAAATAACAGAATAGTGAGGGAGATTCACGATTAGTGCATTATGTGCAAAAGCTCTTGGGAAACTGGCCATTGAAACTACATTAGAAAGTGCTTTTACTCAGCTGCACAATAGTGTCTCTTACCATGACTTGGCAGTCTGCTTAAAGTTCTGCCAGTCATCTTCTTATGCCTTGATGAAGAGGAGTTTGGAAGAAAGCTTTTGAAGCTTTTGAAGTGAGATTAGAGCCTGACAGTGTTAGTGAAAGCAACATTTTGTCCAAAATATAAAAGTAAACAGGTACTTTTCTCTTTATTTACCCCCTTTCGCTGCACAGGAATGAGTTCTCGAGATGCCAAGGTTTTGCCGTGTTTCTACTCCAAAAATTTACACAACACAGTCGCTAAATCACAGTGAACCACGCTGCTGTCGGAGTCCTTCACTTATTCAGAGCAGCTGAAGACTATTAATCAAGAAACCAAACCTTTTGCTACTTGGCTGAAAAGAAGAAATAGCTGCCTGAATTCTTGCAGTAAATTAGATTTTCTGAGACTGCTGGATTTTTTCCCTTGTGAGACATCTGTCTGAGGTTGATTATGGCAGCAATGATCCTTAGTTGAGAAATCTAGGGGTCTGATCAACAATGCCTCTGATGAAGCTTTCAAGCATGATTACGGCACATCTGAGTGCTCCCTTGTCTGCGTAACCTGCTCTGACTTTGTGCTTTGGGGACCGTAGACATTAGGTTACCAGGAAAAGGTTGATGCTAATGAAAGCTGAGCTTGATCAGAGTTTGTTTGCATAAAAAAGGGTCATAATGGAGACCTCTCATGTGAATGATGAAGTTGTCAGCCAGGATTTAACAAAGCTGATCAACAAGCGGAGCTGGGACAAAGCGGTATACCTGCCTGCTTCTCCCCTAAAGCGTCCACAGTTTAAATCCATCCCTTCCTTCTGTCATCGCTGCCACCTTCTGATTAGCACCTCTCATAATTACCCTTCCAGTAAGAGCTAATAAGAGGTGAAAAAAGGCTGTTAGGCTGTAGTTCAAACTTGTCTCACACAGAAGTCTTGCTCCATCTTGCTGAGTTCCAATTAGGGAGTTTTAATTGGAACTTTATAACAAAATATCTGAAACTAAGTTTGGAGTCTCGCTATTGAATTAATCAGATCTGGCGTGAAGGACTGATGGAACATTGGATCATTTTGAAGTTGTTAACGGCTCCAGCAAAAACAATCAGCTTTATTAGATCAGCTTTGACGTTCTGCTCCTTTATTCTATTAGGGGACTAGTTTGCGTTTGCAGAGTTATTGTTATTGAAAGGAAAAATGTGGCTTGTTTTCCACAGGTGAGCTTTCTTCCTAGATTTTAGGTTTTCCACCTACATAAGAGCAAAACCAGAAGAGTGTGGGAATTACAAGGGACTTTTTGCACACCTGTTGAGGTGGGATGATTACACCTTTATAATTCCTTTGAGCTAAACAGAGTGCGATGACTTCAGCACATTTCCAGTAGACAGGAACTAACCCCCAACACGAGTGGGTGTGCAGAAATCTGAAAATGCAGATGTGCAGCATCAAACCGTAGCAGCCAAGCGAGTCGAAAGCCATCAAGGAACGCATTATGTGCGTTATTCTTTTCACAAGGAAAAATAATATTGGACTTGGATATTGCTGATAGCACTGATGTGGGCTGAGACAAACAGTGAACAGACTGAGCATCTGTGTGTGGCTGATGAAACATTTTCGGATCACTCGCAAGATCACAACAAATGTTCCGCCGGGACTACAGAGCGGGTAGTTGGCGCTTTGGCCTTCAGAGAAAGTTTCAAAAAAAAGATTTGAAATCCAATTTCCAGTCAAAATAATTTCACGCTTTTGGCTCCAAATTGGCAAATTATTTCAATATTTATCAAATCAATAAATCAAAAGCCTTGGTGTGTTTTGGGTATTTATACAAACCTCTTGATACAGAGAAAATATTCTTGCGCCAAGGTTCAGCCTTCTCTGCAAGCAGTGCTATCTTTTTTTTATTAATAGGTTGCCTACTTGAACTGTGTGTTGAAAAGGCAATCATCATTAAGGGCTACTTGATAGCAGCTCAGAGTTGATAAAGGCTGGTTTTAAATCCTATGTTCTTTTGACCTAAAGTAAAATCAGATAGAAGCGATACATATGGATTTTAAAACACTTTGACTGTCTTTTTTTTCCCTTTTAAACTATAAAAGCACTGTTTAATTGCCTGCTGCTATTGCTTGATTGTTCTTTATTGCAGTTTTTACGGTATGTATATCTTTGTGTTTTCGTTGTGTTTTCTTAGACTTACATATAGAAGAGAAAGGGAGAGTGTCTTATGAACATATGAGAAAACTCTGCCCTTCAATATCAGAACTGGAACGGCTTATATATGCATGATGGCAACGTTAAAAGCATGTATAGTGCAGGCACTTATGTTCTTCTCAGTGGTTGAGGGCTTTGCACAATGGCTGGTATTTTTGGTTGTTAGGTGGTCATCAGGCTGGCTATTATACTGTTTTAATCAATTCTATACATCAAATCACATGAATAACACTTTCCTACACAGCGTACATTTCTCCTGAAAGGGCACATATTTCTAAAGATGGGCATTTCAGTTCTTCTTTTTGAATTGTGGTAACTGGAGTAGCAGGAAAGAAAACTAATAGAAAGAGTGGCATGTGTGAGACAGAACATTAATGGAATCTGCAAAAATGAGCATGTTTTTCTTTTAAACATATCTGAAAATGAGGACCAAAGGGAATAAGGATGTAAGCAAGATAACTAGCAGAGAAAAAAAACTGCCAGTGGTGGGAAATAGGAGGACACAGAGGTGAGAAGGTTCAGAGAGAACTTGTAATGGGAATAACGCAAGCTGTCTTATTCAAAATAAGAAATCCTAAAGATGCTGTTTTTTTTTTAAACAAACACAAACATATTATCAAGTGTCTGTTTGCACTTCAAACTGTCTTTTTTGGACTAATTACAGAGGTCTGTCCTCCGCTTAATTATTTTCTGCTGGCAGTTTCTTTCATTAGTAAGAAAGTATCATAATGAAAGCTTGATTTAATTTGTCTTCTACAGTCTGAAAGCTGGTGCGTGGACTTTTAATAAACCCAGTCTGCAGTGTGCTAAAAACTGACACATTTTCTTGTTGAACTTTGATATTTTCTGCTTATGATCACTTGTATTTTGTGCTCAAATGTATAAAAAGAGTTGCACATGTTTACATTATTGTTGCCACTGTCATTTTTCATACTAAATGCCCTTAATATAGAATACAGTTCAGATAAAGGCTCTGTCTGGTTGGGAAGCATGAAAACTAACCAGTCTCTCTGGCACACACAAGTTCGCAGAGCATATGCTGTGAAATGTCACACCTCAGAGCATATGCTAAATGCTCGCTAAATGGCATGCTGACAGTCTCAACTAGACTGCAAAGATGATAATAAGCAAGAAGTGGATAGATCTGTTTTCATGGCCGTCTCACAAAGCGAGTTCAATAATGACAAACTTTGGAAGAAAACATCTGGTTGCTCTGATTCCCGATGTTGCATGGGAGTCTTTTATTATTCCAGCCGCATAGTTTTTTGTTTGTTGCACAATTTTTGCAGTGTGAACCAAACGGCCTGTTGAAAACTGTCCTGAAGGGTCGTGCTAATGTAATTTAAACAGCGAATCATTCACTGGCCAGCGCTGCCAAACAACTGACACATTGAGGTTGACCCAGCTTGATCCCCCTGTCCCACCCAATACACAGCCGGCATCCCAACTCCAACAGCTCTGCTGTATCGTGTGGACACAAGGAGAAAATATTGCTGGCAAAAAAGAAAAAAAAGCTATTTGGGACATCACAACCACATGTAGCTCTGTACACATACTCGATTTCTAAACCTACACTGATCATTTGAAGGCTAACATCAAAATAAAGAAACTCGGTGCAAGGTGGTCCCTGTTTCAAGATGAGAAATATTAATCACATTTATCCCACTTGGAGCGTGAGGCAGAACAGATGGTGTGAATGAAACAAGATTTTGTGGGCTGCATGAACACAGCTCTTGGGCGGCTTCGCTGACTACAGAAAACATGTTTCTCAGTATACTGGCATGATAATCTCAAACAGATATAAATTTATTGAATCTTTACATAAAAACTAACTAGAAAGTGTTACTTCAAACACCGCTATCCAAAGAGGAGTGGAGAGCGCTGCTAAGAATGCAGAGCATGTCAAAAATTGCAACAAATTGCCTTAACTTGTTTAATCAGTGGCACACTTGGTATCTAAAGCATCACATTTTGTTCATGAAGTGTTGAAGTGGACTTAGCCGAGAGGCTTAATGCAATCATTGTTAATCCTTTAATCTTGAACTATCAGAGTTCTGTTCGGAGGACCCAAGAGCACGTCACAAGAGGCAGGTTGTAAAAAGCGAAAGGGAAGCTTTACGTTCTAAAAAATAGTACAAGTTTACATAAAAACAGGCATTTAACCAAACACAAGGGAGCAGACAGAAGCAGACTCCAGAGATCCAATAATTATTCAAGGGCAAACCAGAACGCTGGACCACCAAGGCACAAGACAATTTGTAGTATGTAGTGGTGAGCTGGGGGTGTATATACACTGATCAGGCATAACATTATGACCACCTGCCTAATATTGTGTGCTCTGAACCATTGGGCATGGACAAGAGGACCTCTCAGGGTGTCCTATGGGGTCTGGCATCAAGACACTGGCAGTGGATCCTTTGGGTACTCTGGCTTGTGCAGTGGAGCTTCTGTCAATCAAACTTGTTCCACTGCATCCTGTTGATGCTTGATCAGAATGGGGTGTAGGAAGTTTGGAGGGCAAATCAGCATGTTGGGCCATTGTCATGTTCCTCAACATGCTCCTGATTGTTTGATGTTTTTCCATGCGGTAGGGTGCATTTACCTGTGAGGGTAAGCCAGTGACATTTGGGGAGTGTGCTTGTTGTGGGACAATGTTTATTTGTGTGGTGGATGGCAAAATCCACCACACAGTACCAATATGATCAGTGTTATTCGCTTCACCTATCGGAATGTTGTGGCTGATTGGTGCATATACTGAGGGGGCTGATTAACAGAAGGGAAACTGGTGAGCAGAGGGGCGTGGATGATCAGGTGTTGCAGAAAGGCAGTTTGGGATTGGCTCATGTGAAGAAGCAGGAGAGCCAATCAACCAGACTGAATAAATCATTGACGAAAACCCCAAGCCATGACGTGAGCTTTTTTTCTTGAAATACACTTCATCAGCCAGTCACGACCATTGCTCTCTATAAGCTCCTCTTATTGACATTTGGCTCCTGTGTCACTCTTGCATTTATTAAAAGTCTCCTTATTATTGTCTTACACATGTTCCCACTGGTGAAATGATGGACATTGCTGTTTAGTGGTCCCCCTTAAGGCTGCACAAACACATTTTCAGATGGACAATGAAAGTGGATCGTAAAACAGGACAAAATAGTTTCTTGGCTCAAAATGTAAATTCAGCACATTAACTAGGGTGACTGATGGCAATGGAATTCTGTTGAATTTAAAGGTGCACCCCCTGATTTAAAACAAACACCAACAGCAGGCTGTGAGGAAACATTTTTTTAGCAGTCTGAGGCCAGCTCACAGGTGCTTTAACAAATCGCTGAGTGAATCGTTGAGGTCAGCTAGCACTTAAGTTGTATGACAAGTTATTGAAAAGCAGTCAGTATGCAGCAGCATACTAAGAGCCGGCGCATAAAATGACAGACTAAAGAAAGGACTGAGGCTTTGTCGCATTTGATTTGAGAGTGATTGTGCATGACTAACACCTTAATGAGCTCCACTGAGCTCTATTCTTCCTCTGTGGAGAGATTTGTGTATCAGTCTCGACCTTGAAACTGCAGGGCCAGGGCTCTCTTGTTTCTGAACGTTCAGTCTCATTTTTTGGCGATGACCTTCTTCCGTCCTCCCTGCAGCTGCTCCTGATGCTGGGGAGAGGACTCAGACAGGATGGACCTCCTGCTGGGAGCAGCAGCAGCACTCTGCCAAAGGATCAATTTACATCTATCAACGATGCAAAGATAAGGCATGAAATTAAATATTTGATCTCAATCGTTCGCATTCATGAGGCGAGACACAAGAACACACTATCTCCAGTGTGTGTTTTTGTTCTGTTTTGTTTTTTTCTCTCACAGTGCTTGGATGGTTTGTGTTTGGAACAAAGGATGGCTTCATTTGCAGCACAGATGTAAAAAGAAAAGAAAAAAGCAAAAAAGTGATGGCAAATATCAGTAAGGCTGGAGTCTATGTAAAACACATCCAGACATCCTGTTTTGTCTCTTTGGTCTCGTCATTATAGGACTGTGAGGTGGTCAGACTCACACAGCTGTGGAGCTCTGAAAGTTTGAACAGAGATCCTGTCCTTTGCTGAACAGCTTAGTCAGAAATTCCTGTTTTTCATAGCTCAAGACTAAATTACACAGTGGCAGTCATCACAATCATTTCCATCAATTAAAGGCAAGTAATCAAACTGAACCCTCAACTATGCATCCCCATGTTTTTATGAACTGCCTGTAATCTGTTTTAAATTCCAGTGGCACTCTTTTCTAGCATTATTGCACACTTACATTGAGTACTTCTATCAATACAAGCGCTCCAAACATGAATTCATTGCTAAATCTTGCCAGTTATTGTCTCAAGCTCAGCTCAGACCTTGCATTTTTATCCACATAAAGCAAGATTAATGTTGATCAGACAGAATATCCGCAACAAGAACATCAATACATAGAGAGCATAATTAGATATTTGCAAACAGAAAAACAGCCATTATTCCTACCACACGGAATCACGGTGAAAGGGCTATAATAGAAATGAAATGTAACAAGCAGCTCTTCAATACATAATGAATTTTTAAAAACCCACTTCACAAATCCACAGGGTTCACTGACTACAATGAAAAGAACAGCCCAAGGAAAACCATTCCCTGGTCTTATGCTTCCCTCTTGTGGCCACTTTAAATCACTGTTTCGTCGTGCAGAATCTGTGCTGCAAACCATGATTTAGTCAACATTTGAGCTCAACTTCATGTTGATTCCTGAATCATCCTGAATTAAGGGTCAAGTTACATTATCTGTTTGCAATGGTCCCTCAAAGGTGCATAAATTCAAGTGTAGAAATAAAAGCATTGAATGCAACCAACCTGCTCATGATCACCTTAATATTATAAATTTAACTAATCTAACTTGCAATGAGCAGTTTCTTTGGACATGTGTTGTATTTATTCATTTGTTTTGCAATACTATGTCACTGTTAGCTTCAGTAATGTTTGGCAAGTGCTGCATTCTGCCACAATCTATGATTATTTTTGATCACCGGTTCTATTTTAGCCTAAGGGAGTTTTACTTCAGAAATGTAGTGATTGTTACCTGAACTAAAGACACCGACAAGGTATGTACAAATTAACTCTCTAACTTTGCTTTCTAATGTTTTTAGTTTTGATTGAAAGCATCTCATGTCACATCACAGAATTGATCCAATTTCCTGCCACCATTTTCTTATATGCAGGATATCAGTGTTTCTGCGTATAACTATGTACTCTGCTGTCTGAGCAATTTGGTTTCTATTGAATCTAACTGTGTGACACAAAGAAAGGCCGAGATTATTTTAATAGAGAAAAACGAGAGTAAAGTTGATGTCGATTTATTAAGTAGCATTTTAAAAATGACAATTGATTTTTATTAAATTACAAAGTACTGCAAATTTACAAATAATATATGTATATTCATCTCTAAAAATAATGCTCCTTAAACAGTTATTACTTTGCATCAAACACAATAGCAGGAGTGTGGATAAGCACATAATGAGAGCCGAACTGTGACAATTCACTTAAAATAATGTGATAGCCAATTATGACAACACATAATAATCCAGTTTTAATTTTCTGGTGAAAAAAAAAAAAATTGAAATGTGGACTGTAACACAAGCACAAATTGCAGCTTTTCCTCAAGTGAGCAGATTACAGCCCGCCTGCAACAAAGCTCGGTATAAAGTAGACAAAGTACACATTAAGGTACTTTAAATTTAAAGTATTGTAACAACATGAAGAGGATTTATGTTTTTACATTCAGCATTAAAAAAAAACATTCAAGTCTAATTATGACATTCAAGTTTACATACAAGCTTTTTATGGTTGTTGCAAATTACTGTACAACAGAGTGCAATAAACTACAAACAAAAGCATGCTTTGAATATGTACAGTTAAACACTCCACTTTGCTAATTAAAAATAATAATGCAATTGGTGTATATTTACAGATGATGATGAGCTGATCATGTGACAGGATGTAGACAACTGAAGTTATCCACAGTTTAACGTTAAAGGTGCATCAAACCAAGGTTTCCGGCAGAGATTCTGGATTTTCTTTTGACAGCATCTGCCATATATGCCACCTCTCTGTCTGCCAGTTTGAGGGATCAGGGCCCTTTTCTTCTCCGGGCCCAGAGGCATCTGTCGTATCTCCAGTCTGGAGGACAGGGCTCTGCTGGGACTGTTGTGGGATCTGGGAGTCAGGCTTATGTGTGAAGAGGGAGGGTGTGGAGTGGGAAATGTGAGTCTCTCTTAGAGGTCCAGAGCAGTGAAAGGGAGACAAACTGTCTGTCCTGACCTTAAATAACGGACATGCAGGGCATCCTGTCCTTTGTGCTAAGTTGTCTGAGCTAATGGCTGCTGATTGGCTGCTCAGTGCCTGATGTAATGATGTTTCTGGCTGTGTCTGCTCTCTCTGGTCGTGAGGACCGCTGCTGCTGCGAGTCACCGGGAGGTGTGGCCTGCATTCCAAAACGCCCAATGACGTTTGTGTTGGTCTGACGGGCAGCTTGTTGTTACCTTGGTGACTGCTCAGCCCCTCTGATGATCCATACGAGTCACATTCTGATGCGTCTCCTAGGGAGCCTGGGAGAAACCATTCATTAACATCTAGCATTCATTTCGTATCCCACGACCATCTGGAGCAACATGTAAAGAGGATTCTGTTACCAGTGATGTGATGGCCAGTTAAATCCTTCCTGAGCAGTTCCTGCCAGGTGTCCCAGAAACTGTCCGTTGACAGCTCTAATAAAAACAAAAGAATTAAGGGGATTACTTACTTAAGCTTAGGAAATCATTATATACTCCCTATTGGGCAAAATGTGGCAGAACCAGAGTTATGCCCTCTTTCTTAAGCTAACTTCACCTTGGCAAAGTTACACTAAGAATATGTATTTAGAATTATTTCACTCATCTTTCTGAAAAGCTAAAACATGATACTAGAGTTTGTCCATATTATCAGATTACTATTAGAGACTATCTTTGTTTGAAAGATTTGACAGTCTTGTTTTTTCATTTAAAAAGACAAATAATTGTTTTCTTAGCAGTATTTCAAGAAGTCAGCAGATTATTATTGTTAACATTTACCAACAACATATCCCATTAGTCACAGATGCACTCCCAAAGCCTCATGGGAGCTGTTGTATATGAAAGCGGGCATAATAATAAGCCTTTTATCATTCAAATTGGCACTGCACTTTAAAATGTCTTTCAGGTGATTATTGACACAGTTTTAAGAAATAGTTCAACTTTGAAAAAATGTGCCACTTAATTTGCCTGGGTTTGGATGTGAAAATCATACAACCAGCAGCCAGTTAGCTTAGATGGCGCTAATAGCTAGCAAGCTCTGTTTGAATGTTTTTTAAAAAGATGCCAAATGTTTATAAATCCATCTGTGATATGTAAATACATGTGTTAATGATAATAATACGTATGTTTATCACACTAATGTATTTAAACATTTTCTGCACATTTGAATGTAGCCAAGCTAACGGTTTCCCCCTGTGTCTAGTCATTTAAGCTAAGCTATGCAAACTAGTTGTTTCAGCTGCCCCAGCTGCTTATGCACCATAGAGATGTGAGAGTGACTTTTTTTTTTTAATTTAGCAAAGAAATATATATTTCCCAAAGTAACACTTTTAAATTATACTTTATACAACTATATGCCTAAATGAATTCAGTTCACCTTTATCAGTAGAAAGGGTAGGAGAGGTGCTGCCAGATCTGTCTTTTGAATGGTCTCTGAGCTTGTAATGCCCAGATGGTCTACGGACCACTTCTGAGCATGGATCACCATCCTCTGGGTATTTACACAGCAGTCGATTCGACAGGACGGGGGAGTTGTTGTCGTATGGAGACACTTCTCCACTCGATGCTTTGAGGGAGTCATTGGATAAGCATCTCTCGGTTAAAGAGAAGGGTTCTTCTGGTCTAGGGAGGCCTGACTCTCTTCAGAAACAAGGAGGACACAACAAACATTAAGCAACCTCCTCCTGATACAAGCACCAGGCATATCTATTCCGTACGCATATGCACTTATATGTGTTTTATTTGTTTTGCAAAAGGAACACAATGTCACAAAAACATATGACTAATCATGAGACGAGGCAGGAAACTCACGAGCATTGAGAGGCCTTCCTCCGCAGTAAATAATCCACAACATCTGGATCGGTTTCCAACAAACTCATCAGCACCTCATTCTGCAGGTCAGCAGGAACCTAAGACAACCAAAAGTATGTTTTACTGAAGCTCATAATAAGGGGTAACAGATGTAAGAAAGTCTTTGTTACCTTATTTTCCCTGTTCCTTAATAAGTAAATCACATTAAAACTAAACTAAATACATATTTCTCCATAATACCACTGGATTGTACACAAACAACATCGTAACAAGAGCAGCATTATCTTTTATTAGTTTACTTCATTCTTTGTTCTTTTACGTCCACAATCCTGCATTTCCAATATTTACACCATACCTGTGGTGCAATGTGTGCTATAGCAGATGTTTGCATGGTATAATGAGAAAATAATTAACAGCAGTTCAGAAATCGTTATTAATGATGCAGAGAAAATGTCTTTTTCGCCCTCTGATTTCCTTAACGGATCATTTCCAGGTACTTAATTAAGTGCATCTGCTCTTAAGTTTCTGGTGAAAAAGCGGAAAAACACAACAGAGATGAGGATTTTGCCCTCGCTCCTGTTGTCTACAAACAAAACTAAGCCTGAAAATGACACTCATTGACCTCTTGTGTGTGGCCCCTCATCTGCCATGCACTGAAAAGAGTAATTTTACAAGGTCCATGAGAGAAAAACAAATTACTTACGACTACAAAAGCTTAAAAGCCATAGAGTTAATGTTCACATTTCATTAGGTGGCTCCACTCCATTAGGCTTAAGAACTTGCCATAAACTCCTTTTTCCCTCAAGGAAAATCTGACGAAGACCTTGAGATTGCTTGATCAAACCCTAGGTCGTCTTTATCTGATTCCGAATGCTTTGCAGTCCGACCGGCTTACCATAAATAGCGTCTCATACGCATCGATCATCCTTTGGACCACGCTGATGATGGCTGTACTCTCCTCTGCACGGGCGAAACTCTCAACCGCAAACTCTTTATCTGAGTTTTTTTGCTTGTGTAGGAGGTTGGGTCCAAAGACGGTGGCTAAATTGAGTGACGTCATCTTGTTTCCTGTGATCTAAACGAAACAGAACACAGAATCTGAGTTTCAACAGAACGCACACATCCTTCAGCTAATCTTTTCTGCAGTTTTGCCAGTAAACCTCTGCGATTACACCAAATAATTTGGATGTCACCCAAATCTGACCCCTTGCTGTTACAAGAAATGTTTTGCAGTCTCATATAATTTGTATGAAAGGTACAACATTTGCTGGTGACAGGTCCTCCTTGGTGCCCAGGAAATGTTGGGAATGTGCACCTACCACAGGCCTGCCACCATCAATAAGTCCAGCTCTGCCTCCTTTTGTTCAAAGAAACTCAGCAGACCTCTTGTTCACAGTTTCAGTATGTACGCTCCAGGACCACAGCCAAGAATAAACTTGTTTTAAATCCGTGGGAAAGAAAAAAACCTCTCCATTGTCTCCACAATTAGTAGTGGGAAAAAAGCTGATAATTACAACATTAAGGGACTTTGCTTTCACAGCAAAAGGTCATGATGTGCACAAGGACAGTGAGTTCCTTTCCATGCGCCTGAATCCATTTTGCTATGTTTAAAAGCACTGGGTGAAGCAGAATATAAAAAATGTGGGTAGGACCATTAATCATTATATTCTCAGCCCATCACATTACCCATCTTAAATTTTATAGCCAGCTATTCCAAACAAACTGGTGCATAACAAATTGGCTCACGAAATAAAAAAGGAGAGTCCAGGCTGGTTTTATAGTGCACGGTAAAATAATATTATCTGGTAGGTGCAGAGTGGCAAGATGCAGACATATAGGCACTGAGATAAGTGGTGTTTGCAGAATGTACAGCTATAACGTCACACTAGGTTCTCTGCTTTAAAATACATAAACAGCAAATTAGGACAGTGCAGAATAATGTTTGCAGATGGTGTTTGTGTGCTTATTATGCAGCAGGGTGATATTGGTTGTGAATCCTTTAATGAATATAACTATAATGAATCATCATGCATAATGGTGCTGTGTTTTGGCACGGTGCTTTCTTCAAATTAAAGACTGCAGATGCAACGTGCATCTGTCCAACTGCCTTCTGAATGTTGTCGTGATTCATAATGATCACACTGAATTTGCAAAACAGTTCATCTAAGATATTCGGCATTATTATCTGATTTCTGCTCATTTCTTAAACATATATTTTGTTCTTGCTGGCAGAATCAACAAGTTCACAAATGTGTGATGTGCTGCCAACAGAGGTGGTTTGTGGAAGCAAAATCCTAAAGCAGAATCACACCCAAAGACTTAATTATGACCAAAATAATGACCCTATGTGTGAGTAAGTCTCTTTTTTTCAGATAATAAAAAGTACACAAACAAAAAAATCATAAATAAAAAACATAAAAATGGGGCTTGTACACTGTCTTTACCTCCTGTCCCTCATTGTCCAGGCTGTCCTCAGCATGTGCAGACACAGTGGACAACAAGCAGAGGAGGCGCTGCAGCGTGTCGCTGTTACAGGGAGGAAGCATAAATATCAGGAGCTGGATGGCACTTTCTTGGTCTGAATAATCCAGCACTGCAGAAAAAGAAGTCCAGTTTAAGTCAAAGAAAATCAAAAGCTAACACAAGAATTCACCTATTGACAGCACAAATGGTGATAGTTCTATTCAGTATGTCTGTGCTCCTCACACATCGTGTTGATGAAGGCTGTGTAGAGATCTCTTGTCAGCAATGACTCAGGCATGTCTCTGAGGAATTCTTTCAGCAATGCGGCTACATCGTGGATGCTGTGCTCCTCATCCATGTGTACCTCCCATCCCTGGTCAAACTCCTCACGAAGCTGGAGGAAATTTTGTGACAAATGATACCATTAAAATGTTGCCTACAGCTGAGGCAATTCATTAAAGTGCAGAGGTGTTTCAAAGACAATCAGGCGAGGTCTTACCTGTCGGACTCTCTTCTTGGAACTCCCAATGCGGAAAATTCCAACTGTCTGCAAGCCTAAACAAAGACAGAGATGCTCCCTTAGAGCTAATATTGTGGCTAATATTCAACCTGAAAGTCATCCAAATGGAATGAGTCATCAGTTTATCACAATAAAACGTCCACAGGGATATGCTACACTTTTTTCTGCACTATGCTCATGTAGTTTTACTTTTGAACCTAGTACCGTATTTTTCCAGGTGCTGGCAGCAAAGGTCCACTATCCTGGGCACTTGTCTGTAGATAGGGTTAAGGCTGAGCTTTTTATCACGGTGCTTCTTCCTGTTTCCAGCTGTCTCTTCTGGCAGAGACAGCTGGAGGGCCTCCAAGAGCCGAGACTGGTTATCATCAAGGTCAGTGATGCAATCCACAGACACCCCGCCCTGTCAAGCAGACGGGTGACAACCATATAGTGAGTGAAAAAGCAGAAGAGTATATACTGTGAGTGATAAAATGTGCTTCAGTTATTAAATGGCAGCAACCCACAGAGAGAATATCTAAAAAGGTCACAAATTCCTAGAGAAATCTGGTGTGCAAGAGTAATCATGCAGATTTCCCTGTTGCGTTACATTCATGTAGCACATTTATCGACATAAAAGGCCTACCCTCCTGCGTGTCCGTGGGGCTGTGTCTGGTATGCTGGGCAGAGGTGACTCATTAGGGGTTTCAGAAGTGGAGCTCAGGGATGAGTTACTGCTGGAGAACTCTTTGTTAACCCTTTTGAAGCTAGAGTTCAGATGAAGGAAGGATAGCATCAATTCTGTGGGGTCACTGTGCTCCTCCCGGGGGTGATCGTGCCGCAGCTTGTGCACACGGTCGTTAGATATGACATGCGACAGCGGTATGCCAAACGCCTGTGGCGTAGTCTCTGTGTGGGGAGGGAGAGCAAGAGCAGAGAGACTTAAAGTTCACAGTTAGCTCCAAGTCAACAGAGAGCTCCTGAATTACTCTTTAGATGTGTCAGTCATGTCAGCGTATTCTCCATTATACCCTTCGGAATATTTTCTGTAGAAAGTGTTGAAAACTGTGTTGTAATAGATTCATTCAGTATATTCAAACCTGAACTTTTAAATAAACCCTGCTCAAAATAAATACGAAAAGAGAAATGGCAAGAACTGTGTTGCCGTGGCGCACACTTAATATTCAGAGTAGAGAGCACATACTTTCCCAAGTGCCTTTGTAAACAAAAGGGGAAAAAGAGGAAAGAGGGGGCTGGGTATGCCGGAGGATAGGCTGTAACGAATGAGCCACCACTTAAGATTGTTTTGGTTATTTCCCTCGACTGCCTGTCTGACAGAGAACATCACTTTCCTGCCAGATTGTTGCGGCAGGCGGGGCAGCGTGGCGGCTGAAGATCACAGCTTCCTCTGTACTGTAAGATTCTGATCACTCAGTTGCTCCGTGGGTATAAACAGCTGAGAGTGACTGCTTCAGTGCGCCTCTGCAGCTTCAGCCAAAAGGAGAAAAGAGTATATTTTATATTGTAAGAGGCTGACAAGGCTCAAAACAGGAGGAGAATAAAAGTCTGACAAGACTCAGTAACTCTCCTACAGGCCTAAAAGATAGCTGTGTTTATCTTCACTGGTTCGGAAATTGCTGGAAAACACCGAAGTTCCCTCGGTACTGCTATCACATCGCGCTGTAATGGGAAACTAAAATGTGCTTAATAAATGGCAAACAGTGCAATTTAACATATTGTGTATGGCTGCAATTTAGAATATATCCTGAGCCACTTTACCTCTGTCCTTATTCTTCTCCTTAGATAATGAATCCAGCTTGCTCCTGAGTGACTTCTTGTGCTTGTGGCCATCTGAAAAGAGTCACAGTTAAATGAAGAAACCTAGTTATTATGCTGCCGTTCATACTTGCTCCACTTGATATTCTCAGGCTCATTTCCCAGATGGTTTCACAAATCAAAAGAGCTAAGCAACACGGATAAATTGTGCAGAAAGTGTCAAAACAAGGATGTGGAGAGTGACTCTTAATTCATAACACTCATACAGGAGCATGCTCTTTCCTAAAACAGTGACAACACAAGTTTCAGGCATTATATTAAAGACACTGTCAAAATGTGAAGACTGCAAGAATGTTTCTGAAATCAGGACAAGAAATCAGGAGAAAAATGTGATGATTCAGCCTATTACTGGTAAAACTTCATTAAATCAGTAAAGGAGGAAGAGCTAAAGAAGACTGTACCCTTACAAAGAAACGTCTCCTGTCTGCTGTTCTGCATATGAATGATAAGAAATGCTGTGTCAAGCTTTTGCCTAAGACCGGATAGCAACTTAGTAGACAAGAAGGTGCCTAAAAGTGTGTGCATTTGTGTATATGTGTGTGTGTGTGTGTGTGTGTGTGTTTGTGTGTGTCCATACATTTAGGGATGCTGATGTGGCAGCCGAGGTCATGGCCCCGCAGTAATCGCCTGAAGGCCACATCCTGGAGACGCACCCTCTCCAACTCCGAGAGGCTTTGCAATGGGACGGGCTTCAGGCCAACGCTGCGCCCTGACACGCTATTCCAGGTGAAGTCACCCTGAGGACACACACACACGCACACACACACGCACACACACGCACACACACAGGTATTCACGCAACACATCAGACACGTCTATAATTGGTGTCACATTTCACTTTCATGACCTGTCACGCTCTCTACATGACTCCAGTGTGCATGGGCTGACAGAAGTTTCTGCTTCACTTGCCAGCTGAAAAGGACAACCGCCTCCCATGGCAGAAACTGACAGCTTACACTGTAAAAGTTTGTTATGCACAAATGGAATTAACTTCTTGATGTTGGCACGCTGAATTTGCAGCAAAAGAAGCAAATTTTGTGACATGTCGACATTGGTGATACTCTCTGGGTGAACTTGTGTCCCAGTAAGAGATGTTTTTTTAAGTATTTTGCACAAACCTAAAGCTGATTTGAACCAGTTGTTGCACCACAAATACTGAATCAGAATACAGACTGTTTAGATTATCCCTCTTTACAAGTAGCACAAAGATTATTAATAATGCACACACACCGTAAGCCCTGCGTCATCTTAATTCTATCCCCGCCCTACTCAACATAGTGGATGATGATGCATGTAATGTTGGTGCGTATTCCACTGATTTTTTGAATAATCTATCGTCAAAATAACTCAAAAAACCATTTCACAAAAATATGTTAATAACATCGCTACAGTCATTCTCAAGGTTTAGTACTATAGTAATGACGGGGCAAATAATCTGATCTGAAATCCTCAACCTTTGAGCATCTCCATGCTGGAGATTACAGTGCTTTGATCCAGTACAGTCAAGCCAATCATATGAGCCATGTTCCAAAGAGGCTTAGTAACTCATTATCAGGATAAGGCTTACAGTAAAGTGCCTCATTCCCATTAAATGAGAATTAGGGCTGTGCTCCGGTATCATAGCATTCTCTAGTACACATACTGTATGACAAAGTGTAGTATAAATACAGCAAAAAGGGTTTTTTTAACATCATGCAGTATCATCAGGGAGACAATTGAAGGCCCCTAAACTCCTTCTGCAGCACGATACTGACCCCAAACATAGAGCAAAAGTCACAAGAACTTTATTCAGTCACAAGAAGACAAGAACAGAGGAGTCTTGACCTCAGCATCGTCAGGTCAGTCTGGGATTATACGAAAAGGCAGAAGCAATTTAGAGTAAATAAATCCACAGAAGAACTGTGGCAAGTTCTCCAGGACGGTGGCTCAATCTATGCTGGTGAGTGTCTTCATAAAACTGCACAATTGTATCGAGGAGAACTGATGCTGTTTTAAGAGCAAAGGTTAGTCACATTAAACACTGATAATTAGATTTTTTTTTACAGTACTATGTATGACGTCAGTCCGTCCATCCATCCATTATCTATGCACCGCTTATCCTCTGTAGGGTCGCGGAGGGGCTGGAGCTTATCTCAGGTGACTCAGGGTGAAGGCAGGGTACATCCTGGACAGGTCACCAGTCTACTGCAGTGTATGACGTACATTTAACATTTAAACAAAGAACATGCTATTACAAACATGTTTTCCTTATTCATATGTGTGCTGCACAAAACAAGGGTCACTAATCGTTAACCAATTTGTATCTGGGAACCAAGTGGATGAAATCTGCAACAGATTGGAAACTCCTACCTACTATCAGTTGTGTCACCTGCAGACTACCACACTGATTGCACAAAAACATAATTTAGAAAGTCACATAATAACATTACAAGTAAAAATATAATGTTGTAGTTGTTTGTTTAAAACAAGCAACATCATTATATCTGTATAATAATGTCACTCCATTGAACATAGTACTATTTTGGCAGGCACAGCATATTTAATTAGTCTCACTCCAGCTAATTTAACTACATGTCAATCAACTGATTTATCTGATTATAATTTTCTTAATAAACTGTTAAACAACTAAAATATTTTCATTATCAATCAATCTTCAGATCAGATTTCTTTTCTTGATTCACTAATTAATCACTTACTCTATGAAGTGTAAACAGTGCAGCTTCCCAGTGGGGCGGTTTAAATATCTTGTTTCGTTTAACCAACAATCCAGAATGATATTTAGCTTACAATGATATATGACAGAGAAAAAGAGCAAATCCTTTCATCAAAGAAACTGCAACTCAAAAATGTTTTTGCTTTAAAAATAACTAAAATGATCATTTGACAAGCATAATAGTTTTTCTGCCGAAAAAAATAAAATACAATATAAATCATTTGCTGTTTAAGATGTCAAAAAATACACTCTTCTGTACACTTTTTATTATATCAAGCCACTTGTTTTGTCTGTTCAATAGTCCAAAACTAAAGATACTCAATTTATCATCACACTGAGTGAGACAAAGGATGACAGGAAACAATTTGGCAGCTACAACTACAGTAGGGAACATATTAGGAAGACAAATTATTTGTTACGAATAAGCAACAGTCTGACGCTTTAGTCCCCTCAGCTGAAAGAATAACACGCTGCGGGTTTAGACAGAGGCTGGCATCCTTTCTGAATTGTTGAATACTGAATAGTACTCCAGCTAACAGCCAATTATCTGCTACTGAAGCTGTTGTATGTTAGCTGTCTGCATTTTACGAGGCTTTTCTGTTCACCTGTCTTTAGTGTTTTTATTAATAAACAGTGACAGAAGCCACTGCAGGCTTGGCAGACGGGGAACTAAACACAGTGTAAGTCTACTCCCGCTTCATACTGTTATCTTTTGTTGTATTTTCTGAATGGCAACAGACGACAAGGTCACGTTATGTAAAGGTTGAGAAAAAGAAGTACCAGTGTTTTATACGCCACTGTTTGAATAGAGACTATGTGAAATGATGTGCCATGAGTGAGTCACGTTTGCTGTTATCTGCTCGTTTTTGTTCAGACATTCTTCCTGTGTGACTGTCTTGGAGTGGAAACTTTCTCCATATCTGATGCTGAGGATGAGCTGGAGTTATTCCCACAGTTTCTGTCCGGCAGTGAAGTGACGTCTTCAAACGATGGCCAATTACGCTCCTTGTGGAATTCCAAGTATTGGGTTTTTGATGCAACATCCCTTTAGCTTTTACGTAATAACAGGTTTAAGTGTGTCGCGTCCACACATGTCACTTGAGTGCGGGTTTTTATCCAACATTTCGTCAGACTACAAATGGATTGCGAGGATTACAGTTTTGACAGGCAGAAGGCTTTTTTCTAACAACCTTTTATATATTTTTTTTTTCAGATTTGTCACAGTAGATGGAAGTCAGAGCCAGACAGCTGTTCCCAGTTGTTACAGAAGCAGTTGCTGTCAAAGCTGGATGAAGTTACCGCTTCTTGCATAGTTTATTATCAGAATGAAAATACCCGATTCGCCAAAGCAAATCACAGGGAAATATAAACTAAAGCATCTTCTCAAATTTGATACCAATATTAATAAAAGCCAAAAATCGTAGTTTTGGTCACATATTTGCATATTCTTACAGCAAAGCCAGCAGCCAAGCTTGTACTTCTATTGTAATGTACCAACTGAGAAGTCATCTAAACCCCTCTCTCTGTTTCGGCGAACACACAGCACTTGAATACAGGTGCACTTGGTTGAGCAGTGCCTAATTTTAATTCAAAGCTTTGCTGGAACACAATAGCGCTTCCTAGAATACAAAGAAAGGAAACGTGCAAGGTAGTTCATACAATATAGCCAGATTGGAAGCTCAGATTACACCAATCAAGCACACTTGAGCGAGGTCCAGTGAGGTGATGAATATTCCTCAGGGCTCAGGAAGCCATTCAATGGGGCATTACAGGAAGAGCTTTCCACAAGAGCCCTTGCACTCTCGTCTACATTATTTGCCTTAGAGTCCCAAAGTGAATTCTGCATTCGGTTTTAAATAAATTGCATTCACTGGAAGTGTCCTTAAATCCTTGACTTAAGTACCAATAGACTAATGGAAAAATACTCCATTACAAGTAAAAGTCCTGCATGAAAAACACTACTTAAGAAAAAGAACATTAGCATTAAAATGTAATTAACGTATTAAAGTGACATTACTAGGTTAATACTTGAGTTTCAATGTGGAAACAGTGTTTTACTGCGTGTTCTCAGTGTTCTATCTGCTGCAGGTGGAACTAATTTGAACTGCTTCATCTCATCTGTTTTCAGTTTTCTGACTTTTTCTCTTAATTGGATGATTTGAACATTTCCTGAAATCAAATCATGTGAGATTTTTTTTTTTGTCAGGGGCCAAAAAGGTTGGAAACTACAATAACTTATGTTATTCATCTTATAAGAAAGTGATGCTGAAAAATAACTACAGAGAAGCAGAAAGTAAAACATTTCCCTCTGAAATGAGTACAAAGGAGCATCATTATCATGTGTAATAAAACTTTACGACCTCCGAATCACTGCCAGTATCATATATTGTTATAATACAATATAATAATGTATTGCCAGTAGTGCATTGCTAATTTTAAATAATTTAGTTTCATGGGCAATATCTGCCAAAACGAATTTCCTTGGAATTAATAAAGTTTTATCTTACCTTGTATTAGGATGGTATTACTCAAGTTAGGTACAGTACTTTAGTAAATGTACTTAGTTACTTTCCACCTTTACATTCTGAGAGAGGAGTGGAAAAAGCAGGTGCATGAGTTGAAATCTCATAAGGTAATTTTAAATTAAATAACAGATTATATAAACTCTTATTTATTTCTGAACTTTACAAACTCTGGCTGCTGTAAGTTAACTTCATCATATTCCTATTAGCCTGTAATCATTTCATTCATATTTGAGAACTATTTGTGATCCTAAGACAACCTCAAAAAAGCAAAGTTTCTGCCAACCACCAACAGCAGTTACTCACAAGAAAAGTGATAGTTCTCTCCAGCAGCTGTTCCCCCATCAGATCTCCACAGAGAACAAGTCACCTCTCAGATTCCAGATGATCGACCCGCATAAACACAACCCGCATGTTCGCAGATAGCACAAGGAGTCAGGTGTACAGGCTCGTAATGTGCTCTGGAAGGTGGAACGAGTTGATTTACATTTAGCCGCAATCCCCATGAATACTATTAGCGCTAATAGGGAGGGGTGGACAGGAAGGGTCAGCGCTCCTCGTCGACTTAACAAAACAAGCCCACCGGGGAGGAAAAGACGGAAATAAATGTAGGTTCTCATCACACACAGTGGCGTCAGTCATGCAAAAGAAACTATTTCTCCACTGGGAGCAGCACAGATACAATTAGATCAGAGGGTTTAATTACTGTGATTAGCGTGTATCACTACGTGTACTACAATACCCATGAGCCACGGGGACTATTGCTATGGAGACCAACAAGAGGCGCGGAACTGTGCGGAAGAAACCAAAAGTGAACAGATTGGAGATGTTAGCTAGCTGAATAACAATTAATTTGAGCAGTAAGATGTAATATTTAGCCAGCTGTACACAACAGGCTAACTTTAAGCTTGGTGAGTCTGTGTTTATTACATTTTTGTTGGTCTTTATCTGTTAGTTTGGTTATATGTTAGCTAGCAGAGTTAAATTAGCTGAATTAGCACAGCAGGCAGCTATGCTAATTGCAAATTAAGCTGTATTTGCATATACACACTCTCAGCCTAAAACTGTCAGTACAGAACTGTCAGTTTTTGCTTAAGTTAATGTTTTTTTTTTTTGAAACAGCATCTCTTTATTTGTTTGGTCACTAATGACGAGTTCATTTTTTAACAGTACAATGCCCTGCTTAGTACATATCTTGGTTTAAAAATCCATTATTTGACAAAACTTTTTTTAATGGGCCTGCACACAAATGTTCTAAGGGATTTGGGTTGAATAAACTGATCTCAGATCTCGAAAGTCCACTCATGTCACAGGTTTTCTTGTATAGTGCACTTAAAACAACACTGGTTAGGCCAGATTTCTTTCCAGTAGAAAAATAAATTTGCCAAGGAAGTGTAAGCATTACCCAACTGACAAGACTATTATATGGCTTTACCTAATATATATCACAATTAAAACCCTGGAAAAATATATAAAATACAAATTTACTTGATTAAATTAAATAGTGAGGTTAAGGCCCTACAGTATTAAAAATTCTGGAAATTTACCTGATTAATTTAAAAAGTAAGACCCTACAAAATTATACATGGGAAATTCAAGAAATATATTTTAAACAGTGGAGAGGAAGAGCTCCCTTTTAAACTGAAGAGATATCCAGCATAACCAGGCTCAGGGAGCCTTTACTGGTTGGGGTGAGAGAAAAGGTGACAGAAAGTAATAGGACAGAGAAACAGACAACAAAAAAGAGAATATAAACACTGGACATGTTGGTAGATCCCGTAGCCACAGATCAGACCTGTGCAGCTCCAGAGCCAGAAATAACTCCAGAAAGGTACAAAGAGAGAGAACAGAAAGGACAAAAACAAACGACAATGGAGAGATGACACAAAGTTAATAACAGTGCACATAAATGCATGGAGGAAGTGACAAGGATGAACACATGTGAAGACAGCCATATGAACAGAGTAGCCAGGGTAAAGCAGGTATCAGGCAAACCAATCAATACAAAACAGCAGGACAATAAAAAGAGTGGACATGATAAGGGCAGCTTCAGAAAGAAATAAAAGCAATGGAAAAGGGTGAGCCTATAAATGTGAGTTGAAATTGCCAATGGTGGGACAGGATTTAAGGTGGAACAGGAGACTAGTCTGGGTGCGATAACCAAGTCTGGGTGCGATAACCAGAAAAAGCCCTGTCACCTTTAAGTTTGAGGCGTAAGTGGGGACCTGAAAAGAGTAAATGATGATGACCTAACTGGCCTTGTCAAAGGCAAAGTGGCCTAGTAAATGTCAAACGTACCAATACAACTCTTACTTTATAGATATTTTAACATGACTTAGTATAAAATAAGCCCAGGGGTAAATGATAAAACTGGTTAAATTCCATTTAGGTGCTTTAGTTTCAGGGTCTTGGTACAGTGCATGTAGACTCACTGTCACAACCTGCTGGGCCTTTTGAAGAGAACATGGGCATCATTAGTGTTATTAGGAACCCTAATGTTCTTTTTCTACTCCTGTATGATAGGTCAAAACTGGCACTGTGAAAGAGGCCTATCTAGGTTCGAAAGGTGAAAGTTGTGCACATTAAAAAGTGCAACATGACAATACTTGGCACAGTCTCACACCTGCACAGTCCTGAGAAGTGGTTTAATAGGGCAAATTAGAGAAAAACACCCTTGTAGATGGAACTCGGCATTCAAACTGAAGTGCCAGCAACTACAGTGAGGAGAAAAAGTATGTGAACTGCTTGGAATGCTTTAATTGGTCATTAAACAAGATCTGATCTTCATTGAAGTAACAAGTGTAGACAAACACAATGTGCTTAAGCTAATAACACATAAACAGTTGTAATCTTTTGTGGCCTGAGCTTCAGCTGGCAGACTGCCACCCTGACAATATCCTCTAAAATACCTCAGTAAACTCTGAAATTTATTTTCTCCTCAATAATGAAAAGCCGTTTTGGCCCAGAGACAACTATGCACCCTAAGTCATAATGCTCCCTCCTTTGTGTTTCACCTTTGGGATGCTCTTTTGATGCTATACATAGTGCTGCCTCTTCTTCCCCAACATTTAAGCTGGACACACACTTCTAGAGAGGACAGCTAAAGTGCTTAATTGTCTCCACTTATAGACAATCTGTCTAACTATGGTATGATGAATATCTAAATTCTTTGAGTATATAACTCTTTTTGGCCTTATGCAAATAAACGGTTTAATGCTAGTGTTTTCTTTTTATGAGACACGATTTAAATTAGCAGATGCTTCTTGTGAACAGCAAAATGCTTGAGTTTGGTCATAAGTGTAACTCAGAGGCATACACAATTTAGTATTCCAGAAAAATTTTCATTCCAAAGAGTTTTTTCTTTCCATGAAACTCTAAATAGACTTTAAAAAAAGACTTAAACCCTCAATCTATTTTCACTTGCTCACAACTTAATTATTAGCATTGATTGTAAAACTTTAAAAAATGTAAAATCTGTGCATTCTTTTGTACTGGATTCATATGACTTGAATTTTTGCTTCTTGTCTTACACTGTGTTTTCTGCGCTACTTCCTGTAAACTGTATTATCATCTTGGAAAGTGCACCGAGGCATCTGTGATTTTCTAGAAATGAGGTTTCTTAATGCTATGCAGGGTGGAGATGAACAGGAGGCAGCATGCCAGACAGACAAAACAAAACACCAAACTCTCTGTAGTGCAGTCTGTGAAATAGTTGAATTACATAGAATTTACCCTGATATCAGTATATTAGCAGCATGATGTTTTACAAATTCAAACTCAGATAGGTGATGATCATTGTGTCTTGTTATCAGCGGAACACCTATTTATTGTATACACCAAATTAACTTAATTAGATATCACTTTAGTATGAAGACTACTTCATACTGAAGTGATATCTAATTAAACAAAACTTAGAAATCACAAATCCACAGGCGTCCTTTATTACATTTTCACTCATATTAATAAATAGCAAGAATGCATTCAAAGGCAGTATGCACAGCTGGGGCAGCTGCTGACAATTATTATCATATCATATCATATTGTGAACAGACTAACAGCTGCATCAGTATGCAGATAAGATTAAATATCCATTCCGCCAACTACAATTAGACAATATCTGTTTCCTACTTTCACACAGCTACGGTGTGACGGTCCTCTCTAACTCATTGCTTCACAAAAGCATTAAAAATACCAATTAAGTTCGACATGTCCATTGTTTGGAATTCACTTGTTACTTTAAAAAATGTCTGTTGTTGGTGATAAATTTACTACCATGGATTTCAACAGAGAGGGTTTAATTTCATGGTGGTCTGAACTGCTTAGTTTTCTCTGGTATTGAAACTACAATGCATGAGAGCACAATGATAGACAATAAATTTTGGTGAGACACCTCAAACTCATTTGTGGGTCACAGTTAAAAATATTTGTGTCATTATCTGCCTTTAAAAACTTTAATTGGGGTCTCTCTTGTAGCACTGGTGTCACTCTTTCAACTTCATTATTACTGAGAGTAAAATAACAGTGGAGGAAATGCCGCTAGACTTAATGAGTCTCTCAATCTTTCTGAAAATAAGCTAGATTTCAGTTTGTTTCCTCTTGCATTTCACAAAGTTAATCCCCCTTTGGTGAGATCCAAGAGAGCACTTTTCAGTTTCCTGCAAGCTCATTCTCCTCCAGGCCATCTCTCCTCCATGGTGCTCAGAGGAATGCAGATGGCACTTTACCTAAACACTTCAGCTGCTCAGAACTCTCAAACTTCTCTTTCTCTGCATCAAATTATTCCAACAAGAGAGCATTCAGATGTGTTTTGCAGCACATCGTGATCTCATTTTGAAATTTAATGTCTCAGATGCCTCCATTCCAGAATTACGCTTGCAGCTTTGCTTACTAGCATGTGAAATGAGGCCATAATGATGTGAAATAAGCAAAGAACCGACAAAGGCCTGCATACGTTAAGAATGATGAGAAAATGCAGGTAATAAATGCGCCACAATGATTTATTCCACAGCTCTATAAATCCAGCTGGGCATAAAGGGAATGAGAGTAAGATTAAAATGACATTTGAAATATGTGACACAGTGACAACGCTCCTTTAGCAAACAACACAAACTAATGATCTTGTGGATGTGCAATGTTATAAATGGAGTGCAACCATGAACTGTGTACATTAGCAAAGTTTACAATTTCAGTGTTTAATTCTATACAAGATGAGTGCACACATCTTTGGATACTATGTCCTATCAACTCTTAATCTTTGCTCCAGTGATTTATGCCCTCATTTCGCCACTACATTACTACAACAGAATGATGAACGGCTCCCTCTAAAGGCTTTATAAGTTTCTGCAATTTACCGGGATCCTAAGAGAAACCTCAGTGAGTGACAATATATTTCATAGCTGTATATCTTTTTTAGAGCGTCATACTAAAGTATTCCTGCAAAGCACTGAGCATTATATCAAATGAGTGAAGATTACAACATTCACTGCTTGGGGGTCCTTTCAAAATCATCATCTTCTACAGACAAGATTTCCTTTAGACAATATTAAAGCAGAATGCAGAAAAAAGGAAAAGACACTGAATGGCTTTATTAAGTTAGGTTTTTACATCCAGGATTCAACTACTAGAATGAAATATTTTCCAATATTTCACAAAGTCATAACCAGAGGCCAGATTAATAACAACCCAAAATGAAAAGCAAAATCCACTTAAACAAATCTTAGACATGACTGTAACCAATGAAAGGATCTACGGCAGTCATATTAAACAGAATTTGCCTTGAAGTTAGGCAGTCATGCCTGCTGTCAGAACACCTCAAGATCAGTGCAGTATGCTGGGAAGATGTAGACATGAGATCAAGCACATCCATGGTATTGTAGATTCTTAGATGAATACCTAAAATGTAACTGAAATGTACATATTGTCAATGCTGTCTTAAAAGCCTATTTAAAACACATCTGCGTATTTAACTGTCCTCTGCTAACTGAAATAATCTGATTTCATAACACTTTCAGTGCTCACTGTTCAATGTTGACTCCTCTCATGTCTCCATTGCATTTTAGTCCTCAGAATTTTCAGCAGTGTACATGTTGTTCTTATATATAACAGTGAACATGTTGTCCTTATATGTAAGAACATCATGTTCACTTTTGAGGATACTCCACAAAGAAAAACCTGGGAAGAGTAAAAACTTTGAAACACTTTGTTTGTGTAATAACCAAAGCCAAGATGATTCATGCACCTCTCATCTATCAGCTTACCTGGCACCTTGAAACTCCAACATAACTAATTTTACATCCTATTATGCCGCCACTATCTTACTGTATTCTCCCCGTGAAACTGTGATCTAAATTTAGTTGTGCAGTGTAAGTATCTTTCTTCATATTTAGGCTGAGAGTACCTTTTGAGTTACACTAAGGAGATCATATCTGTTAGTAACCACACAAAGGTAACTGAAAGTGAGATTGAAATGAATTGATGTGAAGCAGTGACTGGACACTTGCATTTACAGCTATCCCACTGTGTGTTTTCCATTTATCAGACATAAACTTGATGCTGCGGTGCTGCAGTTGCAAGCCAGCAGATTTAGCCCCATGCCATGTAAATGGACAGTCTCTTGTGGGAAGAAATATGTGCCTGAGGGACTGTAGCCAAGGATCAGGTCATGCTGCTGTACTGTGAGAAATAAGAGTTGAAGCTTTCTTCATGTAAACCAGATGTCCCTGCTTCCCATCAGACTGCAGAGATCCTGAGTGAGTACACCACTAATAAAGCACAACAATAGTAAACCTATTGAACACAGAAAGTCATTTATAATGTAGTTCAACGGCACCAATCTGACACTTTTTTAAAAAAAAAATCAAGGGAACGTATGTGTTCTTATGCCATGGTAATGCTACAGTAAGTTATCACTTTATCATTTGAACATCTTCACAAACATAAAAAAGGCACCACAGACTCGACTGCACACCTTGATTAGGATACACTGAACAGACATATCACAATGATATATTTCCACTGGATACAGACTCATCATTAGGAAGCCACTGCAACTGGTATATCTGATACAAAACTTATGGTTGCCTATGTGATTTGGTGTTATACAAATTTACATTAGATGGCAATCAAGAAACTAAATACAGTCAGTACTTCAAGAGGCCTGAGCAGTTTGAGCTACAAAGCACATCTCATGAAAGGAGAATCTTGCAAAGCTGGAGCTGTTATTGGGTGGAGGTGCAGCAGTGCTTTGTGGAAAAGGGAAAATGTTGTAAACCAGACTACATTAATGTTGTTGCAACAGTCTCCTGGATACTGTTGTCCCTGAGTGAACCACTGGTTAGATGTTTGCACAGCCAGAAAATGCAACTTTGATTGCTGACTTGGAGTGTAGTTTGCATACAGTAAGGCACTTACTTACTTACCATCACTGTAAGCTCACAACAAAGTCAGACGAGTCTCCAGGAAGGATCCCAGAACTCAGATTTCAGCTTAAGAGTCTAGTCTAATGAGTTTTTCTTCTCAGAGTTATGTTAGAACTATGAAAAACAGTACAGCTACACAGTCTATAAATACTCCAAAAGGCCTTAGTGAAAGTAAAAGACAAATCAGTGTCTAATGAGAATAACTAGTCTGAATATGAGGCTGTTATCTGCAATAGTGGTAGAATTTTCCAGCTTAACAATTCTTGGCAACAAAACAAACTAGGCTCATGTTAGCACACGCTCGCTCCCCTAAGTCATAAATCACATTAAATATCCTGTGTGACACATAGTTGTCTCCAGTATTAATCAGCTTTATTCGTATTTACTGAATACATTTCTAAGGGTTGTGGCTGCAGGATCTGGGTCCTTGTTGATGACTTCAAGAGGGAACAGATACTTGGCATTTATTACAAGCCTATTATAATGTCACGTCTGTATTACATTTCCATTATACTCGATAAACAGTGTTACCATGAGGACCAATTTGAGCACAACAGAGCAGACTGACTCAGTCCCAGGCACTAATATTAAGTGATTTGTTTTATTGTAACAGAAATGTCATTGCTTTTACCTGTGCATGTACTGCACTGCTACTGCTGCTTAGCATTGTGAAGTCATAATAATATTAAGAAACTTTTTTTGTGTAGCACTTTTCTTAAACAAAGTTATAAAGTGTTTAACAGAAACAAATGCAGAAGTTATTGCATTAATTGGTGGAACTACTACTAAATGAATACATAAATCAGTTTAGAAAAATAACACGTTGTTTTCCTCAGCTCAAGTTTAAAGTTTTTCTGTTTTGTTGTTCTCAGGCTCAAAAGTAGTTATGTAAGAGTCTTATAGGAATATGATCAGATTCACAATGGATGAATCTGAAAAGATCACTCAATGATAATTCTGTTTGACATACTTGCAAAGGAAATCATGACAGAATTTTCCTCGCTTTTCCCAGAAGACCACTTGTCCTATGATGCAAGAAACTAAGCCTTTTTTTCCTGTAAAAAGTTTTCCAAAGCAGTCACATCTGTTCCAGCAAGTTAGTCAAAGCAAAAGCTTCTGCTGACATCAATTTGTAAAAAAAAACAACAGTTGAATCACTTTTATTGTCTGACGTTGCCTGAAAATTGCATCAAAGGTCCACAGGTACTGCAAAGTCAGACCTGGTGATGTTGCAATACTAAGGAACCTCGATTTCCTTGAGATTTATTTTCACACGTCAAAAGCAGAATTGCATGTAGTGAATGTACAAAAAGCAAAATCCCAGTGATTTATTTCGGATTAATGAAAATCACTACAGTCTCACTTGCGATGCCTCATCTATGAGGAAATTCCAGCTACTTCCCGAATTGGGAAACAGTATGTACAAGGCAAGAAAGAACCAAAAGCTCATCATTACTTCTTGTAAACAATATTTCATTAATGGAATTATTTTAAAAAGAAAGAAAACAGAGAAGCCATTCAAAAGTGAGTTGTTTTGAGTTTTGGGAAACTTGCAACCCCAGAAATCTAATCATCACAACGCCTTCAAATCTCATAATCGAAGACCTTTAACACTGGATGAAGCACACCGCCAAAGTAGTGTTTGTTCTGTTTCATCAGATCTGACAACAGGGCCACTGACCTTATACAAAGTCTCCTCCGCTTCGGTACCATAGTGCCGCATCAACGCCGAGTCCAAACTCCTGGTCTGCCTCAGCCTCCGCTTGGAAATACTTTTGGGACTTAGCGAGCATGAGAAAACACTGCTGAGCAATCCTTGAGCGGACATATCTCATTTAGGAACTCAGATCGTGGACGAAAAAAGTGTTAAAACAGACTCATATCTCTGCCACAAGTCCAAACCGAGCGACTAAGACGCACAGCTCCACGGCAGCAACAAATCCCAGGCGCGTCACCATGCTCACTATTATGAAATACGCGCCCGTAGTCTCTGGTCACCTCCCTCACCTCCTCCTCCTCCTCCTCCCAAAGCTCTGACTCAGTACTTCCTGCTTTCATCATTTTAATAACGATGTAAAGAAGTGTGTGTTAATCCCCCCAAAGCACCAAAATAAACAATACACCCAGGCATTGGGGTTAAAGTCTTTGATTTATGCGTGGGTATGACTCACTTAGAGCTGGTTCCTGCTGTTAAACGGGAAAGATTAATTGCAATGAACACCAGCAGGGTAAGCACAGTGGGCTTTGGTGTTCAAGTATGACCAATGCAATTCAAAGGGGAAAAAGACCCTGGTAAGACATTCTTATATATTTACAGCCTATATTTCTGTTTTTTTAATCAATGTAACTCATAAATCAATAAGGCATTACAAATTTTTTCCATCTAAATATCATTTATAATTTCTTTTGTATGTATCCCAGTCTCTGTAAGTGACTAATAGTGACTTAAAACAAAATTTATTGCATAAAATATCAACCGTATTAATAAATATTTGATGTAAAGCTCAAAATGAGAGAATATGTGAGAATATCCAGTAACCAAATTTCTAGAGAAGCACTTTCAGAGCTAGAAAACATACAACAAGTTTCAATTAAAACTATTAAAATTACCTCTTAAGTTCTAGAAAGTTCTGATAGAAAATGTCAGGACCAACGTATAGCACCAGGACCAACATAACTACCAATTAATATGCTAAAGCAGAGCTAGTTGAAAGAATAAACCTGAGGACATAATGCTAGCAATTAAAAAATATATAAAAATTAAAAAACAAAGATATCATAAAACCTATTCAGCCTTCTATAGGTTTTTATTTTAGTTTAAACCAACATGCCCAATGAATACTGAAAGTCACTGATGAAATGTCTAAAAGTATAGCTTCTACAAATCCACGCTTTAAGTGACAACATATTTTGGGACGTTGCTCTAAAACTAAATATTTTGCAGTTAGAATGTTTGAAAAGTGTTTCCTCTGTCTTACATCGACTCATCCCACACACACCCTGATGTGAATTAATGTATTAATAATGAGTAAATAATGATTGAAAACATTACTTATCACATAAATTATAAACCTAAATACTTGATGTAAAGCTCAACATTTCTGCAAATAGTACCACATGTGAGAATATCCAGGATCTGAATTTCTAGGGAAGCACTTTCAGAATGAGAAAACATACAACAGACTTCAACTGAAACTATTAAAACTAAACTTTCAGTTCTTCCAGTTTGGCTCTCAAGTGTGGTAAGCCTTCTGGGACAGACCTTGCCCAAATTTACTGCTCTCTCTTACTCACATTGCAATTTTTTCCCCCCTTCACCATAAGGCAGTTGAGATACATGGCATGCAGCGCCCTCGGAACAGACCCTTCCTGTGGGAGCCCTGGGGAAGGGACCTGTGCGATAACATGACATGTGAACCAGCACTGTATGGCCACGATAAGGATTCATCAGATATCAGAGTCCACCAAACAGACAAGGGAAGTGGTGATAAGAGGGCGGCTTCGCGTTTGATCCACTTATTTGGTGGTGGCAAGGTTTGGAGTAAGAGATTCTCATCAGACTTCCCGTTATATCATTTCTCAGAGGGATAGGTGCAGTTTACATCCAATAACCTTGTCAGAATAAACGTTTGGTTCACAAAGGTGCTAGAGTTGCTTAGAGTTTGGTTTTAGAAGTAAACAGATTGATGCATAAAACAGAAAGTTTGAAATTTTAGCTTTATTAAATCAAATTCATGTTGGTGAACATGAACAAGGATCAGTCTTTTGATCGGTGGAACAGTGCAGTGAGGAATAATACTGAGGGAATATAATAAGCAGTACAATGTGTTGCCTGCTAGCAGGGAAACTGTTAATGCTGCTGTCTCACTGGAACCACACAGGTTTCTGGGGATGTATGTGGGAGGTAATTTTTCCTTGTGATTTATGAGGCTAGTTCTCTAGTGCCATTAAATTTTGAGGGGGATATTAAATGAAAGCAAAACAAGCCTCTGTAGTAGCATTTACATTCTCTTGTATAGACCTCTAAGACCTGTGATAAAAATAACATTACCACAATATTGTATTTAAAATAATTCGCACATTTTAAACTCTCCGATGATTGGCTACATCAGGTGTAATATGTATGAGTGGTTGTATCTCAGGGGTTATTTATCATTTCATAAAACCATTAAATGAGAAAAACTAATTTTGTACATGGCTGAAATAATCACATTCGTTATTAGTCAGCATAGCAAGAGCTGATAGAACACTACACAGTGGGCCACTAGATGGCATTAGCACATGCAGTTTGGCTGTTATAAGTCAAGACATGATGTGTGGTACTAATTATTAATTTAGAGAATTTATTTTGGTTGGGCAGATTAACCTCCCACCTGCCTGAGCAAAAATGAGCTGCTGCGCTTCTATTAATCCTCATTTCACCCCTCTGTGTACTGTGTGCAGTATTTATATATCAGATTTTTATTTTTAAAGAACTTTTTCTAACAAAGTTACAAAGTGGTTAACAGAAAGAAAATACTATTTCAAAACAGAACCTGCAGATTCGCTGCAGGTAAATTAAATTACTATTATGCATCATGTAAGTACATTAAAAGGAAAATGTAAACCTAGAATTTGATACAGTTGCTCTCTTCAAGACAAGGCCTAAAAATCAGATAATATAGTAACAGTAGTCCTTATTATCCCAGTGTATATTATGCTTTAGTGGTACATTATGATATTTTTATATTCCAAACCAAATTACAAATAATCTACAGATTCATAATGTAGAAATTGATGTATCAGAGCTGTGCAATACAAAATCCATTACAATCGTTGTAAATTCTACTTATGCATTGTTTGAATTATAACAAGACATGTCCAGTACACTTCCTGAGAAAGATGCACAGACTGAGCACATTTTTGGGATTTATAGATTTACGGTTTGCAGTGTAGTTGGTTTGCAATTTGTAGACAAAACAGCAGCTGTTAGAATGGCTGTCACACAAGTGATATAATACAAAAATGTCGCAAATTAGTCAAAATAAGTATTAAATCAACACTTGTCGAATGATAAACTAAATAGGTGGCATGAAAGTTGGTTGTTACTACAAGTATCATTTTAGATTAGATCCCTCTAATTTTAAAATGAAACCTGAAAATATGTGGAAATGTAATAAAACAGAGATGTTTACTCTTCTTTAGTCTGACTGCAGCCATTTTAGGATTCAATATACCAGAAGCTCTTGAAGTCAAACTCATGTGTAGCTGCTACACAACACGCCAGAGGCAAGTTCTACTGAAAGTGTGTGTTTGATGAACTCTCTACATAGTATCCTGTAACAACTGCATAGAGAAACTGTACCTGGCAGAACAAAGCGTTTTTAGCATAACTTAGCTCAATGTAGTGCCTCATTTTTGACACTTGTCTGTGCTGGTGCGCTGTCAAGCACAGATTTAATGCAAGCAGCCCTCGGCTTCATTGTGTTATGAACCTTTAATAACACACATTAAAGTGAATATTTGTCCTAGAGGGCAAAAGAGAATGACATTGCACCTTTGGAAACACTGCACTCACTTTACCTGTTCAAATATCTGTTTCTCAGGCAGTAGTAGGCAGATACAGAAAAATAATGCTCACAAACTATAAAGAAATGACAGGATTTTACTACAAATTGTAGATCTAAAGGAGATTATTCTATTATGTTTTTTTATTTAAGATTGCAACAAAATGGTAGAGTTCACTTTAACACAGCATCCAAAATTTTAACTCAGTGAGTCATCACGGACACCCCATCAATTCCAGGAGACTGTACACTTTAAGATTCACACATGTGCTCGTGCGCATGCAACCCAAGTGTTGATGCCTTCGGCATCAGAATTGAAACACAATGCATTTGTCTTTTGAAAACTGAGAAGTAAAGACAAAGCACAATTTTCCCTTTAGAAGAGTGCATCTATATCAGATTGGAGGATGCTATTATTACTCTGATTACCATCTTTTACATTTGATAGCACGTCTTCTCTATGGTGAAGGGGAAAAATGGGAGTAATGGTGAGAGGAAAATGCAATCTAGATGTCAGACAAGCACTTGATTAACCACTTACAGAAGCAGTCTCTGCATCAGGGAGAGGCCATGCCATCTCAGTTTTCCACTCAGCCTCATCCTTCAAACATTACTGGCCACAAGGTATTGATTTTTCATTCTTCTCGATATCCCCTTGCCGTTAATAGAATTTACACCAGACTATCAATGTTTCAAGGAGGCCTCCCCTCCCCTCACAGTGCTGCCAGGATCTTCTAACCCACAAAGAGAACACACTTTAAGCTTGAACTCAGTTAGCTCCAGTTGCAAGTATCTACCTGAGAAAGAAGACATGGAAATTGACAGCACGGGAAAAAATGGAATTTGTGGTGGTAGCAATCTGGATGAAAACCAAGAGGAGGAGAGGTGAGTTTGAGGCTGTTTCACCTGTTTTCCAAAATTGATTAAAAATGATTGACAAAAGAGATGTTCAAAGATGAGCAATTTATATGATTTTAGGGTCGAAATAAATCTCTCGTTTGACGTACTTTACCTTCCTTAGAGGAATTTATAGCAAATCAAACCTCATACAATGACGATTACTGAGAGCGAATTTGTTTTTAAAATTAAAGTTCAAAATATTTATCTCTCATTGCAGCTACATAAAATCATGTAGTCTTTACCACTGAAAACTAAAAATACACAATTATATAACTAAATGCTAATTATGAAATGCATAACAATTGCAGTTCAATATGGACAATGTTTCTTTTGAACATAGGCAACAAATTAAGTAAGTTGAGTGTGAAAGGATTTTACTTAAAGTGATATTTTCTCGAGTATAAATAGACAACTTTAATCTGCGATAATTTTCCATTCTACTGTGATCACACGCAAAAACCAATTATCTTCCATATTGTCAGACTAATTATTACCGTAATCCATGGCATTAGAGATGATGCATGCTCTAACAGATTCTGGCCAGGAGGCTTGGAGCCCAGCCTGCAGCAACACAGTGCTTCTGATTCAAGCGACAGCGTCGACTTGGTGACCTTAGCAGCTTTCCATGGGCACATTGATTTTTCTCCCACATTACAGATAATTGCTGGATGCTGTGAATCCTATCCTCCCAGGGCAACAGGGAGGAGCTTCTGTAGTGTGTTGACACAAGAGTGGCTATCTGATTTGAGGAATGTGATATCCTGAAATCTCATTGACTGCGATTGACTTCTGTGTACTTCCTGTCTACGCTATGAGTATATTTAACAGCTTGTTTTTATGCTTGGGGTTGTTAGTGTTCTGTGTTTCTGAAAGTTAATTGTGCCCCCCCAAAAAAATCTATTGATGAACGATTTTCTGAAAAGGCAGTCTCCTTAAATAGTGCACTTTAAGGTTAATGTTTGACTTAAACAGCCAGAACACCTTTCAGACCTAATGAGAGTAAGGGCTTTGTCCAACTCCCTTAAATGGCTCTCCAACTTGTGTAATTAATTATTATTAATTACCTATTCTGCATTCGTCTGTGACTGCAAGAAAGATAATTGTCCCGATTTACATTTGTAGACAAATATTGTAAATCACAAACCTAGAATAAATGTTGTCAACAGCTTTTAAAATACATCTGTAACCTTTGGTGTGGACTAAGCAGTAGCTCTTATTATATTAATATGAGTTTTCCTGTTCTGCATGGAGCTACTCTCATCATTTTATGCAAATGACTGCATCTACTGTTTGTTCTGCTCCATAAAGTAATGGAAAAGTCACTTCCACTGTTATTATGTGAGGCACAAATATGCTTTGATGGACTGAAAATCAACTTGTGTCGTCAAGTGTTTCGCATGTGGAAGTAACTGCGCCATTTGCCTTTGATTGTGTGTTTTAGCGTCTGTTTATTACTGCTTTTCAAGCATTATGATGTTTTAGTTTCATCTGTCTTGAAGTATTTTTGATTAATTAATCAGGGGTTCAAAACTGCGTGTTGCAGTCATGGAATCTGTCATATCAATTTGCAAAGATGCATGGCATTTCACATTGTTCTAAGGAAACAAACGAGCTATCCACCCACACTCAGTGAACGGCACATTAAATCAGATGAGCCCCAGACCACACACTGCCGATCATCACTATCTTAAATCATCACTGTTGTGGCCCCATGACAGCATCCTAAACGTGGTTGTTAGTTGTGTGCATTGTGCGGGATCATTGCACTTTGCACATCCCCTGTCTACACTCTTAGTGCTGTGGCCTGTGTGTCACGGAAAAAACAGGCCACCGATGCAGCTCGCTGTGGCCCAGGGGCGAGTGTTAGGCCACATGATTGGATGGATTCATGTGCAGTATTTATCTCACAGAAAGGTCTGCTTTTGTCTGTTTTACTCTCACACAGCGCTCTGTTGTGGCCATATGGTCATGCCTCGCTCCCGGATATGCATAAAATAGAAACTGAGTGCAGAATTAGCGCAGTGCACAAATTACTGTAGCAACATAATGATGCTCTGCATGTACAGCAAGTTGTGTTTCATTCAGGAAAACGCATGTTCACACTTTGTGTTATCTTGTTGTCACAGAGGAGGCTGAACTTTCACTTGTCATAGACTGCTTTGTGTACATGGCATGGGATGTGTTATGCAAGCAGCTCCATTTGCTTGCAGAGGCAAAGACACGTGCCTCAGTTCATAACTAATGGAAGACTGTGTATGCCATTCATGCATGAGAGAACCAGCATGGTATAATCCAGCGTGAACTATCATGATTTTAAAATGCCATCGCTTTAAGGGAAAATGTCCTAAAAATTAAAAAATGTGGATAAACACATAAAATATACAACATTTACTAGAATTAAAACGCAGCATGACAAGCAGCCTTATTTGACAATATATGTGTGCATAAAACATAAATAGAATAATAAAAATGATGATAAAAATAATACCTGATGCTACTGTATAACATTAAGGTTAAGATCTAATTCTGTGGTTTATATAGTATTTAGGGCTGGCTCTGTTAAGGGTGACAGTTGGCAGGCAGATACTGATAGAATCTGGATTACGGTGGAAGCTTAATTTTTAAGCTCTCATGGATGATAAAACACATGGCATTTCCAAATGCCTCAAACAGGGATAAGATAAATATCTCAGATACTGTAATTTGGTTGTGTGCTGAAATGTTGCAAATAAAACCACAAACGGTGATGTTTATTTCTGCTTGTGCCCGACTGGAAATGTATTTTAGCTCTCCTGCTATGTCGAGTAGAATGAAGTTGAAATATGAAAACACCACAGGTGAATTTCACCCAAACAGAACATGTTTTCCGTGAGAGCCTTGCTCATTGAGGCGGCCTTAACCAGCACAGCAACCCACTGGAGTCCAGCTGTTCAGCATTGATCCTCTCTGTGTTTTCTGATGCACTGGCCTGGAATGTGATGTTATTTCATTACTGAGGCAGAAGCGACAAGCTCGGTCTCCTCCCCCAGGGCAATAGCCACTCACTTGGACAGGGGCACTGTATGTAATAATAACTGAATGGCTTAGTCAGACAGGCTCAGTTGACTATTGAAAGTCCAAATCAAGCAGCAAGAAACTTTGGAGTCAAGAGGAAGGACGAGAGCACACATCAGCGAAGAAGGCTTGGAAGGCCTGGACAGGAAAAACAGAAACAATTACTACATAAAACTTGACTAGACTTGTCATCAACAATGGACCCGGATGACAATGAACTCGGCATCTTCACTGTCATTCAGTGAGTAGTGTGCTGTGGTTTGGTGTTCTTTGCTTCCATGATAATTCAGTCAGAACTTATTACTCATAACTCATATCTTTAAGGACGAAGGCACTGATAGTAGTTACCATATGAGTTCTGATTGTTAGGACATGCATGCAGTAGAAGGTATTTCTTACTTAATGTCTGTTAGCTTTTCACATCAGTCTTGTATTGGTCATTTTGACAAAAATCAATGACTGGGTCAGCTAAGGAAACAAAGCTTTGTTTTTTCTTGTTGCGCTACTTGTTGTGATGGAAATTACTAACCGAAGGTTGCAGGTTACCTAACTTATTCTTTATCACTGCATTGCTTTTAAGGATTTATGTTTCTGTGGGATTAATAAGGTTGAAACAGTGTGATTTGTGACAGTGTGATGTATAATGGAATGTGTGGTTTCCTGCTAAAACACCACTGAGGTCTAGATGCTGCAGCAAATCTCCAGGATTGCAATTCTTGCTTAGTTCATTGGGCCTTCTTCACAGTCACATTTTGACATGCAGCCATAGCGGGGAAAGCATAGCTGTAATTAGTCATTTATCAACTGATGGATGCGTTCCATTTCGATGTGTCAGTTCGTAAGTTCTGCTATTGCACATGCTCACCTACTGGATTGTGATACTTAAACCTGCTACAGCTGATTTTTTTGGACATTTTACAGCAGGCATTGGAAACAAGTTGTGATCACAACACTGACATATCATCACCTTGGTGAACTTGTTCCCAAACATTTACGATTCCAGAAGTTACTTTATCATTTATTCAACAGTGAGGTGACATGGTATAGGGTTTCTGTTATCGCTTTTTAAGTAATTTATTAAGTTTGATTGCTCCCTGTTTCAGTTCTTCCACCCACGAGAGGTCCTCAGTGTGTCTCTGTCTCCTGTCTGCCACACCCACCTCACCTGCTCCCCACACAGACAATAGGCTCACCTGCCTCCACTCTGCAAATCAGTCCCCTTAGTAAATACTATATTCCTTCAGCTCTTCATCATTCAGTTGCCATTTGGTCTGTGTTGCTTTGTGTCGCAGCTTTCCAGCATTCTGCTTCTCAGCTTGTGCCTTGCTTTATTCTTTAACTTTTGCTTGTACTGCTGCCTTTGTTTGTTTGTCTGCTTGGTTTTTGTATTATGGAACAGCTTGTAGTAAGTAAAGGTTGCTTGTTGTTCTTGTTATTGTAACTGAACGCAGCTGTACAATTACAGTAGGAAAATGTTGCTTTGCCACAGGAACCTGCATGCATTGGTGATGCAGAAAATGCATAAATATGTTTTTTATGCTTGGTCCTGATTTGCTGTCTAGTCCACGTTACACTGTAGTTATTGTAGCTAATGCAACTCAGATTAGAAAACTGATTAGTCTCATGTGATTGAAGTATTCAATCAATAACATTGATTTCACTTTGATTTGGCTATAAACTAAATCTACGTCCATGTATTAATTATGGAGCATTGTCCGACTTAAATGCACTTCCAGAGTATCATATTTAAATGTATGAAGCTTAAAGTTCAAGAGCAGTAATATGCAGCTGTCATGTTAGAAATAAGTGGTTGCAACGATAATTTTGCTGAGTGGTAAAATTAAAAAAATGGCATGCTTAACAAGTTAAGCATCTCATATCTTATTTGCAGTAACAGTGCTTTCTACCGTAATCATTTTTTATATTTCTCATAGCTCTTTATTATAACAACCAATTCCTTTTGACTGAAGTTTATGCAGAAGAAGAGTACAAATAATAGTCATCATAACTACACTGTACAAAGAGAACAGTTTGTTAAGCTGTGATGGACTGGCGAATGCCCATAGTGTACTTGGCCAATTGCCCAGTGCATGCTGGGAGATATTCAACCCGCAGCAACTCTGAGCAGGTTAAGTGGCTGTAGAAGATGAATGGTTGAATGAATGTACCAAACATGACCTGCCAATGACCCACATGGGCATGTTTAATAACCTGCAGGTTAACCAGGCACAGTGGCTGCGGTGTCGGGCATCTTGGCAGTATCCCCATTATGATGTTTTATTCACTCCACACAGAATAGGCTACAGCCTTCCAGTATTACTTTGAACGTTGTCAGCAGGTGTAGTAAAACTGGCAAACCAAATCCATAATCTTTTCAAAGCGTAGCATAGCTCAGCCAGGTAACACTTCACTTCTTATCCCAATTAGTCACACGGCTGCATATTCATAGCAAAACAGCGTTCAGATCTTTAAACTCGCTCCTAAAAGCTGTTTAATTCACTGAATAAATCAGCCGCAGCCCAGGCATAATTAGTGTCGCACTAAGAGATTGGGAAAGTTGAGGCACTGAGGTGGCTCACAGGCAGATGCATGTTGACAAACACACACACAAACAAACAAAACTGTGGGCAGTTTGCTGTCGGAGCTGCTCGCACACATCTAGTTGGGGTCCAGGAGCTGCTAACGTTTAGTTCAGAGGGTAGTAAAAGCTACAAAGTCATATGACTGTACTGTACAACCTGAGCATCCACTTTATATGAAAACATTATTTCATGAGGACATTTCCTAATAAATCCAGTTTTGTTTTGCTATCTTAGCAACTATGCAAAGTGGTTGTACTCTGTTTGCTGTTTTTTAAGGCATGCAACATGATCCAGAGGCTTGCAAAAATTTAAGCACTGCTGAGTTTTAAATGGCCAAGTGTGCCAGAATGAATGAAATCAGCTGTTTTAAAAGGGACTCAGAGAGTGGAGAGTTAGGGATCAGCAGGGCAGCAGGATTTTATCGGTCAAAGCTTCAGCTATAGTCGCCTTAGATCACGCTTCTGTCTGACCCTAATATCCTCTGCCACTCATGTTGGCCTCTGGGCCACAAACCCAAATGGACAAACATAACTGTCTAGAATATGCTGAGTCTCTCAATCCTCCTGCCACAGGACGACTTGGTTGCATCTGAAGCAAATTGTTAGACATGTTCTCCTGCTCTTCAGTGCCTGCTTGACGTCTTGTGTGTACTTCAACACAAACAAGGCTGCCTGTCCTCAGAATAGGATTAACATAACTATTCACTACACATTTTTAAAAATAACTATCACCTCACTTTACAGATTCAGAGATTTTATATAAGAAGTAAATCACTGACAATTGGGATTTTGGGGGGGCATTTTTCTACCAGTCTAGTTGCATTTTTTTCTATGGCAGCAAACAAATCTAACCCTGACCCTGAGTGGAAGTGACAACATTCTTTATTCTATGTTTCACTCTCAGCAAAGGCGCACTGACTCACGCTGCAGAGCCTCACGAGTTGTGGCATTTTAATATAGGATGGTTGCTGCTCGACTGTGGAAACAGTTACCAATCGTAGCTTGAAATTACTAAACTGGAATCAACCAGTATTCTATGTATATGTATCACACCCAGAATAGAACAATATTACTGCCTGGTGTTTTCAGCGATTGCATTGTTTGTCATTCTGTCAGTAAACCAGAAGAAATTCAAACTGAATGCAATTGGGGGATTATCTCCTTTTAACTCTAGAGATTGTATCATTTTGAGTATACTGTGGTTTAAATGAATGAGTACTACACTTTCCACAGCTTATTGATTTTTCTTTTATTTGCTATATTTATTTGCGACGGTGAACAGCTGCACACAGACGCTCCATTTGACAGGTGGAACAGATGCCTTTATAGATTACATTTGATGCTTGTCTTGTCTAGCTGTGTGTCTCACTGATCAGGATAACAGAGTAAACTGTCTGCGTTGCCGTGAAAAGTTCCTTTTATCCAAACTGTCTGAGCTACATGAAGAAGTATCAAACCCTGGATCAGAGACGAGGCTAATTGGCTCTTGGTGGTTTTTCGACAGAGGTGCCTAGCCTGTGTTGTTTGATTTATGAAGAACGATTCTTTGTCTTTGGGACAATAAAACGTGTGGTGCTTCTTCATTGCGACTACAATGTGCTGTTGTCTCATGATGCTCATTTGTTACCATCAAATTGCCAAGTTATCATAGCAGAAACCTTGACATTAAATAAACAGAGAATTCTAAACACTTTAAAAACGCTCTACGTCTTGGATGAGATTTCAATCAAATGAAATATAACTGGGAGAACTAATTGGCATGAAGCATTTGTTGACATGCGTTGTGAGCCACCAACTCCCAACAGCCTTCTTCATCTCCCTTTTGGACTTGAACCCAAGTCCTGTTTAGTCTTTATGGAATTCCACTCTTCATGCTCTTCTTTTAGGGCCATTGCATCAGCTCTGTGTTTGTTTGTGTTTGGTGGTTTGCTAAAATGTTTGGAGGCCTCTCATGAATGGCATCATTGAGAGCAAGCATTTAGCTGCTGAACTGTTCTGCGAGGTCAAAACAAATGCACTGTACAGTATGGGCATCCTAATGTGCAGCTGTGAGGCAGAACCCCCTCAGCTGGGGAGGGGGACACATTAGGTCCTCCTGTCTCTCCAGCTGCTCTCGCCGTTCGTCTATTGCTTTTGCACACTCATTATGTGCACATGATGCTCTGTGTCTGTCACTTCATCCCTCTGGTTCTTTTCAACCTTTTCTCGCTCTCTGGGAAGACATCACACGGCTGAGGATTGATCAGACTGTCTTTTGGGGAATTCTCGGAAGCTGGCTGCATCCTTTATTAGCAATTCGTGCAGCCATACACACACAAACACAACATCCTCTCACATTCTTTTCTCTCTCTCCCACTCTCATCTCTCACCACCGCCACTACCGCCACCACCGCCACCGCCACCCCTGTCCCTCCCTCCCTCTGCCCCTCGCTCTGGCTCTCTCCCTGCCTCTCTCCAAAGCTGTTGTTACTGTGCGGCTCCCGCACATCATTCCACCGCGATGGAAATTAAATGAAGGTGGCTTAACGCAGCTAACAGAGGCATGCTTTGAAGGATGTAACCAGGGGAAGCTGTGCTGCCAGATCCTTTTCCATGGGCTGTGGATTTGTGCTGCTGAGGCGAGGACACAGCAATCACTCAGCCATGCAGAAGCCCAGACAACAGGACTAATCTCTCCACCTGACTTGTGGGAGCTCCACTTTTTTCTTTTTTCCCCTGAATTATTTATTCCTCGTTGCCAAAGACAGTGTGGGACAATGGAGCCAGAGTGAAGTAGATGGTGAATTTGTAGCCTTGACTGCAGTCTGCAGCACACATGGATGTGTTCAGCTTTGTGAAGATGCCAAAGCTGTCAGGGTGAGTCCGACGGATGCTGCTATGTATTTGCCTGCCTGTGGATGCGCCCGTTTGTTCTCTAGAAGGTGGTTTCTTGTATGTTCAAAGACATGATTTGGAGAGTGACACGGGGATCACATGTGGAATGGTGGGATTAAAAATGCTGAGTTATTGATTGTTCAAGAGAGCAAGTTGTGCAGTCGTGTATGATGTGAAATGAATGAGCAAGTGAGGTGGATGGGAGTGGGGGTAGAAGCAAAAGCTGATGCGGTTCATGTATCTAAACTGTCCTCATCCAACTTCATGAATTTCTTACACCGCAGACAGTGGTTACGGTCTATTGCTTAAGTGTTTTGTAATCTCATAATGAATTCATACGTATTTTATTTTGAAACAATAGAAAAATCCACTGCAGTTCTTTCAAAATTTACATCACTCCAGCTAATGAAGCATGGGAAATGAATACCAACTGTCAGTAGAGTTGTCATTCATTTTCAAATATTATATTATTGTAGTATGACTAAACAATAAACATATCTTTCTTACATGAATAACTGCATGATCTGTTATTGGTCATTAGAATCATTAAACATGAGTTGCTGTTTAATATGATGGCCAAGTTCACACATCAGGGTGAACACTTACAGCTCATTTAGAACATTTTAAATCTGGCTATTTTTCAATAATAATAATAATAATAATAATAATAAATATTTAAAAGAAAAACACATTTAATTTGTATTTCATATTTTCTTCAAATGTTAGTTTGTTCTTTCTACAAGAAGCGAAGGGAAATATATGATATGTGCAATATGCATTAAACTAAGTCCCGAAGAATTCATTCATTGCCAGGGCTGACACCTCACCTTATGCACCCATGGGTCTGCTAGATTGAGTTGATCTGCCCCAGTGGACATTAATCCTCCTAGGGGATTTGGCTCCATCAGAAATACCACAGACCACTGGTGGGGAGAACAGCTGATCATAAACAGGAGATACTAAATAAGATACTATGTGTCACAGGGATGCACGTTCAGGCCTTTCGCTTATGAGTCATCAGCAAACTGCAATGACAAATTTTCATTCTTTCATTAATAAACAGAAAACCACACAACAGACAAAAGAAAAAGCAGAACATCGCACCTCGGTGTTCAGGTTGTTTCTGCTGTATGAAAATGGAAGCTCCTTTTTAAAACATTTCTGGCAGAAATCAAACAAGTAGCAGTGATTTTCCATGATATGATAAGAACACTGTTTTCCAGTTAGTATCCCTCAACGGCAGCATTTTTGATGCGGCTCCCAGTGGACCACCAACGTCACTGCATCCTGTCACTGTTAATAATGCCACACAGTGCTATCCCTGATTATGAGTTACCACTGCATACACTAGCTTTTTTATTTTGTTATTTTTTTCTTTCTCTCTCAGCTGCCAGCAAGAATCTAAGTCAGCAGGATGGTGTTTTGCAAAGGTTGATAGAACATTTTACAGAGAAACCCACTGTATGTATTTAGAGAGCTACAAGAAAGGGAATGTTACCCCTCATTGTCTCTTCCTCCTGCATTGCAACGCCCCCAGATCTGTCAGAAACAAAAGCATGCTCTTGCTTTCGTTCTTTTCATTCTTTGTTGTGTTAAAATCTAGCCAACATTTCCCCATGTTTGAAGTTCTCTTATTTAAAGATAACAAACCCCCCGTGTCTTTCTGACAAAGCAAGTTTGAGCCATTTGACCAAAGTAGTTTAAGCCGCTTTGTTTTTGATCTTTCCATGTAGAGCTTTGGCTTAACTTACCTCTAAGTGCTGTTACACTTCTGATGCATTCTGTGGGTGTTATAAATGGTTTGCTAGCAACAGCATCGTGGAGATAATGAGCATGAACCTCATGGATTCATGTACAAAGTCTCAATTATCATTCAGTCACATGGTTTGAGTCAATAGGTTTGCTCAAATACATGTATGTGCGGGTGATTGCTGAGCATGCTCACACTGCATGCATTTAAAAAAGGTCTAGATTATTGTTCATTGTATCTTGCCAGAGCTATTTTTAGTCACTCTTATATAAATGACTGCTATGTTATTTAAATATGCAGTGATAGTTTTTGTAAACATGAATAATATGGAACAACAGTTGCAGCAAATTTGGCTGCATGATTTTCTGCTGGTGCTGCGTGCAAGGTCCATTCCTGGCCGAGTTTCTTAAAAAATCCATTATGTGAGCCATTGTTCAACATGTTTTGACTGCAAACTTTTTGCACAGGAAATCACTGGTCTGGACACAAATTGATTAGCCTAAATGCTCATCAGAGTACACACTAACCAAAAGATCTGTCATACTTAGCTGCTCAAATCAGAAGCTCTCAGGGAAGAGTAGATCAGAAATGACTTTGGGTCAGAAGTGGGAGCCAGCTGGCTGGTGGATGAGGTCTTAGGGAACCATTTATTTTGTTCTGTCCTTTAGAGCTTTTAGCATAAAAGCAGTGAGTAGGACAAAGAGGTGCAGGAGAATCCATGTCTAGTTCAGTGCCACAGGCTAAGTTCATCACTGTATTTGGTTAATGTTTTACACAAAGCACTGCAGAGCAAAGAAGGCCTGGTGAAAATGCAGTGTAATAATGAAATAAGATTAAAACATAGTTCTGCATCATATTTTTGTGTCTCTTTCAGTATCAATTAAATGTGGGAAGTTCTACTGCTGGTTTAATAATGAATGTATTATGTCTATATGCAATCATGCTAATTAAGTTTCTAATTTGATACTTATTGATTTGCCATGTATTTCCCACGCTGTAAGTGTTACAGCATACTATGTATTTAGCTTTCAAATGGTAACTCTCAAGATAATGGTGCTATTTAACAGGTAAACTAGGGACAGCAAGACGTTGAGGCTCCTTTACTCACCGTAAAATAGCAGGAGGATCGTAGTGGGTGGGCTGTTTCCCAGATGCTGTTTTATTTCCACCCAGAGGAGATTAACTAACCAAAAAACCTTTCTATATAGAGGCACCAGAGAGCTGCTCAGGATAGTGCGGTTGCCCATGGCAACAATATCAGCGCTTACAAAGACAAACACAGAAATACAATATTCAGTTGGAATAATGGGGGAAACCAGACACTCTTATTCCTAAGTGAGTGGTGTTGTGCAGAAAATTTGAAGATTAGATGATGTGTCGATGTGGCGTCATTTAATTAATGTTTCCTTCAAAGGAAAGCAGTTACATCAGGCAAACACAGTGTGTTTTCTTCTTTAAAAGAAATAGACAAAACACTGATGTAGTCTATAAGTTGCAGAATGCACAAGAACAGAAGCATAAAATTGAGCAATTCAGTCTTACTACATGGTCAGCATTATCTTGGAAATCTCTACTAACCTTCACTTTAACAGTGACATATAAATAGTAGCGCACAGTATAAATAGCAGACTGGACCGTGTTCTATTGTGCTGCTGTATTGACCAAAGCTCTAGAGCCAAGGTGGTGGTTGGAGAAGTCAAACAGAGGGCAGATGTTTTCTGAAACAAAAGGCAGCGCCTCTGTGCCCTCAACACGACGGAGGCAGTCTCTAATAGAAGAGCAGAGGAATAAGGCCTTTAATCAGAGAGGTTCCTCTCTGTCTGAGCCACTTCTCTGCCCCACTCCTCCGGCCTCCTCCCTGGAGATGGTCATCTCATCTGCTGTCTCTCCACAGATTTCATATCCAAACAGAATCGCATTAGCAGTGTATCTCTGCATAAATGTCTGTTTAATTCAAGAGCACTGAGAAGGCAGCATCGCAGCCTCTTCACCATGTATCTTGAGTCATATTTGTAACACTCCACTCCCTGTCACACAAGCAGGGTTAAAAAAAATACCTTTTATTTTTGTTCAGCTTTGTGGAGAGTTGAGTGTGTGTTCTGTTACTGGCAACGAGGTCGACAGTGAAGTGAGAGGCACAAAGATTCTTACTGATTTCAGATCTACAACAGATGGTGGATTCAAGACTCTCTTATTTAAAATTTTTAGTTATTCTATGTATTTGTGGCAGTGCGATTGCATGAGGTGTATTACTATCTGCATATTTAAGCAGCAGAAACTGTGCTGAACGTTATATTGAAACATAAAGTAAAGGTTGTTAATAGATCCTGTCTGGCTGAAACCCTTTGTTCAATCACACCTAACCGGCTGCATTGGATGAGAATAATGTGATGTTTCATTCATGATGACATATGCAAAGGAACACTGAAATTATTATGGCTTTCTCCACCTGGGGATATTACCCTGTCTGTTGCCCAGTGCATGTTGGGAAAGCTGCAAAAACCAAAAAGGAAATGCAGGGTTTGGTCCTCTGGCAATCAGCACGTAAACGTCAGTAAAATTTTGCAATGACGTGCAAATGTGAGTCACTGACGCAAAATACTTGTCAGAGGAAATAATGTTTTGAATACCTTGTGAAAAAATACATTTCCTTTACTTTGAAGATGCGTAATGGCAGACATGTGGTACCAGAATGTGGTTTCATATAGCCAGCTCTTCTGGAGATTGTCAATGTAAATTATTCAAACTAACTTGAGTGTCTGTGTTGGAATGTGCTCTTCTTAGCTGTGGCTTGTCTATAATGCATAGTTACTCCCTACATTAACAGGATTTCAACTTTCACATAACACCACAATGCTTCTTTGCAACTTGCATGTATTCAGAGAGATGAAAGCAAAAGTGAATTACTGTGATAAAGCAGGGATCACATTGTTCATGCAATTTTTATGAAGGACTGAAAAGTGATCTTTTTCCTATCTCTCATTCAGTGCAATTAAACTTGTAACTCCAATATCTGTTCATCTTCATAAAGATATCTAGAAAGATGCATGAAAGAAGTTGTTATGTTGGAATTGTCCAATTTGGATCAAAAAAGCCTGATGTTAGCTGCAGTGGTAGCGAAGGCTTAGTGCTAAAATTCATTATTGATTCTAAATTTTGCAAGCTGTCTGTATTCCTTTATTTATTTCTTTTTTGAAATTTGTTTTAAAGATTCATTTTGGTTGGTACGAAATAGTTAAGTAAGAAAAGTTGAAAGATATGTGCAAAACAGAAAAAGGTCATCGTGCATTTTATAGTTTGAGTGAAATTCTTGCTGAAAGAAATCCTTCAGGAACCCACATTTTCCTCCAACTTCTTCTTCTAATTGTCCTCACTCTGACTCTTGGGTAACCTGTTCATGAATTGTGCAGCATGGTTTGCCTACTTGGCGCTTGATTACTTAGTCCGATGTGACTGTGCGGCCATTATTTATTAATGCTCACTAAGGAAGATCAGTTTCACTGTCCACCAGTGGGTGAACCTTTTCAGCCTCTCTGTTAAGCTGGATTGCTGCGACTCGGTGGCATAATGCACCTCCTGTCTGCAGACAAAAGAAATCAAAGATCACAGTATCTATGACGGTGCTGCTAATGCAGAGACGCTGTGGCTGAGGGACAGAAAATGGATTTTTTGGAACAATTTGTCAGTTCAGAAACATATTTTGAAGGCACAGCATCTGAGACTGTAAGTACAATACACTCTACTATGTTGTAGACCTTTGGAGAAATGTCAAACATATGACTGTTGAAGGTGTAATCTTAGGAAATATAGTCATTATAAAATATTATTCATAAGCAACAGTTGTTGACCTTTTATACATCTCTTGACTAAAATGTGTAAATCTACACAATCAGACGCTGCTAATGTTAACATGGTACATTGGTGGGTACAAGGAAGACTCGTCAATGAGGTAAACATGGCTGCAACAGTGTCAGACAGTATCCAGTTGTGTCCACACACATCATTTGAGCTGCAGGAAATGTTCTAAATATACACCATGGAGGCCTGTTCCCAGCTATTGTACTGTAGGTCAAATAAATCCATATCTATGTGGAAACTCTGATATCCCCCAAACACACCACGGTATAGGGGGAAAAAATCAGATTGCTTCCTGTGTTCAGAGGCCAGCTTTAAAATGTAGCACAAAAAGGAAAAAAACACATTTTTTTTCTACAATACTCATTCTTTTATGAATTAATCATGATTTAATGCATCCATTTGCACTTAGGTGTGTTTCGTCTAGGTGACTTCAGAACTGCACTTCAGCTTAGGTTGCATTATTTTGTAGCTGACTAACTGTTTCCACTGAATAGCTTTACAGTAATGTATAACCTTTCTTTCAGCTTATACATTGTGTTGATGAAGTGCAATATTTTATTTATATCACATGAAATGGACACGTGCGCCCATACTAAGACACGCTCTCATACAGATACAAGCGCGCTGCACACAATTTATTATCAACGGTACAGTAAGTGGGGAAACATTTAGAGGGAAAGAAAGAGGAGCTTTGAATAATGAATGCGAAGAGCCCTGTTACACGGCAGACAAGCCTTTGAAGTGACATAACTTACTGCCACTGCTTTCATAGCATCGCCAGTGTGCAGACACAAAGACAGAGATAAAGGGAACAAAAGAAAGAGGGGTGCAGACAAACAGACACATAGAAACATTTTAACCAATTACAGTTCTCCTGAATACCTGCACTCTGCCAACTTGTAGCACCAGGAAATGACAATGCAGAACCGTTGTTGAAAAAAAATCATGAAATCAGCTGAAACTGAGATTGAGTAACTGGCTGTCTTTAGTACAATAGGCTACAATTAGCAGCGGTTATAGCCGGTTATAATCTCTGATAAACTTTATCGAATCGTCTTGGCATTGAGCAAATCAAATAAGTACTTCATAAGAGAATTCCTCTGGGCTTCTTTCATAAAGAATGTGCTGACATCTAGAAATAAAACCAATTTCATGCCTCTCAAAGCACAAGAGTGAGGCATGACAACTCTGCCTGTGTGTCTAGCTTACGTAATTAATTTGATTTGTATTCACTGAGTGAACTGTGGCTATGGGACATTGTTTATCATGCTGGAATCGGACAATCTCGTATCACTTGGGGTTGAATTGCTTTATATCAGGACATTTTTCTTTTATTTCTATTATAATTCAAATGTCTCTTTGGCGAATTTTATTTTGAAATTCTTAAGCTGTTTGACCAGCCTTTCTGATGTGAAGCCATTTTTTTACACTTCATCTCAGAGCTTGATACTGCATATTGTTATGCAATAAAACCACAAATTAAGATGTAAAGTTGAACCACGCTTGATTTCTCTCCCCTTTCCGCCTCAGCAGCCATAGGACCAAATCCTCAGGCTGGCCGCCCCCTTCAGGGACCTGGAGTGCTTCGCAGGGACCCCCAAATGGATGGGACATGGGCACCAATAGAGAGGGGCGTGACTGCTACATCAAGTAAGTGCCCTGTGTGTAAAGAAACTGAGGGGGAGCTCTTCTCCGTCCCCCAGATGTTTCAGATGCTTTGCCAACCTGTGATTATTCCAGCCACGTCACTGCCTCCACACTGTCTCCATCTGTGCATTCAGAATACTGATTTTCTGTTCCCTCCGCTGCTGCGCACACTCTGCCCCTGCCTACTCTCACTCTCTCTCACACTCTCACACACCCACAATACTCCTCATGCAGTCTCCCAAATGCAGAAGAGGGGCTTCTGAGAGTGTGAGCATGTGTGTGCTGCTGCTGCCGCCGATGAAATACACCTGCGCCGGGGCTTGTTTTGATCTCAGAGTCAACATGTTTCTCAGAGGACGCTGGGTTAAAGTGTTATCAGCATAATTGATCCTTCGTAATTGGCACTTGTGGAAATCTGTACGGACAGGTAAAAAAAAAAAACTCTTCGCTGGTTCTTTGTATGTGTGTGCAGTGGCAAAACGAGTGAGTGCTTGTTTTAGCTGTGCTGTTGATTTAGGTAGGCTGTCGGCTGTTTTCTCAACTGTAATGTGCACAATGCAATATGTTAGAAACAAAAACGTTGCTGCTTCTATCAACCTCTAAGCTTTGGTGTTTCTGCAAAATATCTGCTGCTTTCAGTTGCTCACTAGCTTGTTAATTCTTTTCATTTAATATTTGCATCTTTCTGATTGAATATCAGAATGAATAGGAGGTGAGCACTTGTCACACATGGGTTATAGCATGAGAAGCGTGATGTCAGAGCAGTTATATAAGAAGTAAGGAGCAGTGAAAGTGCTGGATGCAGAGTGTGTCTGCATGAGGCAGATCATGGAGGCTGTTCTGGCTCCAGCTTTTCCTTTCTAAATTTGAGAAAGACTCATGAATAATCAAATGTCTGTTTCGGTGACTGTCAGAGGCCATCTCAGTTTGTCAAGGCTCCAGGGTCCTGATGCTAAATTGTTGTGTTTCTCAATGGAACACATGTCTAGTCTGCGTGACAGGAGCGCATGAATAAAGTAGTAGGCATTTAATATTTACAGTTTGACACTTGGTATTTAATAGATGCAATATAGTTCAGAGGATTGCTGTTGCAATGTAGTGGGCAAGCAGAGTAAATTGATATGATCAGACAAATGCAGCAGACTTCTTGGTAAATGAGTTAAATTGTAAGGACTGTGCTTGAGATAGAACCTTAGCGGTTTCTTTCCACACTACAAATGTGTCAAAGGTTTAGAAAATTCACAGTTTTTGAGTCAGTGACACAGCAAAAATATTGCATAACGTTAAAAACACTGTGTTCCACGCAGGGCAAATAGAACCAACGCACCAACAAGTTGTGCCCAAGCAGGTTTTCGGAGTAACAGGATATGGTCTTTAGTAATAAGCTTACTCCATGTTATCTAAAATATGCTGCAACAAAACACTTGGAAATAACACTACTTGCACATCAGGCCAGTGTTTCTTGCTGTTCGTTTTTCGTTCACTTTAAAGCTCACAGTGTGGCTTGTGATTATATCTATATAGAGTGTTGTGCAGCTACACTAGCAGCTAATGGGTATGATTAGGCACCATTAGATGCATGGCTGTCTGCACAATGGGAATCCAGCCATGTTTAGCAGGTGGCCGTGCAGGGGAGGAGACAGTATTCTTCCTGAATGCACAGGTCCATATGGTTTTCATTTGTGCACAATCTGTTGAGTTTGTCATTTGTGAGATAAAACTGACACACAAATCCAAACTAAATGTGTCTTAGAAGGACCTTCCAAAGCTGAAAAGGATGCGCTTCAGCGTGCTGTAATTGTTGTTGCTGTATAATGAGTGACAAAATGTTTTGCATTCAACGTTAAACAGATTGCTTGTTTTAATCTTGGGTTGCTGAAGGCAAAAAAAAAAAATGTGTCACTTTAGGAGCACCTGGAAAAAAAACAGATATTTTTTGAAAAGCTAAGACGAAAACCAAAACATTGGTTGATTCTTAAGTCTTGCATGGAAATGAAGCAGTTTAAAAAGCAGTTCGTTTAAATACTTTTTAAATGCATCCCTTAATTTTTGATGTTCTGACCTCTGGTGTCATAGAGGTGATTTATTACTATTAGATGTTGTTATTTTTGCAAACTGAGATGGAATTTATTTAGAAAGGACACTAAATCCAAAAGGTTACATAGTGCATTTTGTTACTATAAAAAGATGGAATGGCTGTTTCTCCTTTGGGGACCTCAGGTAAACATGGCGTATTTGTGTAAAGGCAGATGGACCTCAGTAAAATTGCTTTTAACTGTGAAGAGGTTCGTGATGCCAGTATTTGCCACGGTGGTACAGGGACTCATTATTTTTAACTAGGTCCAGCTTTACAGTCTTGTTACATCGGGCTTTGCACATACTGTCCACAGTCCTTCTGCCTGCCAGTACTACTGTGCCATCCCACTGTGACTAGACTTCTTCAACTTAGTTTTTAAATGTGTTTGCAGAATTGCTGCTATCTGTTCGAGAACAAATTATTTTTCTCACCTATTTTCTGTTTTGTTTTGTCAGAATACCTTGCTAATATTCTTTCATCAGGCACAATGGTTGAATGTATTTAAATCCATCATCAGCATACACTGAAATCAATCAGAATTTTGTAAGTTGTTGTTTTAAGAACACAGTACGTTATTGGGGATATAATACATTTGTGGCACTGTGGATTTTTACAAAACATCTGAGAGAATCTAGCTAAGGCATCTTTAGTTTCTTGCTAGTCAAAGCCCTAGCCACTGACTTTCACAATATTGATGAAATTACTACAGATACTTTCACTTACAAATTGCAGAGAAGTGCATCAGATGAGAACATTTGTGTAATTGGGATAGTAGTTTGTTGGCTGGTTTTCTTATTTGTGTGAGCATTTGGTTCTGAACTAATGCTAGCTCAAAAGCAGTAGCAGTACAAAGCCAAATATTTCTTGCAAGAGCAGGTAAACGTGTTGTGTGCTCCTTTGTAAGCAGAAAAGAAGGAAGAGGTTTTTATCTTCTGATAACACATTAATGCAGATTGCAGATGTGTTACTAATCTGACCAGTGGGAGACTTGGGGCTATGTAATGTTTAATTGAAACAAAGAGGATAATCTCTTACTTGCAAATACATGTACAACGGCCTCTGCATAATACTCACGCTGTACATATCATATTAACATGCATTATCATTTGCATTAGTAGCTTCTGAGGCATTTCTAAACGAGATCAACCACCCTTGCCGGCATCCATGTGCCACACGGACAGATTTTGGACAATAGCTGTTTGATTCCCTTTATAAAACCAATATATTTGTTTATTGCACAAAATGGACTTGCTTTTCAGTTGAGCTTTTTTAAAATTTCCTTTTTGTTTCCCTGACAAAAGCACACAGAGCAATACAAGGGAGTGGGAGGAGGGATAAGAACATTGTCCTTGCAATGAAAAGCAGTCGGATTTGCGTTGTAATATGTATTAATTTGAAGAAATCTCGATGAAGATGACACAGTAATATGTCTTTAAATTATAGATCATTTAAAAATGTTTCCTCTTTTACAGCTTATCACTTGTAGCTTGTAGCTCCTTTAAAATCTTGCCAGATGAAATGTGAACAGCTTTTACAGACATCAGTTCCGTGGATTTTATCCGGAACGAAAGGAGGACATCGTACGGTTCATTTTGAGCAATCTCTGCACTGTTTGACAAGAGAGAACAAGAGAACAAGATTTAAGTGGTAATTTTAAAGACTCTGCGGAGTCTCTCAGCTTTGTATAGCTATGATCTCCTCACCCTACTTTAAACAATAAAGTGGGGTGGTTTTCCTGGAACTGGCTTGTAGAATCTGTGTTTAGCAACTGGTCGTATTTGTTTTAGTTTTTTCTTTTTAGTATTTCTTGTGGATTAGGGTTACTGATAGACTGAGCATTTGATTTACATCTCTGTTGTGTGCAAAGATCTTAGTTTATGTATTGGTAAGAGCATCACAGACACTGGGTTCAGTTACAGCTCAGGACTAATTTTACCACATAAAGTAATGGTTGAAAAAGCTTCTTTCCAGCCTCTGTTATCTGTTTTTGCAGCTGCATTTTCCATCCTAATGGCAGACCGCATGTTTATTGGTCTGGAAAGGAGCTGTTGAATCATCTTCGACAATATTTAGTTGACAATCACTTAACATCTTTGAACTTGTTGCCCTTGTTGTTGCTGTTTTTTTTGTGGCACTGCGAACGCGACTGACAGATCTCACTGTGCCTTTTGCGCCATGAAAGATTAATTGTTGGTATTTAGTGACGAATGGTACATGTGTCAAGAATAACTGTGAATTACACATTGTCTGCCCACGGCTTTAATTAACCAATACTGTTGGCACCATATGGAGCTGCTGCTGCTGCTGCTTTTGCAGCCAGGGAGAGTGGAGAGACACTGTCAAAACTCACATCACAGAATATGGGAAAGTTACATGCCAGTTTGTGTGCATCTTTTGAGCTCAAGAGAACAATAAATGTGGGTACATGTATTAAAATTGTCTGTGTTTGCAGCCAGCTAATAATTACAGGAGTCATAAAGACAGTAAATCTTAAGAAGTTTTAACAACATGTCACTCCACTTTATACCTATCATATCTTTATCAGTGTGGCAAATCACATGCCTTTTGTTTAACACATAACAGTGTGAGCAGATGCTTGTTAAAGCACATACTTGAGTCTGCGATGTGAGAATCCAAACACTGGAGCTTGATTAGCATCGCCCACATGTTCTAATTTTGCAGCACTGTACAATTTTCTTATTCCAAAATAATATCTGGCATCTTGTCTTTACAGATTTCAGGTATTTAGAGGTAACAGCAATTTTAGATTCAATTTAAATATTATATCAATTTCTGTGTTAATATTTTTGAACAGTTGTCTCTCTTGAAGGAGAGCCCCTTTATTGATTATATTAATTCAGCATGCACATTTTTAAATTAGAAACTATTATTTCATAATCGATTGATCTGCTGTTTATTTTCTCAATTTGATCTATAAAACATCAAACGCTAGTGCAAGTTCCAAGAGCTGAGAGTGTCATTCTCAAATGTCTTGACTTGTCTGAGCAGATAACCAAATTTATAATCATAATAATAATGCATTGGTTTTATATAGCACTTTTCAAGGCACTCAAAGATGCTTTACATTGCATTATTTATTCACTCCATACTTGATGGTGGTAAGTTACGTATGTAGCCACAGCTGCCTAAGGTAGACTGATGGAGGCGAGGCTGCCAGTCTGCACCATCGGCCCCTCCGGCCACCACCAACCATTCACTTTCACACTGCATTCATCCAAATTTACAATAATATAAACTAGAGAGAAACAACAAAATGTCGACACAAGTGTTTGGAGTCAGTTATCTAATTTAAACAAAGGTTAATCAGTTGTCGAGCTGAGGTTGAAATTATTTAGCATAACAGAAACATAAAATTCTAATTAAAATTCAAATGTCCAGTGTAAAATCCAGCACTGTATGTCCTAACAAAAGCATGCTGTTATGATGGATATACTGTAAAGCTATATATACTATAGCTGAAACTATAGCTTTATAGTTCCATTTTCAAATGAAAAACAGTGAGATTTCTGAGTGTCTATGAGCAGGTCTATGGCATCTAAGTGTAAAATTCTAGAAACACAAACTAAGGTTTCACAGCACCACATCCAAAAGTTATTCACAATGTAGCAAAAACAAGCAGCCAGACAACAACAGCAAATACTCTTTTTTATCATTGCCACAGCCACGTCTCCCAGAGCAACTCCCTGGAGGAAGTTCGTCTGGACGGAGACAAGTTTGTGCCACCAGCACCCCGTAAGGTGGAAATGAGGCGAGATCCAGTGCTTGGCTTTGGATTTGTGGCAGGCAGTGAGAAACCTGTGGTGGTCCGCTCAGTCACACCAGGTAACGTGACCCAGCTACACAGTGAACTCTAATACAACAATGACTCACTCAGTCCATTGCCATTACTGTATCAACACGAATTGAAATCCTCCTCAATAGAGAAAAAAAGAGGAAAACCCACTAAGGCTTTAGTTTACGCAGATGATTCATTGATTTTAACAGCCCTCTGTGAGTAAGCATTCATTAGAGCTTTAAGCAACAAGACAGGAAACCAAGAAAATCAAGAAAAATGGTAATGGCTGTGCACAGTTTGTACCACTTAAGTCTTGCTTGATGTGCTTTGGCAGGGGGTCCATCAGAAGGCAAGCTGATCCCAGGGGACGAGATCATCATGATTAATGATGAGCCTGTCAGTTCAGCACCCAGGGAGAGGGTTATTGACCTTGTCAGGTATGACAACACACTATTGTGAGATGCCAGTTGCCTGATGTTAAACCTGTTGTAGATAACTGAGTACCACAAAAAAGAATCATTTAGGACTAATGTTAATTTTGATGTTATTATTTTATTAAGCCATTTTATTAAATACCCTTTCATCCAGTGATGTAAAACGATACTTAAAAAACCAAGAGAGGTGAATACTTGTAGGCACTATAGGTCATATTTGTAATTTATTGTGATGTTTCATTTGTTCCTCCCAGTTTGTTTCTCATCTAAACAGTCTACAGCTTATAGGGATGTTGCTGACAACCGCAAACTTACTTTCCAGAATGAGAAAGCAGTTTAAGCAGTTCACCGCTGTATTTTGCATCTTTATTTTATTCTGAAGTGTCATTAAGCCAAATATTTTAGCTGAATAGATATTGCACATTATTCTGGCCACCTGCTCCATTCACCGTGATTTAGCTGTATGCTGGTGTTGATGTTTTTTCAAGCGTCTCATTAGATTAATTTCACTGACACAGCTGAGTGGCTGGCTGTGAGCATTTGGTCCTTGTATGACCTGTGCGGTAGTCTGTAAACAGTGCATTAGTACAGGGAAAAGTGCCCATGTGGCCACTCCTTCACAGCTCCTGTGGCCTTGAATGGGTTCTGTCTCTGCAGTAAAACTCTGTGCTATGGGACACAGTGTTCGGCTGCTGCTGTCCACCATAACACTCCAAAATATCTCCCTTAACCACAATTTCTTTTTTTGTTTATATATTTTTATATTATTTATTGATATTATTTATTTATTATTATTATCTATTATTCAAAATCCTGCTTGTTAAAAATTAATCTTTCATTAAAATGTTTTACGTGTCTTGCAGGAGCTGCAAAGAGTCCATATTGCTGAGTGTCGTTCAGCCGTACCCGGTAAGTTTCTTCATCCTGTATGAATGAAATCAAGTACATTCCAATAGGTTGTTTGTGTGTTTGGAGCTGATTATTTTGTTGACTCTATGAAAGCAAGTCATTAATCATGCCATATGTTTGTGCTGGCATAGTATCAGTAATGCCTTAGCTAAGTGTTAGAGCCGGGCTAACTCAAAGGGAGTCCAAATGCTGCTTTCCAAGTCTTCTCATGTTGTGGTGTCAGATCCTCACAAGACCTCATATGAACCTGCCACATCAACATTTACTAGAGTCACAGAGCACCAGATGGTGGTGAACGCTCAGTGCCAGGAGCATATATTCGGCCTTTGTTTACAGTTCACATAATAAGCCAGTGGAAATGGAGTTATGCTCGAATTCCCTCCCCAAAAATATCATCAGTGTGGGCTCACAGAAAGCAAATCCTGTCTTTGCTACTTCTTATGTGGCAGGAAACTTATGACAAAATCTCATAATTCTCCACTGCAACATTATTTTAGGTTTTTATAACATGCAGCATCCACACATTCATATCAATTAATGGTTTTATTCAGTGTTGGTGTTTCACATTCTCAGCATGATGAATGTTAAGTCTTTAAAAAACAAACAGCCACTAAACAAGTCGCTAACCTTGAATAAAGATTGCAATCACAGATAAACACAAGGGTACAATACTTCGAGGACCGAGTTCTCATAATGAGCCTGTAATTACTTCTGTTTACCAGGAGTTTCTTTACAGGCTCAGTGACATAACGGCAGTGGGGTTGTCCTCCCTCTTACGCCCTAACACAGTGCCACCCTTATTGCATCAGCACAAAGTGGTGTATTAAGAGGCATTTCAAGAAGGAGACATGTCTTTGAGTTGTGCGATTAAAAAAAAATATATGACTCATCTCTGAAGGAGCTGATTGTCCTTTAAATCTTTGTTTTTTTCTCCCTTTTTCTTCTCTCTAAAAGTCACCCAAATCAGCATTCATCAGCGCAGCCAAAAAGGCCAAATTAAAGACTAATCCTGTTAAAGTCCGCTTTGCTGAAGAGGTCATCATCAATGGCCAGATCCCAGTAAGTGACATTGAACACTGGTACATTCTGTGCACATCAAGGTTCTGAACAGACTTGAACTCTCAAAGCCTGAGTTAAGTGAAAATATTAAAAATCACCAAGCGTAAAATGAAGATATATGCATGGGCACAAGAAAACACACCTCCGCCAAACAGAACATGTGAGTATTATTGACAAAAGAAAAAGAGAACTACTCACACAAAGAGCTTCCCCAAACCGCTGAGAGAGGTACATAGAGAAAAAAGGTTTTAGGAGAGTAAATACAAAGTAAGGAGTGATTATCAAAGAAAAGAGAAGTACGGTTACTACATCTACGTAGGCTCAATAAATGTCATGGAAATTAAATTACTGTGAAAAATAATATTTCACACACATGTTACAACAATACAAGTAGATTTTACATATTTTATATTCTAAATAAGCCAATTTACTTTCTTTCTGAGAGTTACCTGGAAAGATAAATGTCTTTTATGCAGTGCTATTGGAGACATTTAGCTTAGCTTAGCATAAAAAATTTAAATTTGGCAGAAAAGCTAACTGGCTCTGTTCAAACATGACAAAAACATCTTCCTATCAGATGTTAGGAAGATGAAACATATGCATCAGTTTACTAATGCAAATGCATATGTTGCATCTTGCTGTTTAACTTATTCAAAAACAGGACTGTAAAAGGGATGCGTTTTGTTTTGTCAGGGGAGTCATGTTCCGTTTCTCCTTACTTCTTTATTGGTTACTGTCACTTCCTAAATTCTTGTTGTCACTGTGAGATGTAATGTGGTAATGAGTGAGCTTTAAAGGTAGGTGGACTGTGTGTGAACTTCGGGCTGAGCCGGGTTTGCTGTTTCCGTATTTCCAGTATTTATATTAAGCTAAGCTAACTTGGCTGTAGTTTCACAACATACAGATATTAGAGTGGTATTGTCATATCAGCAAGAAAGCAAAAATTTTCCCAAAATGTTGAATTGTTCCTTTAGTTTTCCTATATTCTTTAAAGTCACGTCAATATTTAATTCTTGCATGCGTCTTCTAATTAGAAAATATTCCCAACAACAAATTAACAACTTTCAGTTAGAAAATCAGAGATTTGTTGATTACATGGTTCTTCTTCTATCCTCAGGAAACTGTGAAGGACAACTCCCTTCTTTTTATGCCAAATGTTCTAAAGGTGTACCTGGAAAACGGGCAGACTAAATCATTTAAATTTGACAGCAGCACATCCATTAAGGTAGGTGCTGGAAAGAACCTCCCTTCACTTAGAAATGCTGTTATATAACCTAAAGTGATTTTCAGTTTAAATGTTGAATGTTATTCACAGTCGCACTATACATTATAAAGTGCAAACTCCTCTCTTCACTATGGCCTTCAAAGCCTTATTTGAACTGAAATTATGATTCAAACAAAGAGCAGCTGAAGCTTAATTATCTATGAAGCAGGGAGAACTTGTTTAGCAATTCGCATCATCTTTTCTTCCATTACGATTGAAATTGTGATTGTATGTTTGTGTTTTTATGTGTGTGTTCAGCCGTGAAAATGATTTACAGTCATGGCATTGAGCTGAGCATGAGGAGGCTGCTGCATCTGCACGCTTCTCATGTTGTATTAACTCTGACATTGTCTATGTGAAAGGACGTCATCCTGACCCTGCAAGAAAAGCTATCCATTAAGAGCATCGAGCACTTCTCTCTGATGCTGGAGCAAAGAGCAGAGGGATCTGCCAGCAAACTCATGCTCCTGCATGAGCAGGAGATGCTAACTCAGGTGAGACTGCTCTCTTGATGCCCTTAAACAGAGAGGGGTAGGATACAGTATTAAGTATTTTTGTTTTTGTGCAACATCAGTAAAAGGCTTTTTATGAATCTGATCATTTACAAATGCTTTGGGGAAATATACTTCTATATTAATTCTATATTAATCCTATTAACAAGAGTTAGAGGAGATCAATAAATCTCCTTCAACTGTCCCTTTATGTGAAAGATGAACCCAGGAGAAGTTAGCTCAGCTTACAATAGCACAAACCAGGGGGTCACTGCAAGCAACGAAGCAGACCCTCAAGAAAATCACTGCTTTATGCTTTTATACTTTAGTACTTTATGAATTAAACAAAATGTCATCTGGTGGTAGTAGGTAGAGTGTATAGATGGAGTCAGGGAGGCTGTTTCTTTGTTCCCAGTCTTTATGCTAAAGTAAGCTAAGATCAAGTGGCATCAAGCTTTTTATCCAGCTTCCTGAGAAAACAGTATTTAAAAGCTGTTTTCCCAAAGTATACTTTGAATCAGTAGTTGAGTTTCCCTTAACATATCTTTATACATATTTTGAAATATTGCATCAGAAAAGGTTAATAAAAATGTCAAAATGCCAAAAACTTGCTCACTTTATGCTCGCTTGAAGTGTTTTATGACTGTTTTGAAAAAGAATTAGTGGGCTTTATGGGAAATAGAAACACATTTTTCGAATAATTTTTGACACAGTGACCATTTAACTAAAATGAATGATCAGCTGCTTCTGCTTCTAAAGAAAAAGAAGACAATGTAGATTTTTTTTGTAAAGACCTCTCTCCATTTTTCTATTGCAGATGGTCATGGTAGCTGATTTTATTTGTTTTTCTTTTTCTTTTTCTTTTATTTCCTCCTTTGGTTTTTGGCAGTTGGGTTTATTTCCAGTTCATGATTTGTACTTTCGCTACTTATACATCGCTTCTAATGAAACCTCTTGACGACAGTTTGCTTCCTAGTTTTTGGCTCCAGAGCAGCTAATGTGAACAAATCTGCATTGCATCTTCTTTTTTTCCTCTTCAGTTTCACTGGACAGTTGTTTGAAAACAGGGCTACTCTGAACTTTGCATATTACCACACAGACTCCTGTAAACACTTCATAACTAATGAGGCCCTCTTCATCTTTGACTCATGCTCCAGGTGACACAGAGGCCAGGGTCACACAAGATGAAGTGCTTTTTTCGGATCACTTTTGTCCCAAAGGATCCCGTGGACCTGCTTAGGAGAGATGCAGTAGCATTTGAGTACCTCTATGTTCAGGTAATTACCACCAGATACAGATAACACATAATACTTTGTTGTGCAATTGAATGGTATTCATGTAATAATCGCTGTATGAGACAATATATCTGACTGACGTGTAACCTATTCCTGTCTCCTCCATCTCTGCCTCTTCCAGAGCTGTAATGATGTTGTATTGGAAAGATTTGGGTCAGAGCTGAAATACGACATGGCTCTCCGTCTGGCTGCCCTGCAAATGTATATTCTAACCATCAATACCAAGCAGACCCAGAAAGTTTCCCTCAAGTATATTGAGTAAGTAGATTGGATTTCACAATACGCTGTGCTTGCTGGAATCAACTGCATGTTTCCAAATACAGAGCCATTTTTTTTTCTTTCTAATAACTTATTCCAGCTGCAGAGGATTCTGTAGAGGGCTGTTAAACTGTAAAATAATAATGATATCACTTGTATTGTTGTGCTGCTACACCAGGAGCTATATCCCTGGTTAGATAATGACTCTGACTGTACCCTGTCAGTTAATCAATCCACCACCACTGGGTGAAGTAAATCGATCACCAGTCATGATTGATGACTTGACTGTTTTTCATGGTGACTGAGTGACCTTTTTTAATCTTTATGAATTGTGCATCTGTAGGAAGGAGTGGGGATTGGCGTTGTTCCTGCCTCCTGCAGTGCTGTCTAGCATGAAAGAGAAGAACATCAAAAAAGCCCTCACTCACATCCTCAAAACCAACCAAAACCTGGTGCCACCTGGCAAAAAGGTAGACTGTGCTACCTCTTCCTTTTTCTCGCTTTATCTATCAGCATCTGTATGCCTCTCCATCTCTTCCTTGCACAACATTTGGCTCTTGGCTACCACCTAGTGGAGTGTTAAGTTTCAAACTAGTCGTGCAGGGTGGCTGCTTGAACAAAGACTTTTTGACATTCTGCTGGAAATACCTCATGTAAGTTTTTTTCAGCTTGTGTCTTATCCTACATCTCTTGTTTCCTCTCCCTTCCAGCTGACTGCCTTGCAGGCAAAGGTCCATTATCTGAAGTATCTCAGTGACTTGAGGCTTTACGGAGGACGTGTGTTTAAATCCACGCTAGTTGTGAGTGAAACAATCTTTCCTTACATTGTATGCAGCCAGTGTCGCATGCTGTTCATTTACATGCAAACAATGATGTATATGCTGCCTTTCTTCCCTTTTACAGCAAGGCGAGAAGCACACAGAAGTGACTTTGCTGGTGGGGCCCAAATACGGCATCAGTCATGTGATTAACACCAAAACAAACCTGGTTGCACTTCTGGCTGATTTTAGTCATGTCAACCGCATTGAGATGTATACAGAAGATGAGAACAGAGTTAGAGTGGAACTACATGTTCTGGACGTAAAGGTTAACAAACCTTCTTCCCTTCTCAGTTTTCTAAACATTTTTTGCAGCAAGTATGTTGAGCCATTGCAGTCATTATAACCTCATTGTCCAATTTTACTCTCCCATTTATTTTGTGCTCATTGTTGTCTGATTATCCACCTCTTTCACAGCCCATCACTCTCTTAATGGAGTCTGTTGATGCAATGAATCTGGCCTGTTTGACTGCTGGCTACTACAGATTACTGGTGGACTCTCGGCGCTCCATCTTCAATGTGGCCAAAAACACAAACAGTATGGAAACAAGTATGTCCAAAATGATCACAGGATGACTCATCAAAAATGTGCTGTGTTCAAACAGAGCTGTTTCATTTTCTGGTTCCTCTTTGCAGGTCATGCAGCAAGAGTAAAGCAGAACTACCAGGCCATTGAGTGTACATACAGCACACCCCATAAAGGACATGAAGACAGAAACAACCAGAGGTGCAGCCAAGATTATTCTGACCCAGAGTGTGAATACCTCGACCACGGCAGATATGAAGGCCAACCCATCTACGTAACTGAGATCCACCAGCCCCAACACTCCATTCACGTGACAGAGAGAGCAGAGTGCTGCAGAATCCCCTGTTCCCAAACCTATCTCAATGTTCCAAGGCAGAAACCCCAGGACTCCTCTAGGAGTGCAAAGGTCTCCTTCATATTTGGAGACCCTCCCTTAGACAGTGTAAACCCCCAAAATCTGGGCTACCAGAGACTGATGGATGAAGGACCAGAGATTCTAGACAATCACAGCCCCATGTACAGGCGTCTCGAGGAGGACTATAAGATGATGGATGCCATAGAAGACGGGTATCAGTACTCCACTAAAATCTTTAGTCCTAGCGAGTGCATCGAGGAGCCACTGCTGCATGATATCTGCTACGCTGAGACAACAGACGACGCAGAGGATGAAGATGACATCAGCTGTGAGGAAGACATGGTGATGAGTGACACTGACAAGCCTACACTGCTCTCGCTCTCAGGGTCCAGTGATGACATCATTGACTTGACCTCTCTCCCTCCCCCACCGGAGGGAAATGACGAGGAGGACAATGACGTACTACTCCACTCTCTTAACATGGCCATTGCTGCTCCTCCTCCTGGTTTCAGGGACAGCTCTGATGAGGAGGAGCAGCAAGGGGCTGGGATTCGGGACCAGGGAGCCTGCAATGATATCCCAGTGTCTCTCATAGATTCAGTGCCCACCCACGGAGCAGAGGGCCCCGGGGAGCCTCTGGATGATGCGGTGGTGTCCACCTTACAGGCACTCGAGGCCCTTGCTGCATCTGAGGAACAGAGTCCAGCACAGTCAGAGAGTAGCACAGGTTCTCCTTATACTATTGTAACTTTCATCCATTAACACCACACATGTTCCAGCCATTCACTTTTGATTTGTTGTTGGTTTTTTTTCAATAAAACCCATTTTGTTCTATGTTTCCATTTGTGAGTATTTCTTTAATCACTTGAGAGTACAGGCATTTGTACTCATCATTGTGTCATTCATTTGTTAAGATTTGTTCTTGTTTTGTTAATCGTTTGGTTTTCCTCATTTGCAGACTAAACAATGTAAAAGGTTAGACATAAGAGAAAGTAAATAATCATAAATAGCCGTCTATAGATGTGACCAAAATTATTGATACCCTTTCACTTAAAAACACAAATTTTGAAATGAGTTGTGACTTTTCATTGCTCTTAATTAGTCTTCTACACTCCTCTACTGGTGCTTTGTTCCACTCTTCTTCTGCAAACTGCTCCCATGCTCAGATCTGATGGCTTCTTTCTGTCTTTCAGCTCTTTCTGGAGATGCTGAATTGGATTAACATCAAGATTCTCAGCAGATTGCTTTAAAATCATCCAATTTTCCCTTTCAACCATTCATTGGTACTTTTAGTATGTTATATCCATTATGCTGTTGGATGAACCATGGCCTGTGACTGAGTTCTGTGACACTTGGGGGTTATGTTTTGCTCTGGAAGGCGCTGACAGTCTTCTGATCTCATTATGCCCTACACAGTGTCAAGGTACCCTGCACCCTGCAGCAAAGCAACCCCATAACAGCTGTTTACAACTAAGCCTCTTCCATATTTCACAGTTCTTTTCTTCAAAAGCTTTATCTCTTCTTTTGTGAAAGCTTTAATTTTGTTTCATTTGCCAAAGGGACATTCTCCCAGGAGTAGTGTGACTTTTCAATATGCATTTTAGCAAACTCTAGATTTTTATGTTTCTCCTTCAAAAGTGGGGTCTTCCTGCATCTTCTTCCATGGAGCCCACTTTTATTTTGAAAACCGACATACACTTCGACCAGACACTGTTGAACCTTGATCTTGAAATTTTCTCTGGTTCCTCTTCTACTTTTCAAACTATCCTCCTGTTCAGTCAATTTTCCACTTACAGATCCAGGGAGGTTTTTCTACAGTCCCATGGATACTAAACTTAATAACGTAATAATATTAGCAGCTGTGCTCACACTAACATTGAGTTGCTTGGAGACCATCTTGTAGTCCTTTCTCTTTACTTTGACTACACTTGGCAATTATTGCTGTCTTTTGTCTCTCTTTCAGCAGCTCTCTTCTCTTTCTTCATGTCCATTTTCAGTGTGGCGCACTGAATGATAACAAACCGCTCAATGGCTACATCTACATTAAAATAGGCTAAATGGATGATCAAATGATTGACTAAAAGGTTGAAGATTCCTGTGAAAGTGAATGAAGACAGTAATCTGCTTCAAATATCAATCCAAGCCACTTATTCAGCACCACTTCTAAGGGGTATCAATAATTTCGTCCAGGCTATTTTAGGCTATATCTTTTTAGAATACGCAAGTAATGTTTACAGCTTCTTCTTTTTCTATTTTGTAAGAATGCATGACAAAGGACTTAGCACTTTTCTGGAAGAATGGAACATTGTTTCATTGAGTTTTAAGGTTGCCAGCACATGAATATTTTATAGATTCCAAAATGTTATTTACATTTTAAGTGGAATGATATTATGTAATGATTTATATTTATGATTGACAGACCTATTCTGAAGCAATGATTTAAGTATTGTTCTATTTACATGTTGCTTTACGTTGTCATTACCATTAATCATGTTTGATTCACTCCTTATTTTGTTAATGTGCCTCAAATGAAGTTGTTAATGAGATGTTTGTCTTTTCTGTGGCACACAGGTGTAGAAATATCACGAGCATTTAGTCCCGAGTCTTCAGATTCTGGCAATGAGACAAACTCCTCTGAGATGACGGAGAGCTCTGAGCTGGCCACCGCTCAGAGACTCTCAGAGAGCCACCTGAGAATGCATGTAGCCATGGCCGAAGCATACCATGCCATGAATGAAGAGAAGACAGAGGTGAGTGCGCAGAGTGATGGCAGAGCAGGAGCTATGCAGTACAACCCTCAGGAGCATCAGGAGGAGGAGGGAAAATCCTCTGCCGTGGCATCCTCACAGATATTTCACTCGGATGGCGGTGAGATGGAGCCAGAGACTATGGAAATAAAATCAGTGAGTGAATACTTCACTAAAATGCACATGGGCTCAGTAATGAACAGGCAGAGAGGTAAACAGAGGGAGACAGAGAGCAGAATCCAAGGAGATACCTGTGAGTCCTCTGATAAATTGCACATGGCCCCGCAAGAGTCGGCTAAGGACGAGCCCCCTCATCTTGTGGGGAAGTATAATGCTTTCACTGTGAGAGATTCCTATTACATGAATCAACTTGATCTGGGGCGAACTCACTTTAAAGACAGGCATCAAAAATGGCAGCAAAGAGTGCCCGGAAACAAAATGGCAGAGAGTCTTGCTCCAGAATGTGTGGATGACTCACAGACTTCCCACGCAGACAGGTTGACAGCAAAGGGAGAGAAGCAGGACTTAGATGAAAGAAGCCAACAGCTAAATGCCCATCTCATCTCCCCATCCAAAGGGCCCGTCCCTGCAGAGGGAGATGCTGCTTCACAGGATAACGAGCAGCAGCAAGTGAAGCCCTCGGAGCAAGACGTCACACGGTTATACGACTATCACGTGAGCAAGCGCATGTCATCAATACAAAGTGAAGGCATTCATTCCCTCCAGAGCTCACAGTGTTCTTCTATAGACGCTGGTTGTAGCACAGGCAGCAGCAGCTGTGTCACCCCCATGGATTCTCCCCTTTGTGCCATAGACAATATGCATGTACTGTCTGAGTCCTCGCTCAAGGGGCTGAGCTATGTCACGGCTGAGGAGAAGGCTTATGGGGCCCCGGGGCAGGGGAAGCCTGGCCATCCCATGGATCCCACCCTGCTGAGGAAGATCCATGCAGCTACCAGTGCTGAGCCTGGGTTCGGGACGACACGGGATGGCAGTCACAGGATGCCCAAGATAAAAGAAACCACAGGTAAAACTAAACAGGAGGGTGCTTCCTCTGATCTGCGTAAATCACAGTAGGCAAATAAGTAAAAGAATATATTTCAAATGGTATATTTCAATTTGTCTAAATTACAAACTGTCACTTTCTCACTTACTTCTAGTGGCATGTAGCCATGTGGGTAGTGTTTTATTAGTTTTTATGTTGATATATCTGTCTCTGAGCTTTCTGCCTTCACCCTAGTGAGTGAAAAGGAGGACAGTTTTGATTGTGATGCTCACAGCATAGAATGACTGCTTTTTATTATTATTTCATATAACAGCAAATAATCTTTCCAGGAGCTATTAAATACATTTGTGCCCCCATTTGCCTCCAGTACTCTTACAAGAATGTGCTTGACATTTTGGGAAATTTGCGTACTCACTTTCTCGCAATGAGTAAAATATCCATATCACTTTGATATCAGGCTTTTCAGTGTGAAGCATGAAACTGTAAAAGGAGAAGTTTTGATGTTGTGAAGGGCTATGTTTAACACAGTAGCCTCCAGTTCCTGTCCTCACCAGGAGGTTTCCACAAAGAGGGTGGAGGCTCAAAGATGTTAGTGAAACAGGCCAAAATATAATGCTGCACACAACCCACCATAAAAACCCAAACTGCTGTTTTTACTTTTCATAGAGATTCAACAGATAACATGCAAAGTGTTCATGTTATTGAGTTTTAGAGGTGCTGGTAGGCAGATTTTGTAACCTTTGGACAGAGCAAGTTGGCCATTTCCCCCTGTCTCCAGTGTTTTTTGCTCAGCTAGGCTAACCAGCTGTTGGCCCTGCCTCATATTTAGTAGATAGACATTAAAGTGACAATGATGTTCCAATCATCTGCGATTATTTCCCAAAATGTCAAACTATACACTCATCAACTAGATCATTCTCTTCCCACTTTTAACGCCTTATTTGTTTTATTACTTGCACTGACAACCTTAAGGAATAATTAATAAACTGAAAACATTTGATTACTGTCAGAGAGATGCTTAACAGTTCTCTTTGTTTTTCTACTACCCCTAGTGTAGCTTGCACACAGCTGAAGAAGGCTGGGGAAGAGTCATCTTTAGCTCTCTGTAATGAGACCAGTACCACCACCACAACCATGTCACCTTCATCATTACGAAGTAGCACAGAGCCCAGCGGGCTAACACAGGCCAGCCCTGAGCCCGACCCACACGCCCTGGCTTTCCCCTCAAGCGGATCCTCATGTGACCGAACAATAGGCAGCCTCAGGAAGCCACGCAGGGTTCAGAGGCTCAGGAGGAGCTGGAGCACCTTAATGCCAGGTTCCAAGAGCTTGGAAACACTGTTAGAAAAGACCAAAGCCACACTTACAGGGAAGAATGATGGTCAAAATTTGAAGTCCCAAGATCCCCCAAAAGTGCGGAGGACATTCTCAGCCAAAACCTTGCCCAAGAGCTTGTCCCATGGTTCAGTCGCCTCTAATTCGTCTGGTAGACGGCTGCTAAGAGGAGCCTCTCTGTTGCTGCCAGAGTCAGCAGCACCGAGGTTAGATGCTGCTACATGGAGGTGCCATGGGCCGTTCAGTCACTGCTTCCTCAGGAGAAAGTCAAGCACTCATAGTGGTGATGACGATGGAGAAATGCCCCCACGTGCTCTGTTGTCTGACAGCTCGGTTTCTTCCAGTGGCAAGGAAAAAACCATCCTGAAAGCAGACAGTAAGGCTGAGCGGAGCAGCATGGCTCCAGCTATGAATGACATGAGCCTAAAAGCGAGACTTGCTTGTATAAATTCGATGAAGGGAAGAACCTACAGCCTTCACACAGGGTTTGCACTTGCACAGAAGGATGCCTTAGACATGATAAGCATATTGCGGTCCAGTGTAGGCCACTTGGCCAAAGGTGATGTGCCCGAGGTCACCAACGCTGACATGGAAACATTCTCCCAGCTGCTTTTCATGCAGGCCAAAGTGTTGAGCGGTGCCTGCAGTCAGATGGCCACGGAGTACAGCAGCCCAGAAGAGCTGCTGCTCACACTAACGCACAGCTTCCACACACTGTGTTGTTTAACGCAAGCCTGCATGTCACTAGTTGAAGGCCTGAGCACCGAGAGCGAACGGCGAGAGGTGGTAGCCAAGGTGGATGAGGTCGTGATGAACTACGTGTGTCTGCTGAAAGCTGCTGAAGCAGCTTCAGGAGGCTCCGCCAGTGACCAAAGTGTGAATGCATTGACACATTACTCTGCCACCATGTCTGCTATTATAAACACACTAACTCACTCACTGACAACATTGCTCAACAAAAAAACTGTTGTTATTTTGTCCTAATTATTGATTTTAAAGCCATACATAAGAGACATGGGTTTAACAACCAATGTGAACTGCTGTGAAAAAAATAAACTTGCCTTGTGTATACAATATTTTATTATGTAAAGAAAATATAAAATTATATGAATAATTAAAGTTTTAAATAGATTATATTGAGGTCTCTATTAAGAAGCATATGACCCTCCTCTCAAGTATATTATCTAATATTACATAATAGGGATTATTTTAATGATTTATTGGTTATAATAGGAGCTGAACATGTAGATTATCACCACCTTGTTAGTACCTTGTTTATAAATTGTAAAAATATATATTATGTTGAAGAAATGCATACAATATATACAGATGTAGACAAATGACTGCACAGGACAAGACGTCATCAAATCAAAGAAACGCATAAAACTTTTTCATTTTCTGGAGTCACTTAATTTAAGGAATTCTTTACACATGGACACTGAGTACTTTCTTGTTATTTTTGTCAACATCATTAAAGAAATTAAAACTTTTAAAAAGTCTTATCTCAGATGACTTTTTTTTGTCTATTTCTCTTTCATGTGTGTAGGTTTATTTATTAACAATTTTTCATACAATGCCCATTTTTAGTTAATTTTGTGGTGGTTCATGCAAATTTATACTCACTTTGCACTAAAAAGCACTGAAAACAGAGACAAATTTCATTATTCATAAAAGTTTCTTGACCTATGTTTAGTTTTGTACCTATGTTTAATAATTCATGATTTTACCATTCACTCAAGTCTGAGTGGTGGAAATGCTTTTTGCATTAATGATGATGATGGCCTGTTTCACTTTCTTGGCTGCAAAGAGAGTGTTCGCGCAGCGTTATGTGTGAGAGTCGCCGTGCACATGTTGCATTATGTGAATTCAGCTGAATAAAACAAAGCTGTAGAGCTGAGTCAACAGCCACACTAGCAACTCTGTGAGGCTTTGAGCTGAATGCTAACATCAGCGTGCCACCATCCATAGAATGCCAGTGCTAACATGCTCATATTTAGCAGATGTAATGTTGACTTATTCATATTTACCAGGACCAAACACAGAGCACAGCTAATGGAAATATAATTAGTTTAGACTATCACAACTATCACACAGTTGTCTGACATTTTAGCTCAAGTATGACATACTATAGCCACATGGTAAATAGGATTCACCACAAACGTTTGTACAAAATTGTGTGCCAATTCATCAAGAAAATGTGGAGATATCTGAAAGGCCATATTTAAAATGATGATGGTGCTTGAGGAACAGACCAGTATTGCCATAATGTTACTAGAATAGCTAAAAAAAGACACTTTGTCCATCAATCGAACTTCATTTTTGAAGCACTTTTCATACAGATAGAATGTAGCGCAAAGTGCTTTACTGAACAAAATGCAAAACAAATCATCAGCCCCCTTAAAATACCCTCAACTAAGAAATGCTCTCATAAAAAGTCCCATAAATTTGCTATGGGGAAACCCCAGTGGCAGAATAGCAAAATAAGACAATAACAGAAAAACGAAGTGGCAAAAGACAGATAAAACAGACTAAAATGTATAATAGACAAATAAAAAACAAAACAAATAATGAAATAAATTTTTAAAAAATTAACTACAAGAATGATTTTTAAAGTTAGGTCTTGAGTTTGCTTTTAAAAACATCAACATTCTCTGCAGCCTCCACATCTTCAAGCAAGGTTGTTCCAGACACCATAATTACAAAAGGATGCCTCACGGTGGGTTTTTTGCAAGAGACTCTCTGCCATCATGTCTTTTTTACTATAAATGTGGCTGGTCAGGTAGTTGTTTTTAATGAAAATACTGTTCATTTGATGTCTCAAGAAAGGACCAGACATACACAGTCTCATCAGTCTGGATAGCTGAGAGTTAGTCAGCCGTACAGCCACAAAGCAGCAACAGATAACACAAAAAAAAATTCTGCCCGGTGCCAAAATTACATGTTTACCCCTGTAAGGTGGTAAACCTAAAGCCAAGCCTGGGTTTCACATTCCCCTGCACACTCTTGAGAAATGAAACTACTCTTTGCTAGCCACTGAATAACCTGCAGCTCCACCAGCTGTACTGTTAGACTGTACACTAAGAGCAAATTACAGCTTAGTTGTACTTGATCCTTGTATTGTAAAGGAAACGTCTTCAGTAATGTTGTTGTAAATTATATTTCTATAACAAACAGCTATCAGTGAACCGGTACAGACATGGTAAAAGATGGAAGATTTGGATGTGTGTGGTTTGTATCAAATTAAGGAAGTGATTCTGGCTAATTATACACCCAATAGGCTAACTCAGCCACCTGTTACTTTCATCTTGTCACCTCAGAAGTGAGTATCACACTTCTTCCAGCACTCCGTCCAACTTCACAACAGAACTCTTGAGAGCAGGACCTCTTTTCAGTCTCTCACGTACATAATGTTCATCCACCTGGTGAGTAGGAGTTCTATTTGTTCATACACTGTACAGTATAATGATTCATAAGCAGTAAAATATAGGCTGGCTTTGATCAGAACTGGAAAATGAAAGGTTAGCTTGTGTTGTACACTACTTGCCTTGCAATGTAGAATATCCTCCATGTGCCTTACTCAAAATGTTGATTTTGTGATGCTGATTGTGACATGAATTTTATGTGTTAACTTTGGGATGTAATATAATATTAGCTTTCCACCTGCACACTTCTCTCTGTGTTTCTGTGCAGATATATGCGGCACTGCTGGGCCTGTGGTCTTTTCTCCCTAATTCGACAACTAGCGTCTCTTACCCAAAAACTCTGCCATGTGATGTTATTGATAACAACAACGGGACTGAGGTGAAGGTGGACTGCACCGAGAGGAGCCTCAGATACATCCCCTATGGCATCCCAAGAGACACCACCAATCTGACGCTCACTATCAACCATATTCCTACATTAAACTCCACCTCCTTCCACGGTCTGGAAAACTTGACTGAGATTGACATGAGGTGCAACTGTGTGCCCATTAAAATTGGCCCCAAAGATCGCGTGTGCGTCAAGAGCGTGACGATTGAGGAAAATACCTTCACCACGCTGAGGAATCTGCGAGCACTGTATCTAGATGGCAATCAGCTCAACAGTATACCTAAAGGCCTGCCTTCGAATCTGATCCTCCTGAGTTTGGAAGTGAATCACATTTATAATATTTCTAAAGCAAACCTGTCCGAGATCAGAAATGTTGAGGTGCTTTACCTTGGTCAGAACTGCTATTATCGTAACCCCTGTAATAATTCCTACGGCATAGAGGACGGTGCATTTGCACAGTTTTACAATTTAAAACTGTTGTCTCTTAAGTCAAATAACTTGTCCTTCATTCCACATCGACTGCCCACAAGTTTAAAAGAGCTGTATCTCTATAACAATAACATTACAGAAGTCACTGATGAGGATTTCAAAAACTTAACTGACCTTGAGATTCTAGACATCAGTGGAAACTGCCCGCGATGCTACAATGCCCCTTTCCCATGCACCCCCTGCCCAAATAATGCACCACTTAAGATCAGCAAGACGGCTTTTAAAATGCTGACAAAACTAAAGACTTTACGCCTGCATAGTAACTCCCTAACAAGTGTGCCAAGGGAATGGTTTGACAGCACAAGAGAGCTCAGAGTGCTTGATCTCTCCTCAAATTTTTTAGGAAGAGAGATAGGAGTCACTGCCTTCCCAGAATCCCTGGGCAAACTAGAGGAGCTGGACCTTTCATTTAACTATGAGCTTCAGAGGTATCCTCAAACACTGAGGCTGAGCTACGCTTTCTGCTATCTCACGTCTCTTAAAATTCTCAGACTAAAGGGCTTTGTGTTTCAGCAGCTAGAGCCAAACAGCATTGCTCCTTTAAAATCTCTACCAAACCTGAAGGTTGTGGATCTGGGTACAAACTTCATTAAAATGGCAAACCTTAGTATTCTGATGGAATTAAAAAGCTTTGAAATAATCAGCCTGTCCGACAACAAAATATCTTCACCCTCCGAGGGCCAAGAGGCCTTTGGTTTCTCTGAAGGAGAGCCCTTTCACTGGTCTCCCATGTCGGCCTCTGCTGAGTACCAAGGTCAGGAAGTGAGAGAGATTCATTACTTCAGATATGATGAATATGCTCGCAGTTGCAAATACAAAGATAAGGAACTTGGAATTATTACATCCTTTGTCAACAAGGACTGCAGTCAGTTTGGCAAAACCCTGGATGTGAGCAGAAATAATATATTCTTCTTGCATTCAAGATTTTTGAATCTTAAAGAGCTCGGATGCCTCAATCTGTCCGGGAACGCAATGAGCCAAAGTCTGAATGGCTCTGAATTTACCCATCTGACTAATTTACAATATCTAGACTTTTCAGCGAATCGCCTGGACTTGCTCTACTCCACCGCGTTTAAAGAGCTGACAAACCTGGTCATCTTGGACATAAGTAGTAACAACCATTATTTTGAATCAGAGGGCTTGACTCACATGCTTAATTTCACTAAGAATTTAAAAAAGCTCAAGACGCTACTGATGAACCACAACAAGATCTCCACTTCCACAAACACAGAGCTGGAGAGTGAATCTCTAGAGAGGTTAGAGTTCATAGATAACCGGTTAGATATGCTGTGGAGAGACGGAGACACCAGATTTGTCAACTATTTCAAAAAATTAGTTAATCTGACTGTCCTCGACATCTCCGAAAACAACCTCAACTGTATTTTACCAGAAGTGTTGATCGGTCTGCCAGACAAACTGTCTGAGCTCTACATTAAAAACAACAGAATAAATTCCTTTGCTTGGGAGGAGCTACGATTTTTAAAGTATTTAAAAGTCTTAGATCTCAGTGGAAACAGCTTAACTACGGTTCCATCCATGCTGTCAAACTGTACTACATCTCTCACGACACTCATCTTACAAAAAAACCATATCCTAAAACTCACATCAGATTTCCTCAGGAATGCCTATAACTTGAAATATCTTGATCTTAGCTCTAATTACATACAGTACGTTGAAAAATCCAGTTTTCCTGACAATGTTCTTAATAAAATGGACATGTTGCTTCTGCACAACAACCAATTCCTGTGTACTTGCAACGCCACTTGGTTCGTCACGTGGCTCAACAGCACCACAGTAACCATTCCCAGGCTGGGTACAGATGTTAACTGTGCTGATCCAGGGGCACAGAGAGGTCATCCCGTGGTCTCAGTGGACCTGTTGGCCTGCCAGCACAACTACCTGTCAATCATTCTCTACACCCTCATGACTTCTGTCGTCCTCAGCTTCCTCACCCTGTCCATCTCCAGCCATCTTTTCCTGTGGGACGTCTGGTACATCTACCACTTCTGCAGGGCCAAGCTCAAAGGCTACGGCCGCCTGTACTCCCAGAGTGCCGTCTATGATGCCTTTGTGATCTATGACAAGGACGATCCTGCAGTGTCGGAGTGGGTCATGAAGGAAATGTGCGTGCATCTGGAGGACCGCGGAGAACGTCGCCTGACGCTGTGTCTGGAGGAACGAGACTGGATCCCCGGGTGCCCCCTGATTGACAACCTCTCCCAGAGCATCCACAAGAGCAAGAGGACTGTGTTCATTCTCACCAAAAAATACATTAAAGGGGGGAGCTTCAAGACAGCTTTTTACATCGCCAACCAACGGTTAATGGATGAAAAAAATGACGTTATTGTGCTAATTCTCTTAGAGAAAGTACCTTGCAATTCAAAGTACCTGAGATTACGGAAGAGGCTGTATAAGCGCTCTGTGCTGGAGTGGCCGACAAACCCTCAAGCTCAGCCATACTTCTGGTTCAGCCTGAGAAGTGTTTTAGCAACTGAAAGTCACAAGCAATACAGCAACCTCTTCAAAGAGACACTGTAAATAGAACAATTACTGGAATATTTAGTTCCTTCTCTCATTGTTTACTGCTGTGAATGTACTTCTGTATATGAATTACAATGTGTGACTACTGCATTGTTAAAATGTAAGCCTTGATGAATTATCATCGGTGTTGTACGAATGAGCATTTTCATGGTGAGCACGATTAATGAAAACACGTGCTAATTTTAGATTCTCTGTTACTTCCATTTAAAAAGGGAACTGATTGGTACTCTGCAGTTCTCACAAGGGACTCTACTTTTTTCATTTTGTCTAAGCGGGACATTATAGCATGAAACAGGGAAATGAAACAAATGTACTTCTTCAATTCATAAACTACTTCTCTTTCACAGCTGGTCTTGTGTGAACCTGTTGGTTTGTTATGTTTGACTTCAGCCACAAAGGATTTTTTATAGTGTGCAGATATAAAAAACAAGGAAATCAAATGGGATATTTTGACTTGTAATGACTTGGCAACACACAAGACAAGCACAGTTTTTCTATTGACTGAAGGGCCAGAGCATCAGTTGGTTTCAAGGCTGTCATTCAGAGAGGGATTAACGCAATACATGCATAATGGTGAGTTTTACTGATGCAAGTTACTCTGTACTTATAAACGTTGCTCTTTCTATAGAAAACAATAGAATTGTCTGCTTTTGACATTTATGTAATATAATTTTGTGCTTTTATGATTTTTGGGCCTAAGCTTTTATTCCACTTGATAATGTTTTGACAAAACTCTTCATTTGTCTCCAAAAACCTGGACTGTTGATGTAATTTGTTGGAAGTTGTTTTGCATATTTGAAAACATGTTGTACAGTAAATACAGTATATTAAAGTTGACTCACGATTCTGTCGGGAAAAAAAAACATGTCACATTTATTTTGTCACCTTTACCGCCAGCGATTTAGGGATTTAAAGCAATGCAGTCACACGTTTATTTAAACCCGCAGAACTATTTTAAATTCTAATTCTCAAAGACACCATTTATCAGGCTGCTCATAAGACACTCAGAGTATTTCCACTTGACGGAATGGTGCCCTGTATATTACAATTTGCAAAGATTATATTGCTTTAATGTAGAATATGTATGTGATTCTGTCCCTTCTTGTGAAATAAAACAGTTATAAACAACCTATAGCTACTTGTACAGAAATGGCGGGGAAAGTGAAAGTTTAGGTGGGAATATATAGCTTGGGGAGGAAGAAATTTGTTCAATTACAGACAAACGAAAAAATAATAATTCAGAAGCAATGCTAATATAACTTTAGTTGATTAAATGCACCCAGTGGTCTTGCTGCTTGAGCCTTATTTCATCTGGTTTGGTTTGGTTTGACCAGTACTATAATGCTAGTTCATGTCAGTTATTGTTAGCGCTGTGAACATAAATATTGTTGTGTATTTCACATGACTGAGTCGGTTCACAGACTTTATGAATTTTCCCCTTGTTCTACTCTTGCAGTGTATTTTAGCAGTTATTATTACCTCACAATTGTTAGCTAGGAATCAAATGTCATATAGTCTTGCTGTAATAGATTAACTGAATTCATATTTTTGACAAAGAACAAGACCAAGGCCAGTCATTCCAATCGAGTGTTATTTCACTTACAACTTGCTGCCACCTGCTGGATATGAGCGGTGTCATGCTGAAAAGCAATAACCCCAAGGATGGGTTTACAAATTTTTAAGTCTGCTTTAAAAGTAACGTCACATGCCCATATGAGCCTGGACATTTTGGCATCAACAACATTCACACCAATGGCTTCATTTTAATGAGCCAGCTCAGGTCCGCAGTTTGGTAGATCACTGGAAAGGCTTCCTGGGCTAGTTAACAAATTATTGTAGAGCCATGGTAATAATATAAGTCAAAACGTTTGCTGTCTATTGAAACTGGTTTTCCTTGCTGTGATCATACTTTTAATCCTCATTCTCTGGCTGAGACAGCTGAAGCTTCCTCATAGCTTCAGCTAAACTTTGGAATACAATCAAGTACAGAACAAAGAGTGTATAGTTTGTCCACCATTATGTCCAGTGGAAGGGTGTAAGGAAGAAGAAGGAAGCTATAGCAAGCAAACACTATTTCAATTCATATGAGCCCTAGACTACTGCTTTGTGACATTTTAAAAATGTGACCCCGTCTTTTAACATAAGAAATAAAAAGTTAAAATTGTATGGTATTACGAACACTTTTTAAGTTCAGGCTACTTCATTTGATAAATTTCTTTATTTGTCTACAGGCTGCCACATGTTGGATGCGCTTGCTGCTCTTCTGTCTTTGTTGCCATTATGAGATCATGCCTGCCGAATGCAAACCGACATGGATGTCGCTGCAGTTCCCTTGTGATGTCACCACCAACAGCTCGAAGGTCATATTTGACTGCAAAGGGCGTCATCTGCATAGAGTTCCTGATGGGATAACGAGTAATGCAACCGATCTCAACTTATCTGAGAATTTCATTAAGAATATTACCGTTGATGCATTTTCCAACCTTCTGAATCTGACTCAGCTCAACCTCAACTGGGCAAACAAGAACAAAGGACTGATCATTGCTGCGAATGCTTTCAAAAACCTCACAAAACTGCAACAGCTGAAACTCACTGGCAATTGTCTGAAAGCTATCCCAGGCAATATCCCTCTCTCTGTTGAAACCCTCGAGCTACACAACAACAAGATCAAGATGGATGACTGGAATCTCACTGGCCTAAGAAACGTGACAAAACTGTGGTTGTCCAAAAACTGCTACATGTGGAATCCTTGTGGTAAATCTGTCACTATAATGGATGGCAGTTTTACAGTCATGACAAAGCTGCAGATTCTGGACTTGTCCTTTAACAACTTAACCCAAGTTCCCAAAGGATTACCTCAATCACTATCCCAATTACACCTGGGTTCCAACAAAATAGAAAACATAGGTGAAGATAATTTTCGTGAGTTACGTAATTTAATAATCCTAGAACTGCAAGGGAACTGTCCAAGATGTCAAAATGCTCCATTTCCCTGTGTACCTTGTCAAAATGATTCTCTCAACATTCATCCAGCTGCATTTCAAAATCTTCGAGGGCTTAAGCAATTGAACCTGGGAGGGAACTCGCTGCAGCACCTGATTCCCTCTTGGTTTGAGAGGCTGAACAACCTTAAAGAACTGTTCCTGTCATTTAACTTCTTGCTAAAAACAATTACTGACGAGGCCACATTTCTAAGATACCTACCAAGGTTAGAAAAAATTGATCTGTCTTTCAACTTTGCTCTCAAGCTCTATCCTAACACAGTAAACCTTTCAAAAGAGTTTTCAAATCTTGTGTCACTAAGAACTTTGCATATGGAAGGTTTGGTCTTCCAGAATATTGGACCAGGCACCCTCAAACCTTTGTATGAACTCAAAAATCTGTCTGCATTAAACTTAGGGACAAACTTCATTATTCACTCTGATTCAACCATATTCACGAAATTCCACCACTTGAAAATGATATATCTTGCAGAAAACAGGCTGTATCCCATTCCAGATCCCCAACACCCAGGTAACGGATACAATCAGCGGTTGGATCTTTCTGTTTCTCCGCTCAGAAAAACCCATCCAAAAGACTTTGCTTATGAGCTATCCCACAGCCTTATAAAGCAAGAGTGCTTTGACTCTGGACGAGTGCTAATCCTCAGCTCAAACAATCTGTTCTTCATTTCTCCAAAGCAATTCAACAGCTTTGGAGATATTGCATGTCTCAACTTGTCAGGAAATGGATTCTCAGCAGCACTCAATGGCACAGAGTTCTCCCAGCTGCGTAATCTTACCTACCTGGACCTGTCCTTCAATAAGATTGATCTGGCCTATGACAACGCCTTCAGTGAACTCCAGAAACTGCAAGTGCTAGACCTCAGTCACAATGCGCACTACTTTCAAGCATTCGGAATTACACATAATTTACATTTTACAAAAAACCTGCCTGCTCTAAGAGTGCTGAATATGAGTCATAACGCCATTTCGACATTAACAACGAAACAGATCTACAGCCAATCATTAGCAGAACTTCATTTTACAAACAATTATCTGGGGACTCTTTGGAAAGAAAAGGATGGCTCATATAAGACACTTTTTACTAATCTAACTAATCTGACACTTTTAGATATATCTCACAACAGCATTGCAAAGATTCCAGACAATGTTTATGAACTTTTACCGGATACGCTTATCACATTACACATTAGTCATAATGGACTGACTGAGTTTGCATGGGACAAACTGAAGCATTTCCATCAACTTCAAGTTTTAGACCTGAGCTTCAATTCTTTGTCCCATGTGACAGGCATCAACTCAAGCATCACCAGCACTTTGACTTCCCTTGACCTGAGCCATAATCACATTTTCCACTTGGACAATGGATTTATAAAGGGTCCCAAAAGCTTAAAAACTCTCAGCCTTAGCTACAACAAACTCACTACCATCAATCAATCGACCTTCCAATCAGGACCTGAAAATCCAATAGAGACTTTGTTCTTGCAGAAAAACCCGCTCCAATGTACGTGTGACTCATTAGAATTCATTTTGTGGATTGAAAACAGCAATATAAAGATCCCTAGACTGACCACTGAGGTGACATGCGACACACCAGTGAACCAGAGGGGTCAAGCCCTGATAAACTTTGACATTAATCAGTGCGTAAATGACAGTCTAGCATTCCAGATCTACATCCTCACGACTTTCTTCATTATTGTTTTTATGTTTGTGGCAACAGTTGCTCACTTGTTTTACTGGGATGCTTCCTATGTCCTACACTATGTGAAAGCTAAGCTGAAGGGATACAGTTCTTTTTACTCATCAGACAGTGTTTATGATGTCTTTGTGACATATGACACCAGAGATCCGCATGTCTCTGAGTGGGTGATGGGGAATCTGCGGGTGAAACTGGAAGAGGAAGGCGAGAAGCATCTTCCTCTGTGCCTGGAGGAGAGGGATTGGCCCCCTGGAGTCCCGCTGGTGGACAACCTCACGCAGAGCATCCAATATAGTCGCAAGACCTTGTTTGTTTTGACAGAGGGCTATGTTAAGACTGGAGTTTTCAAGCTGGCTATGTATCTGGCCCACCAAAGACTGCTGGATGAAAATGTGGATGTGATCGTCCTGCTGATGCTGGAGCCCGTTCTGCAGCATTCTCACTTCCTGCGCCTGAGGAGGAGACTTTGTGAGAAAAGTGTTGTGGAGTGGCCGAGAACAGCAGCCGCAGAGCCCTGGTTCTGGCAAAACCTGAGGAATGTGGTACGGGTAGATAATCAGGTCATGTACAACAAGAGTTATTCAAAGTACTTCACCAGCAGATGAAAGATGAGTGATGACAGCGTGGGACAGATTTATGATGTGGTGTGCTAGTTATGAAACCACTGTGGGTTTGTTCATCGTAAACGTTTATTACTCTGCCTTGAATTTACATGCAAAACAACTGAAGACATGATTTCCTAATTGTTGCTTACACAGAATGATACTGAATGTCCTGTAATTTGTGTGCAAATATTGCAGTGTATAAATAAACCACTCTATTTCAAATCTGTGCCATGTTGTAAAACCACATTCTGCAGTGTATTGTATGATCTCCATCCAACTATATCTGTAAGGTTACAAGTTTCATCTACAAAAGGTAAATTCACTGCTTTTAACAACAAAATGCAATGCATATTCATCCATTTAAATGTTTATTCCCAGTTTGAAGCCTAGATTAAATAATTCTGGATGAAAACTAAAACTGGTGGGATAAGCGAAACTTTACACAAGCCACATTCTTAGCTTGGCTACAACCTGTAGGTCCCCATTTACTATTCTTAATGTGACCTCTCCATTGCAATAGTGTCAACCCAGGTATGCTTGCCTTCTGGGAAACTCTAGTTGAGTTTTAATATGAGCTTTTTTTTTTCAACAGTGGCTGCAAAGTGTCTATCATCTCAGCCACTGAAGCTTGTAACTCCTTTAGGGAAGGTGTCCTCCCTCACTAGTCACTTGGATTGTTGGGTTTTTCTGTTTCCTGTTCTTTCTTACAATGTTAAGCGCTTTGTGACGACCTGTGTTGTAAATATGCGCTATATAAATAAAACTGAATTGAATTGAATTGAACTAGTCTCTTTCCTGCACGGTGACTCAGTTTTGAGGAAGGCCCAGGCAGATTCACACACTTTCACTTCTTAATGATGGGTTTAACTGTACTCCAAGAGATATTTAATGACTTGGAAACTTCTCCTGACTTATCCCCTGACTTGTGTAGTTATAGCCAGGATCCACCAGTGACTGGACCTTCCAGATACAGGTGTCTTTATACAACAATCGCCAGACTCAGACGATCTCCATTTCACTACCTGTGTGACTTCTAGCACCAGTTGGCAGTGCTGAATTGAATGAATCACATTAAAGGGGGTTTTTAATTTTTAAATGAACTTTCATGAATTCACTTTTCATTTCATTTCATTCATTTGTAGACATCTGTTTTTACTTTGACACACACAATATTTTTGGGTGGAAATTCTGATAAAAAAAAAAGCCAAATTAAAATGATCATAATTTAATTTTGAGTAGCAATATAAGGGGAAAACCTCCATACTTTTTTCCCCAATACTTTTTGTATCCCCCCCAATCAGCAGGGATGCTTAGCCTACAGGCCTCAGAGGTCCTATTCTCACATTTTCACATATTACAGTCAAAGTGTTTGCTATTTTATGCTCAAACTAATGCACAACCCTCCATAGGACTCCAATGTAAACATTAAAAATACATATATAATCACATTAAAAAACCTTCAGACGCTTATTTTGTATTATCAAACTATTACACAAACACATCTAAAACCAGTTCTTTTGATTTCCTCAGACCAGTAAAAATAATTTCAACGCAATTTAAAGAATATCAACCAAAAAAATTACTTGAAATTAGAGTTTGCTGGTCATTAGCTCATTTGTCCACATGGTGTCGCGATTGACGCAGCATTAACAGGTTGCAGTCTGCAAATTAAACCAAAACACATCGTCCCATTCAGCAATCACACTGCACGACCTATATTTTAGTCGCTTTTCTTTGCATGAAGGATCATCTTGTACCAGTGCAGTGATGTGCGCATCTTTTACAGGGTTAGTAGTAAACACGTCGCCTTCACTCACTCTAATGTGGCGCAGCAAAGCAAGTGAGTCGAAGAAGTTACTTCCCCTCCCCAAAATGAATAATCATTTTCTCTTAACCTACATTTCTAAATCGCGATTCGGGTTTACGAAGCGTTTTGTTTGTGATCGCTTTGAAATAAAAGCAAAAAACAAGTGAGTGTAAAAGCAGGCTGGGCGTGACTTGAGCGGGTTATTTGCATACTGTGCAGTATTTAACGGGTGATTGAAGCGTCACACATCACTCTGCCCCTGCGACAACGAGGCGTGCTTTCTGTTGGTTCTCTACCTAAAACCCTGGTAAGTGTTTTGCAGTTTTCAGAGTAGGTACACTTTAATTCAAGCCTTTTTTTTTAAACCCTTGCTGTTGTCGTTTCGTAATGTCCTGGCTCCGCATTAAACAGCTTTGGAAGATACGGGAGTAAATCGGTAAAATGCTGTGACTGTGACCTATTAAAACGGAAGGAGTGTTGCAGAGTGACTTAAAAGCACGAGTTGACTTTGCTGCGTGATGATGGGAGGATAATCAAGTCAAACTCAAAGATGCTGTGCATGTTCTGTGTGTGGAGTTAATTGATCGGGGAGGGGGAGGGAGAGGGAATAGTAGGATCTGTTGAAGGTAGTCTGCTCATCTGGATTCCCGAGAAGGGCGGTGGTCCTACAGTGACACATGCTTCCTCAAGTGAAACAAGACACATTCATGCAAACCTATTTTGCATGAATTGCAGTGTTGTTCTGGGCCCTAGTCATTTCATGTTTTATTTTTTTTTTAAAACTGCCCTACAAGATCCAGGATTGTGACTCCTGTATGATCAAGCCATCTGCTTGAACTCAATTGATGGATGAACATAATTAAAAAGACTTGTTTGTTTCCTTCAAATAGAGCCTCTGCAAACATGTCTGACAAACCTGACGTCGCTGAAGTCGAAAGCTTTGACAAATCCAAGCTGAAGAAGACGGAGACTCAAGAGAAGAACACATTGCCAACCAAAGAAAGTATGTGCTGTACTCGATGGTCTTGATCCAAAATGCTTAGTTGCTATGGTGTTCAAACTCTGAAATTAAAAAACAAACTTTCTTCCTCTTTCTGCAGCCATCGCTCAGGAAAAGGCAGCGTCATCATGAAGACCAGTCCTCCCCTGCACTGTACATTCCACAAGCTTTTGCACCCTTTTTTGCCAAACTTGCCAACATGCATTTCTAACTAATTGACTTAACAATGGCTGTACACCTCCCACACCACTCAACTGCCGAAAAGGCGGCCTGTACAGTAAAGAAGTGTGGCTTCATGTCGGCGTGGGTTTTCTGGTCATCTATTGCTGTGTCTGCATCTCCAGAGTGGCGTCAACGAGCAGGCGTGTCATGAAACATCTGAAGGACCTACACTTGGTTATTTGTAGCCCTACTCTGGCCACTTGTGAATGCTTTCAAGGCAAACTGTTTTGTATAAAATCTGGAATGCACAAGTTTGTTAAATATGCAAAATAAAAAAAGTAAATTGATGCGTGTGTCGTTTTTAAGGGTAGGACTCTGACCTGTTTGCACTCCACCCACCCTGAGCAATAACAAGCACTTCAGTAGCCATTGGCTTCTTAGTCTTGAGCAGGTCTGACAATATGGGAGGACTCTGTAGGCGTTGCTTCCGTCTTTAATGCTGGCACAGTTTAGTCACCAGCTGACCTAAAATGTCCAGACAGCCATCAAAGCTAAAGCTTGATTGACTTGCTCCATTTTTAAACAATGTGCCCTCAGCAAAAGCTGCTAAGGTTTTGGTTTGGCATGAAATGATTGTGTAATCTGAAATCATGCACATTTGGACTTGAGCGCTGAAGGATTTAGCTGTTTTGGCAATGCCACATTTGTAAGGGGTAAAGGATTAGGAATGGAAGACACCTGATAGATACTGCTATACAAAGGAAAGGGGGAATGTAAATCCTTAGAGGTCAGAAATCAACTTTCTTTGTAACAGTATTCTAGTCTTTGAATAGACTGTCTATGAAACTATACTCAAACTATGCATGAATACACATTTGCTAACATCCTGGAATGACTATAGCTGAATAAGTTCCCAGATCTTCCCCACCTTGCTGCTTTCTTAAATTCTTTGTGAAAGGCAAGCTTGTGCTAACTTTATAAAATGTACCAGTCATGCAGTGCACTCAAAAGTTCCTTCCTTGCAGTTGCACCAGATCCTTGTTAAGGCAGCCCTGTGCAGGAACACATCTGAAGTCCCTCCCCACACTGCCTCCAGCTGTAACTACAGCAACTTCCTACCGTAACACTGAGTAAAAGGTAATTTTGAAAATCTTTTCTACCTGGTTACTCTTATGCAAATAAAACTCGGCTGCTGGATTAGAGTAAAGGAGTGTGTCTCAATTTCATAGTTTTACTACACTGGAAAAATGAACCAACTGACTATTTGGTGTGCTGTTATATTTAAATTAGAAGCTGCAATGTTCAGGATTGCTTTAAACATAGATGTAGTGGTAAAACAGTGTAAAGCTTCTGGTTGGTTATGTTAAAAACCTGCCTTGTTGTGAGAATTATATACCTGTCAAATAGGTGTCTCACATAACGCTGTACTGTAATTTGATGTGACACTCTGAGTTAAAGTTGATGGTTGCAAGGTGCCCTGAGGTCATGTGCTCATACAGTGGAGACAGGAGCATGATGTAGTTTAATCAACTTGGCAAAACTCTACATTCATTAAGTAAACCAGTTCAAGAAGTTAAACAAATTTTCCCATTTGCCCCAGGACTGATCACTACATAGCAGAGTATCTGTAAGTGAGTGCTTTGAGGCTTTGTGTTGACAAAAGCCTTATTCTGGATGACCTCATTTAATGTGTAAACCACAGCACTGACGTGGCAGTACTGTCTCGAGGCTGTCACATCTGAAGTGAAGTTTAAAGAAGAAAAAAGAGAACCTGTTATGCTGCAGGGACTTCAGCTTGTTCTTATGTAGGGAGACAGAGAAAGAGAGAGAAGAGAAGGGGGAGAAAGATTACATAATGCAATATGTCTCTCGACTGTAACAGCTGTGCTGAACAACAATAGGTTCTGCTGAGGGATTGGCACAAGTTCACATTCATCCTCTTTCCCATGAGGCTGCATTTAATCTACAGTAATTTTAGTATGGGAAAAGGACAAGTTAGTTTATTTTTTTATTCTGTTTTTAAAGAGCACAAAAAGTCTACACAGTTTATACGCTTGCACACATCTGTGCTGCCAGCCCCTCCTCTACATCCTCGGCCATCCTTATGTGAAGTCTGGTCAGACAACAGCTTCTCAGTGCCCTATAACAATGTGTGCTTTTGGGATGACATTAGCCAGTATTACACATAACAAGACAATACTATCTCATTACACTCACTACGCACTTTGTTTAAAGTGTTTCTTAGACAGACTTGAGATCTGTGCAATGATAATTTAGCTAAATTGCTCAGCATATTGCTCTGAGACACTTATTTTCGTTAAGGTAAATATAATTCATTTAGATGGAAAGCTTACATTTACATAAAAAATCTGTATCATTAGTTACCCCATTTTTACTAATGCTGCTTGTGGGAATCTGCATTCCATGATTGTGTCAGCCCAGTCAAGACCTATTAATGTCCATGAAAAGGAATGCAAATGGCACTGAAATGGCTAATTGTGGTGAACTTGGCATAAGACGCCAAGAGGCCATCTGCCACTGTTGTGATGGACGCCTTCTGTGACTTGGACTGACTGCAGGCTACTACGAAGAACACAGATTCCTCTGAGACTGTCTATGGCTGCATACTGTACATAATGTGCTTTTAGCATGAGACCACACTGGCACTGCTGATGCCCAAAAGCTGCTTATGCTGTACACGAACAAACACTTTATAACTGTTAGTTTGACCAATTGGCTGCGAATAATTTGTGAAATGGTATGCAGGTGTGTACAGCATAAAAAAATGAGATAAATATGTCGAAAAAGCTAAAACAAAGGTACTATTAGCTTTGCATAGCTATTAGACATATTTTAAGGAAAGGATATCTAGAGTTTTCGAAAGTTCTAAAGTGCTTTTGCCCATTATTTGGTACTTTCTGTACTAACTTTTGTACTAACCAATTACTCAAGAGTGTAGATATTTCAGCAAAGGTGGATTCTCCTGAATTTGGCAATTATCTATGCAATACTGGTTGAATAACTTGTTCTTGTGTGACACAGAAGTCTGCTTAAACATATATTTTTATATGGATATGGCCATGCTGTGTGTTGACGTGCTTCATAAGCCTGTGTGGGCTGATCAACCTGTGTGCATGACATGGGTCTAAAATTAATCGCATAAACAATGAGTCACAATGTGAGAAATGGTGTGAAACGATGTGAGAAACCAGTCCTGACCAAGTCCTTCTTGTTTAGCTTTCACGAGTCGTATTTTTGAAATATTGGCAAAACACTAGGCTTTGCTAATGCAAATAAAATGACTGCTAGTGAGTGTGTATTTTTTTGTAGACATACAATACAGTACAATAAAAGTTAAAAAACACCACTTTCTTTTACCAACATATTCATCATCTATAACCTCCACTGTGCATTTTAACAGGAAAGGCTGCAGAGTAAAAAACAAGGCTTGTTCCTTCAGGTTATTATTTTTACATGCAAGAGGAAGTGACAGGAGCTCACAGCTGCAAGCAGCAGCGTGGTGAAACTCATCTCTTTGTCTCTGCTGTTTCCTCATGTTCAGCTTAAAACCTGAATGCCCAGTCCATCTTTCTTGCTCTCTGTTTCCATGGTAGCAGACAGGAGATTTCCACATTTTCACATGATCAGAGACTGTTGTTCTGAGCCCTAAACCCATTCAATTCACGAGAGAATATTGATTTTTAAGCAAAAATGTGTTGCTCAAATCCACGCAAGGAATAGTGATTCCAGAAAACAGCTTGAGCCTCTACTTCTCTCTTGACACAGAACAGTGGTTTTGCTTTATGTGTGTCTTTTACACAGTATTTGAACTTCTTTTTCTGTTCTCCCTCTTTACACCAATGTCAATACTCAAGATAAATGTAACACTACTAAAGGTTTCATCTCGGTATGCTCTCAGTTAACAAGGAATGTTTTGGTGGGAAATGTGTTCAGCTATGAAAATAAAGGGTTGTAGGTGAATCCTGTTGGGAATAGCTGCTGGGTGATACGGGAACAACAAGAGAAACTCAACTCCCCAGTGAACTATTTTCTGCTCGTTTGGTTCACAGTGGAGATCAGCTGAATGCTTGACACCTTCCCTCAAGGAAAAATGTTTAAATTGTCTACTTGCCACAGCATGGTTCTCCTGTTTAGACAGCCTCGGTATGCTGCACAGCACAAATGTAGACAATATGCTGTGCTCTCACAGAACACTTTTGCCTTGTGCATTATTGTGAATGATTCCCAGCTATAGCATGCTCATTGTATTAAGAGAAACAAAAATAGTCTTAATGATCATAAAAACTACTTATCAGATAGGAAAATGAGAATTTTCAGAAGCTAAGCTCAGATCAGTTGGCTGTGCAGTGATGTATATATTACAAATTAGCACCAATTTAACTAATCATCAGTCGTCAGTCTTTAGATGGTCACACAGTAGCACCAACTCTATCTTTCGTGTCTCTTGGGAAGCATCATGAATGTTTGCCTTTTATGCAGAACACTTTTGTTTCTTCAAAAGATAATAAAGAGAAATCAGACAAATATTTAAACTTGTCAGGAGTCCATTTAAAGAAAATATTAATGACACAAAAGGGGTGTGTCTGTATCTGTTTTCTGCGTCTACCTGTTTTGTAACCAGCAGAAAATAAGAGAAGCTAATATTAGCCTGATACCAGTAAACACATTTTATATTGTTGGAGTACATCCAGCACAAGCTCACATAATACAATCTGTCAGTGTAATTGATTTATATGAGAAAAGTTTCCTTCAGTTTCACCATTATCTATTAAATGCAGAAGCTGGGACAAAAATGCTCATTCATCTGCCTCTTTAAGTTGTTCATTCAGAGTGCACCAAGGAAAGGACAATTCATCTTTGTCTTCTTTCTCATAGCCGTGGTGGGAAAAAGCAGTCCTGCTATTGTGTGCAAGGTAGACACAAAAGCTGAGGGTGTGAGCTGGTCCAGCCAGCGACACACCATAATGGTTCTTATGTGTGACAAAGAAACTCCCAGAAACATGCCTTGCGCCGTCTTTTGGAACCACGGGGAGATATCTGCCTGCCTACGTATCTGACAAACTAATCAATTAGAAAATGTGTGTGCAGATTTTGAAAGGAATCTCTGGAATAACAAGGAAGCTATTTACATTTTTAAAAACCAATTTGAAATCGCATTAACAGAGCAAACACAAAGGCAGAGTAAATACAAACAGAGTTGCTTGACCTGTTTCTTATTCTCTGAAGGTTGTTAATCTTGGTGAGAGTGATGAATGGCAAATTCCTACTAAGCAGAGAATATACCTCGCATTTATGAGCATTCTGCAGCATGACAATATCATCAAACATGCAGCTCAGGTAGTGCAGGAGTCCTATAACAGCAATCCTCCTGAGCCTTGATCTTAAGTCTGGAATATTAGATGCTAATTGCTCAAAAACTATTTGTGGCATTATCTTTGAAAGAATTCTCACTTGACTTGAAGTGTCTAAATATTTCATCAGTATAACCCAATCAACAGTCTAGAAAACTATGGCAGAATGCACTGAGAATGAGGAACCGGAAACTGCAGGCAGTTAATACTTTGCCCAGCAGCCTCTTTTGGAAATACTGAGGTCACAAGTCTAAATTCAAACACAACTAAATCTACATAAGACATTTTGACTACGTATATAAAAAAACTCACCCTGAGTTACATAAAGGTAACATAAAAACAACCTTGATCAGACACTTCTTTGGTCTGCTAGACTAGATATCTGCATTAGCTCGGCGGATCTGTCCAGGGTGCAGAGATGTAGTGTGGTGTGATTCGATGTGACATGTGCATGCAACCTTACGGCTGCAAGAGCGTCACCCTGGTGTGCACAGTAGCTAGCCAGCTGTGAGTCTGGCAACCCAAATGCCTCCTTTCAGCACCAGCATCCTCATAGTATATGTGTATGGACACGAGGAATTCACAGTGTTACATGTGCTAACTTAAGTATCCAGTCTGTGTCATATGCCACACATGCAGAACAGCGAGGACAAGGTGTGGGTTGAAGATAGCATGATAACAGTGATCGTACTCGCTTGAGCTTGTGATCATGTGCGACATCTGAGACAGGAAGTGAGAGGAGTAAGTGTGAAATGAGATGCCGGTTTACATGTTTTTAATGAAGGAGGTAGACTCTGTGAGGCACTAGTCATGTGATGTCAGCAGAGGAAGTGAATATTTTTAGTTGAAGGCCAGAAGAAGTGGAAGAAAATTCAGAGCTTGGACAGGCCATAGTGCAGAGGCCTAAACAATTAATCAGGATTTCAAACTTAAATCGCAAATTCAAATAATGCAATCAGTAAATCACAAAGGCCACAGTTAAAGATATATGAAGGGTGGCTATTGAAAAACAAGGCTCAGCCATTTTTTAATTTCAGCAGACTGAAACCTTCAGGGGTTATTTGTGGTTGATCAGTGTGTGCTACGTAGTTAAAGGCCCGAGCGTTGTGGTTCGACTGACAATAACCCCAGTCTAGTTGTTTAACAGTCACACCTTGTAGGTTTTGCAGCCGTGTCAGTGATTTGACAAATTTATGCTATCTTCCTTGTGTGTTTTAATAGTGTCTAATTTGAAAATGTTCCAACACATGTTTAACTCCTATACAGTGAACACTGTTCTAAAGCTTAACTTAAAAAATACTATATTGCAAATCAAATTGTGTTCTGAATATTGTCAGAAAAATTAGATGTTTTCTTCAAATTGTTCAGCCCCTGTTGTGAGGTGTTTTTCTGACCACATGTATATTAAGTCTATGTGATTAACGCTTTGTCACAGTCACAAATTTAGCCTGAGAAATGCTTAGTTACTGCGCAATATAGGAAACAAATTTGCTTCCTTGATGAGGACTAGGGGCCTCTATCTGTCCAAAGTTCAGACTACAGCTAGGTTTGCAGCAGTGACATTAAAAGACCTGTTGTTCAGTCAGACATCTACCTTTCTGAGGAAAACACTGCTCTGATAGGCAAACATTATTGGACACAAAGCTCTACTAATGATGTTGCTGTACAGCTGAGTCCTTTTGGTATGTATACATCATCATACCAGAGCAGGATAATGCTCTTGACAAATCCCTAGAGCTCTACATGTCTCAACATCTCCTCCTTCTTCAGAATGATGGTTCTGAATCTTACAGTATGGCTTTCTCAACTGGCGATTACGCTGTCTGCACAGGATTAGCATGTCTCTGAGATGGTACATAATGTCTTTTTGAGCACTTACAAGAGACTGTTTTCATTTCTCAAAGCATTTGTGTTGATATTTGATAATGGCCCTGCAAAAGCACTTAAGATGGCAAAAAATAAGATTACAGTTCCTCAGAAAAATTAGATCTTACACCAGAGTAGAAAGTGTTATCCTTCCGAGACAGTTAAATCTCCTCTACATCTCTCCTTGTGCAATATACAGTGTGGCTGCATGTCCCAGCAGCTTGTTTGTGAATTTGTCTGAACCCAGAAGTTTCAAAGTTGTGTGACAGGATGTGGTTTAGAGCTGCAGAGCTGTACTGTAGAAGCAAAAACCCCTAAGTTAAGCAGAGCCGATGAATTTACAACATAGCTTTAAAAAAGAGGCGTGTATGGAGTCGTAAAATCACTTACAATTATGTCATCGGGTTGTTATTAAGTGCATTAAAACTTTACATTGCCTTCTCTGTCAGAAATTGCTTCAGAAGCCAAACTGTGGTAAAGAACAGTATGTGCGGAACACTGAGTCCTCCCAAGACCTGCACACATCATAATATTAATCTTCTGGTGGAGCAGCCTAATGATATATTTTAAGAGTTGCCAATGTTGACAAATTGGCACATTAAGCATGTGGTTAAGTTTGTGTTGCAATGCACGTCCTTGTATGATGCATGCATTTCAACTATTATCAGAATGTCAGACTTTCTCCTACCATACACAATGTTCGAGCGAGAGGTAAACTAAAAGAAGATAAGCCTTCCAAAAGAGTGGCGGTGGATTCAGACAGCTTGATGAAAACCGTCTGAGGAATGTGCTTAGCCATCAGTTCTATAGTCCTGGTCATACACAGGAACTGGATGTACAGTAATACTGGCCAAATGCAAGGATTTATATGTTGATCCTTCGAAAAGGCTTGAAGCTATGTTTACATTTGTGAATAATATCTTATAAGCACAAAAACACTGATTAAATCTAATATGTTCTGCAATTATGTTTACTGTAGTTTAAACGGATTGTTGTGAAACAAGGCATCTAAAGCTCTGGCCTTCAGATTTGGTCTGGTTTAATCTCCCCTTAATTAATGTGGCTAAACACTGAGAGATGTGTGTGTACAATTTAAAGTAGGTCTGAAGACAAAGCATGCTTTAAGTTTCTAAACTTCCGACTTCTGCTATTTATGACATTTTCTCTCTTCCCTTTGTTGTGGGCTGTTTCCACTTCATGCTGTGCACCAGTGCAGAGGAACCCGCACTTAAAGTGTACAAACCTCGCTTCTCTCTGCTTAGACCTCAAACAATATGAAAATATGAACCAAGCAGAGCGTGCATGTTAAGTTACAAAAATGGGTTTACATGGAAATACATTTTATACAACCCCTCTAAACTATAGCTATTGTAAATGTAATGTAATGTCTGGATGTTTATTATCCTGGCCTTTTGTGCATCCCTACAGCAATAGCTACAGAGCTCATTCTAACTAGAAACAGGAAATGAAATCTGCTTGTTTTCATTTTCATAGACTTTTGCTGGTAATAACACAAGTCTGTAATATCAGCAGAGCCATTTTAAATGTATTTAGGAGCCTTTAATCCCTACAACAGTACAGGGTCAATAAAGACCTTGTACACAGGCATAGTAGGAGGTAAAAGTGATACTGCAGCATGTCCTATCCTGTTAGGCATGCGGTTTACATGACCACTAAGGTGAGGTGAGGTAGGTTCTCTTCTTAGGGTACATAGTTGTGTAATTATACCCTGGACAAACCTCCCCTGTTAGGAAGAATAAAAGGCCGGCTTTAAACTCTGACCTTAAGGGTCCTGACACTGCAAACGCTTAAATGACAAACTAAATCCCTACCAAGATCAAAGAAGAATGCAAAATGCAGCTAGGGTATAAATCTGTATTGTCTTGACAAGAGGCGTCATTATCACAGTAACATGCACCTTTCAGTGTAGCTTTGATAAAAACATTATAATGGAAAATACACATTTTCACACTACAGGTGCATGAGGTAGTAAGTTTTGTATTACACCAAGAAAACACAGCAAGGATGTCTACGTTTCCTCCCAGAACAGATGTTTGAAGACATTATTGTTTTAACAAACTCTAACAAATTGTTGGCAAACACAGCAGGTAAAGCAGCCAGGGGAGGATCATTCATAAGAAAACATTGTGTTAATTCATTTCTTGGATCATTGAAAAGTGAATTATTGCAGCAAACAAAGGCTAATGTCTTCCTCTAATACAGGAAGACTGCTGTACAAGTCTGGCCAAGCAACTGGTGCAGTTGAGTGTTACTTCTATAAAGCACCACAATCACCCCAGTGACAGACTTTATATTTCACTGTAATGTTTCTGACCAGATTAGTCTATTAATAAATAATTGTGAGCCACACATCAGCCCTCTTGAGATGTCTGGTGCTTCCCCATCAAGCCACCCTCACAGCATGGCACAACTGAGCCCACTGCTGAATTATTCATATGAAGAGCACTGGAGGTGTCCAGCTGAGGCCAAAGGATGCGTTTTGCTCATCACACTCATCACGTTGAGGGGCAAAAGTGTCTGTGTGAAAGCCTGAATCCCCCGAGGTCTGTCTGTCTAGTTGCACTGGGTTCTACGTCACTTCAAGGCAGCCTGTCATTGTGTATTATGCAAGCAGCAGGCATTCCAGGAGGACCACCTGCATTTAAGATCTTCTAGGTGTGAATTACTGGAGGTTTCTGTTGGGTCACAAAGAAGACAGGGCAATAAAATTCTAATTATAAGTGCAACAATAAAAACTTAAGCATCAGAGGTTGCTTAAGTTGTTTAAATCTGGTTTCTATGCCTTTAGCCACTGCGTGATACTTGACTGTTTTTACTTCTTTAAAGATTTGATGTTTTATGCTTCTACTGTCACACAGGGAAGAACATGCACAATTCACTGTAACTTTGTAATCACTGGCTTGGTCCTCTGTCTTCACAAACTTTCAAATTTAGCACTACAGAGCTGGGCATGAATGGGACACACCCAGTCAAAAAGATTTCCCAAGGGCACTTTTATTATTGCAGGGGACGTATACTTCCTGAACTATGGCAGAACTTTACAAGTGATCAGAAAATATCGTTTTTTTTAGACAGCAAACACTATAAAGTAACAGTTCTTTTAAAAGGAAGCACAGTGATTAATGTGGAACACAGCTCTTTTAAATGTGACTGTTATATAAAATCGAGACAGCAGTGCTTAAATGTGAGCTCATACAGTGCGCCACACTATCTTTGATGAGCAGTGGCCCATTTTCATTGCAGCTAGTATTGTCTGCAGCACATTCATCGCTCATGATATCTCCCACACAGGGCAGGATGTGGTTGTGTACACACATCACTTTCAAAATAACTCCTCAACAGCCTTGTCTCTCCTTTTATAGTAAAGGGTTATTGCACCATGGGCCACAGTGAGGGACTCTGACAGGATGAATATGTGTGCCCACATAGAAGGAACATGCTTTTAGAAGCATCTGTTACACCCAGTTTCAGCTGCATTATGAAATTATACCTTTAAAGCAAGAGAAGAGTGTGGGCCTGAGTGAGTTCTCAGATGTGGGGAGGCACACTTCCTGAAGGTTACAAAGTCCTGAGCCACTTGCAGCCTTCTTATATAGCCAGGTCTAAAACACAAGGAAACAAAGTTACAAGCAAAGACAAGACATGAAAAATCCAAATGTGGGTGTTGTTTGTCTTGATCGACACTAATAATGATAAATCAAACCTTACGCTGCTTAGATACCCATGTTATTTGGTACATTAAACTGCAAAGTAAACTGCTGACCAATCAATAGTTGCCTAATTGCCACAACCTGCACCCTCATTCAGGAAATGATGCAGCTTACCTCAGTCAACCCAAAATACAAGCAGTGAGGGACCTCTGGTGACTGAAAAATACCACAGGAGGAGGTCAGAGCTCCTGGTAAAATTCAACTCTATTTTCTAGTTATAAAGGTAAAACTCAAACATGTTGTCCATGTTGATCACAGACACAGTATACAGCAGCACATGGCCTTTTGTCTGTTTGCTGCCTTGTCTTAATGGCAAGTATTGAACTATGTCTCCACCTTCTGGAAGAAAATGTAATTGAAGAAAAAGGAAGAACAAATAGGACCGATTCTAATCTTTTTTATCCTTGAGAAATCATTCTATAAATACACGACACAACTACAAAATGGTAAACAAAATATACTTGTAATGTTAAAAAAAAACCAAATACTGGCACTGAAAATTCAGCCAGTACTGCCAGGCCTTCACAAAAATCTTAATAGTGCAAACATACTCCAATCACTAACAGCAATTTTATAACTACCCTAAACCAAGCAGTCCTTCACTGATGGTAAATATATTCACGCACAGTATGTCAGTCTAGAGTGTTTAAAAATTCAACACTGGATAAAGGATGGCCAAAAGCTACAAGTGGCTCGTACGCACATTTTCCTCCTTCATTCTCAGCAAGAATCTCTGTACAAAATGAAAGTGCAAAAACACAACTGTAGCACTGTCAAAGGGATGCTAGACCAACAGGCTGTGATTTGACCCTAACCCTAAAACTATGCTGGCCAATCAGAAACCTGAAAAAGCTGTGACTGTTTCCAGTAGGCTACCAAATTGTGGTGCAGCTAGGAAAAGGGGAGTCATAAGTGTGGATTGATTTACCATTGCTCCTTGATATAACAGAGAGGCAACTGTAGATTTTTGGGCAAACATGGAACAAGTCTTGTTCAAAAGGTTAGCAGCTGCACTGCCACATCTGCCATTGCACAAAATGTCATGTAAAGAAAGTAGGTAACAGCATACTTCCACATTAGAAGCCAGAAACTCACATTTCCCTGTCAACACGGCAAATTGAGTCTCTGAGGAGTTTTCCATAAGCTCAGCTTTCAGTGACTTAAAACTGTGTCTGCACACAAGGCCAAAAGACATGGAAAAAGCAACTTTTCAAATAATACCAGTAGAGAGTGCCTAAGCTGCACAAAATCAAATGCCAGTGTTTTCTCCATGACAGGTGAGGGCGCTGTTGTTGTGACAATACCATCTTCTCAGATTCCCCTTCTCAGACTCAGTATAGCGTCCACATACCCCATCAAAATAGGAGCACCAAGGAAACCGCTCTAATGTATAGTGTGCTTGACCCACATGCTTGAGATGTCAGTCACATAGAGTCATATTTCAGACTAGAAATGGATGACAGCGTGTGTGCGTGTGTGTGTGAGTGTTATCGTGTATCACAGGAGCTCTGCCTTGGACTGTGTATCAAAGTTGTAAAAGTACTGTGTATCAAATGAAACAAGGACTAATGATTACAGAAAGTACCCTATGGCATGGCAAAAAATGTTGCATCGCATGGTCACAGCACATAATGTCAAGCATGCAATCTGTTGCAGTATGTAACTAATTATGTAAAGAGTGTACAAATGCTGTTAAAACAACCACTACAAGCCATTGTTTTGTGATAATGCCCCTGACATTGTTTATGGTGTAAAATAAAGTGAACCCTGTATTTATCATGGAAGTATTACAAGTATTGTTATTCCTGGAATAGAGTATTTCATAGACAAAGCAAACTACAGTTTACCTTTAAACAATTAGGCCTTTTATTAAAATGTTCTTCTACTTTTCTCTCAAAAATAAAATCTTTCTTAGGCAGCATTTTGAAAGGCACAAATAACAATTAAATGTAAGATGGTTACATTCCATTCACCTGCTTCAGGTGGTGCTGGCTCACTGTTAACCTGTTATGGATATTCCATAAACCAGAGACATTGCTGTTGTCATTAGACACCTTCTCCTATTATGACAAGGCAAAATGTCTGCTGTGAAAAAAGGTTGATTAAGGTAGTTCCATTTCCACTTCTTAAAGAAGGTTTTCATTAAGCTAAGATTATTCACCACATGTGTCCCAAGCACCTTTTAATTATACTGTATTTTACTGAAACAACTAGGTGGTCCACATGGATAAACCACATGGAGCTAACTGAGCTCTCTAAAGGTAGTTTGGTTATGGTTAAAAAGAGTGGTCAGGAAACTACACAGTTAAGTTATGATGAAGCAGAGGCTGCTGGAAGAGATCATAATAAGGCTGTCTGCGGGGTTCCATTCACTTAGAAACAGATATGACACACTTCCTGCCAATACCACTGCTTAGTGCTGCATATTTGAGGCTTCCATTGTCTTTTTTCCAGTAACCACACATCCTATACCTCATATTTGTTGTCCTGTATTACGATTTAGGAGCTGCTGCATGTAGATTATTAAATTCAGGTTCGTCCCAGTAATTGTAGTGTATTTCCCACTATGTTATGAAGTGTTTGTGATATCACAGACATGTCTGTTACACTGACCTATACGGGATCATTACTGAAGCAGAGCTGCACTGGACTCAAATGTGTTTTATTTGTATAATAACTAGAGGCAACAATGGAAATGTCCAAGCTAAATTAATTTTTACCTTGCTCTGTATAAACACAGTAAGATGGAACCACCATTTACCGACTTAAAGCAGCTCTCTTTCCTGACATGAGGACTGAATGTCTGGCAAAATAATCATAGACTTGTTTAACAGACAGACTTTCTTCTCATCTGAAAGCTATTTCCACTGCAATTTTCAAATCATCATATTAAGCCTCTTTTTTTCACCTCTTTTCCTGGTGCGGCACTGAAAATATAATCTAAAATATAGATTACATAGATTTTGAATTTGCAGCAAAAATGGCCCCTGCATATAAAACATGAGATAAGTATTTAATCGACAAATGTATCCTGTTGCTTTCATAGAGACGCGATCTGTTCGTTTCTAAGGGAACAGACGAGCAGGACCAGATGTTAGGGCTGACTTTGAAAGTGTGCAAACCCATTAAACGCTTTTATGGCTGAACTTGGAATAAACATGTGTGAGAGAGCAAAGCTTTACATGCTACCTGTGAACAAAACATCAAAGAGTGCTGCAGCTGCTAATGACAGGCCAGTGCATGTCTGAGTTCCACAATTAGCCAATAGAGCTAATTATCTTTGCAAAATACAGCAAAGGCAAACCAGAGAGCAACAAATGTATGTAAAGGTCATGTTATACTATAGGAAGAAGATCATTAGATGTCCCTGCATTTGTAATAAAGGATGATTTCTCCTACTGGTGATGCACTGGAAAAGTTACATGGGGTCCTGTATTGGGTTTGAGTAAGGAAAGGAGCACCCCTAAACATAATCCCCACCCCCCGTACAAACTCACTCCTACCTCCAGAAGTCACCACCTATCCATCCCAGTGCAGTGTCATTTCACAGAGTGTCAACCCACCTCTGGAATTTCAGAGAGGAAGAAGGGGAAGCAAATTATGGGACACAGAGTGTAGCTGCAGCATTGAAAAGAGTGTGAGGGAGTTTTTAATTTTTTTTTTTCCCTGGAGGAGACTTTGACTTCTTTGTGTTCTGGAAATACAAGAAATCCGGGGTGCCTTGTGTAAAGGCTCAACAGAGACTTGTTCCTGTCTAAGCAATTTAATGAGCCTAAGCCCTTAGGAGGAACTCTCAGCAAGCAAAGTCAGCCCCGTGGGAAACAAAGCACAACGGCTGCTCACAGTGACAGACATGCAGCCATTCACTTTGGTCGGTGTGCTTTTTCTCCTGCTCCACATCTCCTCTGGCAGCGTAGAAACCCATAGGTAAGTCAGCCAAGGAGAGCAACAGAGTGTGTGATGGTGAATTGCGGGTTTATATCCTGAAACCTGCAGCAGGTGTAAATTTTACTGGGATATTTGATTAGTTAAGAGTCCAAAATATGTTCAGGTATGACATCAGAGTGATTTCTATCTTCTACAAAGCTACTGTCACATTGCAGGGAGCCTGAATGCCTATAGTAAACCAAAAATGTTACCTATAGGTTTGGGTAGTATATAATTTAGCCCCCTTCCTGTGGCCAAAAAAGGAAATTACAAATACTGTAACTGCAGCTTCCTCCACATACTATTACTTTAACTGGTGCTTAAAGAGTAACATGTTCCCTTTATTTTGCACTGAATTATGTGCTTTAAATCTTTACAGCGAAAACTGTTGTTCTGACAGTATGTACACACAGCTGCCCCTGCGAACAGCGCAGTGCGACAGCTAAAAGTGGCACAGCAACTGTTAATAACTGAAGAGCACCTGTCACACTTAGGAGCCCCTCTCCTGTGGGCTATTCTGGTTGATTTTCTATCAAGTCTCAGATTCCTCCAGTCCCATTGGTGCCGTAGCTGCTTTTAGGATGCAAACCTTGGCAACACCAAAACATCTGGGATATAACAGTCTGAGCTTTTAAGAAGAAAGAGAAAAGTGATGCTAAAACCTACAGTTAAGCTTGGATGTGTGATTCTTGCATCCGTAGATTTACTTACTTACTACGTCAATGGCAAATGGCATGTTAAAATCCTAATTTAATTTACAGGTTAAAAATATACTCATGCAATGCAATCTATATGTACTCTAGGTTATTTTCAATGCAATGCTGACTCGTTAACTACAACTCAGAATAACTTTACGGTAAACTCTCATCTGCCTCTAGAAACAAGATTAAAGGAGTGGTAAATAGTGAGGAAACAGGGCTGTGCATGATGTATCAAATGTGCCACCCGGGAAGTGTCTGATTAGTGTGTTTTTCTCCATCTGTAGCCAACATCCTGTCAGCTGGCTGTTGCTCCACGGGGAGCCACACTTCTATCACTAAACAAGCTTACAGAGGGAGACACTTTATTTAGGTTGTTTGGACCATAATTAAAAATGGGTGCCTGAGAGTCTGTATTTAAGAGAGCTTAGTGAGTTTGTGAATGCATGGATCTAAATAAACATATGTTTTAACAACCAAAATTTGTCAGTGTTAGGCATTGTTCCCACTGAGATAAGGTTTTCTTTAAAGGGCTAATTTTCCATTGTATGTTCAGTGCGCTAAAAATGGTGGGTTATAAATTACTAAGACAGAAAAATTACACATCTTACCTTGTACTCTGTTCTTCTTCTACAAAGACACTACCGACAAGTCCTTACTGGAAACCAACCAGGTGTGTGTCGCTATGGCAGGAGACTGGAGTGTTGCTATGGCTGGAAGAAAAACAGTAAAGGGCAGTGTGAGGGTAAGGACAGTCCTGATTCTCAAGCTGATTTCGATAAAAACATACTATTCCTGCAAAATCAGCCAGTATGTTAACGCGCATAGAATGCTATTTGAAGGAACCAAACATATTAAGGCAGAAGAATCTACATTCCCACCACAATGTCCTGACTATTGTTATTCTTTTCATGAATGGTATTTTCCTAACCCAGAAAATGTAGAGGAAATGGCAGTCTAAATTAAAAACCCTTGTGTGCATAATATAAGTGTGTGGTTTGACTACAATCCATCATTCTTCACCACTGATATTTCTGGTGGTATTTTCTTCATGTTAAATGTTTTACCAGCTCAGTGTGAGCACGGATGCAAGCACGGGGAGTGCGCTGGCCCCAACAAATGCAAGTGTTTCCCAGGATACACTGGAAAGACATGTAATCAAGGTGGGTATTTGAGGTCAGTACAGAGGGTTTGGAAAACATGGGTCAAACTGGATACAGGATAATCTTTTTTCTAGCTGAACAAATCACTTTGCAAGCTACTTTTAGATACCTGTAAGAAAAATGTTTATCTACTTTCATTTGAAGTTGTAACGTTAAATATTTGAATTTTACAAAACAGCGTATTGCAGATGAAAAAAATGAATGGCATTCTCATTTCTAGATCTGAATGAGTGTGGCCTGAAACCTCGCCCCTGTGAACATCGCTGCATGAACACCTATGGAAGTTACAAATGCTACTGTCTCAATGGATACACCTTGATGCCTGACGGATCTTGTGCCAGTGAGTCTATCCATACATACACTGAGTGAAAAACATCAAGAATAATAACAGAGTAGGTGGCTCGCATATCTGATAGTGTCTGTTATCTGTGTTCGTGCATGTAGATTCCAGAACATGCTCTCTTGCTCACTGTCAGTATGGCTGTGAGGAAGTACAGGGGGAGATTCGCTGCCTGTGCCCATCTGCAGGCCTGCAACTGGGGCAAGATGAGAGAACCTGTGTAGGTGAGTAGCCACACTTACACAACAACTCACTGTAAACACAATAAATGAATGTTTTAAGCATTAAGTGTTGTGCAACGGAAGCCTATGTCAGATACAATACACGGTTAGAGACAGAACTAAGAAGTACGATAGAAGGAGCAACAGCCTTTATCTTAATGAGAAACACAGAGTAAAAAGAGATTGATTCTGGCTTTTTTAATGTCACGTAGACTGGCAGTATTTGCATGCTGGAAAAATTCGGCAAGGATTTTATTACAAGGCAGCTGCATGCTTGACTTCTGAATCAGATGGATACAATTAAGTTATATTTCTTCCCTCAAAACTGCTTGAGCTGCGGCTGAACCACTCTGACACGATCACACAGGGGAAGTAATATACTTGTTCTACAGCATTAAATTTCAGGACTGCCATGGATCCAGCACACTCAAAAATAGATTTACAACAGAAGTATCATGTTTCCCAAAAGAAAATTTTGATGACACAGACACATATCTGCATACATATCTGCCACAGTCACATGAAATTTCAACTACATGATAAACTCTTAACTGGCTGCAGACTCAAGACTTTCAGTCGCTAACTATAAATAGAAACATTTAAAGGCATGAATATAAGTGTTTATATAATTAAATGACCAAAAGAAGATGGAAAGTAAATATATTAATCAAATTACTGTCTCTACAGCAGCAGATTGACTACTCAAACTATTTGGCACTGTTCAATAGCATTATTGACAGTGAAACTACAATTAGCTTAAAAACCTTCTTGAACACACATCCTCCTGCGATAAGTAGTCCATTGCGTTCGCAGCAATATCCATAGCTCATTTACCCCACACCACTCTTTTCCACCTGGCCAGGTACCACATCAAAAGCAATTTAGCAACGTTGGGTGGCAGGAAATCAGTGAGGCATCATGTTTGTGATCACCAGGATGTCGAGTTTGCCAAGACAATGGTCAGCCATGAAGTGTCTGTAACTGCAGGGCAAGGGGAATTAGAAAAAAAAGTAGTGTTCCAAAAAAATTTTCATTATAGAAAGGGACAGTTTGTTTTTTAAGGTATGCACATATATGTATGCATAAGGGCAAAAAATGGCAACTGGTAGGATTACAAAACTGTCAGTACAGAGAAATATAATGTACTTTAATAGCTTATTTGTTAATTGACTGTGTAATCCAAACTTGATAAACAGAAAATTATGCACTCTTTAGTTTTCCTCGTTCCGTTCCCTTTCAGATGTTGACGAATGTGTAACTGGAAAGAACCTCTGCCCCTACAACAGGCAATGTGTGAACACCTTTGGCAGCTACTTTTGCAAGTGTCAGGATGGCTACGACCTGAAATATGTCGACGGCAAATATGACTGTGTAGGTAAGGTATACAAGATTATTGAGGCGAAACATCTGTGCTCATTTGAACTCCTAAAGGTGCAAATAGGCTTCTTCCAATTCCAGACCTTGATGAGTGCGCATCCGGCACCCACAAGTGCAGCCACCACGCTGTCTGTCTGAACACTCAAGGATCCTACAGGTGCAGGTGCAAGTCTGGCTTCAGAGGCAATGGCTTTGAATGCTCTGGTGAGATCCAAGATCTGCTACACAGAATTCCGAATCAATTAATTTCAGGAGCGCCTTTTAATTTCAGTCAAATAAAGCCATTTACTGTAGATAGTAAAAACACATGTCTCAAGGATTTTCCAGGTGAGAGTAGTAAGTCAGATAGGTCAGAAGGAGTTTTACAACCACATAATTCATGTGGAATCTTTGAACATCAGCGAGTAGCAGTCCTGCCAAGGCTAGTTTCCTGCTCTAAGACGCTGCTCCTCTTTACAGATGTTAGATTGAGAGAGGCAGAGATTGAAAACACACCTGTGTCAATATGACTCTGCTCTGTAGCCAGCCAACTGAAGAAGCAGGACAAAGAAAGGTAGTGATGTACTCTTTGAACCAGGCCCAAACAATAACAGGTGAAGCCTTATGTAGCCAAATGACATAAAAAGTGCAGGTCAGGGGGTTCAGTGTGAATGAAGATGCTTTTATTTTTTTTAGTCAAGCCCTTTTATCAGAGGTCGTGGGACGGAGACAAGGGCAGTGCAGATGATTCCCTCAATGGTGAGATTCTGCAGAATCCAGCTTCTGCTGTTCACTCCCTGTCCTGCAACCCAAAACATGTATTCCTTCCTCTTGTCTGCCTCTAAGAACACCTCCCCCAGCTCTTTCCCCTGCTCATGGCTGGAATTGTTGTATGTTCACAGCACCCACTACTTGATATGAGACTCGGAATCCTCAGCATGATCATTCAAATACAGAGTTTTTGTTTAAAAAATGCTTGTGCAATCAAGACACTAATTAAAGCTATGTGGAATGAATGTCACTGTCATGCTTCATCTGCATGATTTAGGATAATCCCATCTGTCTTAGCATGTTCATTTAATATAGTTTTTCTCCTGAGGAAAAGTAAAGTATTTTATCCATGAAATGGTAAGTAGCTGCAAGGAAGTGTTTTATATCAGAAGTACAGCTGCAAAATACATAACAACAAACAACAAACAGATCTAAGCCCTGGTAAAATCATTATATTTCCTACTCTTGACTGCATATCCATATGTCTAATCTGAGTCCTCTTCCTGCCTGCAGCTATCCCAGACTCCCAAGTGAAGCCCGAGATTCTAGGAGGTAAACTGAGCAATGAGGACATCAAAAATGTAATCCCTGAACCGGTTGCAACGTCGCCTCCCAAGGTCCGCCAGCAACCTTTTGACTATGAAGGAGAGGTCTACATTGGCAGCCAGGAAAGACAGGAGGAATTTCCAGAGGAAGATGAGGAGGAAGAGGAAGACAACCTGCTTAATCCAAGAGGAGATGTTTTCAGTAAGCTTTTTTTTTTTTTTTTTAGTTTGGTGCCTTGCAGTAAATCCATTCTACTATTCTGGGTGGCCTGCAGTAAGTAGTAACCATAAACAGACTAAACAAACTCAGTAATCTACAGAGATTTTGCTCTCATGTCTGCACAGCATCTGAACATAATTATACTTTTTTTCAGTTGGCAGGTAAAATAAGTGTAACATAGCAGCTCAGAATTAAACCCTTGACCACAGAAGAAAGGGGCTTGTTGCTTCAGGTCCCCTGTTAACCTAAAGACCCGTGTGACTCTACTTAGAAGGTTTGCTGTTTTGTTTTTTTGTGAAGAGCATGCTAAAACACATTAAATCCCTTTAGACAGAGACAGTCAGCAAGACAGGGCTGACTGTTTCTATAAAGAATCACAAGAATTGTGAGTGTCGTGATGGTAACTGAAAATATCACCAACCTATTGTACAGTCAATTCTAGCCTGACACAAGTCTTTGAGTCACTAAAACAAATAAAAAATCTCAATAAGAACCCAGCAATACACAGTTAAGATTTATCTCATTCAGTTTGCTGATGACATATATTGGACTGGGCTCGTGTACTGGTATCCATCTCAGTGAGAAACCCCATAAATGAGATCACCTTTCACCACTAATCTTGATCTTTATGGAAACATCAGAGTCTCTGTAAGAACTCACACAGCAAGAGGAGACAGGCCCCAAGACATCCATCACCTCCAGGGAGGAATTTTACTCTGTTGGCATGTGAGAGCCCAAGGACACAACTCCTCCTGGGCCTGCTTCCCATCTCCTGGGAGGAGGGTGAGGAAGGGAGGGAGGTTACAAAGCCTCAAAGCCTTTTATTATGTTTTCCCCAAAACAGCTGTTGTGCAAACAGACTTGACTCCTTGTAGGAAAGTCTGTCATCAACACTCTAGACCTCTCTAACACTAGCCCACTCTAGCTGAGCAGGTTCAATAACCCCAGCTGTCACTCGTCTGAGTGTCTAAGGCTGCTTTTCATGGGGGTGATTTGCTGCAAGAGCTTTGAAATGCTTGGAGGGGGGGTTATATCCTAAAGTTGTAGCTCCATTTCAAGGCATGAGTGACAGCAGGGCAGGTCTACACCTGTTTGTTAAAAATCCCTTTCTAGCTTTTGTTTCATCACGGAAAACCTCTTGGCTACATTATTTGTAAAGTTATCAAGATCACATATTTTCAGAGAGTATTTTGTAAGAGTATACTGATGATACAGTTGTATCTGATTTTTATCACTGAAATACTATATACTCAGAGGCTAGTTTATTATACTAAAACTACTATAGTCTACAACAATAATCAGAAATTAAATCTTACCTTTACTTTTTGTTAGATTTGAACATTATAAGGCTGGATTTCATGGCAGGACTGTTGCATTAGACTACTTTAGCTGTACCTAGCAACTTTGTGACAGAGTGTATATTTAGCTAACAATTCATGTGTTTACACTGATTTTTTTCCCCTTTAATTTCTAAACACAGTATCAGAAGACTTTGAGTCGGTGTTCGGCCCAACCACAGAAGTCAAAGAAATCCAAATAGTACCAGTTCAGGAAGGTAATCAAATATGTGTTTATGTATCACTGTTATATAATGACTGTTTATGTGACTAATCTGGAAATGTGCTCCTGTCATTTACTGTCTAGAGTATATCATGGATTGCAACTTTGATCAGGGAGCGTGTGAATGGGTCCAAGACAAGGCTGATGACATGGACTGGAGTGTAGCATACCACGACATTGGTAACAAAAGGATATCTATGCAGCAAGATGCTTTTTTCCCATAAAATACATTCAGTTTTGTACATTCAGATGCAGTTACTTATGTGAGCTTTAAACTTACTCAGGTGCTGAGTACTACATGGCCCTGAGTGGGCTTCTAGGGGACCAAGGCGACGTGGCCAAGCTGAAGTTGCTCCTCAGTGATCGGGCTCAGCAGGGCAGCTTCTGCCTCACTTTTGATTACCGCGTAGTGGGCCATAATGTGGGAACACTCAGGGTGCTGCTGGACAACAATGTTTACCCAGTATGGGAGCAGAGCCAAAGCAGAGACCAGGGATGGCAGACGGAGCTCCTCACTGTGGCCTGGAGAGAGAAGGCCCCAGAATCTGTGAGTCATCTAGTCATTTCATAACTCATATTATTGATATGTGATTGTCAAGGCAATAAAGTAACTGCTAATAACAAGAATACCTGCAACAACAAATGTACCAGCCAGAGTAAGCATATATGTTGCATCAAAGTCTATGTAGTACTTGTGACTAGCTGTAATTGATGCTGCACTAAAATGTGGTTCAAGTATGTTTGAAGGTAACCCCCAACATGCAATGGTACCACTGAATGTCTTTCAGATTATCTTTGAAGCACAGCGTGGAAAAGGCCTCGGAGGCGAGATAGGACTGGACAATGTTGTGCTAACCTCAGGGCCCTGTCAAGAGGATGCCACTCCAGCTTTTTAAGAATCCCCCTCTCAGATCAACAATTCTACCCTAAATGACACATGTCAAGGATTCCTGTGTCCTGCCCATATTGTGGAGCTTCTCAGTGTTCTCTCATGGCACAGCCACATTTTTTAAAGGGAAGAATATGAACAATCAGTGCATGCAAGTTTACTTAATCACAATGCTGCTACATCAATACATCCAGCTACATTCTTTGTTGTGATTTTCAAAATAGTATCTAATGTTAGAGACAATGCCAATCTCAGGAATAGGTGGAAATGCTAACTTTGTTAGCTTGGTTTAACAGTATTGTGCTTAATCCTTTGTTGTGTATGTGACAGTGCATTGCTGAAGTTAACTAAAAATAATCTGACATGTAATGTGAAATCTTAGGTGAATTATATCTGAAATCTTAGATTAATAACATTTTTGAAGGCTGTTTAGTTTAAATGATAAAAAAGTATCCATGCATTAAAGCTGTAATATTTGCTTTCAAATTATACTGTATTATTACATTAAATCTGTTTTTTCTAGCTCTGCCTCACATTCCTTTTTGTCTACGCATATTGCAAGTCTGTATAAATGGCTGATCTTGATCATGTTACCTATTGTAGGTTTCTGAAAACTGGGCAGAAAGTATGCAGGGAATTTAAGAATATGTCTGTAGACCATGCAAATGCCACCACAAATGAAATTTATGGATGCCAGGGCTGATATTTTATCAGAAAAAACTGATGTGTGGGTGTTAATTTACATCCTACCTAAGTGAGACAAATACGCTTTAACGATAATGTAGTCTATATCAAAAAGGTACAAAGGGTGTTGTTTTCTCTGACAACCATGCTAGAGAGACAACGACATCTGTTATAAAGTCACTGCTATTGCTGCTCTCTTGGATGGAAAGTATGTGTGTAATGTTACTCAAGCATAATTTGAGGTTTATTTCATTTTATATTTACTACATTTCAGAAGGGAATATTGCACTTTTACAACTCACTATATCTGCACTATTACAATGCTGCAACAGTTTTACTTTTGATTGTTGTTTTAACTGTATACTAACGTGAACATGACTTTTACACTGCAGTACTGTTATGTAGGGTAACTCCTTTAGTCGTTTTCAAACCTTAGGGGGGCATTACAATTCAAATCTGGTTACAGCGCAAAAAAAAATCTATTTTGACAGCTGGGATGGCGGCTGGTGATAGCTAAATATCGCTCTCTTGTGGTGTTAACTGAATATTAGTCGGTAACTAGCCGATGTGCTACTAGTGGAGAGATGCTAAAGCTAGCTAACACCAACTGAAGGGAAACCCATTAGCAAAGTGCCACTTGGTTTAAATGTGTATGTTATTTTTTGATAACTACCTAACAGTTTGGCAGTCTGCAAATAATATATATATATATATCATGGTTTATGTAGAAGTGTAATAGGCTGAGATACCTCGGCGCTCGTTGGCTGTTTCTGTCTGACCAGATCACATGATCCGAGGCTAGTTAGCAGCTAGCTGCGTTATCACCGAGCCTTTGGAGTTCACCAGGAAACGGTGTGACCTGACGTTATCTAGAGCCACACCAAAGCGAGAAGCTGTCAAACAAATGCATTAATGTTATTTCAGTTATTTCCTGGAATATTCATCGGTAAATCAGCACCTGCCTGTCCCAGGCTGTAAGGTACGTTACTTACACTCTTGTCTGTATGCAAACCTGAGCTAGCTTAATTTAGTACACTGCATTAACCCAACTCCAGCTGTGTTGTCTTGTTTTTCTTTTTCATGTTAGCCTAGCTTAGCTAGCAACTAGCTAGCTGATATATTCAGGTTCTTTCCATTGTCATGCTAGTATGTTACAGCTGTTTGTTGTTTAATATGCAGTACGTTATAGCCACAAGCTAAACTCACATACCTTTTTCATAGTGTTCATAATCAGTTAAACGGTTTTGTACGTTTGGAAGCAAATAATGCTTTATTGAACTGGGGCTTCCCAGCTGTAACTGCTGTGCTGTACCATCTGTGAATCAGGAAACTCATTGCTTGTCACTGTTTTACAGCTGGTTGAACTTTACCTGCGTGGCTGCTCACAACAACATTAAACAAATGAGCATGTGACCAAGGACTGGGGTTTACAACACATGATCTGGACAAGTGGAGGAGGTTAAAATCAATCAAGGGTGAGGCACAAAACATGCATCAACATATTTGTTCCTGCATTAAAGTGTACTGTACTGTACTTAGTGTGTTCTACATTTCAAAATCTTATTATAGTACTATTCAGATAATTAACATACACTTCATCTTTCTGTTAGGTCGATTATTTCAAAGTGGTACATCAGGAGTGAATAGCCATGACAACATCTTTGCTGAAAGTCATTCTGCTGGGCGATGGTGGTGTAGGAAAGAGCTCCATAATGAATCGCTATGTCACCAACAAGTTTGATGCACACCTCTTCCATACTATTGGTGTTGAGTTCCTCAACAAGGACCTGGAGGTAGATGGCCACCAGGTTACCCTACAGATCTGGGACACTGCTGGCCAGGAGCGTTTCCGCAGCCTGAGGACTCCTTTCTATCGTGGCTCTGATTGCTGCCTGCTCACTTTCAGCGTAGATGACAACCAAAGTTTTCTCAATTTAGGAAACTGGAAGAAGGAGTTCATCTACTACGCCGACGTCAAGGAGCCAGAGAAGTTCCCATTTGTCATCTTGGGCAACAAAGTAGATGTAACAGAGAGGCAGGTGTCTACTGAGGAGGCTCAACAGTGGTGCCAAGAGAATGGTGACTACCCCTATTATGAGACCAGTGCCAAGGATGCTACCAATGTAGCTGTGGCCTTTGAGGAGGCGGTGCGTAGAGTGTTAGCAATGGATGAAAGAACGGACCACCTCATCCCCACGGACACAGTAAAGCTCCACAGAAAGCCTCGCTCTGCTACCACTTGCTGTTCATAACATCCAGGAGTTATCACTAACATTAATTCACTGTTATGCCTGTTATGTGATGAGGCTGTAGGTGTGCAATGCTGTAGTAACATCTTATTTAAACAAATTATGCTACTGGCTTTGTGATTCATCATACTCTTAAAGGTTTGATAATGCAAATAGCTGAACTTGTGTTTGAAAAGACAGAAAAACACTAAATTCATCCCAGTCTGATTACAAATAAAACATGAAGCACTGAATCATTGACTCAGCTCTGCCACAGTTCAAAAGTCAGGCTATAATAACATAACAGAAAAAGCAACTATTTTGTGTTGGCCTGTGACTATCTGTGGTCCTTGAAAAATGTCATGTTCTTCTAAAATGGTTAAATGTTCCATTCTGTCATAATGGAAAGGTATGTGACTCTTAAAATCTGTGTTTAGATATGTACTGCTTGGGGAGTGCAATTATCATAGGATCTCTAAACTTCTCTCCCAAATGTGACAGTGCAGAGTGATGATGGAAGTATTTATAATCAGAAAATGACTGCATAAAAAGACAAATTACATCCCCCCGATAACCCCCGATAACTAATTTCAGAAAATTATGAAGTAGCTAATGCACTACTTCGTTTAACTAACAAATTAAGGCTTAATTATTGCATTTTTAGGTCTTGTTTGGGCACATTTTGCATTGTGAAAATATTGTGGCTATGTGCTGGAAGCACTGAGGGGTAAATTCATTTCCAGAAAATAAATATTAAAGCAAACTTAAAATGCATGGCATATGGTATATTGATGTTTCTGGAATTTTTTGTATTTTGTAACCTTTTTTTACCTAAAGAATCACTGAATCAAATAAGAGGAATATTTCCTTGATGAAGTATAATGAAGTAGTGGTTATAATTGAGTAATCATTTTCCCTCATTGTTGGGTTTGTTTTAAATAATGATTTTGTTCTTTGAAGCATTCTATTAACATTTTTTATACTTACAGCTAAGTGTCTTTCCCCACAGCTTAATATTTAAAATAGTGAGCCATTCATTTACCTTGACTGTTTCTCACTCAGATTTCATTTATATTCAAAGTTGTACTACTGGTATGCCAAATGATAAATAAAGCCCCTGAGAATTGTTCGTCAAGTATTATTTGTAGTCTGATGGCGGTTTGTTGCCTTATTATTATAGAGTTTGAACAGAACTGACTCTTACCATTGCTACCTATCACGATCATACAATGCCAAACTTGGTAGATAACAAATTACCAATGTCAAGACACAAGCCTGTTAATACAAATGTTTTATTGATTATTGTTAAAGCATTTTGGGATAAAGTTAAGTTTTGAACCTTACTGTCAATAATCAACATGAAGTAGCCACATCATGGCCCAATCCATTCATTAAAAAAAGGAAAGGAAAATCAATAAACATTAACCTACAAACTACAATTAGACAATAGAAATCTGCATTTGTGCTGAATAAATCTTATATTGTGTAAAACAGAAAAAAAGAAGTCAAACAAGTGCAAGTATAAACAACAAATCGACAAGATATTTTCAAGTCCTTGTTGAACTGATTAACTCATGAGATGTTTCTTTCCAAGAAACTGGACTTTCCTCTCAAAAGCAGTTGAGCGGATTGGTGCGTTGATTTCATAGAATGGATTCATTGCAAACTGCAAGACAAAACAGATAAATAAATTGAAATGTTAAAGGTAAATTTCTCATTGTGCTAAGTTATTTTAATTAGATGAAAGGCTACTTACCTTAATGTATAAATCGTATACATCATTAAAAAAGTTTTTGATTCCATCTTCTTGTCTCACATCGTGCAACATGATGAATCTTATATGTATGGCAAATAATTAAAGAAAATAGGGCCATGCCAGTTAATTGATTATCATTTTGTACAGTAATAGTCAACCTCAAAAACTCCTAAAATTCATCACATTACCCTGCAAATGTTAAATATTGACAGTGACAATGTTGACATTGCATTACGGTACCAAAACTACAGATGTGCACCTCTGAAATTAGTAGATTTAAGAAGATCATATGAGCCTTGTATATTTTTTACTGTTTCTTTTGTCAGTAAATAATGGTACGGCATTATTTGAACAGTTTTGGGACTCCAGTAACCACACAAAACAAAGAATTGTGTATCTTCTGCAACAACATACACAGGTATTCTGTGAGCAAATAATGCAGTGATAGGGAATAAAAGAGGAAAATTATGGAATAAATGAAAAAGGATATGTCCCGCCGTGACGAAAGCAGAAACAAACCATTCGTTGAACTTGTCCACGGTTTTTAGGTACATGTTATTGGAAAGCCACATGTTTTCATCAACCAAATCCAGGGCTGCGTGTGCAATGAACTGGTTCAAGTGACGATGGTCATCCTGTGGTCAATGAAAGAAATATTGTCAAACATGATAATAAATTACACAAGATTATGCTTTCCTATAAAAAAGTGTAACGGTCCTGTACCGCTACAAGACAGTTCAGTGTGGTAGAATGTCTAAGTTTTGAAAGTTATGCTGTGGTGTTGAATAGTACCACATATCATGATTCATTGACCACTGGATCAGGTACAATTGGCATCTGCCTCCAAAGAAATGAACAAACAATGTTACTTAATTAAACCATGTCACCTTCGACTCAGGCTTCCCAGTTGGCAAGAACTCCATCTCAAACACAGGATTGTCATGATGACCAACCATGACAAAGTAGAAGCTTCCAGACATCGTTTTCTCTTCTTCTTTGCAAAGTTAAACTTCCCTGAAATCAATTCGAACCAAACGAAAAAGATCAAGTCTCTGAATTGTTGCTAATATTAGTGTCAATATCACCGAAATGATTGTGAAGCCTTTGGCTAGCAAGCTAATGTTAACCGCAGAGCACCACGGAGGCATTAGGCGAGTAAGTCTCTAAGTAATTATTGTGAGACTAAAGTAAACATGATACAAACAGGACAATTCTAGGAACACAGCGTATATACAACAGGGACATCTGTAAAATTGATAAAAACCGGCTTTTGTTTACCTGTTATTTACGCTTCCTGAAGAGGAACAAGAGCTATCGCAGAGAGATGACGACATCGTCAAGCACCTAAAATATATTTTTCACTATTTATTGTAAGACAGTTTTGCAAAAGACGTTTTTTTTAAAAAACAAATCCCTCACAGAAATTAGTATTGTTTGAAAAAAATAAGGTATTATTGAAATATCGTTTTTAATTTTGCGGCTTTCTTATGGTATACGTCATAACTATGAGCCGGCCCGGAACCAAAATTTCCGTTGACGGATTTAAATGTTTCAGGCACACCTCCTTAAAAGGACGCCAAGTGGTCGTCAAGCTGGTAACTGGCGAAATTGTTCTCTTTTTCAAGAATCCAGTTCTTTCAGCTTCTCAGAGGATGGATTGATAAAAGTCTAAAACCAGTTAATATACTGAAAGCCGTTGAAAACGAAACGTTTTGTTCTCGAGCTCGGTCGCTGCTTCTGTTTCTCTGCTGTCAGGACTTCCAAATGCTCAGTTATGTCCTCACACAAAGAAGCTGCGTTGTCCCCGGACGAGCTGAAGAAAAGACTCTATCAAACTTTCAAAAACAAGGGAGTACTGGATTCACTCAAAGTAAGTAGTACTACCCACGTTGCTGTCAGTTCTTACACTACCTCAACTTTTGTTTCTTCTGACTACAGAACTTTCATGTAGCTCAAAGAGTATCTCCTGGCTTGTTCAAGTCAATGATTTGCTTTGTCAGATCTGTGCTAAGCTCTGTTTACATCAGGGGTGTCAAATCCTGGTCCTCGAGGGCCACTATCCTGCATGTTGTCTCAGAGGAGTCAGCCTGTAGTCAACTGTCATCACTCACAAGAAGTTAAGAGGTCATGACACAAACAAAATTTATGTAACACAGCTTTCTACATCATTGAAACTGATAATTAAAGTTGCTGCTTGTGTATTTTGGACCCAGCAGATTTTGTCATGTTTCCAGATGACCTATAATACATATATGAAAGCACCAAACTGCATGATTGTTTATTGTGAAGAAAAAAACAACCCATGTGTTTCAATCATTCCATCATAGAAAATTAGGAGTTATAGGAATCATTGCAGACTCAAGACTCCCATGATATACAGGGTCTTTACAAGTGTCAGTAAACACTTTGTTCACAACTGTGTAAAGATAAAGTCAACCTTTCTTACATTACAAAGAGTCTGGTCTTCAGCCTTCTCATTTCTTCACTCTTCGAATCTGATTCAGGCACAGCTGCGAAATCAACTCATCCAGGAGTTAAAGCACCCACCTTTGACTGGACAAGAACCAGTTCCCAGGCCAGTACCTGTGAAATCTGAGTCCCTTTTAGTTTCAGCCTGCAACAGCATAGTTGCAGATCATCTTCACAGATCAGGGTATGAGTACACACTGTCTGTATTCTACCCTGAAAGTGGCCTATGTAAAGACAAGGTAAGTAGGGCTATTTTTATTTATTTATCTCGAGCTTGAAATGTAAGAACCACAGCTGTAGATGAGGATGTTGTTCTCTGTTTCGTTTTGACAGGTTTTTAAGAAAGAAGACCTCCTTCAGTTTCTTAAAATTAGTCCTGAATCAGCCCTTTACTCATCCTTGGTAATTAATCGCATGATTTAGAATCTATAATATAGTCTTTGAAATGAGAATAAGTAAATATACATCACATTAATAATAATGTATATTTTTTACAGTCTTCAATTAAAGAAAATGGTGATAAAGGTATGTGCAGCATTATGTTCCTTCTAATAAAACTACTTCTACTCCCAAGTCCTGCCCTAATATATTTTGTCTTTGCCTCGCAGGGTTCCTGATCAACCTTTTAGCACATCTAGGACACCATGATACTCACAGTCGGTCCTGTGACGCTGACACGCAGACAACCAGTTTATCACGTTATGGAGAGTCTCTTGGTATGAGGAAATGATGTGTAAAACTGACTATTTGTGAAACCCATGTCCTTGAACATGGTTTTTAAGCTCTTCTTGCTGTCTTTCCATTTATAGTAGAGAAGATGAAACTGATTGATAAGGAATATGAGAGCTTACCTTACAGCGAGGACAAGATGTTTTCATTCCAATCAAAACTGGATGCATATAGAAGAGAAATTGAAACACAGATGAAAGCAGAAATGAACACAAAGGTATATGTGCAAACACACATAAAATAAAATGAAAATGTTTTGTGATCATGTAGTTTTTCTTCTGGTTATGTGGCCTCAATATCGTGTCTTTTGTGTTTTTTCAGATGCAACATTTTAAAGATGTTGAAATCGCAACGGTGAGGATGGAAGAAAAATCAAAATTTCATAAAGAATTTGACAAGCTGAAGCAAGAACTGGAGAGGACTTACGAAATGAAAGCAAAGGCACTGATGGATCGGGAGAAAAATGCCATTGACCGGTTACAAAAACAACAGGAGGTAAATTGTTGCTAATATTACCTTGTCCTATGTTTCATACTCTAGAGGTAAGCCTTCAGCGTATCCAGTGGTATCCAAAAGTCTGAGATCATTGATCGAGGTGTTTCTATTTTGCTGCTGTCTTGAATTTTATACAGAAACTTGCATCACCCGTACAAGTAATAGTATCAGCTTAAGAAATTGAGTGAAAAGTTGAATCCCAGAAAAATGTATCACAATTTTGGAATATCGTAGCATTTATTTGCCCCCTTTTAATTTTAATGACAGCATGCTGTTAAGATGGAATGGACTCAAACTTGATGACCCATGTTTTCCCATGATAGTCAGCCTTCCATTGTGCTTGAGTCCAGTGTCTTTGTGCAGTATGAATCCCTCTCTGCAAAAATTCAACTCAGAGGGTGCAGCATGTCTCTAAAGAATAGACTTCTACTTGTCCTTTGGTCAAGGTTGAGTCAAATCAGTACATATGTCCAACTTCAGAGTAGCAAAACACCCCCAGTTTGGTATCATATTCTCTTCTGTTACTATCCTATCCTACTCCCCTCTGTTACTGATAGAATCTTCAACCTGAATCAGTAAATTGAACTTTTTGTCCCATCATTCACTGTGAAATGCTGTTATGTCTTTGCCCATACCAAGCATTTTGGCTTTCTTTTCCCTCCTGAGAAGTGGCTGCTACTCATCTTTTGAGATCAATACCAGATATTCCTCTTTTGATAGAACATTTGCTGATTTTAGTTTTGTATTGTTAATGTAGCTAACTCTGTGTCTGTGATGAAGTCGCTTTTCTGTCTCTCAATGAACAAAGCTTGACATATTGATCTTTTTTTGGGCCACTCTTGACTGGCCTGATTGTGGTTTGGATACAGCTCATCCAGTTTCCACAGATTGATTTAGAGTGCCATGCACTGCCCCCTTTGAAACCTTCAGTCTAGCTTTGATTTAATGCAGAAAAAGCCCCTCTTTGCTTAGAATAACTGCTTGACCTCTGACACTTCCACTCATGTTTCTCACTATCACAGTGCATGTAGTGCTGTTGGTAACTTTAGCCACAGTTATATTTATAACAGCTAAAGGAGTTAATTTATTTGATGACACCTGTGAATAAATCAAATCTGCCAGATTGTCATCTGAATGTTCCTTCAATGAAATGATACAAGTCAAGGAAATCAGACTTTTTACACAAATGAGTTAACAAAGTGAATTCCATAAGTTGGCTTAAATGTTTCTAAATCCTCAAAATTGCTGATTATTTCCTGCTTTAGGTGATAACATGACAGATTTCTGATGTGGTGCCAGACTTTTGAACCCTACTGTAGTTAAATAAGTTAAACAAGTTGCTTATATACGTAACAGCCTAACTGAAGTTGTTTGTTTTATTTGGTTTTCTCTAGATTGAAGAAAAAAATGTCTACATGCAGAGACAATCAGTGCTGAAAGAAATTGAAACACTACGTAACCGAGAAAATGAGCTGAGGATGAGAATGGAGGCTTTTGGAAAGTAAGATTTTTATTTTAACCATTCCTATTAGTAAAGAGTTGCCCTGTTGTCTCATTGTAGCCACTGGTTTACAGTAAATGTTACCGTGTTTGTGTGATGATAGGACTTGTCAAATTCATGAGGAGAAGGTCAAGACTACTGAGGAGCTGTTGAGGAGGAGAGAGCTGGCTGTGAAGACTATGGAGGACACATACGACCAAAACCTTAAGAATGAGCTGTCCAGGTATTTTTCATGTTGAACACAGAATTTACAGTTTTAGGTTGTTCACAACTGTGTAAAATATTATGGTCAAACACATGCAGTCTCTCTGTTCTGTAAATATACTTTACCTCTTAAAGGGATAGTTTGGTGTTATTGAAGTGGAGTTGTATGAAGTACTCATCTATAGTCAGTGTGTTGCCTACAGTAGATGCAGCCAGGACCACTGGGACTGATACTAAGCAATGAACTGTTGTGGACGTGGTCAGTGGCCAAACTAAGAAAACTAAATAAAGTGTACACCATATTTTGAATATTTACACTCCTTTTCCTTGCTTTTAGATGGACCTTTCCGACGTTGAACTGAAGCTGTTACATTGCTCGATGCTCTTTTCAGTGCCACCAGGCTCTGTAGACAAAAACAGTCATTTTACTTTGCAGTATGTGGGAGTTGCTGGTCTCCCACTGTGTGACTTTTGTGTTTTAAGACACAGAAGACACGCAATAAAACAAACTAACTAACCAACCAACCGAGGCAGTGGTAGACCAGAGCTCTGCAGAAGAAAGTTCTTGTTTTGTCAGCAGAGTTTGGTGGTTTCAACAAGAGCCAACGCAATGCTTCGGTTTCCCGTCTGAAAGGGCTGACTGGTGCCAAGTTAAAACAGTGAAAACATTCTAAAAATAGCGTACAATTAAACTCTCTCTCTCTTTTCTTTTGTAAAGGTGCCTAAAATGTTTTGTCGCTGGACCTGTCCACAGCAGTTCATTGCGTAACTTCTGTGCTGGTACTCCTATTTGTTTTTCCAAACTTCAGATATAACAAAAGTAATTTTCTCTAGATAATATACTGACTATTGATAAGTGCATCATACAACTCCACTACTAAAAAACACAAACTGTCCCTTTAAGTTTGGGTTGTTTGTCTTTTTTTAAGGAATATTTGTGTGTGACTGGGGGATGTCACTGTTGTGTGGGATTAAATTAAAAACACTATGCCATATATAGAATACACAGAGTAATTGTTTCATTTCTCTCATCAAAATCCACACAACAGAAATTTTGTATTTATGCTGTTTGAAAGCATTTGGTGATTTTTGGAGAAAATATTTTCTTGCTGAAATAAACATCTGTAAGTTTTTTTGCATTTTTGCCAAAAAAGTTCATTTCTTTCTTCAATATGCTTATTATTTAGGCTTGTATTGCTTTACAAATCTTTGGTTAACAGCTAGTTTGAATATTTCCTTTGAAGATATCACACTGAGATGTTTTGCATTGTTTTAGTTTTCAAATTTTTGATCGTATGTCTTAAAAAATTAGGTATCAACTGGATTTGAAGGAGGAATTTATCAGGAGAACAGAAGAACTCACTGAAAGTGAAAACAGAAACAAAGGCAAGTATTTTAGGAAATGGAAGATTAATGACTGGTTTGCTGTTGCTGTGCTTTCATTGTGTTTACATTATTTTATTTTGCAGTGGAAACTGCTCGTATCCAGAAAGAGTCAGCTGTAATTGATGCCAGACTAGAGGACTTCAACAGAGCATGCTCAGAGTTGAAACGGGTGCAGGTAAACATCACAACTTTATTCATTCAGCATTGTTAATGTCGGGCACTTGTATTGGCTTAAGGCAAAACTACAGCAATTAGTACTATGACTAAATAATTTAACACATCTTTTAGATAAAATTTACGTCATTAAATATGATTCTGTGATAACTGCATGCTGCACAGCATGATTCATTTAAGTCTCTGGGTTTATTTTTCCTGCTCTTTAATGTCTCCTCTTTTTTCCAGGCTGAGGTAGACACAGCACAACAGCAGATTTCTCTGCTGACTCAACAGAAGGAGCTGTTAAGGGAAAGACTGGAGACCATGAATGACTACCCCAGCTTGAAAAGAGAGAAAGCAGAGCTGCAGGGGCAGCTACAGCTGCTAAAGAAACAGCTGGAGGAAGCCCAAGAGGAGAACCAGCTTCTCCATGCAGGTGAAAAGTGGCTGCGGTTCTCATGTACCTCCCAGGAGGTTTGCATGCTACATTTTCCCTAACCAGTTTACATGAATAACAGAAACTGTGCTTCCTGCCAGATTTCTTTGTGGTTTGAAAATGTATTGTCTGAGTTATTACTTGTAAAATGTATATCTGGTGTCAGTATGTCAGAATATTTGTAGTCTAATCTAGTTCTTGTGTTGTATTCAGAGTGCTTGAGTCTGGATTCATTGTGAACTGTGTGAGGTGGAGTGTACTGTAAAGCATTCATGCTAGTCTGCCCCGCAGTCTCTGGCTGAGCTGAGTCTTTTTGAATGTGTCTTGCCAGCCAATGTGGGGCCTTTGTGCTGTGCTTGTAGCTTTGCAGACAACCAGTGAGGGGATGGGGATGAGAGGTGGAGTGAATGTGAGCAGAAAGCACAATGAGCAGAGACAGAAGGCTCCCTTTACCCATGGCTCACAAAATGCTACCTCTCTCTGAGGACTACAGTATTCTTCCTGTTAGAGGATGGGGCAAAAGAGCAGTGGGCCTCCTCATTGGTAACAAAAGGGAGCGACATGGTAATAAGTCCCATGCGCTATAATCTTGCACTGGCTAGATCCATACAGCAAAAATGTGAGATGGAACTTAAAAAAAAAAAAAAGACACCTTAAATCCAAAGTACTTGTGTACTACTACTTCATCAAACAGTTTTCCCACTAAAACATAATATGCGGTAAAAACATAGGCTGCACTTTTCCTTTATGTTTTGACTCTGATGACTCCTTTCTCAGATATGGGCAAGCCATCTAAAGAGCAACTAGCCATGCAGATGGAGCTTCGAAGGCTGCAGAGTGCTCGGAGGCTGGATGAGGAAGAGTTTGACAACCAGAAACAGGTGCTGCAGGCACAGCTCCAAAGTGAGGTCAGTCACATCACAGCTCCTTGCTGACTGTGGGAAACTATGTGGTTGTATTTTTTCTGTGCTGTTTTATTTCATCTCTGAGAATTTGTTGTGCATTTGAAGTTTGGGTTTCTGGTGACCTATATAATCTTACGCATTGCACAGACCTTATAATGTGTGCCAACAGTAACTTCTCCTGTAATTTCCTCTCATCTGTTTCCTGCAGGTGGAGCGCTGTGCTCAGCTCAGTGCTCAGCTGATAGAGTGTGAAGAGAAGTCACAGTGGATGACTAACCATGTCGAGGACATCAAGATGCAGCTTCGCCACACTCAGCAAGGTATCCCATGATAAGACATGCATGTTTACTATTTCTGACTATGGCTTGTCACTTCCAATCATATTTGTTTCAGTGTGTAGTTATTTATATAACAATTTGTAATACATTGTAGTTAACTATATTTCTGCTTTTCATAAGCTGGCTTTCTTTCTTTCCTAGATCTTGTTGGTCTATAGACCATTAAATCTTGTAAAAGGGAGAATGTTTTTAAATTTTTAAGCATACCCTCTCTGTGTTCTAAATGCTACAATAAAAACTTAAGTTTTAAAAAAGAAATAAAGCCGCTATAGTAATAGCAACTTGATTTTCAGCATAGTTGCATGTATTTCTTAGAAGGGGATTTAGTGAACCTGTTTCTCAGATCTTTCATGGTGGTTGGTTTTCTGTATTAGTACTCAATGCTCCTCTTGTTTGCTTTCCTCTTCTTCCTTTCTTTTGTGTGATTCATGCAATGATGGCAGCTCTTGAAAATGAAGTGCTGCGCAACCCCAAGCCCTCTCTAGTGGATCGTTCAGTACTGGAGCTCAGTTTCAACAACCTGGTTCCCCCTGACATCTATGTCGACAGAGCTGTGCTGAGAGCCAGGGTGGGTTGTGATGATGTTTGTGAAGCAGGTGGGCCCTTGCGAGGACACATGTCACCCTGGAGGGATGCCCCAGACTCCGACATGGAGCTGGTGGCTGAAGCCAAGGCACGGATCAAAGAGCTGCAAAAGGAGGCTGAGACCTTAGAAGAAGCCTACAGGAACTACCAGCAGAGGGCAGTGCATGCCACTATCTCACACATGCTTCCCCCAAGAGCTCTTTCCCCACAACAAGCACATCCTTTACATCGCCCTGTCTCTCCTCTTAGAAAACAAGACTCTCATTCGACCCACAAACAAAAAGTCTCATATAGATCAGTCTCTCCTCAAACTATACGATCCCCCTCCGTGCCATCCTATGGCACCAGAAATGGCTTACCACCTGCACAGTCAAGAGTGACCTTCTCCGAAGACCATCACCAAAACCATGCCACGTTTACTGACCACAGTCTCCATTCACTGACTGAACCATTGTTTCTAAGAGATGAGGAACTTCAAGATGAAAGCTCTGCTCCATCCAGGCGCTTGTCCTCGACACCTCAGTCTTCTTCCAGGACTAGGCTTCAAAGAGAGATTGCAGAAGGTACCTTCATAAGTTACTTTATCCTGCCAAACCACTTAAAAAAAGAAGATGATCCTATGTTTTTTTTGTGTCAAGAAATAACTGATGAAATAATTTCTAGTTCACATACTGTTTTTACTAATATTCCAGAATGTAAAAACATTGCAATCATTCAGATCGATCTATCCAAATCTTTACACATAATCTTTCTCCTCTGATGGCATTTTCTAATATAAAGTCTCTGCTCTTGATAGAGGCAGCTGCGTCTCCAGTAGCGTTCCCCCAGCTGTCATCCGACAGACAGCTCCCTTCTGCCCCCCGCAATGAGGTGATGACCTCAGGTGATTTTTCCTCTGAGCTCAGTCCACCTCGCAGTCCTCAGCTCCAGAGCACAGCACGAGAGCAGTCCAGGTACCATCTGGCGCGGCTTTGGCAAGGACAGTGTGACATTTTTCTACTTTTTTTTTAAAAATAGAGACAGTGAATACTAATGCGTTCATGTTTACCCCTTTTTCCTTCAGTCCACCAAAGCTACAGCCTGTCTTCTCCAGCTCAGAGTCTTCGCCACAGCCTGAGAAGATAAGCCTCGAAGATCTCACAGGGGTGTTGTCAGGTATTCTAAACTAGTACTAGTTGTTTCGTTCCCCCTTATAATTTATATTGCAACACAAAAAAATATACATAACACAGTCATCTCAGCACACACTCGCTGTTTGTGCTGAACTTGCCTTACACAAGAGACCCAGTTTAGATCTTTTCTAGTGTGCTTCCTCTTGACTTTAAAGTCCTTTGGGCCAGAATTGTGATCAAAGGAGAACTTTTAATCTGTTGGCACATAAAGTCCTTTCACAGTTCTGTTGCATGCTGTTTGACTGTAAGACGTGGAGCAGAGATGACAAGTCCCCTGGGTGTCCATCTTGCAAGCACAGCTTCTTTAACATTTAGTGTCATGAGATTTTCCTCCTCTTTCTAAATCTGAAACGCTTTCACCATATCCTGGGATGAACAGCCATACCTTATGTATTTATCTTCCATTCATGACCATGATGTGATTGGTGCACAAGTGCAGAAAAAGTGTGATCAATTAGCATATGCACCATCTGTTAATGCAAAAATATTTCAAGCAAAATTATTCGTTATTTCTTCCCATCGTTAATTTAATTAAAATCCCAGTGACAAAATGTAACGTATCCAGTATGGATGTTTTGGATTTTGCAATTGCTGTTTTTTAATGAGTGTGTGACTGGCCTCCAAAGTGTCCTTTCAGCAGCCCTGCACAATGGTGAAGATGAAGGACAGCTGATTATGTATTCTGTGCTGGTCCTCTGGCCCTCTTGCATTATGGTGGAGCATAAAAGATCTCTTTGTGCATGTCTCCCTTCAGAGCCCGGCCACATTCCAGAGCTTCTCCTGGACACTGCTGTCCCTCTCTCTGAGGAGGCCCCTGACGGACCCGCTGCCCCCCACCCACAGGACCTCCCAGAAGACCCAATAGATTTGCAGGGCCAGGCGGGTGAGTCGTTAGTCCTCCCATTAATGACCCGCAATCTTGGTTGACCCCGAATGACAAGAACGCACATCTTCTACTGTACTTCATCACTCTACCCCAATAAATCTGTAATATTTACCTCATCTTGTAGCCATTTTGAAGTAAATTGCTTCTTAAACCAAACTAACGAGACGGACTGACACATTATCTCACTCATGTTAATCTATGTGTCTTTTTTTAAGTCCCACAATCTTCAGCTATAACTGCCAGCATAGAGGAGGAAGAAGATGAGGAGCAAAGGTGGGAAAGAGAGCGAAAAGAAAGACAAGAGCGAAGGGAAAAGGAGCAAGAGGAAGCCAGAGAGAGAGAGCTGCAAGAACTGGCACGGCTGGAGAAAGAGATGGTGATGATTATCTCATACTTAGTTCCTCGAAAAGTCCTCTTTCTGAACTTTAAATATTTACATCTACTGAGAAACTGCAACCTGAAATGAATGCTGACCATATCTATGTCTCACTAGCTTTTGGAAGAGGGGGAGTCACCAGAACAGAAAGAAGAAGTGGAAAGAATTGTAGATGAAGAGCAGAGGGAAGAGGCAGATGATGATGATGGTAGGGAGGAGTCTAAAGGTGAAAATCCACTGGAGAAATACATGAAGATGGTCCTGGAAGCAAGAGAAAAGCAGCATGCACAGGTGAGCTGTACATACATTTGTCTTAGGCTGCTGCAGAGCTTTTACAACAGACTTAGCAGCTTTTCTTGTTGTTTTTTCAGAGCCCTGGAAGAGAAGCAGCAGAACATACAAGCCCAGAAGCCAAGAGTTTGTCTGAAGAGAAAGAGGACAGGTAACTTAAAACTTAGGATTAGGCGAAACATTCCATTATTAGAGTCATGGTTTCAGTTATGAATGAAAGCGCTGTACGTTTTGTAATTCAAAAGTTATGTTGCACAGGACTGTAGGAAAGTTTAATAAGTAGACAAGCCAACATAATCCTCTTCCAATAACATTTAATTACTTCATGGTTTCTCATCTCTTTAATGTTGTTATTTGCTATGGAAATATGTAGAGTTAATTTAAAAATACTTTTCTATCTTTAGTTTTGTTTTTTTTTCTGTCCCTCGAGGCTTTTGCTAATTAACCCGATTTTGTTTTCCCAGCATTGCAGCATATTCACACAAAGATGAAGATGATGATTTCTGGTGAGCCGACTGTCCCCGAGTGCCACTGTAATCTAAATTATACGAGCCCCTGTAGACTTTCACTGTTTCTAGTTTGAAGCATTTCTTGCTTGTGTTTTGCAATTTTGCTTTTCAGCGTGTATATTTGACCCGTTTTTTATTAACTACATATGTACGAATAAATGTACACTTTTTTAAAACTGTGCGCTATCAAACAAGGATTTTTTTGAATCATGCACAACAAAAATACACACCAACAGATCGATGTTTGTTTTATTTTATTTATTTTCATAAAAACAGTCAACAGGCCAGTTGGGTCGTGTCATAAAGTGGGGTTCCAGTCAGACAGGATGCTTGTTGATTGATTGTTGTCCTCCTGGTGATTGATAGATAGCCTTTTTGTTTCTTTTTTTGGTTCAGTCAACAGGAAACACAACACACAAAGATGAGTAGTGATGTATGTTATCTCCATGTACATCTGTCATCTTTTTGCTCGGCCACTGCACACCTGTAACCTGTCCTACGTAGAACAATGCAGGCTTTGTACCACAGTATCGCACAGATACTGTTTATTACACTGGACAGAAAGTCACCCTGGCATTCATACTTTGGCTAAATTTACCATTTATATTTTTACACAGTTGTTTGAATGACTGGTGTTGTGGTTAATTGTTACTTGAAAGTTGAATTTAAAAGTATCAGCATCACGAGGAAGCCCTTGACATTCATAGAAAACACAGGTATACTACCAGGCAACAAAATAATACTCATATACTTTTGAATTGATTAAAAGAACCTAAATAATATCTAGAACTAATCCACTACATAACATGAGTTATTTGTATTCAGTTAGAAGTAAAAAAAAAAGGAAAATGGGCAAACAATGCCTACTACTGATGTCAGCATACATGACTGTACATCACGTGTGTCACTGCAGAAACAGTTGTCTTTATGCGACAGAGGAAACATCAAGTCATCCCTGTAACTCAACTAGGAGAAATAAAAGATTACACGAGTAATTATGTCAGCATTCTGACAATTGCACAATAAAAACAGGTGCAATTATTGAAAAAATAAGAAAAATTAAGTGGTTTTCATATTCAAAAATAACAACAACACTAAAAATTTGGACTTGTAATAAATTTACACTGTTCACACTCCAAGTTCTTAATCGTAACAATGCACATGAGACATGGGTTGTTTCATAAGATTTCTCAAAATCAAATCAGTTTTTGATCATATTGTACAGATATTACAATAACATCAGAGCTCTCTCCACTGGCAAGCTTTGACTTTTTTTTTTCCTTGAATACATACGGACCAAAACTTTAAGATACTTAATATATTGGACATCATTCTATCTCAATATTGGCAGCATCCACATTTAGTTAGCAAGTTATTCTTATGGTATTATCTGTAAGACTGTAATTCTATAACACTGATGCAGAGGAGTTCCTGGTGTGGGTGTTTACCTTGTGGCTACCCAAATACATACTGTGTGTCTGAGGCATTGATTTGCAATTAAAATTAGATTTTAAAACCATAGTTTTACAAGGAAGAAGTGTTATTTGTTTCAGTTTAGTTGTCCATAGGCTCTAGTGCACACCTGAGGTAGTGTTAATGTAGGCCATTAATGTTCTGAATGACTTTTGTAGCTGTACAATGGCAATTCAAATCTAAGAACCAATCAACAACTCTTACATGACTGCTAACTGACACAGTACAGCAGCTAAATTCTTAAGTTTTAAGGAGTCTAGCTTTGTAGATCACAAATAACCAACCAACAATTTTATATTTTACCTGTTTCCTTACTGTAATTGTATCTTTTGAAATATCAGTCTTGTCCGTACAGTGTGACTAACTCAGATTAGATGTAAGGCCTTTTATGTTGTGTATATGAGTCATCTGCATTTTTGATGGGAGAGAAAAAAAAAAGAGCAAAAAAACAAAAATGTTTCACCTTCCCTAGTTGGAAAACTGGCCACGGATGGTCAGAGGATAGACAGAGCAAGACTGTAAAACAAACTGTCATTGTTATTTGCTGTGTAAGAATAGTGCAATGTCTCAAGCTTCACCAGCAAACACTGGCTATAAAAAAAAGGGCGAGAGAGAATCAGCAACATGAAAATCAGATCTCAACTCAAATGCCTTTTCCAACAGAAAAACAGAAAAGTAAAAAAAAAACAGCATGAACGAAACTTCACATAGCAGTTCTAAAAAAAAAAACACTTCTTGGTGAGTTAGTGCAGGAAGCAACACTGATGCATTAGTTTGTTAGGAGCCCGGTTAGTACTGCACAGTGTCAGTGGCAGCTGGCAGGTTATTTTAGCTGAGCGTTGCCTTGGTCCAAAAGGGGCCACAGTGTTCGGCCACAGTGTCTATGTGTGTCGGCGTAAGAGTGTTTGTGTGCGCTGTGAGCGTGTGATATCCTTATGTGTAGGAATTGAGGCATTCCTTTGAGCGTGAGGTGATGTCCTGCAGCTCCCGCTCTTCCTTCATTTTGATGTCTTGGTAGGCATGCATTTGACTGGCATCCTTAAGGTAGGCCCAGTTTGCTGAGAGAATCATGAGGAAGTGGATCTGGAAGAGAAGGGTGAGGTGGATGGCCGGTGAGCATGTCAAAGATGCAAAGCAAGCTACAGGAGTCAGAGCTACAGTACGTATAACACGGACATAAAGTTAAGTTTTTTAAAAATGGCCTAACACGTACTGAAAAAGACATATTTGTACAGTTATTGTAACGTTACTGTTACAACCATTACTAAAACTGAAGTTACTACCTTACTATGCACAAAACTACAGAAACTTTTAAGGCAAGAGGATGAGTGAGGAAAGAGCCAGAAGTTGTGCGTGCAAGCTTTAAGTGGCTGTAAAAGCTGGAGGTTAGTGCAAAGCATGATTGACCCTGCTTCATACAGTACCCATTTCAGAATTATAAGAAATAGACCAGGTAGGGATACTTTTGTAAACAAAGATTGTTTATTTTATATAGAAAGTAAAAGCTACAGTCTTGAAAAACTTAGGAGAAAATTAAATATATGAAATATGGAGTATAAGTAACTATAAACAGATCAAAGAATCTGAAAATTGTAAGCATGCAGGCTCAGTGTTAAAGATAAAAACAAATGGCTCTTTAATGGCACTTTGAGAAAGAATAAAAGGAAAAATGTATGAAACAAAAACATCAACTTCATAGCTGAGGCTATAACAGCGTCAGCCCTCATAGAAAAAAAAACATTTACTCTAGTCTAAAATAGGAAGATTTCTGTCTTGTTTTATAAAATACATGGAATTAAACCGAGGCTTAGGGCCTCATGCAGAAGTACACCCCTGGTACTGGCCTAACCCTTCATGTGTGCTATGCTAGGTATGTGCAGTTACTTTGAAATCTACAATACACAACTGGTCACCGTAATACTCATCAGCATAATACAGTTGGTAAAAGTTTTTTTAGTTCAGTTTAGAATCCAACTTGTGACCCAAAAAATAATAATAATAATACTGAAGACTTTCTGTGTTTCGTGGGTTGGTAACAAAATTTTAAGGTTATGCAAATAAGAAAAAACAAAGAAGGCAATTTGCCACTGTCGCAAGTCCTTTTACAAATGTATCACTAGAATTCAGCCTCAGCAAAACTGCTAATCTGGCAGATCAAAAACATGAAGCCTGAGAACATCTTCAATATCTGTCATCAGATGTCCACTTGGACTAACTTCAGAGCCTTACTATATTACTATACTGTACATCTATAGGAGCTTGGTGCAGTCTACGTCTTGATCGGGCCTCAGAATGCCAATTTAGATTGTTTTTAAATTAGTGTGTTAAACCTGCACGAGTGTCTTACAATTAATGAAGGCCTCAGGAGTTCGTGCACAAATTCGCATTTCAGCTCTGACTGCGGTCGACTGATGCTCGTCAGCTTATACAAGGCAAAATACTGCGTTCTAAATACTGTGTGCTTTTTTTTTAATATAAATTTTAAATCTAAGTTACTCCTGCAGTTGATGAAATGGTGCAGGCCAAAACCAACCAGCTTCACATATTACGAATATAAATAACACTATTGTGGGTTCCTAGCTGTGCACGTTCCTCTAAAATCTGATGGTGACAAATGTCTAAAAGTGAGTGCCAAGGAAAGCAGAACAAACCAGCCAACTAAACACCACCCCACTCTGAAGACAACTTTCATCAGGTCTCCTCAGACAAGCAATATCCCTGGATACCAAAAATGCTAAAAGAAGCATATAATCAGCTATTTACACATCATGTGATTACTAATGGAGAGATGTTGATTTTTCTATTCTCAGGTTGTTTTTTTTAGTTCATTTGTTGTCAGTGGCAACTGTCTCTACTCAGCACAGCCTCGAATGGTGCACTGTGCCCTTTAAAACAGTTTAAAACTTAGTGCAGCAGTCTTCTCGACTCTTAAACTTCAAAACAGCAAAGTTATAAGTGGTAGCCATCATGTAGATCAGCTGGTGGAAGAGAACAGAGAAGGTGGTAAGAGTACATGCCGGTGACCTTCTGTCACTAATGTTGGGACAAGTTAGCAAAGTGACCAATCAGTTTTCAGCAGTAAAAGGTAAAATATAAAGATAGTATGATTTAACGATATGTTACTTGTAAATTCATGGTTAAAATATAGCGTTATTTCTGAAAATTAGAACACCAAAAAAGGCAAGCCCAAACTGCACACTCTCCCAACCATCCTAAAATAAAAACAGGGCTGCGTGCATCTAAGCAGATGGTAAACAGCAAATGGAATTTGAGGGAAAAAGCCTACGTGTAATCATCCTTGGCGCAGCTACATAAACCATGTGGGAATGAGGAGAGGAGCACTTGACACATGATTTGCTGATACAAACCGTGCAAAGATGGACTAAAAGGGAGCGGATGGAGAGACTGGAGGGAGGCTTACCAGAGCGATCACAGTGGCTCCTGCCCCGGCACACGCTACGATGTACAGGTGATAAGACAGGTAGAACTGAAAGAAACAACCAGCAGTGATCATTCAGTTATAAAAGCCGTCTTATCCCACCCCACACTGCATGCCTCTGCTGTGATGTGTGGTCTTTGTATAAATGCGTGCGGATAGAAGACAGCATCTCACCTCGCTGGTGTTGCAGATGTCACCTAGCGTAGATCCACAGGCTTTGCCCGGTGTGGCATTCCATGGGATAATTCCTGTAACCAGGGAATTCAATGGTTTACTTTTGCACCCAACAAGTTCCTGTTGTCAATGTAAACCATGATTAAATCTATGAAGTACAACACTTGAGCCACAGTCTAATGAGTTAATGTCCACTGAATGAGCTCAAAGTGCAAAATGATAATGAAATAGATTGAAAAGACTTAATGGATCCCTTTATCATTGTAAGAAGCACAATCCATCCTGTGCAAATTTCAGTATAATGTGTTCTAGTGACTCTGCAGCTTTCCACAGTTTGAGAAAATAACGCTGGCAGGTTTATCTAAGCTTGTGTTTGGAGACATCAAATTATAAAGACAGGTTTGCATTACAAACTGGGGAATTAAAATACAGAGGGCATTTACTAGTTTTAGAGGGTCTAAATCTTTCCAGGTTCTAATCTTTAAAGGGGTGGTTGTCCACTGATTGGAAGGTTGGCGGCCTCTCCGCATGCCGGAGTGTCCTTGGGGGAGACACTGAACCCTAAGTTGCTCCCAGTGGCAGGCAGGCGCCTTGCATGGAAGCTCTGTCACAATGTGTGTGTGAATGGGTGAATGTGAAACAAGTGCTTTGAGTGCCACTAAGGTAGAAAGGCGCTATATACACCGATCAGCCACAACATTATGACCACTGACAGGTGAAGTAAATATCATTGATCATATTGGTACTATGTGGTGTTCTGCTGGAAAACCTTGGATTTTGACATCCATGTTGATGAGACTTAGACACCCAAATAAACATTGTCCCACAACAAGCACACTCCCTCATGTAAATGGAAATCCCAAATGTCACTGGCCTACCCCTGCAGGAAAATGCACCCCACCACATGGTAAAAACATCAAACAATCAGGAACATGTTGAGGAACATGACAATGGCCCAACATGTTGATTTGACCTCCAAACTTCCTACACCCCGTTTTGATCGAGCATCAACAGGATGCAGAGGAACAAGTTTAATTGACAGAGGCCCCACTGCACAAGCCAGAGTACCCAAAGGATCTGGTGCCAACATCCTGGTTCCAGACCCCATAGGACACACAGAAAGGTCCTCTTGTCCATGCCCAATGGTTCAGAGCATTTTTGAGCACATAAGGGGGACCAACACAATGTTAGGCAGGTGGTCATAATGTTATGCCTGATCAGTGTAAATGCAGATCATTTAATGAAAGATTCAGTTAAGCTTACAGGAAATGTAGGATAGCCTTGTTTTGGAGACTGCATCAGTATTGACTATTGTTATTTTAATCTGCTTCTTCCAAGTATCTAAAGTTTATGGCAATGTAATAATAAGTTGCTGGAGTACTTTAAGAAAGATAAGCAAGGTGGAAAAAAATCCAGCAGTTATTTGGCTTAGTATTTGCTATCAGTACTGTAAAGACACAACAAAAATGTGGTTTGCTTAAATGAAAAAGGAGGCACGTTACTTGTTGGTTGAGCTCGACACAATGAAAAGAGATATGGAACAGGTGATAAAGGCCCACAACTAGATATTTTTTTTAATTTTAAGGATTACAGGCCAACATTATAAATTCATACCACCTAATATAGAATATTGTACTGGGTTTTTAGCCATCTGAGTGTCTGCACTAAAAATAAGAGAGTGTGTCAGTTCCTCCATTTAACCTCCAGTGGTTAAGAAAGTGTAACCGATAAGCCGCTACAATTGTATTTGTTCAGTCTCATCTCAAAGCTAATGACACCAACAAAGACATTCTCGGACAAAGTGCTGTTCTCTCACCATACTGACGAACATCCACGCAGATGGAATCGATGTTTGTGAGGTTGGCCATGGGAGACTTCATGGCAGCGCAGGTGGACCACATGTTGTAGAAGAGGAAGACGGGTACGGCAGAAAAGCCAAACACACCGAGCCAGGCCACACCCAGGATGTACGTGAGGAACACAAACTGAGGACACACAAACGTCACATTATCATCACAATATTAGGCAGCTAAATATGGAGCTAAATCTGTTTTTTCCTGCCATACTTCATTCCTATAATGAACCTCATCATCTCGTCTGCATTTTATATTTTTAATCACTTTATTTTGAGTATGTGCTGTTTAAAAGTCAGGTTCAACACAGCAGTGCGGCTGCATTAACATACCATTCCACTGATGCAGCGTCCGCAGATGGTGGTCTTGAACTCGCTGTGCAGTTCCTTCACCGCGCTGGTGGTGTAGAAGCCCTCGGCAAGCAGAATGATCCCATACAGGAAGAAAAATGAAGCGATGCCATAGATGACATACTGCATCAGCTGTATTCTGTTAAAGAGCAATGTCACACGTACAGCTTAGTTGTGCCAGTAAACCTGCAACAGGTTAAATTCAGCAGGCGAGAAAAAAAAATCAAGAACTGATGTTGTTAATCTCCAACGTAACGCCTGCAGAGACCCACTAAAAATGTCAGTACGATAGTAGCATGACAGAGCGCTGTGTGGAAAATAGCTGCAAAGAATATATTTTTATTTGCATGCAATCCTTGAAACATGATGGGATGGTTAATCATAAAAAGATGACTGTGAATGAGACCGTGTCCACATTTCTCTACGAGGTGAGGAGAGACGCTAAGCCAAATGTGGAGATAACAGGTGATGTATGTCTCTGGAAACCATCCACTGAAAGACAGACTGCCTCTGCGGACATCTTAAATTAAACAGTGCACTTCAAATCCACCTCAACATAAAACATATGTGCTGCCCCGTCTCATGTCATTCCTCGTTTATTGTAAAAGGTCCATATTAGGGCTGTTCTCAAAGATAAGGTGAACGTGGGAGACAATGTCGGCTAAAAATAGCCTACATAAAGTCAACCTCATTAAAAGAGCTATCTGTCTTCGGTTTGGAATGCTCTTTACTGTCATGGTTATGTACGAACACGTTTCCCAGTGAGCGTAATGGATCCTACTGTGATGTCAACAAGGGAATATTTGATATAAACACAAAGTTTACCAAGATTAGATAAGCTGAAACTGATAAGTAAACACAGTTATCAGTTTAATCTGTTTCTCAGACTTGCATTACAAGCAGCGCACATGGACTGTGAGGTCACTTACACATTCGTCAGCATGGCGTGATCAGTGGTGACCTTGGAGAAGTGGGTTTCCAGGATGGTCACGGTGCCAGTGAGAGCCACATGGCCACATCCACAGAACAGGGCGACGCCGGAGAAGCAGAGGATAGTAGCCACCAGCGATGCATAGGGCACACCGCCTAAACATTTGATGCAGCACTCGAAGCAACCTGTGCAAAAGAAACATAAAAAAGGTGTCGGGGTAATTGTCAGTTGATGTCATGAAATAATGTTTTATACCAAATTGTTTTACTTTAAAAGGCCATTAAGTGAACTGATATCAACACCAAACACCTGTTCCATATAAGAGACCATGGAAACAATCTTAGAATAATTAAGTATGATAGGTCATATGAATTATCAGACCATCTACAAATAGCGCATTGGGCAAGAGAAAGATTATCGCAATCATTCTGTAACTAATAACAACTTTTCAACAAAGTCTCATGAACAGGAAACAATGCTAACAGGCTCAGTGCATCTGTTCAACAGCTTTCATTAAATTCATCTGTAGTCGTGCTTGATGCTTCCTTTTTGAAACTTCTGCAAGCACCAGTGGAAACAGAGCCGCCTGCTGAGTGCCACTGAGGTTTTACAACCTACACCGCTTTTAATGTTTCATTTGACAATTCATCACTACACTTAAAGGGCACTAATGGCCATCCACCAGGTCAGAGCAATGGGTGTCTGCCAAGCTGTAATGGAAATCAATGACGGCTAACCATGAGGGAAATGAAGTGACCCAGATGGGTCTGTCTCATCCAATGTGTTCTCCTGCCTTGTGAAACGGAGCCAGTCACCACAATGCACCGTCTGTGGACACATGCAAACAGGCCGCAGTGTGCTTCCAATCAGATCCACATGTGTCTGACAGGATGTTGTAGAGTCATAGGACATCCAGGTCAGTGCCTGTTTATGTTTTAAACCTCACACATATGCCTGATGTCACTGTGCAACTACAGGCATTTAAAGCTGCTAGAATCAATATTTTCACATTAACAATGCATCACACAACTATGTGCGAAGTGACAGAGGTCACTCAATGCGTCTAACCCACACACATTAATCCTCTATTCTACAGTTTCATACCATCTGATCACGTGATAGTTTTTTGGGGAAGATTCAAGCTCGACAAGCAGGATGACAAGTTCAACCAATCACATTCCCGATATGATCATATGCCAAATTGAAGTCGTCCATCATCTAAGATTGTGAAAGTGCTGCCTTTTTTTTTGACACACTGCTTGCCCAACTTTAAGTGATGACAGTGATGAAAACAAAGAGGCCTGCAAGTGTATTAGGAAAAGACAGTGTACAGTATAGAAGTCTTTAGAAAAGTTCCCATTAAAAGCTTTGAACACTCTGTTACATACCAACAGCATGAAACACCATTTCATGCAGTCTTTGATTTGGGGTATTAATAACCCTCTGAACCCCAGGCAGTTTTTTTGCTCATGCTATACTTTTTTCTCACTGTGTGCTCATTTTTCACCGCAATATAAAGTCCTGCACCTCTATGGAAACAGCACAACCATGGGTAGAAGTAGAGAGAACTTAAAAGTGTGTTTTGTGCAGTAAAGGAAAATTATAAGGACAAAAGTTGAATTTCTCTGCTTATTTATTTTCTAAAAATTTGAAAAAAAACCTGAAATCAGCATGTACAATCCCTGTACACAAGTACACATAGCTGTTAGCAATACTGGGAAAAATTGTGACTGTACAGACTATGGATATTTTATTATTTATATATTTACATGTGTGGAGTTTGCCTGTTCTACCTGTGCAGCGTGGGTTTTCACCGGGTTCTCCTACTTCCTCCCGCAGTCTCAAAAACATGCCGAGGTTAATTGGTGATTCTAAATTGTCTGTAGGTGTGAATGTGAGTGTGCTTGGTTGTATGTGTTCAAACCCACCAATGTGTTTTGGGGTTCAAAGGTTTAAGTATTCTTCAAGTTATAGGTAACAGGCTCTACATTATATATTGTATGATTTTCATCTTGAAACTGTTACATTCACCCTAAATATTAGACTGTTTCAACTATGTTTTTGTATTTAGTAGGAAAAAAATTAGGTGTATTGGCAGACAGTGCAAAATAAAGACATCTTAGCTCAACACAAATCTGTACTTTTCTTGAAGAAAAGAGACCAAAAATTCCATTCCGCTTGCTTGCCTCTTCCATGAGGCAAGAATCCTGAAAGTTCATCTGTGTTTGTTCTCTGTGCAATGTCATGACAAAGGAAATTAAAACAGATATACTGCTGCTGGGCCAATACTTTTGCAGTCAGATGCTTCGTCCTGACTGTTTGTGTAGCACTGGGAGATAAAAACATTTCTGCGGCCTCGCTGACTGAATAGGAGTTACCATGGCAGCATGTTAACCACAACTCAATGAGTGTGCCCACAGCCGAATCGCTAACTTCTCCCGCAGCCCACATTTCTCCGATGAACATGTCGGGGAGGGACAGTGGGTTGCCGGGAGTCAGATCACAGAGCTCCACAGGATATTGAGCCCAGCTGCAAAGTAAATACAGGTCGTTTAAAGAAAGAGCTGCTCTTGCAGTCGATGGTACTGTCAGGTAGCTCTGATCCAGTAGCAGATGTCGGATTACCCTCAGCGTTAAAGACTGCGTAGGACACAACCGCATAACATAATTTCTGAGCAGTGAAGGATACTGTTTTGAAGAGTTTCCATATGAAAAGTGTGGTTAGGGTTTGTATCTATGAACAAATTCAATGGCACAAGAATGACATATCCAGTAACAACAGTCACTTTTGCTGTGTAATTATGACTTCATTTGAAATGTAATGGAAGAAAAGCATCTTTGCCCCAATTCAAAAAGTATTTGTGTGGTCTTAAACTGTGTTGGGTGCCATAATATCAGCATGTCATGCTTCCATGATTTCTTGAATTTTACTAGATCTGAAATTGAAAAAAACAGTCAAAATGAGCACATATGAGGATATCTAAAATAAGTATGTAACACTTCAAATTCTTCAAAACTGAACATGACATTGACCATGTTGCATCCCTCCTGTCATGGAGAAGGTCAGCCTGAAACGCCTGTATCTGCCATGCTTGTCTAACTCTGTGCACTTACAGAGAGAAAATGTATATCACAGCTGAAAGCCACCAATCCGATCGATACGCCATCAGTTTGATTAGTGTGCACTCAACAAGAGTGAACTCCTTTTCAAGCATCTGTCCATCTAGACTCAGAATGTTGGTTAGACATCTCTGCCTCTCTCTGCCTAAGTGGAGAAACCGTGAGTCACCAGTTGGGTGTTATGCTTAATAGCACAATAAATCCCGGGTGGTATTTTCACAGCTGGACTCGGCATGTTGTCAGGTTAGAATAACTCTATTCGCGAGGCTTTAGTTTTGGGATTAGACATCAGGGAAGACGGAAATGACACCTAAGCCCAATGCAGTCTTGAGCAGTCTTGCACAAAGTACCACAGGGACAGTAGTGTGCACCAAAGTGAAATAAGACTTGTTCAGTAGATAGATTCAAAGCAGAGTGGGGAAAACCATCTGTGATTTATGACATGTTCTTGATTTTAAACCTGCCTACTTCAAAGAAGGCTGCAACTTTCCAAATTTATTCTTGACACTAGATTTTTTTAGTTGTTCCTCTCTTTTTAGAGGCCGCTTAGGCAACCAAGAATGAAATGATAAGATAAATACCATTATCACACTGGTTTATTAAAAAAATAATCTATATAAACTTATCACAAAAACAGGAAACACTAAGACTAACACCTACAGAGCTCACTAATACACATGCTGTGTCTTGTCGGTTTAATCCCCATAAAAATCAAAGTGTAACAACAACAGCTTGTGGTTTTCTAGGGGCTTATACACTGAGATATTTTCCTTCCTTTCCGCAATGTCCTGATGTCAACAGCAAGACTCCATCAGCTTAATATTTACTGGATAGATAAGAAAACAGTATCAGTTTTCTCATCTCAACTCTCTGCAAGAAAATGATCTCAGATTGCACAGAGCATTTTGTAATGTGTACTTCAGTTATAATAGAAACAGCCATTATCTCAGTGTACTGCGTGGGATTTCATAGTATACAGGATATTGCAGGGAACATTTTAGGTCAAATCATCCTCCTCCGCAGGGAATAACAGTAGGAGCTGGTGACTCTCTAAACAACAAGCTTGTAGTAAATGGATCCTGCTGGCTTGTTCTGAGTGGAGAACCATAAATGAAAATCACATTGGGGCCCTTTTCCTCTGATGACATTCACATGCCCCTGACTAATACTCCTGGTCGGACCTCCAACCACTTCAAGACACTCCACATCTCCTTGCTACAGTACATGAATGAAAGGCGTAGAGTGAGAGAAAGACAAGTTAGTGACTGTTGGTAATGACAATGTCTGGCCTTGCAGCAGAAGCTCGATTTGCCACGACGGGATCACGAGGAGAGAGAGAGAAAAAGATGTTTGTGTGAGGAAAAAAGTGTGAGTGTGTCACATTGTGCAAGAGAAACCAAAAAAATAGAACCAGAGAGAGAGTCCAAGAAGCCTTGATACAAAGAGCCACTGTGAGCAGGCCGAGACTGTCCATCACACTGGACTCTCAGGGGCCATTCAGAATAGCAGTGAACCACGGCCCTGCTCTTCCGGCCCACAGGCTGGAGGCCCAGGACAAGCCCACCACTGAGCTCCATCCTGTGTGCCCCTCCAGCGCTGCACACAGCTTCGCCACAATGAGCCACAACAGCCTCTTCACACTCCAGGAGGATCCTGTTTGTCGAGACATCTCAGACCCGTCAGCGTGTGAATGAGATGGCTCATTAAGACCAACACGACTTGCGAGCAAAGCTGGCGAACAGACCCACGACAGACAAACAGACAGACAGAGGCACAGCCTGACAGAAGCAAGAAAATGAGAATGAATCACTGCAACACTGGATTACAAATCTGGCAAAGTGGGCAACTGCTTCTGGACCCCAGAGTTCCAGAAACACCTACGTTTACCGAGTGTTAGTTGGGTCATTTTGTAGTTCTTTTTGACACATTTTATTAGTGTATTTGATAGCCAACAGTAACTAGAGACTGTAAATGAAGGAGGTGAGAAAGGTGGAACGACTCACAACAATGATCCTTTACTGGACTCTAAAGAGGTTGCGCCACTTTGGTCAAAAGTCCACTTTAGTTCTTGCAAATTTGATCATTTACACAATTTTTTCAGCGGATTTAAAAGCACAAAATCTCATATTATCAAATCACTTTAATTAAATCACCACTTGCGAACTGAGTGGAGGACCTGAGGTCATATCAGTATCTGATATTTCTTGGTTTGTCAGCAAAATACTTCCTACTGCTGTCCGCTGTACAGGAAGCAACAGGGGCCCAACAGCAAATGTTTGTCCCTGTGCCTCAGAACATATTAGTGTGGCCATGCATCACTGCAGTTTGCTTGAACTCGGGGTCATCACTAACCCCTGCAGCTGGTCCTGCTTTATCACTGCCCTCCCCTCCATCCTTCAACCACCACCGTCACATAAACACAGCCGGTCGTCACCATAACTGAAATCTTCCAACAGCTGGCATGTTCGCTAGAAAGCGGGAAAATGTCTATATTCTCCCTTACCGGCATGGAGAAATGCCAACAAGCTGCGATCAAGCGGGCCGTAGACATTTTTAAAAGAAACTGTTGGATTTGACGTCGGAACCAGACACAAACACAGACGCCCAAACAGACAATCACATACAACACACACATATACAAGCTGCACATAATCATATGTACATAGGAAAGTGTGTATATGATATGTAAACAAAGTCCACTTAGACACACACAATTTGTGATGAAGACACTGCAACTCTTCCATTTCCCCCCCTAAATCCTGAGCAACAAGGCAGCTCCCAGCTCCATTAAAAGCACCATCCAATTCCAATCTCAAATCTGGGGCCTCATTGCTAACAGATGTGTCTGTTTACAGCTAATGCTAAGTATTGTTGTTTGTTGCTCCATTGGGGCGAGCTGCCAAAACACCATTTATGAGAAAGAGCCTCATTTTCCACACTCTCTGCTGAGAGGAACGATGCCTAAAAAACGCTGTAATGGCCATAATGGTGGTTCTCGAGGGATGAGGGAGATCTGAGCCTGCAAATCTATCAAAAGTGGTCTCACTGTTTACTTATCTAACAAGAGGAACTTAAGCTCTGCCAACTAATCGCTGTTGGCCACAGCTCACCCATGGCTGTGTGTGAAAGGAGCCGGACTGAAGGAGACACACATGCAATAAGAGGCAATAATGGCTCATAATTTTTTATGTGTGTTTGGGGACAAGAAGAAAAAAGATGTGAACATGACTTGTCAAGCAAATTATAGGAGGGTAATAGTCTAATTAATTCTATTCATAAGCCAGTATCTTATACAGTGGGGGCTTACAGGTCCACGGGTCCTCAAATCAGCTTTTTAAGACAAAGACCATGTGATCATAAAATCGCCAACTTGGGACCAGTGCTGCACGTAATTTCCAAACTTTCTTCCCTTTTTATTTCTTGCTTGTCTTTACAGTCTCCTTAAAGACGTAATATCTTCAAGATATTAAAAAAGAAGTAGGTCACACAAAACAATAAGAAAAAACTCTTGGGGGAGGTAATTAAGAGAGACTGCTGGCTGGTTGGTGATATTAGGAGCTGTAGGTGGTAAATTAGCAGTTACAGAAAATAAACAGAACATTGTAGCATTTACAGGATTTCAACAGGTCTTGTGCTATTGCAAGAAAATCGAAAATAAAGTCTAGTATTAAAGCGCCTCTAAGCACGCTGATTTAACCCTTAAAAACTCATCTCTGTGTATCAAATTGCATTTTTATATGTATTTTTTAGCATTAGATGTAACTCCACCCAACCCTTCCCACATGCTGCAACTTGAGCACACCAGCTCACCTACAACTCTGCTCAAACAGGGTGAAAGTATTCTATGTTACACAATGGCAAACTGTAATGCTGAAGTTAATTAGTCATACATGTTAGCACTGGAAACTGATTCTAAAGAGGAATAATGATATAGACAGCCCAGCCCTGCAAGTTGATAGGGATGGTTTGTTACGTTTGTTTCATATAAACCAGGCCAGAAGTGTGAATGCATGCTTTTGAAAGAGTTTTAAGGTAAAATAAATAAATAAATAAATAATTCATGATATGTCTTCTCACATACAAAAACACCATATGGGCATGTTAACAAAAAAAACCTTCATTTTCACCAATGGGGGTCTTTAAGTATAAGTACCCAGATAGAACCTATATGCATGATTTTGTGGTAAAATAATACTGCTATGGTGAAAAAATAGTAGCCCTGGCTGTACAAACCATCTACTGCAGCATCATGCAAGAACCTTCTATTAGAGTTTCAAAGCATGAAACATTTTTAGAATACTACACGATCAAGCAGACTCACAGACACAACAATCTTTCTTGGTAACAGTGTTGTCTGTACAGTATTCTACCTGCAACAGATGTTCAGAACAAAGAGCTTTACAGAAACTTCAAGGCTTCCTGCTGGTTCCTACAAGAAGAGGTTGAGCAAGTTAATGACTCTCCCTCTCTTTAGTCTACACAGTCCTTATGGCTGTCTATTTGTGATGCCGGTTCATTTATCTTCGTCCATGCCACCACCACTGCCACCGTCCGCAACCACCTCATTAATCATCAGCGCCCTCTGAAAGAACAACTCAAACACACCCCGAGGTTTGACTGATCTGCCATTGATTCTGCAACAGCCTCATTGTCCTTAAAAGTGACACTGGCACGATGATGACCGGCGGCAACACTGCAGCCCTCCCACTGCAGGACTGAGGTCTGCTGAAAGCATCCCACAGATTTTAACTAATTAGATCATAAAACAAGCGCAGGCAACATGCTGCAGATGGAGCGTGACGGCGGAGACAACTTTGCAGAGGCAGTGATGCGCAATTTTGCAAATAAACACTTTTTTTGGTGCATGCAAATGCTGAAACAAGGATGCTGCTCTGACATTTCAAAATTGCCCCACTGTGTAAAAAATCTACCCAGCTATTGTGTGGAATGAAACCAAGCGGGCTGGAGAAGGTTAAAGCCCCAGTAAACACACCAGTGAAAAGAACTGAACTGGCTCTTTGTAAGTGCTCATTGGTACCTCTTTTGTCCTGCCTCTGGTCTTGGTTTTCTTCTGATTGAGTTTCCATGGTTGTTTTTCTTCCATCCAGCAAAAATGCTTTCTTTCAGCAAATTCTCTCTTCCTTTCTCTCCCCCCCCCACCACGACTCTCTCCTCTCTTGCTCCCTCTTTCGCTCACTCTCCTTCCAGCATGTCTCTGCTCTCTCTCTCTCTCTCTCTCGCCTCCACGTTCGATCTTTTTCTCGTCCTGCCTCACTAAGGCACCCCTCCACAGTTTCTTTCCTTCTTGTCAGTGGGGACTTTATTGACATTAGTGTGCACCCTAACAAAAAAGTGCATTCACTCTGACTGATTTGGGTTTAAGTTTGCAGGTAGTCAAATTGAACTGTCCTCCCAATGACACACAAATCCACATTCAGACATCCCTGCCTCACAAACTCAGGTAGCACCGTGAATAGCAATCCGCATAAAGCTGCCCAGTGAGAGCAGGAGAGCAGGAACCTCTACTTCAGCTGTGGGTGAAAACCACACTGTTCTGGTGCAGAAAGCCCAAAGGCACACAATCACCTTTGTCTATTTCTCATCTGACCACAACCCAAGAGAGACAAAGGGGGATGTGTGCGTGCTGTGGTGTCGTGGTGTGGTCGAGGTTGAGCCCTTCATCTTCTCATTTGCACCATATGCCCTCTGCTCCTGCAGCATACATTAGCAACCTCTGACCACTGCCTTCCCTCCATCTGGCAGTTTTCTTAATCCTAAAGAGGAAATATGAAAGGGAGGCACATCTGCATTTCCTAAACAGCGTCCTCGGGGCTGATGGAGACAACAGAAGAAGCGGCATGTGAAAATGGGAGAAACAGAGGTTGAAAAAAATATAAAAATTTAAGAGGGGTAAAGGAGCTGATAGGAGTGTGGTGATAAGAGCCAGGAGGATAACAGAATGTAAAACAAGTTGTTAAAAATAACAGAGACAGGGGAAGATGATTGATGAGAAGTGACCGGAGAAACAGACAAGTGAGGGAGACAGGAGAAGAAGATCTTGGCTTGTGTTTGTTTGGCAACAGCAGGCCGGGGAGCCCCAGGGGCATGCTAATGAGAGAAAGGCCTTTCAGCAGGGGGGGGGCTGCTGGAGTGGAGTTGGAGTGGGGTCTTCTCACAGATACCAGACCTCAGAGAGGAGGGGGATCAGCAGGAGGGGGGGAGCCTCAGGGGTCAGGGAAGTGAACTTAGCGGGGATCCCACAACAACAAATGCAGCACTAATCTTGAGGGTTTTTTTTTTTACCATCAGCCCTGTAAAAAGCCAGAAGAACCGGCATCTTCCCTGTGAAGTCGAGACTTCGGCCCATATGTTGAGGTGAGGGTTGTCTGAACTCTGTATACGTGTGTTTACCCCTAATTCAGTGTGAGATTTCCACATCAGATGCACCAGGAGGTCTAGCCTCAAATGAGGTAGATCTTGCACAGGACTAAATCTATCACACTGAACCACACGGGACATTTCATGTTACTGAGATCACCAAGCATCAAAAGCGATCCAGTGACCCATCTGCAAACCTTTAAGAGCGCACGGACAACAAAATGTTTATTGCGCTTGTGTGAAAGGAAACTCAAAACATGTGATCGAGACTGGTCAAAAAAAGTGTTTTTGTGCTGAGTTTAATGTATTCTCAATTCTAGTGCAAAAAAAGACATGTGGTTTTGATTGAAAATAATTACAAATGTACCCTGTGAAAAAAGTTATGTTTTTGGCCTAGACATCAAGCTAGTAAAACTGTTGCTTTTCTTGTCCTTTTTAAAAAAACAAATAAAGATAGAAGGCCCAAATATGTTGCATCTGAGCGCATGTATTAACTGTTACAAAGCTTAGAAAAGTCACACGTTGCAAGGGAAGAAAAAATGCTGCTGTAAAAGTAGAAAACAGAAACTTTGCATGGATAGTATTTATCTACAAATATCTTTTATGAGTTTGGTCTTTGGAGAAAATGCTTTTTCAGCCACAGGGGATTTTTTTTTAAAAATTGCAATACTTGCACAGATCCATGAACACAAGCAGCTAGTATTGAAGATTAGCATGATAGTGAGTCTAATTTTGCTTCACGCACATTTAAAATTGTTGCCCATGCAGCTGATTGGACACAAGATTATGTAGCTTTGAAGTGAATTTCACATTATACTACGCAATACACTACCTAGTTGATTATCTTTATAATAAATGTTGATTGGTGGAACCTTTAATGGAAAAATATCATGTAAAAGTACTCAATGAGTGATGAGAACCAAATGAATAAAGAGCAAAACACTGATTGGACTCAGCTTTACCGAAAACCAGTGACAGACTGAGTGGCTGTGGGAATAATCATGTGAATGTCGAAGTCAAAGCCCCGAGTCCTGCATGTTCGGATTCAGCGTTGAGACAGCGCCACTCCCCTACTTGAGGACACAATCTGAATGATGATGAAGCTCATACAAATGAAGGAGGCTTCATTGTGGGTCAACCTTTCACGCTGTGAGACTGGGGGCCCTGAATACTCCTCAGTGTTCAGTCACCCGTGAAGACCTGCACCCTGCTTGGCTCGGAAAACTGGAGGAAGGACTTTCTCAGGGAACCGGGTCCGGACCCGAGAACCACTTACACCCACTAACAGCCTGAGAAACCAGACTTGCTACTATAGAACAGAGGGGGACAGATTGAGCCGAAATGGGTGTGTAGAGGAGACTGTGTGGGGAATGACTCATTGTGATTCTGATGAAAGGCGGATGAAAACAGACACTGATCATCTAAGTTTCCTTGGACATTTTGCTGCGCTCATGGAAAATATTTCCCATTTCTTGGAGCTTGAGAGTCTTGTAAACATTGTTTTGGCAATTTGTTGCAGCAAGCTTCATTCCTACATGCTGTAGAGGCATTACTGACCTAGTTTTACATGCCGTCCCTCTTCATAGGTCAATCTGCTCTGTATGTCTCCCTCCATGTTGGGCATCAGTCCAAGCTATTGATTGGTTTACAGAAGCACCGTACCACAAACCCATTATACAGATCCATTTATTTGTTTGTTGACCCATTTTCCTCTGCAAGTGTACTGAAGAACAAAAGGGTTACAAATGAATTTGGCCGAACAGTTCAGCACATGGTTTGTTGAAGTCAAATGCCTTCAACTCACCCTAAAAATACAGCTACTATGGCCATATGGTGATTTAACGTAGCGGTCCATGATGAAAAAAATGAAAAAAATCCTCACGCTACTGTGGAAAAAATGAACATGCTAACAGTCCTCATTCATTATGGTGGAGAGTGAGGGGGAAAACCACAGAGGGGTGACTTATAATGAGCCTTGTGCTTCCTTTTGGCTCTGTCAAAAAGCTATAAACTAAGAAAACTCTTTCTTTTCCCTCCAGTGTCATTGTGTACATAACAGAAAAAAGAAATCAGAGGAAACTCTAAGGTCAAAAGGCATTCAGTTCTTTCATGGTGTCAAGCTTGAATTGAGGCTTTTTGACCTACTGTATGAAATTCCCTGGATGTTTGCCGTTTTTTGACTTTTACCAAGTAATGAATGTTTTCTTTATCAATTAATCTAAGACTGTTTCCCAGTGCCAAGGTCTGTAAATGTCAAAAATGGTAGACCACAATGATTTGTCTGACCACCAGCCTGAAAGTACCTTTAAACACGATGTCTGGAACTCAAACACACCCTTCAATCTCCTGTTAGAGACTGTTTCGGTTTAAATGAGCTTTAAATGATACCTGACAGTGTTTAAAATGGTGTTCTTACCAGATGTCGCTGAAATTCAGATTTCATTTACGAACCTTATGAACACAGGACCTCGTCTCTGTAACCGGCCAATACCAAACCTCAAGAACAAAAATCTTTAAACCAACCCCTGCATTATTTTTGTGGTGAAAAATATCGTCCCACGGATCAACTGAATTGTTCCTCAGGCTGAAGAAGTCCACCACAAGAAGAAAGCTAGTCTCTGAACTTCCTGCATCACGGTAGCAGAAATCCAACTCTGCTCTTCGATTTCAACCGCCTCTAATAGAGACATACATTATGTCTTGGTGTTTCCGCCATCGTACAATTTCCAGATTTATTTTCCTCTGACCGGTGTTACTATGAGTGTTTCAACCAAACAATGCCCAGGGTATCTGACTCGGCACTTCTCTAATTGCATGTTTGTGCTGCTATCGTGTTAGGTCTGGAAGTGGACCAGCGCTCAGGGATGCCTGGCAGTCGTGTTTTTCCTCTAAAAATGACTTCACAACCCTGACTCTCTGGCACCTCTGCAGCCACTGTGGTTTTGGCCTTGGTGCGTTTCAAAGAAAAGCAAGACACACAGATGCTTCGTATTATATATTCCTTATAGCGCACAGTACCTTGGATGCTGCCACCATGGCTTGGCAGGACAGAAAACAATTGCTACACCAAAATCTGTAACCTAAAGAATTTCAGTCTGGAGTCAAAAGAGTACATCAGCGCCAGGAAACAGACACATAAACCTACAAAAGAGCGAATGGGCAAGTAGGAGAGCGATACGATGTGTTTATGGTAGCTGCACTCCACCGCCCCCACCATGCAGGCCACAAACTTCCATTTTAGAGAAAAGTAAAGGTCTTAGCATAATTGTTTGTTTCTCTTTCAGTGTGTACTAAATATTTTAATGATGTCTCTGGTCTGGAAGAGGCTTTGGTGCCTTTGCGGTCTGCCACACTTAGATTATGGAGCCATTCAACCAGCAAGAGGTTCTGCAAGGAAACACCTCTCCATTATCCCGTTACAATAATGCTTCATAATAAGCTCTAGTCTTTTCAATCAATATCGAGATCATACTTTCCCAAGAAGCAGAGATTTATAAGAATACCCAGCCTAACCTGAAAAATGTTCAATTAAAAGGTGTAATTCTCTCTATTTTCTCAGATGATGGGATAACAACACCATTAAGCAATTTGCCATGCAAATGCAGTGCCACTTTCCACTGAGGTGACATGCTATCACATTGCTAAATTGAATGTTCCTTATTCTTTTGGATGCTTGTGAGCAGCTGAGAAAGGGTGTTACACATGGACATCTTTGTCGCCTTTAAGTTGATATGGAAAACACATTAAACGCACAGCTGAAATGAATCCAAGTTTGCAAAAGCGGATTAGAACTGCTGTGTTTTTGGCTGCATAATGGCAAAGAAAGGCAGTTTTGTTTATATATCACATACAACCATGAAGGCAGTTTGAAATACTTGACACATTCAAAGCATGACATTCAAAAACAATAAAAGAATATAGCAAAATCAGCTTAGATAGACCAAAATAGGAATAAAAATATGACAAATGACACACAACACATGGAGTTAAACACAAATACAAATAGATGAAATAGGAAATATTGAATGCAAGTCCAATATTCAGTCCAATTTAGCTCTGTTTTGGTCTCCACCACCTTTTGAGAAAAATATCTGGCCGCTTATTTGTTAAATGCTCAATAGATAGTCCCAACTTTGCCTGTGTGTTTTTTTGGGGGGGATCTGGCTGGTCAAACGGAGTTTTTGCTTAAAATAGCAGCCTGCTTTGGTTGGAAATGACAAGGCAACAAGACTCATTAAAAGGCTCATTTTCTGTAGGTGCATCACTATAATATCAGCAAGTAATCATGTAATAAACTGTTGATAAAATGACTTCTTAAAGCTGCTTTTTGCTTTTTCCTCATGCACTTGGAGTCATCGGTCCTAATCTGATTTAATCTGTCTACTCTCTGTTTATATCTGTTTGTCTCATTCACACACATTAACTGCAAACTGGACCCACCTTATCCCTTTACTTTTACATCCAGCACCACCCATATATGACGGTCCATTTAAAGGCACTGAGATTAAAATAAATCCCACAGGACCTCCCTTAATCCTTTAAATACAAAATCTATCACTGTCAGCAATTTTATATTTAGCTCAGCACAAATCACCACTGAGTAACTGGACAGCAGTCAATTTGAATCAGGTGGAAATTACTATTTTGCTAGTTTTATCTTGTATGACAGATGTATGTATTATATGTTGACTGAAATTCATGAAGGAACAGTTATTTTTTATTGTTAACTTACTAAGTTGTGAGAATCTGAAAACCTTGCTTCTGTATCAATTATTATAAAGACCCATGAATTAATTTATGGTTTATCTTTCAGACAAGTGTGCAAAATGCTGCAGCACATAAAGTTTAGCACATGATTTAAAAGGATCTTTGTGGAGAAAACCTGGGCTTGTCACGTCAAGAGGCACAGACGTGGCGTGAAAACGACAGATTTTCCAATTTGATGCTCCAGACTCCATATGTCCACCTTAAACGGAGGATCCTCGCAGCTCAAACGTTCTCACACTCCAGCTGCTTGAATGGCAAACAACACGGGGGCCGGAGACTTTCATTTTCCTACTTGTTGCACAGTGCATGAGCATGTGAACACACACACACACACACAATAGAGACATAATGAAGCACCGAGACATGGAGACAGCAGACGAGACTCTCCAGCTAATCTTGGGGTTTGCTTCCCATGAACAGCCCCCCCACCCCGACCCTCTCTTGTGTCTCCCCCAGCTGCTGGGATCTCTTTCTCTGCGTCACTCCCGTTGGTCCTATTGTCCCCCGACTCACGCTGCCAACCTCTCACCCCTGACCCGAGACTTTACTCTTTTCAAATCCCCTCCAACCCCTTATGAGACAGAGCCTCCTCCTTTCAGCCAGTCAGACCCCTCCATGTCAGGATTTCGCCGTCAGCGCTATGACAACAGAGCAGCCAGATCACTTTAATGCCATTGTTGCGACGGGGCTCCTCCCGTGTATCAAAGCCTCCGCATCCTGGGGCTGGATCCTGGAAGGACGTGAGAGGTGATCGTAACCTGAACCTGACACTTCCACCCCCGCAGAGATGTGTTTGTCCCTCAGCTTTATAGTTTAAGTGCTCAACAATAAGTGGCGAAATACAGTGCATCACAGGAAAAGGATGGAGGCTAGTGACTGGGGGTGTATACGCTACCCCAGCTGACCTCTCTGAGAGTGGGTCAATCCATTACTTTATTGCTTTAAGCACTGATGGGCAGTTTTCTAACAGCAGAGACTGTAATTATCCTGTCCATCAAACTGGACATTGCAAAGCATCCACAGTGCCAAGTGGAACCCATTTAAGGCAGCATCTGATGTTATGCAGTCTCTATCGGTGTCTAAACACTGATGTATTCTGTGAATTATGTCTCCTTAGATGGAAATAGATGATGCATGCTGCAGGTACACTAAATAAAAAATAACCCTGACCTGATGAAATATCGTAAATCATTTTCACCACTTTCTGCTTGCAAGGGCGGACTCTTTTGGCCTTTCAAAGAGATTAAAAATCATGTGCAAAACTACCTAACATGCCATTGCACCGTTTCTTTCTGAGATGTGCGGCATTCCTTGACTTTTCAGTCACTCACGTGTCATACTTCAAATTCAAATTGCCACAACAAACAAAAGGCAATCCACAGAGCTAGATGGTGCTGTCACATGGCATGGGAAAACTTCTGAATACAAGTCACATTATGCACAAATCCGATCTTTCACACACTGCACATTACAGATGCTCTGCTCCTTCGCAACGTTACTTTTCCCCTTTCAGCTGCGGCCGCTCTATTGTTACAGTATTGTTTTCCCATACAGTAGAGGCCAAAAGCTAAGATGACTTATGAGACCTCTCAGTGGTGCAGCTATACTATTCGTACTGCTAACGGATTTCTCCTCTGTTCTGCGTGTGGTTACGAGGTCAAGCTGTTTTTCAGACAGAAACATCTGGGATTTCCTCTCCCCTGAAGCTGCTAGCTGGTATTTCTCTCCTTGTCCCAGTAGTAAACCTACAGTGATTGACACAAAAGCCTTCAAACACTATGAAATGTGCACAAATGGTAAAAATATCACACATTACTGAATCCTCAGCCTTGTCTTTCAAGTCGACAATTTTCTAGCATTCGGCAATTTACTTAAATTGAAATCAATCTTCTCAAAGCCCCAAACGGTCTGTGTCTGTGAAGCAAACAGCCTCCCCAAACATTCTCCCCGAGCTATTGGGTTTCCTGCAGCTGTCGCTTTATAAAAGCTCAGCTATTGCAGATTTTCATCTGCTTGGCAGAAGTGCCTCTTCCTGCCTATCAAGCCTTTCTCTGGAGGATAATAACCAGACAATGCAAACTCTCACTTGGAAACCTTGGTCAGGAAAATGTCTCCTGGCAAGAGGGAATGACTCTTTTAACTATCACATGTGGCACTGCATCACGACAGCATACGCACAGAGGAGTCATGTGTATTTCCTGCATCTTAGATAAGGAACACAGCAAGTTCTGAGGAAACATCTCTGCAAGATTTGCTTTTGTGACAGTTGTATCATAAAAATACTTTGTGTGATATGTTAAATAGGATTTTACACATAATTCTGACTATAAAGGCGAAGAAACACCCATAAAGGGTTACACGGGTATTCATTTAAAATTCCTGCTTAATTCATCCCAAGCGTAGCATTTGGCTGCATCCCAGTGGTCCCAGGCTGTCTGGCACGGCTCTTCATATGGTGAACATTTCTCATTGGTGTGCTGGGGTACCCCAGATGCTTTTGTCTTACGGTTGTTTAGCAGCTGCGTAAAAGCGCTGAGGACAAAGACCTATCTGTGGAGGGTTGAATACACTCAGTGGGCACACAGCCAACAGCTCAATCCTATAGGCTCCCACAGTTGAAAAGCAGACTAATGCATTCTGCTCTCACTTCTGACAGATGATCTTACAGGGAAATTAGCTGGAGGCTCGCTTTATTTCTTCTGAGTCCACTTAAGTAGTTTCACATCTGAACTGTGGTCACTTCAAGCTCCGAAATAATTTTATATATAAGTTTTTCAAACTTAGAAACAATACATGCACTGTGTTTTTCTCCCCATTAAACAGGAAGAAATAATACATTGTGTTGAAAGCCCCAGCAGTCTTAGCTGGCACATCACCTCACCCTCATCTCTGATGATAAAGTGCTGAAAAATATTCAAAAAGCTAACTGTGACAGCTCCTATAAGTTTCTAAAAGGAAATTCTGAAGCCTGGGTCTGGACTTTCTAGCATCTTTGCTGGTTAATCAAACTAAAAAATCAGATTTGAGCAAATGAAAAGACGGTAAAGCTCAGGCAGAACAAGCAGGTAGCAAGTACCACTTAGCTAACCAACCACTGGAGGATGAGACACTTGTCAATCAACCATCAATAGTCTTATTAAAGGAACAGTAATTTTGATAAACTGTTTCAAAAAGTTGGTCGCCAGGAAATCCACAAATGGGTGTCCTGTAAGCATGTTATTGATAGGTAGTTCCAAACAGCTACAGTCAGTGGTAGGTAACAGTTCTTCCTCCTAAAAATCACCTTCATACACCTAAACTGCATTCCCCCATTCTCAAATTTGAGGGAAATGAAATTTCTTCTTGATTACATTTAATCGTGCCATATCACAAGTACATTTCTAATCAACGTGTCTTTTTATTGCTTTACTGCCACTTCTTTTCTACCCAACAAATCATATATTTATTACTGCTGGACTCATCACCATGGTAACCCAGAAAATGGAGGAGAAGCTTCAAACTTGTTGGGCATATTTTAACCCACAACCATGATGTTTTTTTTTCAACCTGTCAAAGTAGTTTTGGCAACAAAACTCATGAAAATGACAGTTATGATTCCACCTCTTAATGGAAACTTTGTATGCCTTTCAAAATAAAAGCATTTCCTGCAACGTCATAGTCATACCTTTCGGAAGGAAAATACGTTTCTTTCAAAAAACAAATAGCAATTTAGTTGTAAGGGAACGTAATTTTTTGAAAGACAGAGCTGCATCTGGAACCTCTGCATTAAAACACAAGAGACTGCGTTGGTGTGGGATGTGCTACTTCAGCTACTGATGAGACCTGGAATACAACTGACAAAGTCCAGTTTGAGTAACAGATGAGCAGGTTGAGTTGGGTTCAACTTATTCCCTGAACTACTTTACTTTTTTCGCAAGATCCCTCTGCTTTACTGCTCCTCATTTAAATGCAGAACGAGGCTGTTGAAGTCAGTCTGAATGTGACCTTCAGCTTCAGCAATTAACCCCAAACTGGTCACCTCACGGCTCTAAGCCTTCTGGTTCATATTCTGAGCCTAACCTAGCACAGGTTTCACGTAGAGCAATCTCACTTTCACTTTTTCTTTACTTACTTACCCACGTCTTTTGGGAATACATGTTTGCCTGTTAAATCAATGTCTCTTGCTTATTTGACATGGAGAAAGTTTATCAAAGCAAATGCATGCTTTGTTGGGTGGTGTGGAAATTCTGCAGAGAGGCCGAATGCCTGTTGGATCAACGAGTAAATGTTCATCAGCTGCAGCATCTCTTTGCTTTCACCCCCTCGTCAACCCATTATTTCCCATAGGCCGTCTGGAACAATCCACTGACTGTGAACAAAACACTGATACAGATTCCACTGACAAATATCACCTCTGCACCCTGCATACATGCACTGATGCCGACATGATGCAAAACCGAAGGGGAAAAAAAAAAATGCATTCGCCAGTTCAGCTTTGATAATCACGGATGTGCTTCTGTAGTCCAGACATAAAGACCAGATTGTATCCTCGGCATATTTTACCCGACACTGGGGTTCAGTTGCTTATGCATATCTGAAAAGCTGCGTTTCCTTGCATATAGGGAGTATTTTCAGATATTTAAATGCCATCCTGTGTCTGTCATGTGGCGGAGCGACTGTGACGTCTCTAGAAACAAGGGTGAACTTACAAACGCACGCACAAAGACACACTTGCATCCCTTCTGTTCAGCTATGAATAGGCTTTTAGCAACAGTGATGGCCAAGGCACATGCTTGAACAGGCATCCCCACTCAGGAACTTCTATTCCTATCATTTCATGTCACAATACTCAATGGCTCTCTTTGTTGTCGGAGGACTTATTAGCTCAACAAATTAACATGACGGCCCTGGCAGACCTGGCTGGAGGGAAACAAAAAAAAAAAAAAAGAAATTGCAAAGGCAGAGGAAAGCAGTGAAGATGAGAGAACAGAGACCCAGAGAGAGAGGGAGAGGGAGAGGATGGGGATTTCAGAGGAAACAAAGTGGAGCAGGAAGAGGAGCAGGAGATGAATGAAGTCCTGATTGAACTAAAGGGGTTTCGTCTTTAGAGCTCCACAGTCGGGAGAAGTACTGTATGGGCCTCATCTGCTGTACAATTACCGAAGATGCTCAGTCACATGCTATGCCAAATGGAAAGAAGCCCAGAAATCATGTAACTATGACAGCAACCACCTCATTATGGAGGATATTCACTGTAATTAATGATTGCAAACCAAAGAGGAAAAGCAATTTAAGAATTATTGATGGTGACACAAAAATGTGGGATCAGTCGTAAAAGGTTGGCAAATTCTTTATGTGGACTCAATCATGTTTCCAGACTCAAGGAAACCCAAGGAAGGCATCTTTTTGGAGTTACCAGGAGAATGTTAGGGTGTACGCAAGCAAACCCAGAACAGCAAAGTTCAGTTTCGCTCCCAGCGGCCTTTGAACATCTCCGCGGTGACTCATCCTTGCAGTCTTGTGTTTTTCCTTCGCATGTCTTGGGAACAGAAGCATGCACATATGACCCGTGGTTTGCCTCTGAGCAGAATAACCATGAGTCAACGAAAAGCAGTGGGGGAAATTATCGGACTGTCTGTTATTGCTCTGTCATTAGCTGACAAGTTGTTGATTCCAAAAGTGCAAAAACACCTCCGCTGGCACAGCACTAGCAGTCATGGGCCTTTCCTCTCAGACTCAGGATGCAGGGTCACAGCGCAAACAGTTCACCACATGAGTCTGTGACACTGATAAACTCCTGATGTGTAATCAGACACTTTCCAGACATCCTAGTTCGGATGAGACCAGGAATGCATAGCATTAAGGTGCCAAAGACAGGCCAACACCTCGGAGAAACCGTGTTTGGGTCATCAAAGGACAGAATCGATCAAATTTTAGCATTAAATCTTCACTTATACTCATAAAACCTGTTGCATACCTCCACATGTACAGTAGCAAACCATGAGCTGAGCCACAGGACTAAAACTATGTGTTTAATTAAAGACACATTCAAGACTGTCAGCTGTGATTATCTCTCCTTTTCTTGATTTACTCAACAGCACTGACTTAACCTTTGGATCTGGTTTGCATTCAACCTTGATGAACTTTTCCACAAGACCACCACGGTGACTTCAAAACACTCCCAACTAGAAGGTTCATGACTTTCCATTGGGAGAAAAAGTCCTTCCTCTACTGCGATCGAAGCTTCAAGAAGAACAGATACACTGTTCACAGTCTTGTCCATAATTTGCTGGATCTGATTAGCTGGATCTCCTTTTGTAAATGTTAAGCACATAATTAAATTTTGTCCTTAAGACATAACTTGAACTTTCCATGTGTGTCTTAGTCACTGCCAACAAGCTCAGAGAAACATAAGAAAAAGAGTCTTTGTTTATGTTTGACATATTTCCTCCCTATAGCTGGAGGGCTTCAATCTGCAGCAATAAAAACTTTGCTAAAATAAGTGCGATCGTCACATGCAAGTAAGAAAATTGTCATCTTCAGGCCAGCTCTTTCATTTTTTCAATTAACAGTTGAACCGAAACCACAACTTTCTCCAGTGTGTTCAGTTATCAAAGGATCCAGACACCAAGAACTTGACGAGACATTTGTGGAGAACGGCTCGCTGTCTCCCTCCGAACTGAGTTCAATGGACTGCAGCCACGTTATCCTCCCACAGCCTTCACACGGGCCAGTGCACTGTTAAATCGTTCGGGGCAAGGACAGAGGAGAATCTCTCTGAAAAACATGCGGCCCCTCGGTGAGGTGAAGGGTGCCATAAAATCAAATTAGACGTAAGTTATGCAACTGAATGACATCTTCCCTTCATGGCTCCACACACAATCAGCTTCACGACATCCTGTTTATTTTGGGGCTGGATCTGCTTCATGCACACAGTTAATCCATTTTTCTCTTTTCAAAGCACTTTTTTTTTTTACACGAAACACAGCAAATCACAGCACAGCAGTATGATATCCATTTCTCTGAAACGACAAAAGGAGAACTTTACAGCAGCTAACAAGTCTCCAAATTAATCTCACAACAAGCTATACTATTTTCCCCCTGAAAGGGCCATGGAGAATATTTGAATATAAAATGGAAGCTTTAGGAAGTGGACAATGCACAAGGGTTGATTGCCATGCAGAGTAATATCTTCTATGAGGCGGAGAATAAGGGTCTGTGGGGAATTAGTTCACAGGGCATCCGCTATGAAACTTGCAATTCAGTGAACTTCTCTCTCTACATTAAGAGCCACTGAAGTCGCACAAAGGAGCAGCTCCAAATTAGGAGCACAAAGGCGCTTCTGTGAGAGCTTCAGAGCGAATTAATGAGCATTGATACACATTCTCACAGTGTTCTTCCCCTGGCCTCAGCTGCACTGTGGCAAACAAGACAAGCTATTAAATGCTGCCCAAACCAATTTAATAGCTCAGAAAAATAGTAGAATTATTATTAGAAAATCAATTAGTGCCACTTTACAGTCTGATATCAAGTCCAGTGTAGAAAGAGGGGACTTTTTTTCCATGCGTGCCAACCCATCTGGTTCACAGTTTATCAGGCAAGTTAGTGGGAAGTTACTAAACTTCTATGGCATGAGCACCTCATTCCTCCTGCAAATCCCCCACCCCCAAGGTTTGGAGCACAGATGGCCAACACTTGGGACTGATTTAAAGATGGGACAGTCTGAACAACTCAGCCCTTCAGATAAAAATTACAAGCTCTGGCAGGAGCTCCAGCCATTGGAGCATCTGACAAATGCAGCTTCCAGTAACTGTGAATCATCCTTTACCAGCAACAACAACCTTTCACCTTGATGACAATCAAAATCTGCAACGTGATCAATCAGTGCTGATTAATATTGATCAATACAGGCAGATAATAAAGGGCGTGGCCAATTGAAAACAAGTTTTGATCGACTCCTTTAGAGAGCCGTGAAGGCAGCAAGTTGATCTGGACTTAACACCTCCGCAGACTAGCACAGAGTTGACTGCAGGAATCCTGGTAATCTCTCTAATCGCTTTCCTCAGGTTGCTTCAGCAGTCTGCTCTAATGCCGATTCTCATGAAACCGGGTCAGGTAAATAGTCCCCGTCTGCAACACTCCCTCGTAGCGCAAAAAGGAAAAAGTTCACCCCTGCTCAGTTTACTTTAAAAACAAGCGGCGCGCCCCGAAAGTTGGAGCGCAGTGCGAGCCGTGCTGTCAATGCGCAGAAGCGACACTTAAAATCCGTCTTACGGGCTGCAGGAACGTTTGTTGGTTAAACTTACCCATGTTTCTTCTCTTGCAGCTTTTCCCCCTAACGCGTCCAAAGTTTGGCGATCGGCTGAAAGTTGAGCCCCAGCTACACTGATGTTGCGTCCTGGGATGCACACTGGCCGCCTGGCTGCTCCGACACTCAACGCTGCGTCCCTGTGGAGACGGCCGGCCTGACGTCACCACGGAGGGGGGATTATACTGATGGGAGGACGGAGCTCTTTCAGCTCTGCCTCCCCCCTCACCTACCAACACCACCCCCTCAGCCCTCATCAAGAAAGTTTTGCAGTTTATTCTTCATGAGCAGCGTTATCTTATTCCTGCAGTCCTGTGCGTAAAGACGCGCATGGATTATCGTATCCACTGCTATGAGGTTGATCAAATAAACTCACTTCAGTCAAGATTAGACTTGAGGATCGAGTGGTGTCAGGTCAGCTGAGTCAAACAGACAAGATAAGACACATCATCTCAAGTCAGGGGTCACTATATGAACGCAGGGATACTTTTTGGCACCAGTTTGTGCCTCTCGTGTATTAGAATTATATTCTAGAGACAGAGCCAACCATTTGTTTTCCAGAAAATCTCTGAAAAACCTCTAACTGCTTTTCTGCTTTTTTCAGACTTTTCAAGGACACTATCTCAATCACAAAAATCCATGCAATGAATGATGCAGATTTATAACCCGTCTCCAAAATTGTGCCAAATTTAGAGATTTCTATTTGTATGTTTTTACATGTAATTGTCTTAAATTGAAAAAAAGAATCTAAAAAGGAATAAAGACATCAGTCCCAATGCCACAAACTCTTTCACCTACCTCAACACTTCCACTAAAGGGCAAGACAAACTTATTTAAATAAACATAGGAACCACAAACATGCATGAATAAAGACACCCACAGTAATCTAAACCTGTACATGCACACACTGCGTCTTTAGTTTTACGGTGTCTGCAGAAAAGAAACCCCAAAGTAACCGTTTTTGCAACCACACTTGCTTGAGTGTACGAGCTTTGTGATTTTAAAGATATCGCTCATGCTTGACTTTGCTTCTGTACACTGGGATAAATGGCAGCCTTTCAAAAAGATGGGGCCTTTAAAGAAACAATACCAATCACCATCAACCCAGCGCGCTGGTATCCGGTATCCAAGGAGGTCTGAGCACCCCCTAATCCAATCCAGTCTTTTCATTGGGGGCCAAGTGGGCAATTCTCAAAGGCTTGTTTCATGGTCAAACAGGGCATCTTCCCAACATGGCGAACACAAAAAAGTGTCTGAAAGGCAAATATTTAACTGGTCAACTTCAGATCCGCACAGACAATATCATCCTTTTTTTCTCAGAGTATATATGTTTTCATTTTAAGCTGACTTTGCACATGTTGTCATTCTTTTTATGTTTGTTTTCTGTGTCACTTTTGGGCTGTATCCAGTTTTTAGTTTCAATTTTTAACATTTTTATGACTTCAACCTGTAGATCTGCTTGAATGGATGTCCATTTATGCCTAACATGGCAACCATCAGTAAGAAGTTTGCTTATTTTTACCATATTTTTTATGTTATGGCTCATTGCCAAATCTTGAAGTGTACTTTCTTTACACCTGGTAAGCCATATATAGATCTACAATAGTATACAATATATCTGGCTGATGTAGCATGAGAATCTGTATTATCAAAAAGCTAAAATGCCACAATCACTCTGTGCCTTTTCTTTCTGTTTGTGTACATGAGCTGCATGTCAGTGTGTGTGTGTGTGTGTGTGAATAGAAGATCTGCATGGGAACGTTCCAGCACTGTGCTGGCTGTTACAGCAGGCACAGCAGCTGGCAGACAGCAGGCATGCAACTGCTATTAGGATGGACCAAAGCAAAACAAAACACATCAGACAAAGCCTTTCTATCCGACATTACACTGTGCATACGGTCATGTCACTTACAGAGCAATACATCCAGGACATGACATTTCACTTTGTGGGTGGATGCTGTTCTTGTTTCCCACCATTAATCTTTAGTACCTCAACAGCATTAGTACAGTATAACAGATTAATAGGTGACATTAAAACACTCCAAATGTCCATTTAAATTACATTCTGGAAATATGCTGTGCAAAAAAATGGGCATGTTTTGCTGCCAACCTCTGTGTCAGGCCAAAGCTGTTTGAGATCCATCAGCCCGCTGATTTATTGAGTGTCTGATTGATGCAAACTAATATCTCCACCAGAGAGGCAATATAAGGAATTACAGCCAAAAGGCCACACATTTCTTGAAGCAATTTTCGCCATTCTAATTTATGTTATGTTCCTAATTAAGAATAAGCACAGTGAAACAGGGATGATGGCAGGCAGTGGAGGCAAATTGAGGTAATCCTGCAGCGTCTAATTGCAAATAAAGAAAAGCTGCTGAAGAGCTGTACCAAACACAACAGCCACCATGGTTACAAACCACTGAGAAAATGGCAGACACTGTGAACGGGCTCAAAATGAGAGGCGGTTTAAAGCGCACTGAGAGCAGAGTTGGCATCAGATTGAATGTTACATGACTTGCTTGGACAATTCTGGCCTACAAGGCGTTCCTTAATGTGTCAGGTCATTAAAGCTGCATAGCAGAAGTTGAATGGCAAAGCTCCCTCCTTATATAGGTCATCAAATGAGAGTTTTTAGTTTCATAAAAGTATCCCCTCTTTGTGGGAAGGAGTCAAGTATGGAATGTTTGCTAAAGATAATTTAATTGATTGCTTCATTTTTTCCAAATACCTTTCTTAGGGTAAACAGATGTTAAGAATAGGACTGCAAACATCCAGCACCACACATTTATGGAAAAGCTCAGTGAGGTTGGTGCTGGCAAAACTTGTTCCAGCTCAAATGTTTTGTGGCCTAATCTGTAGGCACTCATTATATACGGACACATTTGACTGTTTTCCGAGAAAAGCCGTGGTTCAGCAAACAGATAAAATTTCAAAAGTATTTCGACAGTTCCGCTTTTTTTTGTCCTGCAGGCTCCGTTCTGCAGCACATTCAATTTGAAATGAAATAATGGATGCTACAAAGTGCCAACTCTCAGCTTCAATTTTAAGTTGAAAGAACTGCACATGAGATATAGCCCCCTTTTAAAAAAAAACACCAAATAGCAGTGGTTTGAAAAGTAATTGGACATTACTGAATGTATCTTGGGCTGCTTTCTGTTATTTTAATGTTAGTTCATGCACAACAGAGCATAAAGAGTGCATATTCCACTTGCTTGGATGAGGAAGAGCTGAAAGTGGCTGCACTGGAAGTTTGGGAGGGAAGTGTTTGATGATGTTTATAGCTTGATGCCTTTGGGTAGCCAATGATTACACATGATTTTCAACTGAATATAATGAATTTGTCTGACTTAATGTACTGTATACACCGATCAGGCACAATATCATGGTCACTGGTAGGTGAAGTGAATAACAGTGATCATATTGGTACTATGTGGTGTTCTGCTGGAAAACCTTGGATTCTGACATCCGTGTTGATGAGACTTAGACACCCAAATACACATTGTCCCACAACAAGCACACTCCCTCATGGAAATGGAAATCCCAAATGTCACTGGTCTACCCCCGCAGGAAAATGCACCCCACCACATGGAAAAAACATCAAACAATCAGGAACATGTTGAGGAACATGACAATGGACCAACATGTTGATTTGACCTCCAAACTTCCTACACCCCATTGTAATCAAACATCAACAGGATGTAGTGGAATAAGTTTGACTGACAGAGGCTCCACTGCACAAGCCAAACTACCCAAATGATCCAGTGCCAACGTCCTGGTTTCAGACCCCATAGGACACCTTGAGAGGTCCTCTTGTCCATGTCCAATGGTTCAGAGCATTTTTGAGCACATAAGGGGGACCAACACAGTATTAGTCAGGTGGTCATAGTGTTATACCTGATCAGTATGTCTGTCCAATACATATAAAGCCCTAAACTAATACTTTCAGTCTGGGCATCTCTACTCAATGTTTTTTGTGTGTTTATGCTTGTCTCAGACAGATTGTGTCATTTTATTGCTTATAATAAAACTCTGGCTGCAACTGATGATGCAGCTTTCTGGTAAAGAAATCACTCCACTTGTCACTACAAAAAAACTCTGTATCTCCATGTACCCATTATGTAACTGGCTATTGCTGACTTTCATGCTTTAAGATAAACTCGAGCTATAGCCGGTCTGCTGAGATATTCAAAAAAATCTTCTTAAAGCCCGGTGAATAACATAAGAAATGTGTTGCCGCACTGTGCATTTGAACAAAAGGAAACAGCTTAATACAAAATGAGGGAGAATGTAAATCACCGCAAACCGTTTTGCAATTTATATGTTAAATCAAATCCCCTTTGAACACCGAGAATACAACTGTTCCTGGGACTCCTACCCTGTAGTGTAGTGAACAACATGTGAGGTTTAGTGTGGAGTCAACATCTGGTTTAGTATTTGAAGAGAAGTGGAAAATAATGCTCCATTGCCATCTCAAGGAAAATACAGAAGAAGCCTGTTGTTTACCTCCACTGATGAAAAAGAGTTGAATCTATTTAACTTGCCTATAAAACCAGATCCTGCTTGTAAGTTGGAAAAGAAAGTCACTTGTTGGACAAAGCGTGTTTGTGTTAGAATCTCTTATTCACTGGTAATTGTGATTACATCTCAATGGAGTTTAACTAAATAAATGTCTTGGAAGGGTTTTGTGGGGATATCAGTCTCTGCTGGAGGTTCTCAAAACACAAATGCATCACTGGGCGCTTATGAGTCAGAACATACAGTGGAAAAGTGGTGGTGACCGACTCCAGCAGGTCGAGGGGAGTGATGAACATGTAAGCAGCGCTGAGCTCATGTAATTTATTGCCCCTGAGGCTCCGGGAGAGAGGGCAGTCACAAAACAGCTCCACGCACAGCTGGGAGCCGCGCAGAAAGTTAAATCCTAGGCTGGTTATCTCCTCAAGCCCGTGTGTGAGAAGAGAGAATTAAAAAAATCTTGTGTTAGATCACTGTGGAGACTTGTGCTCAAAAATCCAGACTGTTAGAAAACAGAGAAATTGCGTTACATCTGCTGCTCTTGATTTGTGGTGGTGTTAAGAGGGAAAGGATCTGGGAGTGGCCAGATTTTGAGGACTCCACAGACAGACTCAACTCTGGGAAATGGAAAAACAAAGCAACTATGCACACCCTCGTGACTCTGCCAGAGATAATTGGGTCACAGTGACTCTGTTACTCCCCACAGTACACAGGATGCATTAGGAAAAAGAAACCATCAGCTGTGTTTTTGGATGTTCAGACGTGGAACACTTGATTCCGTCACGTATTAAACAAGGGAGAGCAAATATGACAGGAATGAAGTGGATCAAACTTATTCAAGCAAACACTGACTTAATACGAATACAAACTGCTGCTAAATTCCTGCACCACTCCCATCATTTGTTGGCTGGCAGAGAGTACAGTCCTGTAATTCACTTAAGTAGATCGAGGTTCAGTGTTTGACCACGTGTTGCATGTTTTTGAAGCTTATGAATGTGGTGTACGAATACATATTGGTTGGAAAAGAAGCTTTTGGATCTCTTCGCCAAACTGATGGAAACAGGGACAAGAAGTCTATACTATGCTGCCATCTAGTGGGCTATTTTATGGCTTTCCAGAGATGCAAAGAACATGCTCTCTGTACTGCTGACATACACTGATCAGGCATAACATTTTGACCATCTGCCTAATATTATGTTGGTCCCCTTATTTGGTCAATCTGAACCACTGGGCATGGACAAGAGGACCTCTCAGGGTGTCCTATGGGGTCTGGCAACAGGACGTTGGCACTGGATCCTCTGGGTGATCTGTCTTGTGCAGTGGGGCTTCTGTCCATCAAACTTGTTCCACTGCATCCTGTTGATGCTTGATCACAATGGGATGTAGGAAGTTTGGAGGTCAAATCAACATGTTGGGCCATTGTCATGTTCCTCAACATGTTCCTGATTGTTTGATGTTTTTTCCATGTGGTGGGGTGCATTTTCCTGCAGGGGTAGACCAGTGACATTTAGGATTTCCATTTCCATGAGGGAGTGTGCTTGTTGTGGGACAATGTTTATTTGGGTGTCTAAGTCTCATCAACACGGATGTCAGAATCCAAGGTTTTCCAGCAGAACACCACATAGTACCAATATGATCAATCTTATTTACTTCACCTGTCAGTGGGCATAATGTTGTGACTGATCTGTGTATATGTTAAGTGAACTGTGTTCTAGCACAGCAAAAACTAACAAATATCTAAACATTCATTCAGCTTTTCATTATCTTTAATTCTCTTAGCCCATGTGTAACATAAAAACTACTCCATGCAGAGACTGAGGGCAGAGATTTCAAGTCTCCTGCTCACAATTATGTCAGATTTTTAGATGTTCCTGATCCACTGACTCATTCACTGTGTGAGACCTTCTCACTGTGAGCTTTAGTTTCTAGGTCCTGACATTGTGCCTGCTGGTTACTGTCACATTGTCACACCTTACTGAGAGACATAATATGCTGCTATATTAGCAACATCAGTGTTTTTCCTGCACTCACAAGTCAAAAATGTTTGCTGTGAGCAAGACCGACGTAAGGATTTCCAAACTTTCGTAGTGCAGCAGGTTTAGGTATTTCAGTTAGCCATAAGCCTGGGCAAAACAATTTATCTTCCAAAATAGTCGTCATTTATAAAAGGAATATCAGCTCCCAATACACATAACGGGAGCAATAAACAGACAGTCTGACGGATCTAGTTAAACTCAATGATGTAATGGTTTTTTTAAAAACTTCATATATGGAAAGAAGTTTTTTGTTGCAGAGTTTGTTTTACGGTGCTGCCGTGTTCACTGAAATCTACTTTTCCTTCTTGAAATATCAAACGTGATGAATATGGTGCACATTTTCTACTCGACTTGCAATAACAATGTACAGAATTTTATCAGGCAACAACTAATAATTTAAAAATATGTTTATGGTCTTACATGTTTAGTTTTAGGTAAGCTGTATTTATGCTTTTTCTGTATTTAACAGATGTTAAGCTGCAATTTTCCCATTGGGATCAACAAGGATTACTATTTAAACATGGCTGTCTGAGAGTCATTGTTTTCAATCATAATTCAGAGCTCAGACAAATTGACAATAAAAGTGAAACCTGTAGAATTTAACCCCATAATTCAAAGACCAGACATCCTCATCAGTTGGTTTGGATCAGCCTTAATATTTACAGACGTCTGCGTGTACAAATGACACAAAAAAACAATATTGTCCATTTATCAGCTGCTTATGAGGCATTTCCAATTAACAAATGGCATTAATATTATTCTTTTTTCTATTACCAATGCTGAAAGTCAAATTTCTCCAGAGGACTCCTGTTATGTTACCTGACAGATTAAGTAGTGTGTTCGATTTTACCTGAGGGAAATTATCAACTCATTGGATAACAGGCGACTTATGTTTCTTGAATGGTATCACCTCCCAGCAGCTGCTCCACTGTTGACTCCCCTGAGTCTGGAATGAAACCATGTGGAGTTTTTTCTCTCTCTCTCTCTCTCTGTGTGTGTGTGTGTGTGTGTGTGTGTGTGTGTGTGTGTGTGTGTGCATGTGTGGCTTACATCTTGGCCCTTTTTTGAAGTCTTAAAAATAACATTTCTATATCTATATTCAAGGTACAAAACCATGATTGCTGGATGCCATTGCCAGCATTTGAACAATATATTAAACACAATTCTGTAAAGTATCGCACAAGTATTATAAAAAATATTAGTGAGATATCAGTGAAATGTAAAATATCTTTTTTTAAATTATTTTTTATACACATACATACACAAACGTATATATATATATATACATATATGTGTGTACACACAAACAAACAACACATACATATACACACACTACATTATGCACCTAACAGGGCCACACAATATATCGCCAAATTATTGTCATGACAATACAAGGGGACACCTAAACAGAACACAGTAGTATATCGCAAAGCCACTGATGTCCTCCCTTCAAAGAGATTCACAGCCTCTTCACCGACACTGCACAGTAAACTATTGGCAGTAGTTATATACCAGTCATTTTGCGTTTAACATAAGAGATTTTTACATTATCATGTGCACTTTTGCATGCATTGTACATTTCCACTCTTAATTTACAGTCACTCCCAGATAAAAAACAAAAAAATCTATGAGTATTTCTCAAATTTAATATTTAAGTAGCATAAAAATTCCCCGTGTTCAAAGCATTTGACAGGTCTATCCTAAGGGCCCCATATATCACAAAAGGCTTCCTTTTGTTTTTCATTACATATGTAATTTTCTCCATAGCTAGACAAGAGGACATCTCTCTAATCCAATGGCCTAAATAAGATCTATGTGTTGTTTTCCAGTGCTGTGAAATGAGACGTTTGGCGTATAATAGGCAGATGGTAATTAAAGCCTTTTCTTTACTCTGTAATGGCAAGTAGGAAGGAAATATGCCCAGGATAAGTAGTTTAGGTAGAAATGCTATATTAGTACCCATCATACTCTGAATGAGCTGTAATACCTCTTTCTAGAAGAAATGTAAAATATCTAAAAAATGATTTTAGTAAAATATTGTAAAAACAAATCTGTAAAACATATTTTAAAAATGAATAAATAAAATTGTATAGTGGTATAAAATAAGCATAAATCAATATCCAATGCAAAGGAATGTAAAGGAAGAAATAATGCATTCATTTCTGCCCATCTGCTATCTGATTTAAATTTTTGAATAATTCATTCCCTTAGTGATTAATTTTACATCTTCTACTATCACGACAGAGTATTTTCCATTTCACCTCTGTAAGTGAATCTTCTTCCTTCCTCATCAGAAGGATGACAAGTTGTGTTCTTCATGTATCGGCAAGCACAAGCATTACCAAATCCATATATTGACTATTTCTGTGTATGGATAACCTTCAGCACTTGTTCTATAAACATTTGTTATCCTTGAAACTATTAGAACTCCCAAAGGCAATTGTGCCCCATTTAATTGTTGCATCGTTCAAGTTTCATATTGAGACAATGCATCACGGCCTCCATTTACAGAACAGATTACTCTCCACCAGCTCTGAATATAATTTCCCCGTTGCATTTTTTCCCCAACACTGTGCTGATACTAATTGGAGAAAAATGTGTCTTCTCATATTTTATTCATTTACAGGTTTGGTGACCTCCAGTTGGCGAGTGTGGTTTTGTACTTACTTCTACAAGCAGGATTTTCAGAGAATCCATTAAGCACTGTGATTGTCGAATGGATTTTCATCAACAAGCTCCCCCACCGATGCAGCCCCAGTTCTAGTTCTGTGCTGAGGAAAGAGCATATGAGGTGAACGGTGTGGTGGGAACTGGCTGAGCTATATGTCAGGGTGACCCAGACCAACCTATTCCAACAGAAAGCTCTTCTTCTTCTTCTTTATTATCACAGTAAATCAACTTGCCATCACGTGCTTTATACTCTCTGTAATCTATTTTGCTATAATATGCTGTTTATGTTGATGGTGCTCTTTATGCATTTTCGCCGACAGCTCCTCTGCATCATGGGAAATTGGGCCTTTTATACTGTGAACAGTGAACATAATGGTAGATTGTGTTTTGCTGACCTGGTAATAGCGAGCATTCATTACCATTTTCAATTATTTTACCAATGAAGCTTTTCTGATTTTAACGCCTGCAGGATATTAAACCATTTTGACTCACATTTCTTTGCTTTAGATAAGGCAATTTAGGGATAGGGATTTTAAAAAGGGTAAATTATCCTATTTTACGTCTCACACTCAACCCATCCAAACCCCTGCTCCATTGCAGCATAAAAATGGATTTGCAGGATGTTTGCACCTGTGCATCATTAAATATTATGCTACTTCTCATAGCAGAGAGCAAAACATGGCTGAGCTCACTGACACAGGCCAGCAGCGTGGCATTATTTCCCCTGGAGGCCCTGTTTCATTAGAAAACAGACCCATCAGACTGCCACTGGGGAAGGAGTACATCACTGTGCACCTCACTCGCATTGATCCTCACTCAATACAGCCACAGAATGAGAAATGTACATTTCTGAGACGTGCCAAAGCCCCTCAGACAAAGTGTTAATTAAGCGGTGACATACTTCATCCGTGCAGCCGAGTTTCACTCCTGAACTCCACAGAATCGACGTGCTGTTGATGCAGCTGCACGTTCCCGGAGCTTTGCGGAGGGGAAAAGCCCGTTTTTAGGTCAGTGCTCTCGCACTTTCTGCGCAGCCCTTTCAGGACCACAAAAGCCACAGAGGGGAGATGTGCTGCTGTCAGGCAAAGCGGCTCTCACGACACCATCAGTTGCTCTGTGGTCAAGTTGTTCTCTCTGTGCGTCCTTTCCAACAGCTGAGTCTCGGCACATAACCCTGAAAGACTTGGGACGCGGTGTTAAAAACGGAGGCTCCTGGTTTAGGATTTACTCAGTGTGTAACATTAAAGATCCACAGACATTTAAAATGCTGGTATTTAATCAGCTAAATGAAAAAAAAAAAAAGTTATAAAAAATATATCTACTCCTTCCACCTTGAAAAACCCAAAAATGATAGATATGCAAATACTGTCCATTTCAAAGGTTTAGCTACTGAATAAGATATGAAACTTTGCACAGTGAAGGTCAAACAGCTTATGAGTTCCTGCTACTGAATAAAACTGTGTGAGCAAAGAAGTCAACTTATTTGTGCTAAGAACTGAATTTACTACTTGTTTAAAATCATTAAAAATGTGACTTTTAAAATATATTCTATTATTTAGATGATTAGTTTGGATTATTTTTTTTTAACATGCATAACCTTCATGTATATAGTTTAAGTCCTAATTTAAAATCATGCACAGAGTGATTTTTTTGTAATTTTTTCATTTGGATTATTATTTGTTAAAACATGTATAGCCTTTATGAGCTCCTGCTACTTAATAAAACTTTATTCTGAATCCTCAAACAAAATGATCAAAGTAGTCATATTTATATTTTATATTATATTCATGCTAATTCACTACTTGTTTAAAATAATTCACAATGTATTTTTTTGTATTTTTTGTATTGTTAGGATTATTATGTGTAAAACATGCATGACCTTTATGAGTTCCTGCAACTGAGTAGAACTGTGTGATTTGTTCCAAATACTCAAACAAAGTAGTCAAATTATTTCTGCAAGAACTTTAATCCATTATTTGTTTAGAATCATTCACAATGAGATAGTTTGGAATTAATTTTTTGGGTTATTATTTTTTTAAACATGTATAACCTTTATTAGTTCCTGCTACTGAATGCAACTCTGGGATTTGTTTCAAATCCTCAAACAAGGTGATCAAAGTAGTCAAACTATTTGTGCTAGAAATTGAATTCACTTCTTCTTTAAAATCATTCACAATATGATTTTTTTTTTTGGATTAACCTATTTTTATTATTTGGATTATTATTTTTTAAAACATGCATGACCTTTTCTGCCTTCTTCTTAATCCGCTACAGACCATTGACTGATGCCAAATTAAACTGCGCCTGATTGTTTCTCTCCAGCTTGATGAGAACAGCTTCGCCAGATCAATATATCCATTCGTAAAGTAAAATCTAATTGGAAATTGTTGCCCGTTTGCAACTGCTCTGAGACACAGAGCCACTGGCTGGCTGGCTGGCTAGGCAGGCCGAGCCAGAGAGAGCTTTTGGCGAAACCAGATAAGAGTGGGCTTGTTATCTTCCTCATAATGAGAAATCAAACAGATTCCTCTGCTTATGTGGATCCCTCTTCCCCGATATATGGGCAGTGTTTAATTGTGTTCGCCAGCTGAAACCCTCTCAGCTTTTGAGGTTTCATTCGTCATCAGAGAAATACAGCTGCTCCAATCCGCTTATCAATGTGTGTCTCGGTGATGTTTCCATGGAAACTGTGTTTACTGCCCCACAGTGTTCTAAAAATGGTTCCAAAGTGATAATGGTGCCAGAGTAGTGAAAGCAGTGCGAAGATGTGATGAACAATGAAGCCTGACATTGAAACAAAGTGAATCTGAACGTACGAATGCGAAACATACATGTTGTCACTGCAAAGACAAATCCAACGTCTGAAATCATCCAACATTCGAAGAAGTTGTTTGGCTTTTGCCCGTTTTAGTCCTGATTATTTAAGGAAAACGGTAAAAATATCTCTTCCCTGTCTGTCTTTCTCTCCCCACTCCTCTCTTTTCCTTCCAACCACTCTTCACGAATCTTTCTGGCAGCCCTGCAGAGGTGCTATGAGTACAATTTAGCAACACAAATTACAAATCGAAATTGAGGTTCACATTGTGGCAATCTGTGCTCAGTGTGAAGTCCAAATAGTGGAATTAAAAAGGCTAACTAATGTCATTATTCCGCTTTCGTCTTCTAATAATGTGGGTTTTTGTTGGCACGTTACCAAATCCTGGACACCTCGAGATACTTTCCTTTTTATGCAGTGGGATGATCTTTATGTGAGGCTAATTAATGTGAGTTACAGAGTTCTAACCAAATTCATCCTCCTGATTCCTCTCCATCAGTGCTTTTAATTGAAAGTAGAAGACATGATTGACATTTTTAAGCAAATTTTGCTTTTTGAGGAGATAAAAATACACCTAAACAGTCCACTTTTATCCAGAATTATCTCGATATTAAATATCATTTTATCCAATTCCTATAGGATGTTATTCTACAAATGTTTCCCCCCTAAACTGTGACGCTGTCTTTTGAAGAAGACAATAATCAAGTGCCTTAAAGGAGACAGTTACAGTCCTGTTCCCATGGCAATGGGTTTGGGGGGAAATAACTTTGCATTCATCAAGTGGGATTTTACTATCATGGGAGGAAAGCTGGGTTTTATTAAAGCTCTGACATTCAGTTCAGCGTGAAACAACTTTTTTTTTTTGACTGAAATTCTTGCAATTCGCCTGCTCCCTGTCATCTCATAAAATCTTGATGGCAGGTGTTTCTGCTATCATGCACCCATTTGGTGTTGCAATTAAATATCTGCTTGAGTACAATCAGTTTTTTTTCATTAATAGAGAGGAAAAAACATTTAATTTGTTATTTAGAGCAGAGTGTGAAAGGAATATTATTTCTGGTTATTTGACTGGTTAAGTGCCTCTAGTTTCGAGCGATTCGTGGCCATGAATGGACGAGAGCTAAAGCTGTGGTAGCTCTAATTAAATGATCTATAGGCTAAGTTCTGAACACTAAAATGTAAATTCAAGTCTAGCCTCGGCTTTAATGAAAGCGGAGCTGCTCCAGAGACACGCAAAAGATGTGGGAGCTGTCAGGTATCTTCTCCAACTGTCTCTCATTACAGGATGACCTGACAGCTCCACATCGAGTCCATCAACCAAAACCAGGATCCAGACTTTTACTCCAAAAATGAGATTTGAACCATTTTACTGTTTCGCATAAGTGCACTGAAATATACCTTTGCTTGATAATTCTGCTCTTGTAGTTAATTAATGGCAATGGCAACATTGACATTAATCACATTAGTGCCACTGTCTTATAAATAAGTCTTTTTTAATGCTTTGTAATTTGCAACTAATGACATTATTAACTATTAGTAAATAAATTAAACATTGCAGGTCAGTTAGAAACCATTAAAAAAGTAGCTGCAGCCTATGAAAAAAGAATGACTCATTAGTGGAAATGGATGGAAAAGGTTGCTGAAGGTAAAACCTTGACACTGGATGATTCATCTTGACATTATTTGTTTCATCAGGAGCTATGAACAAGAGCCAATGATGGCATAGGATGTATACTTAAGTACACAATCACTAAGGAGGAGCTGACGATGTACTGAAGTGATACAGGACGTGAATGATGCAATGAGCTGAACCTCAAAACGTCTTCAGCATCTTGTGCAGACTTTGTGGTGGTTTACTTTAATAAAGTCTCCATCATCAGTTCAGGGATTTTACAGCTGTACTTTGAAGATACTTTTATATATATATATATATATATCACTTTCAAGAAAGCTTTGATGCCTTTTTCCATTTCAGCATTTAAAATATGAATACTAATCACATTATTGCACCCGTACCTGTATGTAACACAGGAAATGATTAAAAAAGAAGCTGAATTACGAAAAATAAACAACGAACATTTGCCATTTTAGGACGACTTGAGGATTTTTGGGGGAAGCGTTGCAGGATTATCTCAAAAAAACAACAGGCCTGCTAAAAAAAACTAATCAGATTCACGATGAAAAGCATTTTTGGGGTTCTGCAAGCAAACTTCAAAGTAATGCGGCACAGCTGTGAAAACAGTAAAACCTTTTCTGACAGTATAAAGTGAGACGAACGTGATGTGCAGGAGAAGAGACGTGGCATGGGTTCAGTCGAGAAGACGCTGATGCTTGATAATGGAGAACAGTGTGTCTGTGGGCTGCCAGCAATCGTTCTACTTCTTTACTTCGGGTAACACTCAGCAGCTCAGCTCACGAGCTCCAAATGAAAGGCTTCGACTGTAGGTAGTATTTAAGTTTAAATGCACTACTGGGACAGAGAGGAGCGCAGACAAATCTCTGCAGAACAGTCTGCTGCTCACTGGATTCATTTTTGAATGTGACAGTCAGTCATCTTTAATAGGAGTCTTCCATATGACAGGCTGCACGCTAATCACTTTTATGAAGGTATGTTTGTGCAAGCACATCATGTCTTCTATTCTAACAGTGAGCCTTTAACTGTACACCTGCACACATGCCACTATATGACTTCAATCATAATGGTCCCTGTTTCTTCTGACAGACCTGGTGGGACTTCAGAACCAGCTACACATGACAGTATTCCCTGTTCACACAGAATATCGACATGCATTAATATTCAACATTGCACTTTGCATTTAAGAGATTAGTTTTCCATAAATATCTGAAAAAAATGTAGGAAATAAGTGCTGCTGCTCTGACAGTGTCCCTCTTGCTTGTAATTGGTCCCACAACATGCATCTAAGCTCCCCTGCAAAGAAGAAAAAACTGATGGGAACCAGTTGGGCAATTGAAATTGTGTTCAATCTTCAATCTATTCTTGCATCTCTTTGACAGCTGCACAACCCCAGTGACAAAGCTCAGTGAGACAAGCCTGCGAGCTAGAAATAGATAAATTGTGTGCCACCGTCAACATGGAGCACACATTGGCCAGGGAGAAAAAAAAGGAACGTGTGCTGTTTAGGGTTTGGGTGAGTGCACAAAAAAACCCTGGAACTCCGGGGAGACATCCTGACATGTAGGTCTGAGTGAAAAACATGATGGATTCTCTGTGGCTTGAAGATGCAATTGCTGAACAAACTGAACGCGGTTGTTAGAGCTCGATATGATGTATACATCCTGTAAAATGGCGTTTTTTTTCGTGGCTGTTTGAATGCTGAGGATGTATGGGGGTCTAGACTGGGGGATCAGCGGGGGCTTTCAGTGCTCAGTGATGGAGAAAGGCTCTGTGGCTGTCAGGCTGCTCCCACTGATGAAGGGAAGCTGTGATTGACAGATGAGTCTTAGTGGAGACCACTGTTGCTCTCTTCACTTAGCCTGTGGGATAACGCGACCTCTAAGGCACGGCATCCTCCTGTGCATTCACTCTGTGGCTCCTATCTCGAGCATTTTAAACATTTCTCGACGTGAGCAACCTAAACAAGTTCATCATTCTCATGCGTGCCACGTAGGGGCCTCAAAAATAGCTTAATTTTTTGCTATGACAGAGAGCTTATGATAATTGCGTTGGCGCTGGAGAATTCTCAAATCCGTCTTTCTCTTCAAGAATCCCTCTCATTAAATCAGCCGCGTTCTTCCTCCGGCGTGTTGCGTTGTCTCATCAAAAAAAAGAAGCCTACAAACAACTTACGTCTCTGTATCCCTGCTAGGCCTGAGATCAGCTCCATGAGTTGAATTATAGAGCAAAAAAGTCATTAAGTGGGATAAAGATACAAGGAATCGATGGAGCAATGGATACTCTGCAGCTCTCAATTGTCTCCAGTCCAGTGCACATAAGCATCAGGGTGGTAAAGCCTGCTTGTTGTTTCCAGGTGAGCTGTCCGGCCGGTCCACAGCACTGAGGGGTAGGAGGGGGGGATCAATGACAACCACCAACCCCGGCTACATGAAGCTTCCAGCTGGTTACTCCTTCAACCATGTTCCACAAAAGAAATGGCTCTGTGCACGAAAATAGATGCCAATGCTACAGCGGGATAATTTGATATGTATATTATTTGGGGGGGGGGTTGAAACGTTAAAGCAGAGAGATTGATTACAAAAATCCGCTTGGACAACACAATAAACCAGATGACGTAAAACCCTTAATTCCCAGCAGAATAACCAGCAGTAGCAAACCAATCTTTGTTGTGTGTGGGCAGCTTTAAAATAGCGTCTTCGCCTGTCTTGAGTCTCTAATTTTAATAGCTGTGTGGAAACTGCTGGATAAATGAGACAGACAGGCATTTCTCCTCTGAAGGATTGTTCTGTTTTAGGCTCTCCTTTCACACAGACAGTGGCACACATCTCCCTGCCCCTTAATAACATGCAGATTTGACTTGTTCTCCTTTAATTATGTGACCCACCCGGCGCAAAGTCTTTCCTTATGGAAACTAATGGCCAATTGAAGCTCCGGGTAGTTGACATTACACAGACTTGCCAAGTGCAGCTGTCTTATAAAATAAATGACTTGACTGCAAAGAGATTTTTTTTGGCTCTTGCCAGAAGGAAATGTATTCATTAAAGAAAATATCTGGTTTTTATAGATGTTATTTTTTGCCTCGGTGACATCAGAGTCACCCATGGAACTTGCATGATGTGCTGCTTGTCATGATGCTTGCAAGACAAAGGCAAAGTTTGCTAATTAAAAACTAAGTACGTGCACACAGCACATGTGTTAGTTGGTAAATAATTCATATGGACATTCAGTATTTATAGTGGTGAACATGCTGTAGAACAAGTCATGACCTGCACTGACACACTCATGTTAAGTCCCCAGCAAGCCATACATTCCCAAGCATGAGATACAGTGTGACACTTGCAATTTGAAGCCACAGCTTTAAAGGAGCAGGAGGACAGGATGACTTGACCTCCGGCTGAGACAGGCCCAGATGATCTGCAAACTGGTCAGCAACTAAGTGTCAGACCAAAGTGTAATATGGCCCCGAGCAGTTGAAGCAAGTGATGCGCTGAGAGTAATCTTACAACACAAATGCTGTGGTTGGCTTGATGTGAATGAAATATTTTTTTTCTCACTAAGTTTAGCTGCTTCCTCCACAGCACATGCGTGTGTGTTCCAGCGGAATGACTCATTCATGCCTGTGGTCCATGAAGCCTCACAGCCCACTCACATCCTCAGACTGCCAAGTCCCTTCCCAGCCTCAGTATCAATACTAAGAGCTTGTGTTACGTATATAACAAACAATAATTTCTAAGTGGCCTACTAAACCTCAGTTCCTCCACCCTGGAGGCTTCAGCCACCCTGTAGTAGCTATATTTCTTGCCCGTGTGTGTCTGTCAGTCAGCTCTCCTCGGTCTCGCTCTGGGAGGCCAACCTTTCAGCATTTCCAATGATGTGCCTCGGAAATCTGTTTCCAGGGCAACCAGGGTACCAAATACTCTCCCAGCGGCTTCTCGCTGGTGCGTTCTTTGTTTACACTTTTCATATCTGTGAGGATGTAGGTTGCTCTAAACAGACACGGATAGGAATAAAAAAAAATAGCATATTGCGTAAAAACGCAGCCAAGGATGGTGTCAGAGTCACCCACATTACAAATCAGGATTAGAGCTGAATTGTAACCCTGAAAAAAATGATTACAAGAGATTCTTTAAAGCCACATTTTCACTAGAGGATGTCGATTTACAATAAACCCCCAACACTATCCATGTAATGTCTAGTACTTAATTGTTCTACTAGAAAAATTCCTAAAGCCAGTTAATCCTGATGCGCAGCTGCGCGCACTCGGAGTTTCCCCATCACGGCGATCTCGTGAGACAAACGCTATCATTTTAAACTGACAACTGTCGCCATGTAACAGACATCGGAGACAATGTTTGAGTGTCTTTCTGGTGATTACCTCCTTCGTTTATTGGACTTATTGAAAACCAACTCACGTCCACCACTTTTAAACCTTGCGCTTGCGCGTAACGGCACCGGGAGCTGTCCAAGTGCTGAAATGAGAAAAGGCGTTCCTCTCCCATTCCTTGACGGTCCCCACCTGTGAAAGATTTCACTTCACGAGTAACAACACAGGCCGACGGGTTGGTCTTCACAGAGCGAGCTGTTAGATCTCAGCCAGCGCCAGAGCAGGAGCCTCCAGCCGATGCGTCCTGGAGTTTCACCTTCTCGACGTCCGATCCACAGGACTCATGTTTCGTGCCTCCGCTTCGAGAGATCTGTTTTCGGGAGTCAGAGTTTCATGAAACTAAACTATGATCTGTGGCTGCGTTGAGGAATGTCTCCAGTATTTTTGTGTGACACAAGAACACCCAAACGCCCACGACTTGGTCAGGAAGAAAGCGGCGCTCCTATTTGGATTATGTGTTTGACTAATGTAAACATATGGAAGAAATAGAAAAGTGAGCACATGGGGAAACCACCGGGAATGCATCGCTCCTTTATTAAGCTTCTGGCAGCTCTATTTACGTACTTCATGGAGACAAACAACTTCAGGTATGTCCATTTATTTACCAATTATATTTGATTGTGTATATTTAAAATAAATTAATAATATCCCTCATGAAGTTAATAAAATGAGATGAATAATTTAAGTATTTGATGGCTTAGATAAAGAAACGGTATCTAAGAAGTAGCGCAGTTTTTCTGCACAAAGTTGGTAATTGCATGAGTGTTGTTTTGATTAGGATTGATTGAAGTTAGCCTTTATTCACAACTCTTTGCTGATTATGATTGTAATTATAAATGTTTTGTGAGTAGTTAGGTCTATGAAATATTCCTAAAATATATAATATCCCCAGGGAGATTTTTTTAAAGCCCTACAATGACTTTATGGTGACATTTACGCATGTAATTGTCTTATGGTCTCTCCTCCTTTGCCATCACAACAATATCCCATACAAACCTATTAAAAATCTACAGCATGCTGTGTATCTGTGTAGGAATCTTGTATTACGAACAGAATAATCTTCTCTTCAAGAAGATGCACACCACGTCGAAATCACATCCGATACGTGTGTGCGCATTAACGCATTTTCTCCTTTCCCTGTGCGCGTCCATCACTCCCAGGCAGCTGCTAGGCGACAGATAAGCTTTAACTCCTGGTTCTGAGCTCGGACTTCTGTCTGACCAAGTGATTTCATTTTTCTTCCTCACTATGTGTATGTTCCAGAGTTGTGGACGCCAAGGAGCACGATTCCAGATCATCCTCTAACCTGTCTCCATCAGACTTTCTGGACTCACTCATGGGTCGCACGTCCGGGTATGATGCACGAATTAGACCGAATTTTAAAGGTTTGTCTGTCAACATCTTCTAGAAATCTGAGCACACTTCACTTCCCACCTGTAAAAAGTATAATTAGTCACAAATCTGTCACTGAATGCAGCTTAAGTACATTTTTGCTCATGTAGAGATCCACTGACTGTTATCTGTTGCCAGGATACTGTGCTGCCAGCCCTTTGATAAGAACAATCAGTCACTTAAGTTAACATGATGGTCCTGGCTTGAATTAAATCGTGAACTAACCCCTCATCATAACATTGCATGCTTGTTTTCATTTCTGTGAAACTGTGCCAAATGGAATACTCATCTTTGTTAAATAATCATTAAAAAAAAAAACAAGATGGGGGGGGGGGTCTTGTCAGAAAGTCAGATTGGTTCTCACAGCAGACAGGGATGCCACCACGACAGGACAAATGATGGATGGTGGCCCCGTGGCAAGGCTGCAGGCTACTGACTTCCTCTGTTGCTGCTGCTGTGATGCTGAGGACAGACACAGCATCTGTCACTGGAACAGAGCTGAGTGAGAAGAGGCTGCTGGGCCGCTGGGGGCTCCAGGCCGGGTCAGGTGGGCTGGGATTTGTTGGTGGGGTTTTGGGGACTTCGGTAGCTGAAGCAGGCTGCGAGGGGACTGATGGACAGGATTCAGAAACACATGGCCCAGATCTTTACTCTGCATTTGGAAATGTTAAGATTAGTGAGATGGACTTATGAGATGAGACAGCCTGTTTAACACCTGCTTGTATTCCAGAAGGAGGGATGATGCGTTGTTTCCAGCTAATAAAAAGAGGATTATAGAATGAACACTGCAGGTTAAATCTGAATCTTGACCACACACGTCTTCCCATCTTATAGCTCGAGAACAAACACTTTTACAAGAAGCCACTCCGACGTAAGCAGAGGGTTTTTCATCGCGAACCTGCTCATCATACTTTGAAGTGTTGAACTGTATTTCTGATAGCTGACCTAGATTTCCTTGCCGAGTTTGTTGTGAGGAGGCACTGCCTTTTTTTCCCCTGCTTCTGCTGTTAAATGCAACTAGGTGACGATAAAGTGAGGCAAATATTAATACCGAGTGTCATGCAGTATTGATGAGGAAAACACAAGGGGAAGGGCACTGGGAAGGGCTTTACAACTTCGCTTATCAGATAGAGAGAAAAGATTTGCTGTGACTTTAAATGCCATTTTCCAGGCTCCGCAAAGAGACTTCAGGCTACTCTGTGGAGGAAAAAAAAAATACACTTTCATTTGAGCATGCTGGGTAGTTTTTACTTACAGTGTTGGAGTGAATATGCTGATTTGGCAGTGGGGACCAACAGATTACTGTAGAGCTGTCACTGGCTGGTATTTTTCACTATCAAATCATCTGTGAATTGCTTTCTTAATTGATTGTGAATTAATTGCTTGGCAGAAAAATGTAAGAAAATAGTCATTTCCACAGGACAAATATGAAATATTTTATAAAAAAAAAAGTAAAGATATTTTGTTTAACATCATAGAAGGTGAAGAAAATTCACCTTTCAGAGGCTGAAACCAGTGATTTAAACAACTGATCAGAAGAGTTGCCATTTAATTTCCTGGGGATTTCTGTTGATCCAGAAACTGATTAATCAGCTAATCAGTGCAGCTCTAAATTAGTGTTTGTGTGCATGCTGCTGCTTGTGTGTGCATGTATCCTGTGTTTAGTGTCTAAGGAAAAGATGTTAACAGCAAAGGATCAGCAACATTATTACACAAGACATCCCTGCATCAGTACTAAAACAAGCTGACACTGTGACATCATTACTGATTATCATTTTCAGTTGAATTTACTAATTCTGAATGTGAGATCTCTTAAGTTTTGTGCAAGTTTGTGCATGCAACATGTCCCCATCCACTCCTGAAGCTCCCATAAAAAACACAGTACTGCTTTTTGTATCAGTGCATGTTTCCATACAAAGTGAAACAGCAGCTTGTACACCCCAAATTTCTCTCTCTTCCCCACCAACCCACTGATGATCTGTACGCTCTAAGGCTTTCTCCTGTCATGTCATTGTCATTCCATTTCACAGGTCCCCCTGTAAACGTTACATGCAATATTTTTATCAACAGTTTCGGCTCTGTCACTGAGACAACTATGGTGAGTTCCTCCGGCATTTTGGTGGATTTCTGTCCTGTACAATGTGTCAATGTTTTATCTATCCCTCAACCTGCAGGTCCACCAGTTAATGTTACCTGCAACATATTTATCAACAGCTTTGGTTCTATAGCAGAAACTACAATGGTGAGTTGTGTGTTGTTCTAAAGCCCCTGATCCCTTTTCTGGAGTTAAGACTGAATCATCCTGTTTTTACATATCCTAATCTACTTTTTTTTTTTTTTTTAACATTTATTCCATGTTACATCTCCCTACTCATAAAAGCTCCCCCCACTCAAGGGGTCTATTGGCGGGTTATCCAATCAACTGTCGGTTTCTGCTTCCATGATGCCCTTATATGCATGTGCTAGTTCAGGTTTAATAATTTACACAACAATTCCCAAACAGTAGGTCACTTTAAGTATAGCCAATAATTGACGGTGGGGGGTTGGGGCTTTTAAACAAGCTGACGTACAATATGTGATGTGTAAAGGCATCCAGCTGCTACAGGGGTAGAAAATATAAAACCTGCAAGGCACCATTGAAACTAATCAGGATCAAAGGATTCATAATGAGTGATAATAACTACTTAGATCGTGAATGGAAAATGCTAATTCGTGCAGGATCTGGGAACATGCAAGACTGCCAGGGAATTACACAGTTTTAGACAGGCATGCAAATATTTGGAACCGCCAATATGCTGATGAAATGTCAGACAACATAAGGGCCCCTCATCATGATGACATATCAATTACTCTGAGCAACTGAGCTTTGTGGCACTTGGTTTTACTACTAACTGCACTGTCAGAGTTTCCCTCATCAGGCTCCACATCTAATAAACGCTTCATTTAGCCTCTATAATGGCTCTTGCATAATTTTGACGTACAAGAAAAGTTATTTAAAAGGTCAGTGCTTTGTGAATGCAGCCTGCAACAATATCCAATCATCAAAACTGTCATGTGAACATGTGTGATAATTGACATTATACAAGTACCTTGATGACGGTACTGCTGGGTGTTTATCTTTTCAAAATTTGAATTCAAAATCATTTTTCACTCATCCATTCTATCATTTGTCATATATTGTTGCTTTTGATGTTACAGGACTGCCTTTGGAAATGTTTTGTATTATTACAGCAAGGAAAAATGGTACTCAGATCCGTTACCAAAGTAAAAGTAGCTGAAAAATACACTTTTAAAAGTAAAAGCACTCTTTTAATGCATGCATGATCTATGAATTTGTGTATAAACAACATTTTAATGATGTGGTTCATAAAAATGTTGGTTAGATCGTCTATAAAAAGCATCATATTTTTAGGCTGATGATATTTCAATGATGCAAATTAACTGACGCTGAGTATTTCCCTCTGAAATATAGTGATGTTGAAGTATAAGGTATCATTAAATGGAAATACTCAAGTAAAGTACATGTAACTCACATATTTCTGTGTGTCTTAGAATAATTGTGAATACATATCTGCAATATGTACAATATTAAGTGCAATTTTCCTATTTACCTCATCAAAAAGAGGGCTGTGCAATATTAAAAACTGATACCAGTGATCGTCGCACTGCAAAATATGCAAAGCCGCTTGTCGTCTCTGCAGGATTACAGGGTGAACATCTTCCTGCGGCAGAAGTGGAATGACCCTCGGCTGGCGTACAGCAAATACCCAGATTCCTCTCTCGACCTGGATCCGTCCATGCTGGACTCCATATGGAAGCCTGACCTCTTCTTTGCCAACGAGAAAGGAGCCAACTTCCATGATGTCACCACCGACAACAAGCTGCTGCGGATCTTCAAGGATGGGACTGTCCTCTACAGTATCAGGTGAAGTATCAGATGTGTTGTTATAAACCAGTAAAAATGACTCCGGGATTAAATGTAAGAATTTATGCAACAGCTGGATGGTTCAATTCATGATTTGTTTAGTCAGTCGATAGAAAATTACTCAGAAATTGTTTGAAAAATCAATGAATTGACTGAAGACTTCTCCATGGGTTCTTGGGGATTTTCACCGCTGATCTCCTCCAACCCAAGTGATTATTTGATAAAACAATCTGTAGAGTAGTCAATAGTGAAAATACGTGTTAGTTGCAACTCCAGTTTACACCATTTGGTATTACAGTAGTGTAGCTGAGGTGGGAATCTGCACCGAATGAAAGATGATACTGCAGGAGAACCAAAAGCTCAGATGCATACATTACCCCAGGACATGTTCACTTATTGCTTTTCTTACATTTCCTCTCAAACATCAAAGACTGTCTATTTGAAGCATGCACGTTTAAATCGATTTTATCTCATTATGATCACTTCTTTGAAATGGTAAAAATTTACTCAACTGCTATACGTTCCCGTTGTTCAATCTAGATTTTTAATAAAGGAACACTGATTGCAAGAGGGTGAGCTAATCCCAGGGGCACTGTTGAGAATCCCAAGCAAAGATAGAGCCAAAAGCAAAGAAAGAAATCTGTATTCTTGTTCCTCCTGTTGGTGTCTCTGCACAGAAAATTATCTTATAAACTATATCTACATTAAAAAAAAACCATCCAACACACTCAGAATGGATGGGATTTTAAAGGTCTATCAGCCCAAATTTTGAGCAAAGCACAGTTACAAGATATGAAAATGTGTTGTATTGTATTTCAACGCAACTTGAGTCACATTCAGCGTTCAATTCTCTCTGCAATGGTGCGATATAAAGCAGATCAATTTTGAGTCCATTTAGAGAGCAGCTCAAGGCTGAGCGGTGCTCAGGTGTGGAGGTAGAGTGGGTCAACGGGAGAAATGAAAGGTGGTTAGCTGCACTCTCCATTCATGGGAGGAATGACGGAGTGGGCAGACTGCAGAGCACAATGCATCACAGAGACAATACGTTGCAGTAATGAAAGTGTGATAGGAACCTGCTGAAGGGAATCTTACATGATATGTTGGAGGTTATCACACAGGAGAGAAAAAAAGGTACCTGATACAGAGATTACCAAAAAAAATCCTCAGACTGTGATTTAATTTTTCAAGCAAATTGTTTTCAACCCGCTAGTTTAAGCTTTAATAAATATATTTATTTCAAAGTCAAAAAAATATTCATGGTTGTAGACTGACTTTGTATCACATCACAGGTTGACTCTCATTCTGTCGTGTCCAATGGATCTGAAGAACTTTCCAATGGATGTCCAAACTTGCACAATGCAGTTGGAAAGTTGTAAGCACTGATTTTCTCAGCTTGGCCACTGCAATTTTCTAACGTGAGATGCTGCTCTGTATCTAAATTCTTCCGTTCTTTTCTTGTCTCTAGTTGGATACACCATGAATGACTTGATCTTTGAGTGGCTGGAGAACGGTGCAGTGCAGGTGTCAGATGGACTCACCCTGCCTCAGTTCATTATGAGGGACGAGAAGGAGCTGGGCTACTGTACAAAACACTACAACACTGGTCAGGGGACACGCAGGCAAACACTAAAGCTGCTTATATTTCACACAGATTGCACTGTCTAATTTGCAGTTTTCTTGCAGGTAAATTCACCTGCATTGAGGTGAAATTCCACCTTGAGCGGCAGATGGGCTACTACCTGATCCAGATGTACATTCCCTCCCTCCTCATTGTCATCCTCTCATGGGTGTCTTTCTGGATCAATATGGACGCTGCTCCTGCCAGAGTGGCACTGGGCATCACCACTGTGCTTACCATGACCACTCAAAGCTCCGGCTCCAGAGCTTCTCTTCCAAAGGTAAACAACCGTCTTTCATCAGACCGAGTAGCGAGCATGATAGCTGGTCTAACGTAATACATTGCTAAGTTCAGTGCTGACTAGATCAAATGTTGCACATAAAAGCTTCCACTGAAGGAGGATATTGCAAAGGGAATGAGTAAATGCATGCATGGATGCATCTATTTGCATACAATAAGTGTATTTTTATCTGTCATATGCATTTTAAAGAAATGGTACATGGTTGCATAACTACATTGCTGTGATCAAGGTGAAGATCAAACCATTGTAAGTAGTAGAAATCTGATGCTTTTCACAGTTGAGATGTGCTTTGCAGAAATAACTTATGAATTAATGCATTTTTTATTAAAGTTTGATCTAAGGGTGGCATTTTAGAGCCCAAGATCCTCAGTAGCTATACTTATCTGCATCTCCTGCTTGATTAGTCACATGGAAAACATCATTTGGCATAAAAAAAAAAAAAATCAATCCCTGCATTAAACCCAAAGAAATCTTTTAAACATGTATTTCTATCATGGAATGTCATGTATTGAATGTATGTTTTTATCATACATGATATTCAAGACCTACTGCATTTGTATTTTATTACATTTTGTGATTTTTGCTTAATTTCATGAAACAAAACTGATTTCAAAACCATGTCTGCAGCTATTAGAGAGTTATTTGAATAAATTCTTTACATGTGACCGCTAGTAAGCATTTGTGGTTTATTAAAAGGTCTGCAGTACATAATATATGTAACTATGGGGACCTGAAGTCCCAACTGTACTTTGAAAGAAATGCAACCAGTGGTACAATTATACTCTATTTTTTCTTTATGCAGTGGGTCCACAGGAATGAAAATGAGTGATGTTGCAGTTCCCTCTTAATGCAAGACTCAGGCAGCAACATTTCAGACAAAGAATAGATGTAGAACTCGAAAATAAACACAGAATCCATCTAACTCTCAAAACAAAACGAATCATAGGATGCTTCATTTGACAGACATCTGTTATGTGAAAGCTGCTGCAATACATCAGAGGAAAAGAAACTGAAAAGAACTGTGCTGCCCTTTTAACCTGATATCAACAACTCACAATATTCAGCATTCATGTCACAGCAATGAAGATGCGCTCCTTTAAATCAAGTGTATGCGTTACCAACAGCAGTGGTAGTCTGTGGGAGCTTATTTTCAATCAGGGAAAATTGCCATGCATACATTGTGAAGGGTACTGTAGGCACACTGAGAGTCAGATCCTGATGATCAATCACTCTCCACACATCAGTCTGAACACGAGTGCCAAAAGCCACGTCAGAGATTCTCACATGAAAGACACGTATACTGATAAATATTTAAAGAGAAGCCTTTGAGAGCCTCGGTTCACAAAAACAATAACTCCATATGCCTTAAGTACCCTCAAAAAGCTGAGTTGTTTTCTCTCCATGCTAATCAGCTGTCATGATGGGATGAGGTCACACTGATGAGCAGTAAAGGCTTTCTACTTCAGCCTCACTTTTAAAAGAAACAGATCAAAACCAAAGGTACAAACTATTAATACAGCTCTCTTTCTATTAGTAATTAATGCGGCAATTACCTCCCACTGTTCATGGCATTGCAATCACTGACAATACTGGCAGCTATGAAACACTTGTTACCAAACATTATAATTACAGTCATTTAGAAGTCACAGCTAACTCACACACTGAGCAAAATAAAAGGAGAAAACTGAGAAACTAACCGCAAATCAGCTGACAGATCTAACAGATCCGAGACTCACATTTGATAAAGAAGGGTAGCTTAAGAAAAAAATCTACCAACATTACAAGTCAAAGCACAAATTCCTCCTCCATTTGAACTGTGAGCTGATGCTGTCACCTTGAAGGATCTAACAAAGGAAATCTGCTTTCTTTCCCAGGTCTCCTACGTGAAAGCCATTGATATCTGGATGGCTGTGTGTCTGCTCTTTGTATTTGCTGCATTGCTAGAATATGCTGGGGTTAATTTTGTCTCCAGGCAACAGAAAGAGTTCCTTCGCCTGAGGCGGAGACAAAGGAGGAATCAGAAGGTAGGCTTTCAAAGTCCTTACAAGGTTGCTGTTTGGATATCAAACTTTTTAGCCACACTAGTAGTGTGGCTGTCGGGATGTAGGCAATGTTCATAAATCAGTCATAACACTTTGATCCAGAGTGAAATGTCTTGGTAACTAGCGGATGGAACAGTCATTGCTGACCAGAGGATGAATCAAAATGACTCTAGTGATTCTGAGACTTGTTTATAGACACGTACAGGTCAACTTTTTCACTTATGCATTTACGATATTATGAGATTTTAACCTCAGCATCTACTCATTGATTTGGTCCAGAAAGGTATGGGTCTCAAAAGATGTATCTTAATGACTTTGGCCACCATGTGATTGACCAGGTTGCTTTTCAGTAAAATATTTTAAGATCTGTTGAATAGATTTCCATGAAATGTTTTGCAAACGTTCATTTATCCACCATCCAGATGGACCCAAAATCACTAATCGCACATTATCCACAAAGGGCATGACAGTCTGTACATACAGCATACAACAAAATCTGTTGACTTGGGTAAGGACCCTTCAGTAGGAAAAAAGAACCTCAGATAAAGGCTGTGTGAACAGAAAAGACCCGAATAATAATATTTTTTATGTGCAAACACCTGCAAACCTACTAGCATGCTCATCAGCTTCCACTTTGCTTCCCAGCATGGCTACATCCACTTGTTGGGATATTGAAGAAGCTACTACTGTTTGCTTGATTAGGATTCATCCCCTGAAGCAGTCATTCTGAGTGGTTTTTCATTATAGTGCATCAGGTTATCTTGGGAATTTGTTTTAATTAATTTGCGTTCATGTAAGTTCACTGTGCTACAAAATCCCAAGCCTGTGGCCATTAAGGAGTAAAGTATAACATGTGAGCTGCAGTCTTTCATAAAGATATAGTAAGTTCATGTGCATATGGTTTTTCAGGATGAGGATATGCGCGAAGGCCGCTTTAATTTTGCTGGCTACAACATGAGTCAATGTCTGCCGACAAAGGACGGCTCAGCTGTTAAAAACGCTGCTCCAGCGCCGAACCCTCAACCTCCCGTCATAAAGGACACGGATACCATGAGGAAAAAGTTTGTGGACAGAGCCAAGAGGATAGACACAATCTCCAGGGCTGCATTTCCTCTGGCTTTCCTCATCTTTAACGTCTTCTACTGGGTCACCTACAAGATCATCCGGCACGAGGACATCCATAAAAAGTAAAGACTTTACCCTCAACAAAAAACATTCTATTTTTCCTTTCTCAGATTGAGAAATGCTCAGAAAGCACAGAGATGAGTAAACTGTGCAATGAGAGGCACCATGGGGATGACGGCGGTGTTCTTTCAGGGATTATGTACAATGTTCATGCATCACACAGTAATGCTCATGTTCTGATAATGTGAACAGTTCTTGAGGTACAGATGCTTTATTTGTTCTCGTACTGCTGCATCATATTTTCTGAAGAATCAAAGGAAAACGGTTTTAACTCAAGACTTAGTAACATGCTGGAGAAGACGGACCAAAAGTTTTTTTTGAATTAATTCCACCTTGGCGTCGGTACAGCCAAGGGACAAAGTAACATTCCATGGATTCTTAACTGTAAGGTAGCTCAGTCAGACCCTCAAAGACTCTTTGTGATCGCAAAATTTCTTATCAAGGATGTTTTATAGTGTACTGTTGCCATGGCACTTCCTCTCTGTTTGTACAAAATACAGCGGCAACTTCTAAGCTATGTAAACAGTGCGCATACAGATGCACCAAACATTAGGAAGCAGCACACGTCTCAGGCATGAGTGTGAAAAAAGCAGATGAAAATCTGGAATCGGAAATTGGACACTGCATTTTTATGAAATACCTGAGGCCTTAGATATCAAAGATTTGGTGACATGAAGTGTTATGCTTCTCTATTTTTTCAAGCATCTCCTCTTGTTGAGTGGTCTGTCACAGCTGAATGCACCCTTTGAGCTTTTCTACCTATGGCCACACATCCAAAGGTACTTCTTGATGTTTATCCATTATCTCTGAGTGAATTATATATAAAAAAATTCATGGACAACTGATGTCACCTAAAATAATTGTAAGTTACTTTTCAGATGTTTTTAGTTTTGCTTTTAAATCTGAAGTCATTTGTTATATGAACCATCATATATTTCACTGGCATCAAAAAAAGTACAATGGTTGATTTTGAGTGTATAAGTAAAGCCCACAAACTGTGAACACGCGCACCACATTATTCAGTGTTGTCATGAGCCCATATCCACATGAATTCATTTATATTGCAGGTAAATACTCCAGGTATCTTAGGTATGGTTTTAGAGGTTGAGACTATGTTTTTTGTAGATTTAGTCTAAAGAAATATTTATTGTAATGGGGGAAAGGTTATGTTTATAAAATAATATCTTTCTGTATACTTCTTCAACTTCCGTTGTGGACTGTTTCTCTTCACTTGGCTTGTTTGTTGCTGGACGGTGACATTTGTTTGTAGATGAGCTCAACAGTGAAGGACAGATCTGCATAATATTCACGGTACAGAGCAGCTAATGGCCCTTGCACTCCTGACATACTGTGGTGAAGAATTCTTTTCTTGAATGCTATTCACGAAAAAAGGTTATTTACTGGCCTGTACATCAATAAAATTGACTGTGCACCATACTTACTTCATTTCTACCTGTCCTTATAAAGAAGTGACCAGTGTTCTCTACTGTTTGATATCCTCATGCATTTGTGGATCAGCTCGCTTTCTTCTCATAAGAAGAGATGGATGCTTTTCAAGAAAAAATAACAGATCAAATAAGGCACAAACACGAAAATGCTTTTTGCGCTTGGTCGCAGATCGGATCAAAGAAAATGACAAACACAGTCTCTTCTCTTCACCAAGCTGATAAGTCAGGGTGATGACACATGCCATGGATCGCTGGATGGCCCGGGGTGACACAGATATGATCTGACAGTGGGTTTCCATTAATGCATGATAATGGACTTTACACTGTAGTACTGAGATGAGTTAGTGCTCACCTACTGGCTGACTGGAAAATATTGGCAGAAGACCATAGACGCAAGAGGAAAATTGTAATAGACACATATAAACTAAGGAAGATGCTTCCTTAATGCCTCTCACTTGTTGTTACTGCATGTGAGGTCAAACAAACTTCATAAATAATCCAGATATATTATCCTATGAGACATAAGAGTGACCACATCAGTCATTGCTACACAAATAGACATCCAGTATTTACATTATCAGACTAATAATGGCAGTCATTATCGTACTGTGGGTAACATTAGGTTTCATTAACCCTTTTATTTGTTCCATGGTGAATACATGGACTGCAGTAGGTTTCCTGAGAAGGTTGCATGAGTCATCCAACTGCTATTTTAATGCTCAAAACACAGGGATTATAAACTAATCAGTGATACTAATCCTCACATGGAAATACCCCCCATTTCTCACACCACGGCCAAGAAATGCTGCAGTTTGAATATGCGAGGCTGCAGTAGCCTTCTTGCAATCAAGTTCAGCATAACGTCTTATGAAAAGAAAATTATTTGCAGCTTATGATTCTGTTTAAGAGGAAAACAACTTTCCATCATTCATAAGGTTTATTGAGGCTGCTTTGTGAGGTCTGAGAGAGACAAGAAATGAAGGTTGCCATAGCAACTGCACAGCAGTTGATAGGGCCAGTGTGAGAGAAAAGCGGGAAATTAATGAAGTTAAGAACACTTGTGCATGGTTTTGCCAGCAAAGTCTCTTATGCCTTAGCATAAACACTGCACTAAGTCAAAACACATTTTCTACTGTGTTATAGTCATAGAGAAACCAGCTGCTGTTTTCTGTATGTTTTACTTGGAGATTAATGCTCCTATGACAGTCTTCAAACTTCAAAACAAAGGAGAGTCTATGTTATATATTCTTTCTGCTTTGCAAATGCTGTACCAAACATGTAACAATGGGAGCTATGACACTGTACTATTGTTCTTTCTTCAAACGTATTATGGCTTTGTGTTAAAATGCTGCCTTGTCTATAATCTTTAAAGACACAGTATGTAATTTCTGCCATCGGGGGTCTATTCATCAAAACAAAACACTTAGCTTGATGACGTTGTGAAACAGCGTGGTATCTGTAATGTTGTTGTTTTCACCACGATCACCGATGAAAATCTATGTGACGTGACTAAAGCTGTGTCTCAATTCAGGGGCCGCACCCTTCAAAGGGTGCATTTAAAGACCAAATCCATCACATCGGCGTGACAAGGCTGTCCCACTTCAAAGGATTCTTCAAATGCGGGTGAGAAATTAGGTCTTCTTTTCCCGGGCCGCAAAGAATCTATTCCAACCTGATCCAAGATTCATTGCATTACCGGTGACATTTGTATCAAAGAGAATATGGCGCACTCTTCAAATGATTAAGCAAATCATCCAAAACAATGTAAAATTAAAATTTCTGCCTCCATCATTCATCATCATCCATTGGTTATCAGAAATGTCTCTGGCCGTGGCCCGATTGTTCTCTGTCAGGAGCAGTGATACAAAGGGAAGTGTGGGAGCAGGTTGTGAATTTCTCCAAAGGCCAGCATCATACGAAGTCCTGATTCTAAGGAGATGGCCACTGACTTGGCACGGTTAAAAGCAGAAATCATGTCAATATATTGTTAATTGCCAACTTACAAATAGATTATTCTACTATCTATACAGGTAGTCTAGTTAGTGCTCTTAGCGTAGTGCAGCACTGTTATCCATACTGAAAATGTAAAACAAGAATCCTGATTCATTACAAGTGAGCAAGGCAGATAATGTAATGAAGATTAGAGCAGTAGTCTAACTAGTTTGCCTACTTCCTCTTCCTCTCCATGCACTTTCTGAACAATTGTTTACCTTGTTTTCTTGGCTACAGCAGGTAAAGAGACTATGAAGACACTGAGAGGTGACCAAAATGAAACAGACTGTTACTTAGAATAAAATCACTAAACTGTTTTGGTTTGAACATTGTCGGCAAAATTTGGGATGAAGCAGGTCAACAAAACTCATTGGTCTATGCAGTTTTAGACACTGTAACGTAGAAATGAAGCATAAACTTCTACTGAGAACTGTTCGCTTCATGACCAATCAAGACCATTTAAAAATGAATCTGAAAAACCTGACTTAAAAAATCTGACTTGGTCAAATGTTTCAGAAACTCAAAGTAAGTGAACCTTCTATTGAATTCAGTATTTTTTTGGTTTCAGCTGAGATATTTAGCGTTGATTTAATTGCCTGGCATGTTAACCCTCTGAACCCCAGAACCTGTATGAAAGGTATGCTATTTTCAAATAAATTGTCAAAATTATGTAAAATTTCATTAAAATCACTTAATTCTACATGGTTCATTTAAAAAATTGTCCATTTGCAACAACCAGATTCTGCAAAAAACTACAAGTATTTTGCGCTCCTTTATGCAACCGAGAAGCCATGAATTTAAAAGAGCCATATGACAAAGATTCAGGTGCTTTTCGCTTGAACTGCAGGCAGTGTTTACAAAATGTAAAAAGTAAAATATCTGTAGTATGTAGAGCCACCATAACACAGCTGGGCACTTTTTTGGAATATGCATAACCAATTCCAATTTTTGCTTTTTCTTATTTCATGATTTATGGCATAAAACTGTTACACTGCACAAAATGTTTGTGCTTGTCTTTACTTCTAGCCATTGTTGTGCTGTTTCTACGGATGTGCAGGATTTCATATTGAAGTGAAAAATTTGCTCACAGTGAATAAAAATGTGAAAGAAGCAAAATAAAGCAAAACAAAACACCCAGACAAGCTTGTGGTTCAGAGGGTTGAAGGAGAACCATTCATTATGCATGTACAGTTTATTGTCTGTACCATTACGCCTTAGGACCTAATCAAATAGCCTGCTGAGTCATAAGCAAAATTCACAACCTCAACTAATTAGTTACCTCTAATTATTTATTTAGATGTCCTTAAACAAAAGAACATCTAGGTTAAATAATTTAACTACGGAGTCTTTAAACATAAATGTTGCTAACTCATATTTTTTTTCCGTTTAAAATAGAATACCGTCTCCCATGGGAGCTCCGTGTGTTTAGAAGCATGTCCACTACTGTATGTGGGCTGTACACTAGGTGTTATATTGTATATGGAATCAATGGCTGCCCACTCTGTTTGGTTGACCCAGTGAGTTCCACAGTCTGGAGGAGAGGAAAGCCTGTGACCCCAATCGATAACAGTTGACTGCATGCAAAAGCCAGTGGCCTCATCGAGCAGCATCAGTAAAAACATGGCTTAGCATCAGCGTTCACTGTTATGGAGGTCTCAACTGGAGACGATAGCTATGATTCAAATGTAAACAGAAAGGGCCACCCAAGCAACAAAAATGAGAAATAAATAAAATAAAGCTAAACTGGGTGTCATTTATCATTCCCACAGTTTGATAAATCTTAATTTAAAGATTTAAAATTCCGGTATACTGCGAAATACAGAGAGGTGCCTAATGCTAATAGGCTTTTTGGCTTGTGTGAACTCAATTGGCAAGAACTCGAATAGAATAGACGTTCATTTATATGTAAAGGTCCTGTACTCCAGCTTTAAGCTAAGTTATTAAATTTTGCCTTTATTTTTTTTTTTGGCTGATTATGTGCTAATTTGCATTTATCTCATACATCAGATTTACCATTAATAACTTTATTATGAAAAATTATTTGTCTTTTGCTCATTAGTTTTCTAATCCTGGCAGAAATAGGCTTCCACACTAAAGTGGCAGTAGAAGGATGGCATAAGTGTCAAAAAACACAGGGATCTGTCAAGCGCGCTAATAAAGTAGACAGGGTGTAGATTTTCTTTTCTCTATATGCGAGATGTTTCACAGCAACAGCATTATTTATCTACTGCGTCTTCATTCCCCATTAAGGTGAGGGGTGCTTCAGCAGAGGGTAGAAACCCTGCAGTCTTCTTCCACCATTCAGAGTAAATAGAAGTTAACAGGCAATAATGGGATGACAAACCATATATTTTATTGGGGTGGCAGTCGAGGCTCTAAGGGAACACCGATGCAATTGAATTGTCTTTTCCACATGTGATTCACTTCCCCCTGGCCATTTACTGGTGTTATTTACTGTGCAGGATTCAAAAGTCTTCCTCTCTGCTAGAAGTGACAGAGGTGTCTGTATCGCAGCCAAAAGGGGAGGAGGGTGTTTTTCTGCATGTGAGGGATTAAAGCAGCAGAAAAAATAAAAAGTGCTTGTGTGTGATCAGCTTGCATAGTGGCTGAAGTTGAGCTTGCAAACAGAGCCGCAAACTGGAGCTTTATTTACACACCGACATGACAAAAATAGAGTTCCTACTTCTGGAACATTTCATTACCCAACAGCAGCATTACTGCTATAATGTAACACATTTGAAACCACTCATGAAAATTGGAAACTTTTAAGTAATTATGCTTCAACTACTGAGAGCACTACCGTGGCAAGAAGTCCAGTGGAAGCAGTTATGCCCAGTGAAGCAGAGACGATAAAGGTGGTAAAGATGGGGAATTTATTTCTCCTCAGACTGAGTAATACAAACAGATGGTGTAGCTCCCAGAACAAACTAAACTCATTTCCCACTGGGAGGGGAAAAAAAGCCCCTTGACATCCATTTTAGCCCACACTGCTGGTCAAGGTGCCACTGACCTTATGTATCCAGCAAAGACGAGGTAGTTTTAAAAATGATTTTATGTTTTCTTGGATGGATGGAGTTGTAACTACAGCACTAACAGTCTGTGCAGCGTCACAGGAAAAACAGTGCTACGAAGAACTTTTTTTCCCCCCTTTACATCATTTCCCATCAAAATAACTGAACCATGAGGGAAAGTACCACTAAAAGCTTTCATGAGCAGATGTATAAAGCTTTGCACTGCCATCATCTGCTGTCTTTATTCATAACACAAACAGTGTTTCACTCCAGGATGAAAGTGATCTCTGTCTCCCACTGAACAGCACGCAGAAGCCACAGCGACAGACATAAAAGAGCGTTTTTGAACACAGAAGGTCTAAAAGGGACATGAAGAGAAGAATAAGCTGTGCAGAGAGCAGTATCACAACAGTATCAGATTAAGGCTGTGAAATCCAGGAGGTGATCCAATGGAATTGGGCTGAGGCTCTACACAGCAATAGACACAGGATAGATAGAAACCCCAAGAGGCTGTCTGAGCGAGCAGACACTCACAGTTCAGCTCAGTACATGAGCAAGCCAGAAACAGGGGGAAGGTGCTCAGTGCAGTGGCAAATGAACAGAACATACATGATGAATTCTCTTTTTGTCATTACACCTGACACTATTAAAGAGGCGCATTCTGTCCATTAAAAAAACGCTGGAAACACAGACGCAGCGATGGGAATTTCAACAATAATCACGTGTGTGGAATATTAGCTGAGTAAAGTCCTCTAAGTGCTCAAGAGAGCTGCCAAATCCCCTTCGAGTTGGACTTTAGACATGCTTTGGATCAGCTTACGATACCTCCCCACATCCACCAGAGGGCTCAACCTCATCCTAGTCCTCTCCATGTCCTGCTGCCACACCTCCCTACACTTCATAAGTCCCTCTACAGAACTTAGCTCAAGGGTTTCCTCATGTCCAATGCTCTTCTTCTTCTTAGCTTCCTCTTCATCTTCTTCACAGAGCAGCGACGATACAAGATCTCTGAGTGACACCACCTCTTTTTCCAGTGCTAAAGCGAACATTTGTGTTGTACCCTCACCTCTTGTACCTTTGACAGGATGGACGGAGCAGGACACAGGGAGGTACGCCAACAGTGAGTCCAACAACTGGAGCATCTGTAATTGGCTGCAAAGAAAACAGCGGAGCCAGATTTTGCATGCTATTCCATAATACATGTTGCAATGACTTTAGAAAAGACTGAAGTTTCTTGAAGTCTTTTCGCCACGTCTTGTCATTTGTCAGCCAATTCCCAACCAGCTACCTGTTCAGAGTTCATTTGCAGGATTTGTAATTTTAAGTGCTCTGCTCGCCAGAGAATCCTAATCTATTTGATACAGAGAAATATCATGCAGACATACGCCTTAGTCGACTTCAAAGCCTTGTCAACTTTGAATCTATTAATATAAATTGAGCAGTGGCCACCTCTACTTGCAGAACTACCTTTCCTTTTTCTTTTACATAAAACTGAATAATGCACGAGATTCCCAGATGGCGGTGTTTCAGCCAATACACCAAGCAGTAAGATTACATTTGATTTTTAACTGAATTTCTTGGATTTTTCTGACTTTACAAAGAAATCAAATCAGCATGTAGCATTTCAGATCATACTACATGAATTTGGCTATTCATAAGAAAAACCACAAAGCATGAAAACGACATTCAGGAAATAGAATGTAAAGACCAAATGTGGCCTATTGAAGGTGCACTGTGGAGTTAATGCTAATAGTATGCTAATATGGAGCATTGTTGCTCCTTGTGGATCCCTATATTTTTTTCTTGTTTGTGTATTTTATGCAAAGGAAACACTTAATTTCAACACAAAAATATGCATTCTTTCACTGTGTGAATCGATAATTAAACTACATTCAACTAAAACAACTATCTAAATCAACAACTCTGAGACTGGATCATTCCTAATGGTGTCATTAAAAAAAAAAAGATTTACCTGGAATGGACAGACAGCTCCCCTTGGAAAGGGGTAATCTGATGCCAGCGCAGCAGCATGAGAGCAGATGGTCCTGAAGAATTTAATAGTAGATACTCAGGGCACACTTCTATCTTCTTACAGCCCACTCTTTTCTGAATCCAGCCATCTATATCACCTAAACTGTAATCAGGTGAGTCTATATAGAAGACCCAGCAATCCAGCACTGTCAATAGACTCAGCAAGTCCTCTCTAACCTCATCTGGACGAAAAAAGAGGAAGACAATAATGAACATCCATGTGTGAGGATAACAATCACAAGTCGTGCTTTTGTGAGTTTACCTGTTTTGAGTTGAGGGTTTTTCAGCAGCTGGGATTGGAAATCATCATTAATGTCTAATGCGACTTCACCACAATGCAGAACAGCCGGTGTTGGATTGCTCATGAGGGCAAAAGCATCTCGTCTTTGGATGTAATGGAGCATGACACGGCACTTGACACAGCCAGAGTTCAACAGAGGCATCAGCTTGGTCATTGCAGTCACAGCCAGTCTGCGTGTGTTGAGATCATTGGGTCTGCTGGCGTTATGCTGCTTGCTTCTTTTGGCTGCAGGCTCTGAGAACGTGGAGGCAGAGGAGGATGATGATGGGCAGGGCGCAGGGAGCCAGGACACTTGGCTCCGGGTCTGGATGACTGCGGGCGTTGAGCTCTGGCCCACCTCTGTCAGGATGGATAAGCTCAAACTGCTCACTGGTCTGGAACAAAAATAACACATCACTAGCAATCAGATATCACATGGACAGTGGATAATGACGCTGGAAATGAGATACAAAACTACAGACTGGGAGTTTGAGTGAAGACTGCTTGTGGACTGATTAACACCAATATTTCCAAGAGGTGAAATTACATCAACACGCCAATCAAAATAGCAATATAAGGGCTCTTGAGGCTGTCATGCCAGAAGTAGTTTTCTCAAATGAAGACAACAGGAACAGGTGGATGGAGGAATCTGATAGCTTTTTGTTTCCACAAAAGGAGCTTGGAGAGTTATTAAAAACTTGTTGCCATGGTGACCACCTAGTCACCTTGCATCTGCCTTGAAGTCTGGGGCAATCAAAGAGGCAAATAAACATCCTTACTCAATTAGAGTTGAGTTTCTTCACCAGAATGCTTCATTGATTTAGTCACATGACAGCTTTTTTGTGTGATTTGTTCAACATGATCCGTCCACCTTGACAAAAGTTGAAATAAATCTAATCAGGTAGCAATGATATGGTCTGACAGCTGGACAGTAGTACTTCTCATTTGATTAAAACACTGAGTGCCATATTAATATTGCCTGTGTCCTTGCATTGCATGGATCCACTCAACTTGATCGACTTATCATGCCTGGCAAGACATCAAATTGATGGAGTGTTTCAAAAGAAGCCCTACCAAGTGTTTGGATAGTGTCAAGTTCTTTGGGCCATATTTCAAGAAAGCTGATACTTCGGTCCATAAAGCTCACATAGCAAAAAACTTGAATTATTATTCAATTAAAAAGAATAGAAAATCTTTACCGAGAGTCGTCACTACTTAGTATCACTCCAACAATCATTTGGTCCTCTGTGATGCGATGCCAAAGCTTGTCAATTTGAGGTTTTGAAGACACTGTTGGCATGTGTTGCATCTTGTCATCCAAGACCTCATCCTTTGACTCATCATCACAGTCCCACAGAGCAGTGAGGCCTTCCTAGACAGAGAGTGCAAAGACTATAATCAGCAATGACAAGTGTGTGACAGCAGTGACACCAATAGCAGTTTGTGTCAGACATTTCAATTTGAACAACAGCCATTTAGGCACAGACGTAGCGGATTTCATTGAAAAACAAAGACTGTTGCTGTTGGTCAAAAGAGAGGGGAAGTATTTGAAATGTGCTTTTCAGAAATGTTTGTTTTGGGAGATGAGCCATACACCACAGGTTTTTAATTAAATGTAACACATGCCAGTGTGATGGCAATTTACTTAATGAATGCTGCTGAAAATTAAAAAGCTAGTATCCAGATTACAAATTAGAAATGTCTTGCACCAATCTTCCATGCCATTTTTTTGTTGGCTAATTTTAAATCTGGCCAAGGAACTGCAGTTGAACAACATGGCCTAATCTCCTGTCTAAGTACTTTAACATTTCTAATATGAAAACACACAATATGTTGTAAATAAATAGAGTAAGACAATGTGTATTTTTTTGTCATGGCTGTACATGTAGTAATTTCCTTAATGAATGCTGCTGAAAATTAAAAAGCTAGTATCCGGATTACTAATTAAAATTGTCTTGTACCAATGTTACATGCCATTTTTTGATGGCTAATTTTAAATCTGGTAAAGGAACCACAGTTGAAGAACATGTCGTAATCTCCTGTCTAAGTACTTTAACTAACATTCCTGATAAGAGCACACAAAGTATGTTATGATCAAACACTGTAACCCCCAATGCACCTTTTTTCCTTCTGTCACGGTTGTACATGCATGTTTCTTTACATAAACAGTACCTGCTCATGCTGAGTGAGAACAGCCTCTGTTCCTGAGACCACATCGGTCAGGGCTCCGACCGACTGCTGTAGAACTCTGCCCTTCACTCTCACTTCTCGTTGAAGCTCTTGAAGCACGATCAAGCCACTCTAAATTAGAAATCATATTTGATTGACAGTACACATTATAAATTGAGCACACACTGAGCAACTGAAATTAGGTTCAGCTGGAGTAGGCTGGCATCTCACACAAATGCCATTCTCAGGTCACTGACTTTGCAATGCAATATGAACAGACAATACAGATTTAATTACATTATCATCATAACATACATATGGATATTTTTCCAGTTTTGATATACATCCATAAATGATGTATGTAGAACAATGAACTGATAATATAAAGGATAGTGTCAACTTGTTTCACACATATAAAATGCAAATATGAATTACTCTTTTTTTTTCATATTTTTTTGGGGGGCAGAATTTTTTCAATTTTTATTGACAGAGACAGAGTGAAAGGGGGATAGATGGGAGTACATGCAGAAATGTCTTGAGCTGTACTCGAACTCATAACCGCTGCAAAGGGACTGTGACCATGTGGTATTACCTTAACTCAGTGAGCTAAATGGCAGCCCTACTCATTTATTTTTGTTATAACCAATAATTAATAATTTACTAAATTTGATATGATAACACTAAAAGACACTGACATTCAGTTATTATTATTATATAGTTACTATCAAAACGTCAAGACCTAAAGAGAATTGAAATGATCAAAACTGCAACACGGCCACATGCATTATCCAAATCACAAGATAAGATAAAATGAAGTGTGTCACAACATACCATTACAAATAAAGCACTGCTATATTGCTAAGATGCTTTGGCCTACAAACCATATTGTTCAGACATAAGGACACTTGCTTGTTCGGTATAGGTACGTTAAAATCAAATTAAATCTATTTATATAGCACGTTGAAAACACCCTGAGTTGACCAAAGTGCTGTACAAGTTATCAGACAGGCAGCAACAAAAGGATGTGCAAAATATCAAGACAGGGTAAAACTAGTAAATTCAATTTGTAAAACTAAATAAAACGCTGACTGATATTGCAAAATAATTGCAGTATTTACTTTCTATACTTCACGCATATCGTCCAGCCCTAATTAAAACTGTAATTCCAGTTCTACCACACCTACTCCAGTAATGTGTTATAAAAACTCACTTGCAGTCTGGACTCTAAAGCCTGAAGAGTGAGGAGATAGTTCTCTGCTGGAGGAGAAGATGTCTTTGGTGTTTCTGTGTCCTGGCCACGCTGAAATAGAGATTTCAATTAGCCATGCTGGTCTATGTCACATTTGGTCTTTCAAAAGGTAAATTTATGTAACTTTGAAGTAGCATAGTGTAGCTCTGTAACAAAATATGCCTTACAGAGTATGAAATACCACAGAGGTCAGTGATGAGAAATTTTTCCAATGGCTGTCCTGCTGCACCTTGATCCTTAAAAACCAGCAGCATCTGGTCTGTTCCACATCCCAAGAAGTCATCCACATGAACTGAGCTGACGCCCGACCAGCAGGAGGCTATCTGGAGAGGAGTGTTTAACAAAGGGGGCTTGTTAAAACCTGTAAAGTCAATGTGAGTAGATCTAATGATTATGACACCTCTGTTTTACATACCTGAAATGTTTCCTTCCATACTGCGCAAACGTGCCCCTGGTGAAAGGTTATAACCAACAGGCAACCATTTCTTCCTGTGTCAACTACCTGAATATTTTCAGGTTGCTCAAAGGGTAGTTGACATATTTCTTTTACAATTCCATTCTCAAAATAAACAAGTTGCTGTTTAGACGTTGCTACAACCACAGTGCATTTCAGGACACCATCCACTCTGTCAGCCTTGAACACAAAGATGCACTGTGTGATGCAAATGTAAGGATGAGGTAAAATCAGACTGCCATCAAACACTAGTCCATTCTCAACAAAGTAGCCGACAGGTTGGCTTGTGATGTGGTCACTGAAGGAGGATTTTTGCAGCCCAAGAACAAATAGCTGTCCTTTGTGGAGGGGAAGTTCTGCAGCGATAATGTGGGACAACTGAATGGGGATCTGTTTCACACCTCCTGCCTGCAGAGATGTATAATATACATTATCCTCATGAGTCCACAACACTGTGGGGCCCTGCAGGATGTACACATTCTCCTTCATTTGATAGGGGAGTTTAAACTCAATGCAGGGCTCCAGTCTGTTTGAGCTGCTCAGTGTGAGGAGACTATACTGGTAGTTCTGTCCTTTCTCACTCTTCTTTGTCACCAAAACACATGCAGCTGCGACTCTCTTCTGAGCGTCTGTGGCACATTTACATTTTACAATATCCACATGAGCTGATCTTCTCCTGCTGATGACAGCTGCTCCATCTGCTGCCTTTAGGAACGCGTTGTCTCCCCGTTCAAAAGAAAGGCTGCAGAATGCTAACTCACTCCTTTCGCCGTCGTTTGTGGATGAGGCTTGTTTGCGGTTAAATAAGATTATCTTTCCACGGAGGGAAAGCCGGTGGGGATTTCGATGCAACTCGTCCGAGTGCAATTCCTCCATTATGCAACAGAGAAGCGTCAAATTCCTACCAGTTCGATTACTCCTTATCGACGGCTTGTGGTAAAGTTATTACTAAGTGAGGCGCTGTAAATTTCATGACAGGAGTGTTACTAATGTGTATAAATGGACGTCTCGTTGCTAAATTTAATCGTGACTAACAAAAATGGCTGTATTCAACGTTTCATGCCGGCTATCTGTAAACTCGAAGTAGCGCGCCAATTGAAAGTGAACGCTTCCTGTCACGCGCGATGCATTCTGGGTAAGAGTTGGTAAACAAAAGTCAGTTGACGACATTATTGAAGTGTGTCGCAAGCTAGTCCTATATTTCAACGCAGCACTGTGTGAGTAATAATGTGAACGCTTATGCTGAGCCCTTAGACACAGTTAAGCGCTCCCTCCCTCCGTTTATTTCAAATAAACAACAGCGAGAAGAGGAGTGGCCACGGACAGAGCCAAAATGGCAGCGACTGCACGCCGGTTTCTCACTTCGCACTGATTCATCCAAACATCAGTTGGCTAACTCGCTGCCTCAACGCGGAACTGCCACAGAGCCGGGGACAGACAGCTGAATATGGCTGAACTTGATTCGCACGGAGGAGAGCAGGTATCGCCAACGATCGTTAGGACACATTTTTCTTTCTCAGCTTGTTTTCAGAGACGTATCTAACTTGAACTTCTTTGACAGGACCTTGAAAAGAAAATTGAGGAGACCAGGCAGAGGTTCAAAAATGACTTTCTTCAAGGTAACACAGTTATTTTGGACATTAAGCTGATACTAACTCACTCCCTGCTTAGTCACTTTGCATTTGGGTGCAGTTTTTTTGATTACTGTCATGCAGCTAATTCAAATACTGTGGCTTGAGGGTCAACTAGTTACTTTACGTCCTGTTAGTAACATGTTGACCTCAATGCTCAAAGCCCAGATAAGCTGCAACAGATACTAGCTAACGTTAGCTCTTCACAGCCACAAGTAGTATAGATTAAAACAGCCTGGCTTTAACATTATGGCCTCCAAACAGGCTACAGTTGAGTTTACAGTACTATACATAGACTTTGTAGATTGAAACCATTTGTAAACATGAAAGCGAAACCCTGTGCTTGATATCATGTGACTCAGTTTTTGTGTTCATGTTTGCAGATTCAACAGACAAGTATGACTCCAGGGATGTGGAGAGGCTTCAGACAGATGATGCTTTGGTGGAGGGCTACTTGACATGGAGGCTTTATGCTGTTGATGACGCCTTGAAAATGATTGATGAAAGTTTTCAGTGGAGAAAAGAGTTTGGTGTGAACGGTAAGAAGTCATGTGTGCTGAATGGTTTGTAATTTGATATCCGCAGTTCCACATGTACAAACAGTAGGGCCCTGGATCCTTTTTCATTCTACTGCTATTACTAAATCTTAGTTTGACAGATACAAGCCCTTTTTGTATTTAGTAGCCAGCATTTTGTCTAAATACATTAGTTAAATTCACAAAAACAAATTGGTTTATAAAGTTTTCAGCACTGGAAAGTTGTAGGCAGTATTTATTTGGTACCATAAAAAACGATTAAAGTTCAATGTCCAGTCCTGCTTTCAAGCAGATATGTTGACATTTGACAAATCAGTGGTTGTCTTTGTGCTCCTCTGGGATTAATCCAGACAGAGTATCATTGTGTGTTAAACACCCATATCTCCATACAGAGGCTACTCCTGAGAACAATCCACTCTGTTCTTTCTGAGAAATTTCTCAGAGTTGCAGCATGTTGATCTTTAATCCAGAAAGTTCTGTTCGTCAAAGAGTTATTTTTAGATAATTAGATTTATTTTAGTCAATAGAACTAAGGGCTGTATGACTTAGTCCTTATGCTGTTCGTTTTTATTACATCTATTGAAAGGGGTTGACAACAAATGTGCTATTTCCTGTCAACTCTAGCAGTTTAAGGAACACCAGCTTTAGTTGCACTGAGTTCCTCAACAGTTAGAATTTGTAAAGCCACTGAAGTACAGTAAATGAGTGATTTCCCATGAATATTTAGATGGTATTGCTGTTCAATGTCATACAGTTAAAACAGTTTAAAATAGCCTAAATTAAGAAATTGTGTGCATTTAAACATGGAAAGTAAGGCACCACATGGTTTATAAGATATGCAAGAACTTCAAATAACCCATGACTTTTGCCTATGATGTAATATTGTCAAGTCAGGTCACTGTGTTTATATAGCGCATTCAAAACCACAGATGTTGAAACAAAGTGTTTTCCGATAAAGAACACAAGATTAATGTTACAAATTTATCTGCTAGTTTAGATATTGAGGTTAAGACCTTAGAATATTATTTGTTTTTGCAATATTACCTTCTAGTTTAAATGTAATGGTTAAGATCCTACAATATGACATATCATGCAAATTTGCCTGTATAATTTAAGTTAAGAACCTACAAAAATATACGCTATACTAAATTGCCTGGCTATTTTAAAAATTAAGGTTAAGGCCCTACAAAATTCTACATGGAAAACAAAATGAATCCATATTTTCCCTTTAAGCAAGTACATTAACCACAGTGGAGAGGAACAACTTCCTTTTGATAGAAGGAGAAGTATAGCAAAGCCAGGTTCAGGAACAACAGCCATCTGTCTTGACTGGTTAGGGTGAGGCCAAAGGGAAGAGAAAAGAGAATAGTAGAGAAAAACAGACGGTTAACAAAGACGGGAAACATAAACATTGGGTGTGAGGCCTGTAACTGCAGATCTGTAACGGATATGAATAATTATGCTTTGAATGAGAAAAAAACAGTAAACAGTTTAACGTGTGTGTCTTCCTGTGTGATTCAGATATTTCTGAGAGCACCATTCCCAAATGGATGTTCGAAACTGGTGCTGTCTACCTCCATGGCTACGACAAAGAGGGCAACAAGCTGTGTATGTACATGTACTATCATTTATTACCTAACATGCAGTGAACATTAATGTTTTACACTTACAACTCAGCCTTTCTGTATTTCTGAGATCAGTTAAAAGCTCAGATAAATACAAAACTGCTCGTACCTAATACGATAAACAACAATTAAAATCTGTTTTCTGTCCCAAGTCTGGTTCAAGGTAAAGCTGCATGTGAAAGATGCGAAAACCATAATGGACAAGAAGAAGTATGTTGCCTTCTGGTTGGAGCGATATGCAAAGAAAGAACCTGGGATGCCACTCACTGTTGTATTTGACATGACAGATTCTGGCCTCAGCAATATAGTAAGTTTATAAAGATGGTGTTTCAGAGGAGGTTTTTTTTTGCAATTATATGGTTAACCTGTTCTTAAGTATATGTCTCATGCTTTAATCAAAGCCCCAATTTTGCATCTTATCTTGTGGTTAATATCCAGGTCTCCAAAACAAAAACTCATGTTGCCTTTTTAAAAAATTTCTTCCTAAAAAATGATTCACTCTTGTGTTAGAAAAAGACCATCCCTTTGCTGCGACTGTCACTGCAATACTGTTGAGCATCCTCATATTTCTTGCTGCTTGAGCTGTGGTCTTGCAGGGACTGATTCTCTTCAATGGTTTTACACTTTGGAGATTAAAGTAACCTTTAAATCCTGATGGTCAATTCGAGTGGGCTGTCTAATCCGTAGACTCGCTGTGTCGCAGGCGTTAGCTCCTTGATGGAGCTCTCCGTCAGTGAGTGTGTTTCATTGGCTGGGCTCTCTGCTGTAGAAATGGCTCAATTAAATACAAATAAACCAGTACAAGCAAGGCAAAAAGAATAAATAGCATTGAAGCCAAATATAAATTGAGTAAATCAAAAGATCAGTTTGAAAAGCAGCCTTATCGCCACAGTGTGAGCCAGAGCAAGGGTAGCCAGTATGATCTCATTAAGGCTTGGGAGAGAGTCTGCTGCATAGCAATGAAGCTTCTAGCCAATTATGGAGCCTAGCCAGGGTACAAGGGATGGATCTATTGACATATTGGCTGTCTGTCTGATGCTTTCAGTTAACATGAAACATTAAAGTGAATATTTACCTGTTCACCTTAAATGGTTTAAAGAACAGCAGAACCCTTTACCTGCAAATACAGGTTTTACATAAGATTTACAGTACAAACGCTATATCTGTCTACAGTGCTCGAATCTGAGGTGCTTTATTATTTATGTATAGAAAAAGCATTTACGTGGAGGCCATTTACTGTGAACTCTCTCCTTTTATAACTTGCTTATAGGACATGTGTCTCCTAGAAACAATAAAAGAGTAAAATCTAGGTTGTGAAGTGAAGTTGTGGAAAAACAGCCTGTAATGACAAGGTTGATAATTTTCTGCCTTGTAAATTGGTCATAACAAAAAAAAATGTAGTTCACAAAATTAGCAAAATAACATCCTCAAGACTTTCTCTGGCAGGATTTGAGAGGAATTGAAGAGGGGATCATTCAGAGGAGCTTGTAATGAATTTTCATTTAATATTAAGTGGGTCACTTCAGATCTAGAGGCAGTGAAGAGAGAGCAAATATTCTCCCCAGCGAAAATCGTTTGTTACAGCATATTATATACTTGAAGCCTTTTGTGTGGTTCTGCTTTGTAAATCATTGTTGCTGTTTTCTTTTCTTTCTTTTGTGTTTTAGGACATGGACTTTGTGAAGTATGTCATTAATTGCTTCAAAGTATATTATCCAAAGTTTTTATGTAAGTAACAAAAGTTGTTGTAAAAGCACAAAATTAATTTTTCCACATTTGCATACGCTAGATTCACTCTTTAGTAGTGATTTACTACTAGTAGTGATTTATGGTTCTAACTGATAAACCTGGTCCTTTTTTCAGCCAAAATGATCATAGTGGATATGCCTTGGATCATGAATGGTGAGACTGAGTGTACCTACTCTTAGCAATCCATTATAACTTTTCAATTTTTGTCTGTCACTGACTTATCTCATAATATTTTATTTCTGACATGCTAAGCATAACACATGTCTCTTCAATACAGCTGCATGGAAGATTGTGAAGTCGTGGTTGGGTCCAGAGGCCATCAGCAAACTCAAGTTTGCATCCAGATCTGAGGTCCAGACATTCATAGGGCCTGAGTACCTGCCACCTCACATGGGTGGAACGGTATGTTCTTATGTTATCTAATATCCTAAAATAGCTGTACAAGATATAATAATTTTCTTTCAGAGAGTAGTAAAGGGGCAGTCTTGACTAGAACTGCTCAATATTTCAGATTTTTCTGTGGGATTATATTGTAATGAAGGTGTGATTTACACAACCATAAGTTGTGTAAGCTGTAATCCTGTCAAAGAAGTTCTTATGAAATAAAATATTTTAAGAAGGGTCTTTTTTTCTTTGTATCACATCATATTTTGTTGTATTTCTTGCTGATAACATTTGTATTGATAAACACAATTACCAAATTTGGCTTTAAGTGTAGTAAAGCAATGCAAGTAGTGACTTTTTCCACAGTTCAAAAGTTGACCATGTTTGTCAGATTGCACCTACCTACTGGCCTGTACTAAAAACGTCTAACTTCATTAAATATTAAACATTATTTAACTTTTTTCCTTGCATAATGCATATCGTTATATTCATATGCAAGTCATGGAACTGTCTACCCTCCTTAATGTATGCTCTTTAAGACCTGTTCTTGCAGTAATACAACTTATCTGGCTACATTCCAGGACCCCTTCAAATATAGTTACCCGCCTCTTCCTGATGATGACTTTCAAACTCCAATCTGCGACAACGGACCAATCGTTAGTGAGGATGAGACGGAGAGCAAAGAGGGTGAAATGGAGGGCAAAGATGCCCTTGAGAACAGCTTCAACTCTGAGGTTGTGGCAAAGCCCAAAAAGGTAAATTTTCTTTCAAGTTTGTATCTACTTATGACTAGTTCTTAAATTTTTAAGAAAGATTATACCCTTTAGTTACACAACATAAGACAGGGTGTGCTCCTTGTGTGTTGTGCCAGTCTCCAGTTTAGCAGGAGACACTTTAAGTACGTGGTTTCTTTATTTGATCTCCTTGTCCATCTGATTTAGGATGATTTAGAGTTGTAGTTTTGAATAAAACTGCTAGATGAATGTGATTGCTAAGGTTAAAGCTAATATACTTAGCAGGGGCAATGTTTCTGTCACCTGAATAGCTGCTCTCAAGCGTGATGCGAGCTGAAAGTGATTGAATCATGATTAATTTCAGATTCTTGCATTTCTGACAATGGTGTCCATCTTTGATAGACTTCCTACATGGTTCTGCTACATGATAGATCAGACTTCATATAGTCAGAGATTCCTCCCGTTTCCTCTTTCAGTCACTTTCCCTAAGTCAAGCCTAATTTTACAGCATGTAATCGGGCCACTTTGGGGCAAATAGACATTAAGCTCTTGCTCATTGTCTCCCTGAAGGTGACTCATAATGCATTTGGCTGCAGTTAAATCCTGCTAACAAAGCCCTTGCATCACACACAGCACACTGCTTCGCTCAGTTCCTCATATGGTCCACAGAGGTTATCAGGTCTGTTATTTAAGTCCTTCCATGCTGTTGCTGGATTGCTGTTCCCCAGCAGCATGTCGCACCATCACTGAGATTCCCCACAGGCTGAGTATTTTGCAGCCACTGTTGGCTCCTTGTCACTCTGGTGTCACCATATTGCGCCCTCGTTGCAGTCGGCACTGCAGCTTATGTCACAGATTCTACAGGCTCCCACCACGACTATCCAGCCCCCACCTCATAAGCTATTTAGCTTCTTTTCTTGCTAGCTGCATGCAAAGAAAGCCTGCATGGAAATAGAGTGTTGGGTAATAAGGGGGTCGTCTCAGGATATATTCTGTACCAGGAAATGCCTATTGAAGAAAGCTGTGCATTTACATTATATTGGAGAATGTTGTTTTTTTACTCTATGGTTATTTATTCTCTTTGATTTGTTATTTAGTGTTGTGGCTGTTATTTATAGATATCTTGTTGATTTTCTGTCACAGCTAGGAAGCAGCAGACTTGAGGTTAACCTACATTTGATACGAAGATGAGGACTAGCAGCTGTTTTTTTAGCCTGCTGCCTATAAGAAACAAACTGTATCAGCAGCAGAGACCCTGAGGTATTATGTCACCCAAAGCTGCTCCCATGAGCCTCCTAAGCCTCACCAAACAAACAGCGCTCCCATTGTTAATAAAGACCACATTGGTTATGCACAACAGATTTAGATTTACAAAGCAGAGATATGCAAATCAGTCAATTGTTAGTCTCAACAGTAATCTACAGGCACAAGTTTGAAGTTAGCTAATGCTCTTACTGTAAAACGTGAAATCACCTTACATTCTTTCTGGAACATTTTTGGTAAGAGAGACATGAACCTGCCCTGTATAACACCAGAAAAAAGGCACATAGCTCCCTTTTTAGAGCATGAATCCCTTAATTTCATTTCCCAATCCCACACTGTATTATTCCAAGCACTATCGCCCTCTGAGGCATCAGACTGCATATCAAAACATTTGAGTCACCTCTTTGGGAAAGACATTTTCAGGCTAGTCTGACAAATTCAAGTTGCACAATCACTCAGGAGTGACACTTCACACACAAAGATGTTACTATATATAATATAAGGAAGTGTATGAATGTGCCTTGCAACAATCAAATGGCGTTAAGGGTTGTGAGGATTCAAGATGAGAGAACTGTAGTTCAGTAGTTTTTGCAGAAACTCCAACTTTGAAGGCTGAATTGTAATAATAGCGATTAAAATTCATGTCAGTCGTTATTCATGTAACTTCTAACACAAGGTCACATACTCATTATAACCGAAGCCTGGAAACTTTATAAACCTCCCTTTTGGCCAGAAGCTTGTTCATTTGAGCTCCGATATTATCTGGTAGATAACACCTTGTACATAATAACTGCCTTACAAACCTGTGGTTTTGTATAGAAGCTAATATACTGTTGGACGATGACCAAATGTGATTTAACAATATCTAGAGCAAACACAATATCATGAAGGGCAAGATCGAGTACTTGAAGTGAGATAAGAGGAGGGCACGTTTCCAAATCGGCTGCATTCTTGTTTGCACAGAGTGAAATGCTTTTATTCAGCATTATGAGGTAGACTTGGTGGAACTGTGTTAATACACCAGCCTGACAGAACTTGAAGCCCGTTTGAGCGCATTCCACAGCGCTTCTGATCCATCTTGTGTAAATAAGTAAGAAGACTTTCCCCCTCCGCCACCATCCATGCCAACCTGAATTTTTGTGGCTTCCAGGAAGCTCTGCCCTGATAACGTGATGGCCTCAGGAAGCTAATTGCCTTTCTTTCTGTTTTGAAACAAGGGCTGGAGGTGGTAAGGCAGTGTAGGATCACACCCACACAAGGAGCTCAGAATCTGGACGATTTCTGCAGACTGGAAAGGCAGGTGTACTCACGTGACTCAAACTATTGTGAGTACACCTTCCTCACAGTCGACTGATGTCAACACCACCCCTGGACATGCTCATCCATTGACCTGTCCTGGACCTTACATTTCAATTTGACCTCTACGTTTCAAACTACAAAATTTCTGATCTAGTTGTCAAGGGATGTAGGCTTAAAAATGGGAAGCTTATCATTTGCACAATGTCACGTACATGCTGAACCAAGTGGGACTCTCATTTCACAGTTTAATTAGCTCGGAGAAAAAGGGTAGCACAGTCACTATTGCCGATTAACAACTAAGCTTTATTTGTACCTTCTAACCTCAAATTAAAAACTACTAAAATAATTACTGTTATATTACAGTAGACCAACTTATTAACCTTAAGCACTAAATCTTTAACCATGTCTGCCTTTGAAAAGGTTTTTAAATGAAAGCCCGTTGTGCCTTGTCCTCTAACACTATCTTTTACTAAGTGTGTGTCTTTAGAGTTTTAATCACATAGACAATCTTGTTTTTTGCCTCAATATGTACTGTAAAATCAAAAGCACTCCGCATCATGAGAATTTAATATTATCAGTAATTTCTTGTCTTTGCATTTCATATCATACACAATGTGTAGAAATCCAATATTTCTGTAATTTTAGATGTCTTTTAATGTGGACTTTTATTTCTTTGTACATGATTATTCTAGTGTAACTGTTCTTTTTACTTCTTTTTAACATAATTTGTAACCTACTTCTCAAAATGAATGGCCATTTATTTTGTTCTTTGTTAATCTGTAATGAAATTTTGTAAGAGCGCTACAGATATGACGCAAACAGTGCCCATAATGTTCTCACCAAAATCTGTACTTTTAACTCTAACATCTCAATGAAACTGCATAGGATTCAAAGTGTAATTTGTTATTCAAATTTGACCATGCTTTTTCTTTTTTCTACTTATTTCCTAATTGTGTTAAATTTTGCTCTTTAAAATGCTGAATAAATAAGAGACATTTCATCAGCAGCTGATTATCTCTTGATGTCTTCATTGTGGCAGTCACATGACATTCAGCTATTAAATTTAGATGATATGTTTTGTTGCTTATCACAGCAAATTACACACTTCCCCTCTGAGTCACAAATGTCCCTATCACATGCAGAGTCTTCACCTTTACCCCTGTGGGCCCTCAGTTCCCCCCCTCTCTTCCCCACCTGATGTGCTCACTGTCTATTTTACACACTGTGCAGTGCCAGCAACACTGAAAGCATCCGTTTCCCCGAACTGACCTACTTTATCTATCACTTCCAACACTTTGTGCAGTCGTTTCACAATTTCTATCCTGTCAGCTGTCTTGTGGTTTGTCTGCGGATAATTTGGGACAAAGTTTGTGAGTGTTTGAGTAACATCATGACTTCTGTCCTGGTTTAACGACTTTCACATTTTCTTGTTTTGCCAAAAGTCATGTGTTTGTGGGATATTTTGGTTCCGCATTTCCACGGACACGCTGCTTGTTGTGTGCTCCCTGAGGACGCCACTAGGAACAAGGGTCAGGAGTCCTCACAGGAGTTTCCCAGTAAAAGAACAAGCACATCTTTCAAAGAAGATTCTATTTTTATGATAACATTTCACCTTTATTCCACAAGAGCATTCTGTTAATCATTACAGATGACTGTCCAGGCACTCATTAAATGATAGCTTTCTCTGCGTGAAGGGCAAGGGTCAAACATTTCATTCTCGGTGAAGGAACCAGATAAGGGTCGTATGATTACATTAACAGTATTATGTGTGTTATTCTAATTAAGTGGTATTTGCTGTTTCAGGTGAATTTCCTGGAAGACAGTTTGAGGTCAGAGGACAATGATAAAGGAGACACAAGTGCCAGGACCAAAGGAGCCAGGAAGCCACTGACCACCTTCAAAGGCCTTCTGCTAGATGTTAGGTAGGTCTTGCTGGTTAAGTCCTAGGAAAATTCCAATTTTACAGTTCTCAAACCCTTTTTTCATGCATTGTTTTTACGACAAGCACACAAACTCGATATTTCCTTTCTGCTTTCATGGTACTAGTGAAGTGGCTATTGGTATGGCCACTTAGGTCCAGACTGTGACATCTAAACAACTACTAAACAGATTTCTGCACAGACATTCTTGGCCTCCAGAAAGTGAATCCTGTTGACTTGATTGATCTCTTGACTTTACTCTGACGCTACCAGCAGGTTGACATTTTTGGCTTTGGGTAAAGTGCCTTAACAACTGTCGGTTAGATTACCATGAAGTTTTGTAAAGATATTCACGGTCCCCAGTGAATGAACCCTAATCTTTTAGTTCTATTATAAGGATCACTTTCGAGGTTTTGAGTGTCAATATTCTCTCCTCAGTAACTTTGCTCATGTTGCGATCATTCATATAGTGCCAACATCAGGTGTAAATTTCCTTTCAAAACTAATGGTGATCCTATCAGCTTTAGCTGCAACTTTGTGTTTTTAGTCAATTAACAAGTGTTAGCATGCTAACATGTTAAACTGTAGCTACATTCGCACAAATGCATTTTTGTCATAAAACACAATTGAGCTTCTTAAAAAACCATTGAAGAGTGAAGCGTTTCAGAAACTAACTTTGCAGTGTTGTCGTGTAGTGAGGGAGGAGCAGAGACTACTGCAAAAGATGCCGCAGACACTCATGTATCCTGTGATTGTGAACATGGTAAACATTATACTTGATTAATGTTAGCATAGTAATATTTTCACTGTGATAACGTTACCACGCTGACATGAGCACCTAGCTCTTAGCAGCACTGTGCCAGCTGTAAGTACAGTCAGAGAGCTGCTAACATGCCTGAAAGCTATTTAGGTTGCTTTCATACTATTAGTTTGGTTCATTTGACTGGATTAAGAAAAAAAAATGCAATGCTCTTTTAGTTCTGGTTCATTTCATGTTCATACTGACTTTTTATAAACAAACCTAGAGGAGTAAGCATGAAGTCATGCAGACTGACAAGTAACTGATGGATAGGACAGCTAAGGGGACTGTCATTCTACATCATCAGTGCCATAGACCCACATGGGAATATCATAGTCTGGCAGTCTAGCGACTGCCAACAGGTCATACAGCAGTTTAATGTTTTAGTGATTATATTGCATGTTCTCTGGTGTCATTAAGAGCTCAAGCAGAAATAACAGAATACGAGAATTATTTCAAGGTCTACAGCTGTGAGACTGCTCTGTCAGTCACCTAATGAACTGATAAATTACACAGAGTGGGATACAATCTCAGCTCTCTGCAATTCCAATTTCTTTATCTGTCTGACCAGGGAAAATCCCTGCACTCACGTGCTGCCATGTGCCTTTTTTGCTCTTACCAAATTACTAACAATATTGCATAAATTTCTACTTTGCTCAAACAGAATATGTCCTGATTAGTTCGTGGAGTACACTAGGAACTGTACTGAGGAAATATTTTCAGATTATCTCAATCTGGTTGTGTGGTCTACACCAGCATTCAATTGTCAGCTTTCTCACCAGCTAAAACAGATAAACACAAGCAGGGCAAATTAGAGTTAATTTTAACAAAATTAAATGGATAAGGTGTAAGAATATTGTAAAAAAAAACAAAAACTTTATTGCAAAGAAATTACAAGAGACATCACTTGTAAGCAAGTTGAAAACACCTTTTCAAACTGTTTCAGTCTGCTTGTTAAGGTCACACCAGTTTGTTTGGGCCAGAAGGCTAGACATGAAAGCATTCAGGCTGGTCTTTCTGCGCCTGTACCCAACTCGGGTTGAATGTGCACACAAGCCAGTTTCTTTGTACAGCAATTAGAACTAATTCTTGTTTGGGTGACTTGAAGCCAGAGAGGTCAACTGGTCACCAAAGGACTGCTGGTTGGTTGCCCAGAATCTATGTGTATTCTAACAGTTTATCCTCAACTCCATGTTCTGTTTCTTAACATATCTGCCAAATCCCTTTGAGCAAGACAAACCAAAGCTTGTTTAGAAGCTCTACACTTTTCTTCATTTGAATAAATGTACACTCAGCCACCAGTTTATAAGATATACCTCACTAAAACAGCTAAAATCTGAACATTATAACCTTCATGAAAGTGAGATTTATTGCAGAATTACCTTATTAGACAGAACTACTTTCAGCAAGCTATAACAAATAATGAGGATCCATATGCAAAGAGAGAAATTTTAATTGTCTCATACATATTGCCAAAAATGGTGTTCACATATTGACTCAAAGCCTAAAGTCATTATTGATGTGTTTGTACCTTTATATCCCAATTGATCTGGTCACATGTGGGCAGGAATTAAGGAGGCTTTCAGTCAATTGTTCACTGACTAGAAATGAGTTGGTGTTGGTAATTATTGACGGAGCCACACTAATTAGTGAGGAACACTGCCTCGATGATCAATTACCTTTAAGAAAGGAATGCTTGTCACCTCTTACACATGTCATTGAATTGCAAATGACTTGGCAAGTTAAAAAGCAGCAAATTGCAAAGAAGCACAGGAATCACACAATGATCTGGTTGCTTCTTGAGTAAATACTTAATAGTGTATTTACACACTGTGCGATATTGCTCCTCATTTTCATGAATAATGTCTGCAGAGTTCTGTTTTTATAGAGTAACAGCTTTGATGTTAGGATTTTGACAGCTCTGGGCTGTGAATTATAGTGATAAACAGATTTAAATGAGCCTTAAATGCAATTATGTTTCAGAGCTGTGTTCGCCTTAATTCGAGGCTGGGGGCTTTAGAACAGAGTAGGGGTCTTTGATCTTGTGTTTGCCAAGGGTTTCCAGAGCCCAAAGACTCACTCTGAGCTCCAGCGAATGCCTGACTCTACAGCTGTTAAACTGGGGGAAAAACACACACACACACAAGGACATGAAAAAAGAAAAAAAACTTTGTTCTTAGCAGTTCTAGTCCATGAAACATAGCCAAGCAGCATCAATGAGAAGCTTTACACACACAAAGCAGATATTATAATCCATACTAGCTCCTTCTTGGCAAAGTTTAAGTCCCCAGTGCAAAAAGCACCGAGGCCGAATTCATCAAATGCTATTTATAGCCAATTTAGACTGTTGCAAAGTTGGTAAGAAGAAAAATTGGGTGCTCACCAACAGCAGGCAAAGTAAGGTGCCCAACGCCTAGATTTTAAGCCAGAGATTTGCTTTGACTCTAAATTTCACAGCTTTATTCTGCCTGGACTACAACTGAGATTGAATTGCATGTTCTGTAAACACTTCTCCATCAAATATTCTTTGTCATGACAAAATCAGAAACCATTAAGGAGAAATATATACATGTTTTATGTCATGAAATGCCAAGCATTTTTCCCATTAAATTGCCAAACATCACATAAATGTACCCTCAAATGTCACTTCAATCTAATTAGATGCTGCTATGGTCCCACAGCACCCCTGATAACAGCACAGCTGTCTGCCTGAGACTTGTACGCTACAGCGCAAGTTTGTTTACTTTCCCTCTCATTCCCCTGCCACAGCTTAGCTTGCCAGCTGCTGATAATTTCCTGAAATTATTTTTTTCTTCACTTTTACAATAATAAAATTGTCATCAATGAATTCAAATCGATTAAAGATTTGCATATTTCACATCCAGCCTACCGGAAGGCTTGGAGAGAAACTATTTATGGTGTGTTCTTCTTAATGATATGCAAAAATTACTGGTGGTAAACAATGTAAACAAAGAAGTCCTGTTATTAAGTATACATTTCAGTTTCTAACCGTATTGTCAATCAGTGAGGACACGATGCCTAACAGGAAAAGCTACAAGTCCTAACATAATCACACCACGTAGACACAAGACATGGGAATTGTAGCAGTCCAGTCTGTCTTAATAAGATACGTTTGAGAGATATAACAAAGCACATTTAGAAGCAAATGGAAACTCTCGTTTAAGAACTGTATGTTTAAGACCTGAGCCTTTGGTTTCCACCCAGACATCTTTCAGATGCAGCTCCTGTTAAACACTTTCTGTTCTTTTCTCTCTCTTTGCAGCCCTGCAGAGGAGCTCAGCTTTGGTTCTGGAGAGACAGAGAAGAAAAGCCTCATTATCCTGAGCAATGTGACCAAAAATCAGGTGGCCTTCAAGGTGAGTCTGAAGACATTCACATTCAAACGTGTGGCATAACTTATATGTTTAACTTTTGAGCATGACAGGTGTTGACAGTACTTGATGCTGCTATACTGAATTAATGCTAAAATGGTAAGATAAGAGTAATCAGTGTTAGCTGATGAACAAAAACTCATTCGACCAATGATTAGTCCTTGAGGTCATTTGTTTGCCAAATTTGCCGAATTCACTGATTTTATCTTCTCAAATGCACTCCTTAATGATTTTTTAATAATAGGTAATTTATTCTGGTTTTAGACTGTTAGTCATACAAAAGAAGCACTTTGAAGATGTCCATGCTTTGTGAAATTGAGATGCCTGTTGTTCCCTATGGTCTGGCATTTTATAGACTAACAATTTTAATTTATTTTACAAAAATATACAATCTATTAATTGTGCCTCTGGTGTTTCCACAGGTTCGGACCACAGCACCTGAGAAGTACAGGGTGAAGCCGAGCAGCAGCTGCTGTGAACCAGGAGCTTCAGTAGATATAGTGGTGTCCTTGCACGGAGGTACAGCACTTAAACTCTGCACACTACTCAGAGCAGATGTTTCCGAATGCTGAACCTCAGAATAATCAAATGGCTCAGTCTATTACCTTCCCAAAGTGCAGGCAGCCACTTTTCTTTTCCTGACATGCATATTTCAGGAGTGATAAAAGAATCATCTCCCCAAAACAAACCATCAGACAACTGACAGTGCTGCATGAGTTGAAACATTTTGTGGCCTTAAAGCGCTGAAATGTCAGCTGTAGGTTATGATGTGCTGAACATAGCACAGAAGAATCAGTGCAGCCTATTTTAGGGGGGCTTTTTCCCCAAGCTTTTAGGCTGTGATGGTTTTTTTTTTTCAATACTGTCACGTCTCACGTCTTTGAACATAGCCCCCCTGTTTCTGTGTCCATACCAAGTCAGTCAACTACTTTTGCTTTGTCATTGCTTTAACTGGTAATTCTTTAATATTTTCTGTATAAAATCATATCTTTCCTATTTCTGCTCTTTTGTAGTGCGATGTAAAGCAATAATTTCATACAAAAATGTGGGTCTTCATTGAAGATTTAAGACCGGCAAACAGCAACAAACTTTTTTTCTTATTTGTGTTAGCTTGTGTAATTTCTTTTGGTTTAATGGTGTCCCTGGATGCTTTCATGCAGGTTCCCAGGCCTCTCCACAGGACAGGTTTTTGGTTATGGCTGCCGAGATGGATAATGCTGGATCACAAGAACTTGCGCAATTCTGGAAAGAACTACCAAAGACCAAGATCATGGAACACAGGCACGTATTTATGCTCCCAATTAAACATTTTAATAAATACATAAATTAATTTGTACACTCTTGGTGAAGGACGTTAGCTGCGTAGGTCTCATTACAGTACACCAGTTGATCTGTACGCTGCTTATAGTCCTCCTGATATCCTCTGCTCATTAGAGTATGCCTTTCTTACAGATTGCGCTGTCATGTTCTGGAGAGTATTAAACCAGCAATGAGCCCTCTCAGGGACAGTCCTATGGATACAGCAACCAGCGGGCAGCAGGAATTAAACACAGTGGTGAGTTCTCATGGCAGAGAAGCCTGCTTAGTACACTGTATGCTTTCACTGAGAGACAACATCATTGGTTTGTAGAGCACCGTTATTGTTTTGTAATACAATATGATTCAAGCTGGACACTTGATAATAATCTCTTGAGAAGTAAAGGATTCTAAAAATCACATAATAGTGATAACAATTTTAATCATTCATTATTAATGGTCATGTCTATAATTACACAGCGTCGGTTGAGCCTATGTTTATTAGGTTCTATTTCTATAACAATATGATAAGTGCAGCTACCTCATTCATCATGTTCTTAAAGGAATAGTTAATTGTTCGCATGTTTACTTATTTGCTTTCTTGCAGCGAGTTATATGAAAAGACTGATACCCCTCTAATCGCTGTATGTTAACTATAGGGCCCAGGTGTATTAAGCAGAATGACTGGATATATGGTAACCGTTCAATTTGCAGCACCTTGAAAGCTAACAAATTGACACTTGAGTATCTGTTTGTGTATGTTTTACTCAAACTAAATATATTTACATGTATTTTTGAAGTATTTCCCATAATGTCTAACTATTCCTTTATTTTATTACACATCAAATAGCTTAAACATGTTTCCAACATGTTCTAACATGTTATCATGACTTTTGCTAAAAGGGTGCAACATGGATAAACCAGGTCACTCAACCAGTTTTTGTCTCACCAGCTCATGCGAATCATGAACTGCAACTCACGGCTGGAACAGAAGCTCAATACGTGTGTGTGGGTCCAGAAGGTTCTCATCGGGTTGGTGATGGTCCTCATGGTGCTGAACCTGTCGTGTCTCTACCTGCTGGGTACAGCCCAGCGGCCATCTTGACCTGCCACAGCATCCTCCAGCTGCATCTGTCAACAACGGACACACAGACGGTTCCAGCAGGACCGCAGTAGACCACCCGAGGGACGGTCATCCTACGCTTCCCCGCCATTCCCCCCCGACTACTGTCATGGAGAGGAGCAGGGCTGACTTTAAGGACATGTGAGTTGTTGTGGAGTTAATCTATGAAGAGAGATCGTACTCGTCTCTTTTCCTGCTCTTAACAGCTAATGTAACAGAGACGGTTTTAATAGTATGACATCAAATCAGTGATGTATTTTTTAAAACTGGTCATGGAAATAATAACTGTATTTATTGCAACAGTCACAATATGTAGGAAAGATCAGTTATTTTTGTGAACATGATGTATAATTTTATAAATTATATAAATCTACACATTATGAAATAAACGTTTTTTTCTCAAGTCATCTTATTTTGTTTAGAGCTGTAACACTTTTGTCCTTGTAATCATGTCAGGCAAAAAGAAAAGAAAAAGGCCTACTTGTGGAATGAAAAACCGAATTTACACACCTGCCTTTTAGCTATTTTGTGGCTCTGTTTTGCATACATATTCACACACTTTAATAAGCTCTCATTAGCACAGAGTCGCCTAATTGAAAACATCGCAACATATGACCTTACTAAACTTCTCCACACTCATACTAAGAAACCACAAGAGATCTCTGTCTCCACTATCTCCTCAATTTGTTTTAATTACCCCAACACTAAACTAAACTAAAAATACCAAAGCAATTACTGCCGGGTATAAGGACATGGCACAACCCACTTGTAGCTTAGTGGGAAGCACTGATATCTATAACAAGATCCAGCTCGGAGCAATCGTGAGCCGCCACACAAGGAATGATCAGAGTTTGGTTATTAGATGTGCGCACACAAGGGTTGTCTGGCATGAGCATTTGCAGTTTGTTCGCAGTAGGTGGTGGCTGTTCACATTTGAGGGGTGATTAGAATGATTCATGGAATAATGAGTAAGCTAATCCTACTTGATTATAAACACTTGGCCATTTAGGGTGCTACAAAATGTTTGGAAGGATTGTATTGAGTTGCTTGTTCTGTAGCTCACTCTATTTTAGTAGTAACCCCGCACATGGTTCTTCCTTATCTCTTTGTAAAACCTCTCCACTAATAGCTGTTTTGTAAAAGGAATTGGATAGTTCAAAACAAGCAAGGATGTAAAACTTGCATGTGTGTGTGTTCACTTAAATCCTTAGCAGGAAATGCATTTTGCACTATTTGGGTAGAAAGTGCCAATGTACTAAAAAAAAAGGATGGGGGTTAATGGAGTACGTGCCTCTGGAGAATCAAAGTAAAAGCTTTGGTATCACACATAGGTGGGCTGATTTTAAGTGCATCTGAGTGCCACGCAGTACCTAGCTGAATGCAGGAAATCGTTCAGATGCACCGCACAGAGCGAAGAAAACCACCAGCAGAAATGCAACGATGACTGAAGTGAAACATTATTTAACGACCTTGTGTGACGGTGATTCCCAGACAGACTCGTCTCACCTGATTGTCTAGATGTCACTAATTACAGGCAGTGGATACTGTATGTCTTTCTCTGCAGCTGCAGAAGTCAGACGCTCCTTCACTGTATTGATTTAGCATTAAACACCAGTTAAATCGAAACTCGGTTCAGTGTGCGCCTCGCCCCGAGCGCTCGTGAAATGTTTGAGGGGACGATGATTTAGTTCAGGTGGCAAACTGGGACACGGGGATCAATGGAAAGTTAATGAGTGCTGCATTTAACAAGGAGGGTGTGGGTGAGTTGCGTAACTGTTGCTTTTGTCGCCATGGAGAGGATGTTGGTGTCCACTGGGGAAACTGCTACCACACACTGTACTTTTCATCATCTCTCTAAATGACCTATCAAAATCGATGCTCATAATACAGTGGCAGTAAACATTACTCATTTCCAATAATAATTAGAGATGCATAACCAGTATCCATATCCCAGTAATGCTGCCTGTTTTGCTGTCTTCCTTGTTTCTGTATCCACCCTGAACCTGTTTTCTGCTTTCCTTCCTGACATCTGTTTGACCCACTGATTGGCTGCATGTACAGACAAACACAAAGATCAGAGGTCAGTGAGCCCTTAAAGTGCTTTTTTCAGACATGGTGAAGAATGTTGTCAAGCTTACAGGCTGCTAGAAGTAAACCCGACAAATTGATGCCTTGCTCACCGTTGATATTTATGGGAATTGTGCGAATAACACTATTGAGAGAATCAGGAGGAAGAGAGAAGCCTGCTTTGCACTGCATGTTTGAGCTAGAGGCGGTGGATAAACAAATGATTACCATGAAATCGGCCGGCACATTGTAAATACTAGATCTGGGCAATGGAGAGAAGGGGTGGCCTAAATAAAACATTGCATTCTTTGGTTTTTGCCAGCTGAATTAATGCAGACGCTCACTACATCATTGCTTCATCTTGGTACCAGCAACCTCTCTTTACCTCATGTTATTATAATAAGTAAAAAGGGCATCAGGAGAAAATTAGAAGCTAGAAACTGTATTTTTCACTCTAGCATCTTCAAAGCTCCATTTCTTAGACTGACACAGCAAACAACAAAAACGGTATAGTCTTGAAATAGCTTACAGACAGTAAGTGGGTTATAACGTCTTCTTTTATATAATGAATGCTTAAGTGTCACTTTTCTGTCATCCTGTGTCTGTATGCAGCTTGTGCTCAAGTAATTGTTTTGTTTTGCTTCCTCCTCGTTATCTTGTTTGTCTTTTGAAATATGCTCTTTAGACTCTGGCTAAACAGCTGACTTTTCACAGACAATTTTGCTTACCATCTCAACGCGTCCTGTCTACAATTTCAAACCTATTACACTGAATTCTTTGCTTTTGCAGTGAGTGAAAAACATGAACATTTTCAAACGTGTTCACAGTCTGTATGCAGAAGAGGTTTTCAATTGGCAAAATGTGCATTATACATCCTACAAAGCCATACATCTGACTCTGTGTGTACAACTTGATAGAAATGTGTGTATATTAGCATTGAAGAATGCATTATTATTGCTTTACAATCAAAAGCAACACATTTGAAACACAATGCAAGCTAAAAAAGGAACAAAATAGAAAACGAGAAGCAGCTCAAATCCTGTTGGATCGTGTGTACTGAAAGCTGAAACATATGCTATGAATTATTAGGAAACATAGCAGATATTCACCTGCATATATAATGACAAATAAACACCTAAGCTATCTGACATTTTTCCCATTTAGCCTGATGTAAGCACCCAAGACATGATATCTTTTATTCAAAACAATCAAGAAATTGAGGGTCATTTGTATGACACTGTACAAAAAACCCTTTTGTGTAAACAACATTACACTCTGCAGCAACATCTACAAAGTCTTTCATTACAAATAACTATAAAGCAATATTAATGAAGGCATGTTTAGTATGAAAAATAGTTTTTCAGTAGTTTCAATATATAAACTGTAACGTGTAATTTGCAGCTTTTATTCTCCCTTAAAAATATCTTATCCTTTATTGCTATTAATGGTGACCTCTTGCTCCAGGACTTTTAAGTCTCCATATAAACGTCCAGATTGATGTTTGTTTCGAGGTCTGTCCAAAAGGGGAATTACAGTTAATTATTTTCCCAATCATGAGTCAAGAAGGCATCGTCTCCCCCTGCAAGATTATACAAGCCTGCCCCCTACTGACTGGATATTGTGAGTCTCTGAAGAATCTGAGGTTGGAAGGTGGAGGACTTTCAGTGCATTAGATCTCCCCTCGGGTCTGATTGGTAGAGAAGATACTGTATCAGCGCTGTGGGGAGGTGAAGGTCACACATCCCACCCAGTCTCTGCTTGCCCACAATTTTCCTGACGTATAGGCGGCACAGCTGCATTAGAGGAGACACTCCTGGGGACACTCAGGGGAGAAGCAGGAGCCATTACAGAGAGATGTTTTCAATTATTTGCTTCTGCCCGTGGCATCAGCCCAATGTAAAAAAGCCTTGAAATCCCCCACAGTGAGGTTACTTGGTTAGTTTGCTTTGAATACCTCCTGCCTGTCTCAGCAGTCTCTCCGCTGGGCTGCTGGGAGTTGTGAGGTCCAGTGGCCGTTTGCCCTCTGAATTCATGAGGAAGCGATCTGCCCCGTGGTCCAGCAGGACAGACACCATCTCAGGACTGGACAGGCGAGCAGCAATGTGCAGGGGGGAGTCACCAGATGCATTCCTGTTCACACTAGCACCTGAGGGAGGGAAGAACTAGGTATCCTTACTTTACGTAAGGAGGGGAATTCCTCCTTCATGACAATTCAGTTAAACCTTTACCACTACAGCAGATCCTTCAGCTAAAACACACCATGCATCTTACACCAGCAGATCTCCACTAGAAATTAGTGAAAAATAACAAAGTAAATTTACTCTAGTATTGTAATTTGAGTACAGTTTGGACGTACTTGCTAAAATACTGTACTTTTTACTTCACTCTACAGCAAAGTATAGACATTATATCTGGTGTCACGTTTCAGATATACCTGAAATAACGGATTTAATATAACATGCTCAAGTACTTCTCAGATCCTTATGTAAAAGTAGCAATGCAACAATATGTCGATATTTCATTACTCGTAAAACTAACATTAAAAATCACGTTTCTGTCTGTTAGCATTAGCATTAAACTGTATTTTTTTGTATGCAAACTCTGCCTACGGTGTAGTTTGATTGCAGGTTTGCAGCTTCATTTTTGCAGCTGGAGCTGTGGATATGACCAGAATTGGTAAGCACCCCTCAGTGCTAAAAGTACAGGCAGATTGGTATCAGTCCAATCACACAGTGCCATTAGGAAACTGCTTGATTGGTCCCAAATTCATTCCACAGCATGAAAACAGCCTCAAATATGCAGCCAGAGTCACAAAGAACTGCAATATCTTCAGTTACAAGAAGCACAAAGAGCCTTGCCACAGATGCTTCGCCTCCCCCAGGTCTGATTACACAAAGAGACAGGAAACACTGTTCACAGGTTCTCCACAAGATGCCTGAAATAACCTACTTGCAAGGTAACTTGAAAAATTGTGAAAATTCACCAAGGAGAGCTTGTCTTGTTTTATGTTCAGATTGGACATATATGGTATTGATTTGATTCTGTTTACTGAACTTTATGTGTAAGTTAATTGTCATTATTTTTTTTTTAAAAGCATCTTGTACCTTTGCATTCCTATAACACTGGTGGTCTAATGGACAGTAAAAAGAAATAAAAGCTGATTTAGCTGAGACAAACTCCAGCCTTTACAATTCCCCATAGAGTAATTTTGTGTTATGCTCAAGGTTAGCTCTTCATTGGTAACACACCACCAAGCTGCTAACCTCAGAAATTATTAGCAGGCTACACAGGTCTGATAAGCTCCCTTCTATTTAACCCCCCAAACCCTGTTTTAGACTCAATGCTAATTCAAGTTACATCTCCTGAGGCAGTTTATCTGCTTCTACTCAGCTCCCTCTGCAATCACAAAAGGCTTTTTACAACTTTGTTTTGTTTTTTTTTTAACACATGCAGACGTTCTCCCCAAGAGCTGTAAACAGTCTTTAATATGTAAAATCGGTGTACTCAAGAACTTGTTTCTTATCACACTTTGAGTATTTTTTAGGGATTGCACTTTTAAATGCAGGACTTTTGTAATGTAAACTGTGGAATTCCTACTGTTCCTTCAGGAAATACCCGAATTCTCATTGCACCAAAGCAACAGGAATGTCCTGACTTTCAAAATTATTGAATTTGTCTGATGTAAATATAAAACTGATATAAGTTGCTGTCATTCCTACTTCCACCTTAAAGACCAGTGAGTTTATATGACAGATAGAAATCCATATGAGAGGTTTTCTTACCTAGCTCAAGCAGTTTCTTCACAGTACTAAAATGCTGATTGGTGCAGGCAACCTGGAGAGGAGAGCCCAGTTTGTCAATATGCTGATCCACATCTGCACCGTACTGAACAAGATGCTCGATGCACTCTGGGTGACCTGGAGAGAGTTGGCAGAATCATCATAATGAGACGTGATATACTTGAAAGGATCTGCCGTGAAACCTGCTTGACATCCCGGGGAAGAATATGCTGTCGTTCTACTTTGTAAGCTACAACCTCAGACTATTTTTATACATTTTTCAGGGTTTTTCTTTTGGCACTTGTTTGTTGCATTTTGTACTGACTGACTAAGCTCAGTTTGCATAGATTGTCTCTGCATAAGATGTGAAATGCGACTTCTAACCTTCGGCTGCAGCCCTGTGGATTGGAGAACTGGACTGGCTGGTCCCCAGAGAAGCTGCTCCGTGTTGAAGAAGCAGCAACACGCTGGTCACGTGGCCCTGAGCACACGCTTCTGTCAAGGCAGTTTGTCCATCCACAGTCGAACTGTTTACCTAAAATGAGTAAGTAAATTTGTGGGACAGTTCACCCTGAATTCTTGACAAACATCCGTCATTATAAAGTTAAAAATGCTACACAAATAAGCCAAAAGGATCGTATTTTTATAGCAGGCATGCCAGCTGGTGTTACCGAAGTGGCAACTACATTAAATGAACCTGTAGTATAGCAAAAAGTCATCAGTTGACTACATTTATATAGCACATTTACTGTAGATCTTTCATCAGGCGTACAGTGCACTGTGGTGAGCAGACAAGTTGGACTTTGTATGTGAAGATTTCTGTTTGTTAAAGAGTTGCTGTGCATGCATGGATGTGTCTCCAACCATGTGTGTTTGGTTAATTCTTTACTAAAAATTTCCCATCAGTAAGTTAGAACCAGCAATAATTCATTTGGTTGTTTCAAGATAAAGCTGAAAAACACACTGTCTTGGTTACAGGTTGTTTTGATTCAGTTACACTCGCAAATAAATCGTAACCAAGACGATGAGGCCTTACTGACATTTGCCCCGTTTTCCATCAGAAGCTTGGCACAGGCTGTGTGGCCTCGCATGCACGCTGCATGGAGGGGCGAGACCTTGTCCAGAGTGCTCAGATTTACACATGTTCCCTGTGAACAACACACAGTAGATTTGGTTAAAAAAAACTATACATGTGTATTCAGAGTTTTGAAAACGAAATGTCAATACCCAGATGGGTCCAGAGTCCCTTGAGGCATTATCATCTCAGCCGGTTGGCTTGTGAAATGTTTATTATTTGAGTGAATAACTCAGGTGTCATTCACACGTGTGATGATTTTCAGACAGAAAGACTTTTCCTAAATGGGTAAACTGCGTGTTAGAATGATCCTGGCTTTACATAACCTGCAGAATTATTCAAACTTTACCTGAGCAATGAGCCTTTGCAGAGCGAGGATCCGTCCATTAAAGGCTGCATCATGAATTGGAGACCAGTCTGATGCAACATCTGTGTGTAGACATTAACAAACTTTGCTCGGCTTACTCGGCTTAATACTTTCAGATGATACAAATAACCATTAAAACTATGAATCTTTCTGTGTAAAGCAGTAAATGTACTCCAGCTGCAGTGAGCGCTCCCTCTGCCAGCTTCTACTCACCGCTCATCAAAGGGTTCGAGAAATACTCAGTTCCACTTTGACATGCAATGTCTCTCAGAGCCTCTTTGTTTCCAGCAGACATAGTTCCAAAAGCTGTTTTTATGACCCGATCCTCACAGGTTTTGCAATATCGGCTAAACTGTGTCCAACTAGGAGTTAAAGCATTTCTGAAATATGTTTGGTCCTCATCTGTTTTCAGTAGACTTGTGGCAGATCTTGTTGCTGTGAAATAATTTCCTCCCAGGCAGAAGTATTTGCCATGCAGGAAGCAGGCTGGTTGAATGGAGGGTTCTCGACCAATGAAGGTTCAGAGAGAGACGGGAAGAGGTTTTGTCGAGCAGGTCTGGTCTGTAATTTGGGTGTAATTTGACACTGTTGGTCCACACCCATCCTTGCCTGCAGGAGAGATGGGCGGTGTTAGGGGGAGGGTTGTTTGTGTAGTTTTTGAATTGAATGGGGGGAAATAAGTTGTGTAAAGCTGTGGCCCATTGTAAAGGCATCATGTGTCACTGGTTTAAAAACTTAGAAAGCCATGGGAGTTTCTGTATTTTAAGAATTCACTTCTGTTTACATTAATTTTTTCTCATTTTGCCTGATTTGAGACATGAGAGCATCATTTTTTTACTTTTGACAAACCCCTTCCAAGTGATTCTTACATTTTATGTTGCTGCTTACATTTTAAAGAAAAAGATTCATTTATAGAAAGCAGAAGACAGAGATCCCTGTGTGCACAGTTACGCTCAGGAACATGACCATTAGTCTTAGAGACTGGGAGGTTTAATGCTACTCCAGACAAGGACATATTTTGTTTGCTGTGTAGTTTAGGTGAAGTTTAGAATGAAGTTAATTTTATGTTTTACTGTCCTGTTCACAAAGACATAAGGGAGGTACTCTTCAGCAAAATGTCCTCTGTTTCTGCTGATTTCTTTTGGTTGGATGACCATGAAAAATTTGAGTTATGTTTCAGAAGGGGAACCTTTTCCATGGCAGAATTTCTTTGCCAGGCCTGGAAATAGAAGGCAACATGTTTAGTTTGAGGACTGAGCAGCAAAAAAAAATGTGTGTTTTGGATGTATTGCTGCAATGCTAATATATTGGTGTCTTGTAAACCCATGAGGGTTAGGCACACTTGTGTGCATGAATGGAAAATAAAGAAATCAATCTTATAGAAAGCAGATTCTGTTTCAAATTGTGAAATGAAAGTGGTTCTAAATGTTTTTAATGTGCTTTAGCAGTAATATTGATACGACTGCTGTAACAGACGTGTCACATTTATTGTCCAGAAATTTAAGCTGTATTAAGATCATGTCTTTAACAGTGTAATTAACACTTTAAGTATCATATCCAGTTAACTTCCCACATGATATCTGTATTATTGTAATAAATAAAAAGTGTTCGACCTGCAGACAACAGTTGTGCTATGTGTTGCAGCCCTGTGGTTATTGATTTAGCGCGTGCTCCATGCGCTCTATCAATAGAATACAATAATTTGTTATAGTAGCAGGTCAATCATTTTCACACACAGCTATTCCCATGTGTCCTGCATCACCAACATCGACTGCATTTTCAGATCTACAATCACATTACATAAAGGCCAGCAGAGGGCAGCCTCAGAGAGCAGATGTTCAAAGCAAGTCAATACTCCAAGTGTATTCCTCAGGGAGTTGTTAATCCCTGGCAGCAAGCTACAAACTCGCCGTACAATTGACTTTGTGCCTTGTCAGGAAAGGTGCATATGGATTAGAATGCCATTGTACAAACTGAATGAATGCCTTCTCTGTAGGCCCTAATAATGAAAGCACTTGATGCTTTGTTCCCCAAATAAATCTGCTTCAAATGTCCAGTAGATTTCTCAGATCTCGGGCCAAAGCAGGCAGACTGAGCAGCAGCCGTGACCTCTCCTGTATCTGCACTTGGTGAACGTCTGCTGCACGGATGCAAGACTCTGCTAAGCTGTGCAGGCAAAGTGCAGCAAATGTCAAACTTATTATCATCAGTTTACAAATTGAAATAAGCCTAATTCTTAGGTCCCAACATTGGTCAGGCACAAAGATCTTTAAATTTTAACTCTTCATAGTACAGTTTTTTTATGACTCCCTTAGCAAAAAATAAACATAAGGCTGTTTTTTCATTATCTGGATGCTTTGATAAGACTGTTATAAATATTTTAACTGCTGCACTACCTTCCGGATTATTATTTTAAAGGTGTAAACTTTAAAAATTCCATTGTGGTTGAGTTTTTAATACCTGTGGTAACTTGTGGTAAGAATACAACAAGAATATCAAGTTCCAATGAGTTGGATTCACATATTTATTCATCACTGAATGCAGGAAATAGCTTTCTATTCTGCCATAAATACAACAGATGAAGACAAGCAGTGAGTCCAGCTATGCCTACCCCAATGCAAATATGTTTGCATTTTAAAATATCTGGGGCTGGCTGTTCTCTGCAAACATGCCATATGTGCATGAACACAATTTGCATGCAATATGGGCATGTGTTCGCTCTCATGTTCCAAATTTCATCCAGTATTTAGATGCAATGCTCCCAAGGAGTCCCTCATACATTTGTGTGCAATTTGAATTCAGTGGAGTACAAGTAGACTCCAACACTGATGATGCAAACTACTATACAAAGAAGTAACAATTATGGGTAATACATACCATGCCTATAGCAGAAAATGCCAGTCATAAACTGTATAAAAATGGCTTGAATGTACTAAATCCATCAGGTTCATTTTGTCTTCTTATTCTGAGTATTATACTTGGGTTTCTTTTTTTCAGACAAATAATATCTCCTACAGTTATTTGTCTGATAAAAAGAAACCCAAGTATAATGGGTTGAATGTACACCAATCAGTGACAATATTATGCCCACTGACAGGTGAAGTGAATAACATTGATCATGTTGGTACTATGTGGTGTTCTGCTGGAAAACCTTGGATTTTAACATCCGTGTTGATGAGACTTCAAAACATCAAACAATCAGGAACATGTTGAGCAACATGACAATGGCCCAACATGTTGGTTTGACCTCCAAACTTCTCAGACCCCACTCTGATCAAGCATCAACAGGATGCAGTGGAACATGTTTGATGGACAGAAGCCCCACTGCACAAGCCAGAGTACCCAAAGGATCCACTGCCAATGTCCTGGTTCCAGACCCCATAGGACACCCTGAGAGGTCCTCTTGTCCATGCCCAATGGTTCAGAGCTTTTTTGACAACAATACCGCGATCAACACAATATTAGGCAGGTGGTCATAATGTTATGCCTGATCAGTGTATAAGATGTAACTTTAAGTCAGTAAAGCAGCTCATTTGTACAGGACCTGTCAGTCCATAGTATTAGGATCATTATTCTTTCATCACAAAATAGCACCATCAGACAGCACTATTTGCAGGTCACCAATGAGTGGATGAGTTTAGAAGTTATCAAGTGGCTCACATCACTTCCAGGAGGCTCAGTTAAATGTTGGGATGTCTCAGACTCCCAGCAGACACACTGAGGGTGATGGGATGGATAGACTGACCTTCCGTCTTAACCTAGACCACTTATCAGTTAGCAAACGACAGAGTCCACTGGCTTTCAGAGATCCATCATGCCATGTCACTGATACTTCACCTCCAATTATCTATGTCTGGAGTCCTATTAGTCAAAATGTATGTAAAATAGATTTTTAAAAAAACAACATATATATATATATATATATATATCCTGGGGAGCTGAACGACTTCAGGCCGGTTGCCTTGACGTCACATGTGATGAAGACCATGGAAAGGCTGCTGCTCCATCACCTGAGGCCACAGACTCAACATGCTATGGACCCTCTGCAGTTTGCCTACAGGGAAAAGGTGGGAGTAGAGGATGCAATCACCTTCTTGCTCCACAGATCTCTCTCTCACCTGGACAGAGGCAGGGGTGCTGTGAGGATTACTTTCTTGGACTTCTCCAGCGCCTTTAACACTATCCAGCCTCTGCTCCTTAGAGACAAACTGTCAGAGATGGGGGTAGAATCACACCTGGTGGCATGGATCACCGACTACCTGACACACAGACCTCAGTATGTACGACTGGGGGACTGCAGGTCCAACACTGTGGTCAGCAGCACTGGAGCACCGCAGGGTACTGTGCTCTCTCCGGTCCTGTTCACCCTATACACATCTGACTTCCAGTACAATTCGGAGCTTTGCCATGTACAGAAGTTCGCGGACGACACGGCGATCGTTGGATGTGTTAGGGGTGGGCAGGAGGGTGAGTACAGAGAACTGATCCAGGACTTCATCGCATGGTGTGACTCCAACCACCTGCTCATCAACTCCAGCAAGACCAAGGAGATGGTGATAGACTTTAGGAGAATCGGGACACGGCCTGAACCTGTTCAGATTAGGGGAGAATGTGTGGAGGTGGTACACACCTACAAATACCTGGGAGTGCAGCTGGATGACAAACTGGATTGGACTGCCAACACGGATGCCCTGTGCAAGAAAGGACAGAGCCGTCTGTACTTCCTCAGACGGCTGGCGTCCTTCAAAGTCTGTAAGAAGCTGCTACAGATTTTCTACCAGTCTGTGGTAGCGAGCGCCCTCCTGTATGCTGTGGTGTGTTGGGGGGGCAGCCTCAAGAAGAGGGACGCCGCACGCCTGGACAAACTGGTGAGGAAGGCAGGCTCTGTAGTTGGCTCAGAGCTGGACAGCCTAACATCTGTGGCAGAGCGACGGACGTTGAACAGGCTCCTGTCCATCATAGACAATCCACAGCATCCACTGCACAACACCATCTCCAGACAGAGGAGCAACTTCAGTGACAGACTGCTGTCACTGCCCTGCTCCACCGATAGACTGAGGAAATCATTCCTACCTCACGCCATGCGGCTCTTTAACACTTCTCGGGGGAGACAATAGAAAGAAAGACAATAAACCCTGGACTTGTTGCACACTCACACAAGCACTGAAGCACAGACACAGACGCACACATTCTCACACACACATGCACACAAGCACTCATGCACTTTACCACATGCGCACACACATTTATATTTACAGACTGTGATGTGACTCTTAATACCACTCAACGCATGGCCCTCTAGCTTTTATTTTTATTTTTATTTTATTTTATTACCATTATTCTAATTCTACTACGTATATTATTTGTACTTTTATTATTATTTCTACTCTTTATACTGCAAGCTGCTGGAACTGTGAATTTCTCTTTGAGATGAATAAAGTATCTATCTATCTATCTATCTATCTATATATATATATATATAGAGAGAGAGAGAGAGAGAGAGAGAGAGAGAGAGAGAGAGAAATAAAAAGTCATTCATACTTTGTGATATCCCTTAACTTAACTGGAAATTCAAAATGTGTTTATATTCTCATTTATACTTTAATCTATTTTTTAATTTTTGTGTTACATTTTACCCATTCGTATTTTCAAATTATATGACGCATTTAAATCCTAAATTTCTATTTCACTGCTGTACAACCGCATTCCCGTTGGAGAGAAACACAGTGATTGGTTGGTTGATTTATTGATGCTTTCATACTATTATATACAGTGTTTACACTTAGAGAGCGGTGCATATTGATCCCCTGCATCAATCCTGATCATTATGTTTTTATTGCATTTGTAGGTTGTTGTCTTGCAATTGAGGTTACTGTATTTTGTCCTTCCCTCCACTGGCTACATGTTGATTTTGGAGTTAATATTTTATTTAATCACATTTAGAGCTCGTCTAGGCCTGGCTCCAAGGTATGTAGCAGAAATGCTGACCCTAATATGAGCCAGTTTGCAGCCTTAGATCCTCAGGTGGAGCCTTTCCGACTGTTCCAAAGCCCAGGCTTAAATCTAAGGGGTGACTGAGTGTTTGCCATCAGGTTCTCTTGGCTTTTATATGACCTACATGAGGAGATAAGGCTGCAGAAACAGTGTTTTAATCCTAAAAACCTATTTTTACTGACCTACGTTTATGTACTATTGTCACATTTACTCTCTTTTAGTTTGTGAGTTGGTCTTTTTCCTTTTATTTTGTTCTGATATTCTATTAATATTGAAATTCTGTGTTGTTTTACCTCTTTTCTTATCTGGTCTGTTTTTCCCCATTTGCCCTGATTGGCTTTCTGTTTAAATATTATCCTCTTGTTTGGCTTCTCTGTCAAAGCACTTTATAAGCTCCATTCTAACAAGAAAGTTATTCTTGTTTGAAGTTTTTTTGGGGGGTGGGGGGGTTGTACTCACAGTAAAATGGTACTACCAAGAAAGAATCAGAAATTCTTTATTAGGTAAAATAATTTCACCCAAATCAAACATAGTAGCTTGCTGATCCCCCCCTAAATCAGTCTCCTTCACACAACAGCTCTTTGTCAGCTTCTCGCATTGTGTGCCACAGTTAAGCTACAACTGCAGGGATTAAACAGAAGCACATGATGATTCAGCCCCGTGATTTCTCCCAGAGTTGGGTCATGGACTCAGTCATTTCCTCTCCTTTTCTTTTCTTTTTCTCCTGACATCGTGGCCCATTTCTTTCTTCTCTCCCCCTCTCCCTGTTCCTCTCTCTTTCCTTCCCTCCCTCTCCTTCGCTGCAGTCAGTGATGGCTTCCCCACGGCTGGAGACTTTCTGCTGCCCGAACCGGGACTCGGCCACGGAGTTCGTGGTCACCTTCCAGCCCGTCCTGTTCGGGGCTCTGACTCTGGGAAGCGCAGCCCTGAGCCTCATCTTCGCGCTTCTCCAAATCCTCCCGAAGCGCAAAGGATACAGGAGGCTCGGACAGTATCCTCTGCCCAGGCCCGCGTCCTCCTCTCGGATCTTGTTCATCATCAGTATATGTGACATTCTGGGATGCACAGGTAAAGAAGAGAACGACCTAGTTATTTGTTTACTGAGAAAGTGGAGTGGGCTAGTGGCATGGCGCGCTGGATAATTACGCACGCCAGTATTTTTTGTTTTAACCCTTTTGTTGCGCACATGTTGCATGAAATATGTATTTATCTGGATTCTTTACTGCTTAAATCAAACTTACATGAGATTTTACAAACTCAAATCTTTGCTCTGGAAGCTGTTTTACTCCAAACAAAAGAATGAATCACGATCTTCTCATGTGAGTATAAAATGACTCATAACAGCTACTACCCTTTTTTTTTCAAAGTTGTTGTTGGTGTTGCCTTGACTTGACTGGAATGCGCCAGAAACCCCAAAGCAACCACTTGCACACACACGGAAGTCTGCAGATCATTCTCACACTGCTGCTCTGCTTAAGAACCAGTGTGACATTTGAACTGATCATTCATCACTTGCTCCTGCTCCTGCTGAAAGGGAAGGCAGATGAAGTCATGTGTTTCTGTGTGCTCAGTGCCCGGTGAGATCCATTCGCTGCAGCAAACCTAACAGCTTGATGACAGTTTAAAATGAAATACAGCTCAGCGTGTAGTCTAAAGACTGTTGGAGAGCTCCCATGTTTCCATTCTGAGGTGAAGCTGAGGAGGAAATGGAAACACCCTTATAAAAATGCACCTGGTGGAGGCTCATATTTCCATGATGTAAAGATGCTATTAAGAGGAATCCATGGCGGCATCCAATTCATTAAAGCAATTGATAATAAAGAAATTTTATGTGTTGTAAATGTTAATGAAAACCAGGCCTTCTTCTTTCATGCCTTCCAGTTGTTCTACTTGTTCACTTTTGCTCCTCTTCCAGGCATCATTGTAAGGTCATCGGTCTGGCTGGGCCTTCCCAACATCATCGACCGCATCTCGGTGACCAACAACACGGAAGTTTGGCCGGAAGTCTTCTGCGTTGGCAGTGCGGTATGTTTGATTTACAAAGCCTCATATTGTTGAACAGTTCGGCTACACCTTCATGTGAACTGAGGAGGAAAAAAAAGCATGTGGCATCTTGGCCTTGTGCGTGAAGGAAGCACAATGGGAAAAGAAATTCATGACCCCAGAAAAATCCTGATTTCATGCATAGAAGTGGTCATACAGCCGACTGTGAAATCGACGTCACATTGTGTGCTATGAAACATGACACAGTGGAGCAGATGAACCAAAAAAACAACGCACTGTCTCTGTGTCGTGAGTATGTTGCATCCGCTTTATGTGTTGCAGATGTGGATCCAGTTGTTTTTCAGCGCCTCTTTCTGGTGGACTTTCTGTTACGCCGTTGATGTCTTCCTGGTGGTGAAAACATCTGCAGGAATCAGGTTAACCTCACCTTCCATCCACAGTTCATTATCACCTCACCATCCGCTCCTATAGGAAGCAGGATGAAGCGCAAAGTTATATACTGAACTGTTAATAGGCTGTTTGTATTAACGCACCTTTCTCTCACTTTGTTTCGCTGCCTAGTGTTGGCTTAATGATTGTGTGTTTTGCTGCTCGAACAGCCTAAAAAATAGCTTTTACTGAACGTGCACCAAGCAGATTGATGATGCTGTAAAAGAGAATTTATTAGGCTCCATGTGGTTCACCCTTATATGTTTCCATCCCCAGTCAGTGCAGTGATTTTGTTTTTTTGCACCGAAAAAAAAAAGATAAAGAGGGGGCTGCAGCATGTGTTGTGAGCTCGGTCTCATGACTTGTTTCTTTCCCCATCAGCACCATTATCCTCTACCACATGATTACATGGGGTCTGGCTGTGCTGCTGTGTGTTGAAGGAGTGGCCATGCTCTACTACCCATCCATTTCTGAGTAAGACACACCGAGACACACCGACTCATTCAGCATTTTTATATAAGATAAGCAAAGAATTGTTTTTGTTTCACTGTCTGTTCCTTCTACTAGAGCCCAAGACTATCAGGAATAATAGGAGAAATCATCGAATATACAGGCAGACCTAACCAAATTTACAAAAACGCAGTCACTTTATTCCCATAGAAAACTGTTTGTCAAACAGGATCTTGGCTCGTGTCGTCTAGCTAACTATAATGCTGTTATCCATCATTGTTTTTTGATTACAGTTTTGATTTAGTGGAGCAAATGCAATAACTCTGTTAACCACCACAAAGTATTGCTGATCTAATAATTTGTCTCAATTTGGTGCAGTTGTGAGCAAGGCCTGCAGCACGCCATTCCTCACTATGTGACCACATATGCACCGATGCTGCTCGTCCTCGTAGCCAACCCTGTCTTCTTCAATCGGACCGTATCTGCAGGTCAGCTCCTCCGCTTTCAAATCTCTCTGACAGATCTACAGACATGGACGAGGATAAAAACTGAAAGCTCTCTGTGATTCATTTTTTTTTACTTTATATTATATTAAGTAATATATTATTACTTGTATGATACTTTCAAATCTCTCTGACAGAAAGTAGCACGTGTGCATGTGGAGAAATAAATAACTCTCTCTCCTCTTTGCAATCTAGTGACATCTTTACTGAAAGGACGACAAGGAATCTACACAGAAAATGAGAGAAAGCTGGCCAACGAAATCAAAATACGCTTCTTTAAGATAATGCTGGTGTTCTTCATTTGGTGGGTTACCATTCTTTATCTAATGGTTTAAATGAATAGTTTGACATTTTGGGAAGTGTGCTTATTTGCTCTCTTGCTGCGTAGTCAACATTAAGCTGCCTGTTAGCTTAGCATAAAGACAAAGTAACAAAATCCACCTACCTGCACCTCCAAAACTCACCGATTACCAACTTGTGCCACATTTATCCGTATGAAATGTAAAAACAGTAGGTTGTTTTGTCCTTTTATTGGTGGGTGATGTGCCAAATGAAGTCTTGCCATTGACAGGAAATCAATGGACTCTTTGCAGGTTGCCCGGTTGTAATTACAGAGAATGTGTTAAGTATGTTTGATTTGCAGTGAATGGGCAAAAACAAGAAAACCCATACACGATCAGCCTCAACATTATGACCACTGATGAAGTGAATAGCATTGATCATATTGGTACTATGTGATGCTCAACTGGAAAACCTTGGATTTTAAAATCCCTGTTAATGAGACTTAGACACCCACATAAATATTGTTCCAGAATAAGCACACTCCCTTATGTAAATGAAAATCCCAAATGTCACTGGTCTACCCCCGCAGGAAAATGCACCCCACCACATGGAAAAAACATCAACCAATTTAGGAACATGTTGAGGAACATGACAATGGACCAACATGTTGATTTGACCTCCAAACTTCCTAGAAACTTTTCTGGTCGAGCATCAACAGGATGCAGTGGAACAAGTTTGATCGACAGAGGCCCCACTGCACAAGGCAGAGCACCCAAAGGATTCACTGCCAATGTCCTGGTTCCAGACCCCATAGGACACCCTGAGAGGTCCTCTTGTCAATGACCAATGGAGTCATGGAGGATTTTTGAGCACATAAGGGGGACCAACACAATATTAAGCCGGTGGTCATAATGTTGTGCCTGATCGGTGTATATGTGGTCCTTAGAAATGTTCCATAATGTACTTCCAATTTTAAACAGTTACTGATAACTAAAGGCATTCTTAAAGATTATTTTGTTAGAAGGCATCTTTTCAACTTTTAAAAGGTTATTTTTGTTCTGATGTTGTAGCTGGGTTCCCAACATCATCAACGAGAGCCTCCTCTTCTACCTGGAGATGCAGACCGACATCAATGACAGTGGATTCAGGAATATAAGGAACGCAGCCCTCATCACATGGTTCATCATGGTGAGTTACAAACACATCAGCGTAGAGAACACTCGTTTGATCAGCACGTTTAATGATTCTGTATTTTACCCTTCCAGGGCATCCTGAACCCCATGCAGGCTTTCCTCAACACCCTGGCCTTCCACGGCTGGACGGGCTTTGATGTTGACCTCAGCCTGCAGCGGAGGAGGGAGCTGGCCTGGGACTCGATGTCCACATCGGTGCCTAACGCTCCCGGCCACAACCCCATAGTGGGAACTACTCTGCTTTACCAGAGTCATGTCCAGGAAGCCCAGAAAAGCATGATGGGAAATGGGCAGCAACACTCAGACGCCATGAGTGTCCTCTCAGAAGGTAATTGGCTTAACAATGGTAGCAACAGCTCGCCAGTATATCAGGGCTGGTGACGTTCAACATATAGCATCATAGACGGACTGCCGACTCTTAATATGAAATATTTTCTTTTAAATGGTGCCATACCATCTAATGAAGAGACATGCTTTTCTATTAGACAATTTTTGTACAATTAAATTAAATTAGCTTCAGTAATAAAGATTTACAGACGAGGATAAAAACTGAAAGCTCTCTGTGATTCATTTTTTTACAGTAATTTTTTATACCAGAGTTATAGTAGACTCTTGATGGATGTAATAATGGGTTAACACTCTGCAGAACTGTCTGTTTTGTGTGAAAAGTGCAGGGAAGTTACAGATTATCTATGATGCCATCATTCTGAATGGATTTCTTCCTCCATAATTGACAGACATGCTTGTTTAGTGTGTAATTTCATCATGGGCATGTCTAAATGCTGTTGCAAATTGTGGAAGAACTGCTTGGATCCTTCAGTAAAAATAGCAATATTGCAACGTAAACAAACGCCATTGCAAGTAGAAGTTCTGCATGAATAATCCTACTGAAGTTAAAGTGTGTTAGTATTAGAAGCAACATGTAGCTTAAGTATCAAAGTACAGGTTTGATCCTTCTGAGTGATATATTGTTATGTATGACATTAGATTATTAATACTGAAGCATAGGTGAACAAGCAGCATGTTACTGTTGTAGCTGCTGCAGGTGGAGCTATATGAAACACTTTATATAACGTTTCATACGCAAAGACAGTAGTTAAGTCATGAGATCATTAATGGGAGAGAAAAGAAGAAAACACTAAGTTCCGATGCACAAATCTGTCTTCAGTCTATTTTAGTTTTTCTTCTAATCTTTGATTTTTGCTATGATTTTGGAGTAACTGATAATTTATTGAAATCACATCATGTGAGAAGTTTAGAGGGAAAAAAAAATCACCATTTGATGAAGCTGTTAACAACTGTGTTAGTGCTGTATTAGGTGGTATACAGAGGAAATGCTCAAGTAAAGCACAAATACTTTGGAGTTGTACTTAAGTACATGCGGTTACTTATTCGAATTGTGACCTTTTCAGGGTGCCACTATGCTGTCAAACAGAGCTTTAAGCGTCATTATTTACAGATAATCAGATTACAAGCAGAGAGCAATAGAAAGGCTGTTGAATATACAAATGAACACTCAGCTGCTACTGCATTAGGCACATGTATCTATAGCATATTAAACTAATGCAGTCTAATATAAATCCTATAATAAATTTCCACGGACGTCATAATGTGTAGTTTTTGTTGAGACTCTTTCGGAGAGGCATTGATTCAACTTTATTGGGTTTTTTTTGGCTGCTGAAATTTGTTGTGCTGCTGAACAGGATTTGGTTAAGAGAAATCTCCCACTACAAGCTTCAAGTTTTATTGTAGATCTGTTGTCCTATTTTGCATCGGTTCTAGCTAAGTTTACCTCATGAACTGGCAGTAAAAGTGTGTGTTTAAGACTCGTGCATTCGCTGCATGAGAAATGTTATTATTTATTCTGTCATCTGAGCAACACTGAGGGATTTCATGCATTCTTTTTATGTGTTTGTGCACAGTGTAGATCATGTATTCACCGTTCTGTATCATCAGTGTCTCTGGCGTGACACGCCTTGAGAAATAAAGCGAATCTTTGAAACGTTTTCTTTTTCATTCATTCATTTAAATGTTAAGAGTATCAGGAATAGATACACAAAAAACAGCAACGTACAAATCAATTAAAATTCGCCAGAAAAAGTCTAAATTAGCAGGATATATATTATTAAACAAGTTTCTTTTAATACAGTATGAAGGTGTCATGTGCAGTAACACCCAGTAATCTACCCTTATTTTGTCTTGCTAGGTTCAGAGTCTAGTACAGTTGAAATCCACATTTCCAGCGAGCTACGAGACTATGAGGATGTAGACGCTGACGGAGAGTCCTTGGAGAACTCAGTGAGGCACTAGCTGGGGTCTTCACCAGCCCACCTCCCCTCCACTGTGCTGCATGACGTTGTTCTTTTGTTTTAGATCATCTACTCTTAGCCTCTATTATCCTGTTGAGATTTTAACTGGTCATGAGATTTCATTAGTGGGCATGACAGAATAAGTCTGATTGTTAATTCCAAGCCTTTTCACTTTCCTTCTAAGCATTTTGAATCTGTCTGCAGTTCACTGTAGCTCTACTTTACAGGCCCATCAACGGTACAGCAACTGAATAGTCCCAAAGCTACTGTGCCTTGTAGCCGTCAGTCCACAGAACAAACATGACATTTTCTCAAGAACAACTCTCAGGCTGACCTTTAAAATTGCCTTAAGTGCTTGAGGAAACATTTTTTTCTGGAAAGTTCTCTGAATTGGATGCACTGAATTTGTGATTTGTCGTTAAGCTGCCAAGGCGTGACAGAATGCAGGAAGCTTATTAGTCTTTTTTTTATAAGTTGTTGTATTGCCAACTGTCTATCTTGTATTTTTGCACACATCTATTTTATGCTATATTAAATATCTTGTAGTTTTGTTGGTGATGCTTTCTTCACATTCATGTTCCTGAGCTTGAAAATGAAAGAAACAAAAACATAATTCAAGACAGGCGTGTTTTCTGATATCAAAATAGAGTAATTTATTTGAGACACTGAATGACTTCAACAGTTTATCTTGGAAACAGGTGACAGCACCCTGGATCAGGGTGCAAGAGAGATAGTAGCTGTCACAGCTCTTATTCCATATTGGGCTCCATAGCATGCCAAGAATGGCCACCGACCCACAGCCCACATGTCAGTCTGACACAGACGATAATGGCTCTCAGCAAATAAAAAAAAATAGTCAGAAAATAATGAAACACCCATTAGCATCCAATTGTGACATTAAAAAGTGAGAAAAAGAAGACAAAAATAAAACATTGGACCTTCACTTTCAGCAAAATCTGAATATTTGCTGAATCCACCAATACAAAAAGTGCACTTCATGTTGCTCTAGCAGAAATATACCAAAAGTGAAAGGGACCAGAAAAAAGGCAAATCAGAGTGGTGGCAGGTTAGTTTGAAGCTACTGTCTTTAACTTTAGATCTCAGTAAGCAGAAACAGGCAGACATACTGCACACTGCCGAAGCCCAGCCCACAACACAGGCATTTCAAATCTGACCAAAGCTGATCAGCTGGCAACATTAGGACCAACTGTAGCTCCATTTTTTTCATTTTTTATCGCGACAGCAGGACTTTTGCATGAACTCCACCTTCTGGTCAAAATGTGATCTGAATTTTCAGTAGACTGATCAGAGGAAAGTGCCAAAGAGGAACCATGGTAATGCTCATCAAGCTGTAGTAGCCATCCTTAGATCTGCACAATACTCCTTGTTGGTTCTGTGATCTCCTGCTCCACAAACAGACTTAAAACAGCAGACCAAGCAGGAGACTGATGACTGCTAACTCCCAAATTGTTGACAAGATAATTCCCTGAACGCAGGTATCGAGGTGCACATTTTTTTCCATGGCTTTCTGTGATCAATAGAAGAAAGCAAGGTTGCTCAACACATCCGTTTTTATGCCATTTGTGACTCAATGAAAAAAAAAAAGCTTGATGCATTGGATATGATTGGCCAAGTTCAGAGAGACTGTATTAAAAGAAGCTGACAAGACATGCACTTCATTTAAAAAGTGGTCTTGTCACGCATTAACAGCAAAGATGTGACAGCTCTAGCCACTGAAGAGCCCCTACAGGATGGCAATAAAGTGTACTGTATATAAACATATATACACAGTATATAAGTCTGTGTATTAATCTAATTTACATATCTTTACATTCTTTAAATTTACATCCAGAAAGGGAGAAAATTCTCTTTGTAAACCACACTTTCACATCTTGTCCACAAAATGACATTTTCTAATCTCGAGTGAACTGAGCAGGTCATTTTGGGATGTTAGAACTATTTCTTGGCATGTTTTCCTTTTGCTGACCTGATGTTAAAAATGAACGAAGAACTACCTTGTAGCGGCACATTCAATTTGACTTTCAAAAGTCCATCTGTGGAAAATAGACAAAAAAGCAAGAAGTACTCTTGAAACAAACTATTCTCCACTGAGGAGAAGTTAAGCACCCTGTCCGCAGACAATAGCAGTGCTTCTGTATTGACATTACTTCAGTTCATTTGGACATGAAGTGACATTTCCTCAGAGGAATTCTTAATCCACAACCTTTCTTTGACAATTTGTTTCCTCTCACAGCCAAACACCTGCGTGCCTTTAACACTTTTGTCTTTATATAACTCGACTCATCTTTGCGTTTCCACCCTTACAACCCGATAACAGCTGGACCAATGGTCCGTGGGGATTGCAGCACCTCCTCATTAGAAACCTTTTAATACACGGAATCACCCAGGAGGTTGTGTCCAGTCTTGGGGATCTCTCAGCCAGCTTCCATTATGTCTCAAATAGGCAGATCAAACACACATCAACAAACTGTAAGGTGCGCTGAATTCAGTTGGTGGTCAAGCCGCTGCAGTCATCTGGTTTTACTCCTGTGAGGGTTTTGTTTCAGTTCACCTTTACAGCCCTTCTTGAGCAATGAGTGTGTTTGCTGATGTCAGGAGAAGGCAATTTCTGCACATTCCAGGATTCATCAAAGTCTCAAGTCAGTTATTTTCGGAGATCAAGAACACACACCTAGAATGCAGAGAGTTAGGTAGCATTAATATGGGATTTCAAACAACACGTCTGAAGAACTAGTCCTGACATGTTTAATAATTTTACTAGCAAGTACCAGATTAAAGAACGTAAATAAAAACATGGCTTACTGAGCCGTCTGATGCACTGGCACCAACTTTGTCCCCGGTGCTGTTCCAGCACACCTCAAAAATACCACCAGTACCCCTGTAGCTGTGCACTAAGGCTCCAGTCTGAAACAGAAGCACAAACAAACAAATGAGCAACTCTTTCAAGGTTTTGTAATGACTGTTCTTTGTTGTTCTGACACTTACCGTGGTGTTCCAAATGTGGACACACTTATCGAAGGAGCCGCTGGCTAGGTGTTTGCCATCGGGGCTAAAGGCCACGCTGTAGACAGGTTCTTGGTGCTTGGTCAGAGTATGAATACAAACACCTCTTTCAACATCCCACAGTCGCACTGTCGAGTCAAAAGATGCGCTGTGTAGAAAACACAGAATGCAAAAAAAAATCAGATACATAAGCAGCACTAATCATTTTCTCATCTTTCAATGTCAGATTCCATTATTTGAACTTAATTATGACGTTGAGAATGAAGCTAAAAGACTCAGAAACTGAAACTAAAACAAATAACATATCTTTAGAAGCTACGTATTTTTATGATTTGTGTTATTTTAGAGTCTTCTCCACAGCTAATATGTGAAACTCCAATATAAAACATCTTCAGATTCCATTAGTGGTTCTGGCAAAGAAGATCACACATTAACATCATGCAATAAAAATGTGTTGGCTTTTTTTAAAGTGACAATCTGATTATCCGCAACCCTAAACCTCACACTTTGTTGAAAATAGATAAAGATTAAAAAGAGGCTGATGTTAATTAGCACCTCTTCTTCACCAAGGCAGAAATAGGGCTAAATACCCAAGGGTTCAGCAAATCAAACAAGCTTAAAAGGATGGGAGGACATGTATGCCTGTTCAGTTTTCTGCGGTATTTGTGTAAGAGTGTGAGGTTGCTTCAAAGCTCTGGCAGTAATGGCAGTTTTATTTTCAGTATGAATTATAGGCAGGTGTACTGAGTTGTCTGTATGGACTGTAAATTCCTGTGGTATCTGAAGTGGAACATTTACACATGTATGCACATCTGGGTCAGAGGGAAGGGCTCTGGGCCACTGACCATTACTAGCACTGGGATTTTGCCTGGAACACGGTTTCGCCTCAATGTAAGGCTTTGGCCCCTTGCCAATCGCAGCTATACATGCATGCACCTCCTCATATATGCAGTTTGGTTTGAGCGCACAAACTTCTTCTCTCATAATCTAGCTGTGTGTGTGTGTGTGTGGGGGGGTGTCGCCTTGTATAGTGCTGAATGTGAGCAATGTGTAAGCAATTTCCTACCTGGCAAGCATGATGTTGGAGTTGGGGTTACTTGTGCTGGGGCCTGTAGGGCTCCATTTGATAGTGTAGATTTCTTTGCTGTGAGCCTGAAGGTCATGGACACAGGACTCTTGCTTCATACTCCAAATCTGTGCGAAACAATGGCCACAACAAAATGTGAGTGAATACAAATCACCTCTAATGTTTGTTATCTTTAACCTTTATGACTGAGAGAACTAGTCTTACCTTTAAGGTCATGTCATCTGAGCAGGAGGCAAGCAGCATACCTGATGGATCCCACTTAATGGCATTAACTTCATTCTGCAAAACACAACCCTAATTAGCATGACTGTCAAGGGAGACAGCAAGGTAAAAAAGCAACATGGAAAGTCTGCTCACCGTGTGACCCTGGAAGGTCTTGAGGGGCCGGTCGCTGCCAAGGCGACATACGTGGATGCACATGTCTGTGCTGCAGGAGGCAAATGTGGTGTTGTTCTGCCAGTCGACATCCAGTGCTGGGGCTGTGGGATATTTCAATGCACAGGTTCACACTCAAGAAGAGTTGGGAGGTGATGTTTGTGTACCCATTTAGTATCATATTTATTATTTGCAGTGATGAATTTATTACCCTGGATACATAGAGATCTGAATTTACCTGAGTGAAAAGGAAACTGCTGCTTGGCTTCTCCTGTGTGTGCATCCCAAATGATTGTCGTCTGAAAAATTATTAATTCAAAACATGATTGCAACATTTGTCCACAAATCATTACACAGAATATCATATATTAGCAACTGAAGTCACTAACCAACATGGCATGTGCATCTTTAACTATTTCAGTGAAAAAATAGAATTCTGTGACCCAACTTCTCTGTGCCTCATCATACCAGTTTTACATTTTAAAACACGATAAAATTCATCATAACAGTTACTGTCTCCCTAACACAAAAAATGAATAAGAATTATGCAGATTCTGTTTTGCTGACTTCAACTCACTCATAAACTTGTACTCAATTAGATTCATCAAGTAATATATAAGAAAACGTACATTTAATAGAGAATAATGAGAGACATGACAAAAAATGTATGCTTTTCTCCCTGTCTGTGTTTTAACATGATCTTATTCAGAAGATTTACTGGTAGCAGGACAGCCTATAGTTTAGAAAAATCAGGTAAATGATATGTCACAGATTTACTCTCTGAACTGGTCAAAACAATACATCAGGATCCTATTACTAAAAGACGCAAATCCATGATCGGGGATCTTTATGAAGTACCTTATCTACGCCAGCGCTGAGAATACAGTTCCCCTTCTTGTTCCACTTGAGTGCAAATATGGGCCCTTTGTGCTGCCCCAAGGTGCTTGCCAGATTTCCTAACGGATAAGAGTCATAAGAACTTCTTTCAGAAAAGATTTTGCACAAAATTGTCACAGAGAGCGTATTACTCATGATAACAATGCCATACACCTAATGACTAAGGAACCAATAAATGTGTCCCAATGATGGAGGACATACCATCTTTTGTCCATATCCTGGCAAATCCATCATACGAGCCTGTTGCCAGGAGAGTCCCGTCGCTCTATAGGATGCAAAGACAGCAGAACTGTTACATGAGGGTCCTAAGCTGCACTGTCAGCTTACTACATGGTAAAGGTAGTAGATGGGAGATGTGGATGTGTGATGTGAAACCTACATTCCAGTCTAGTGAGGTGACGTCTTTGTTGCTGGGGACATCCTGGCCACCTTCTCGGATACAGTGGCGCAGCACCAGTTGGGTGGAGTTGGAGTTATTATTCTCGTTCAGGTTCCAGATCCTGGCAGTGGAGTCTCCCGAGCTGAGCAGAATACCAACGCAGCGGGAGGGGGGGGGGTCAAAAGATTGTTGGAATATAAGCTGTCAGCTGTGGTTCTTATGAAGCCATATATCTTACAAATCCATGCCGCAGTGTGCGCACTATATAGTATGACTCATGCAGAATGAATTAAGATCTGTTTCAGCACAGACAGAGACTCACCCTGAGGCCAACAGATCGCTGACAGGGTTCCAGGCACAGATGAACACCTCAGACTCGTGGCCTCGCAGCACTGTGGCTTTACTGGCTGGAATCTCAACATCTACATCCATCTCCATTGGCTCACTGTGGTTATCTACACAGAGTGGGTGTGCACACAGACGGACGCACATATTTATATATACATTGACACAAATGCAAAGACACATTTATGTCCACTTGTCAACAAGCTTAGGTGCAGTGAAAACAGACTGTAGATAAATTTACTACTACTGAATATTTATTGCTGACAAAAGCTGATAGAAATGAATGCCTACTTTAAATAACAGAAAATGATCAAAGAAAATCAATAATGTGTATCTGCTGGAATATGCTAGTGTTATTACTATTTATCTCAGTCTGAAAAGACTGACCTATTTGGCGCGCATTCAATTATGCACAGTATAATGGGAACTCAGTCACAGTGAATGATCTCGACTTACGATTATGTAAACTCTTCTTAAATCATTCTAGCCTTAAAATGCTCACTCTAACTTTATTTACAACTCTCCTCCTGTTCCCTTCCATGCCTCTGAATTAAATTCCAAGTGAGAAATGCTGACACAAACATCCACTCCTCTTCTCTTCTTTTAGAGCAACACCTGATCTGCACCTCTCTGATTTCACTCACAAAAAGAGGCTTAACATCTACAAAAGTTAAAGTTTTAAAAAAGGCTGTTTTTTTAATTCTGTCTCAAACTGTGCAATAATTTTGACATGTTATCTGAGAGAGAAAAAAACTTTGGACTTGGTGGGTGTATTAATCCAACTTGTGACAACACAGAGCCAAAACGCACCACAGAGAAGCACGTTCTGCCTGTCATGTCTTGAAATGTTATTCCTTTTCCACGTAAAGATTCATATATTAGTGCTAATGTAAAAAGGTTTTGAAACATGTAGTTGGTGCATGCTAAATCACTTGACAAAACTGAGCATTGCTAAGAGTCACCTCTATATTTTCTTTCTGTCTGGGTTAAGAGTAGGGTGACCAAATCTGGCGAGTACTAAGAATGCAAAGAAAACAGGTGTCTTCTTCGGAACTGGTCTAAAAACTTAAAAATCTTCCACTGCTTTCACAGAAGCAAAATGTATCCTGGTTTGCCCCTTTCTGTTTACCCCTTTTCATTACCATTTCATCACATAAATATATTACAAGGACTATGCCAGCTCCCACTGTGAGATAATTAGCACATGCATATTTAGAAAATTTCACTTACTCATGTTGTGAATACCATTCTCTTCCCCATTGACAGTGGCTTCTCCATTCTTTGGTGCATTTGACTGGTTTCCAGAGGTTGAAGCTGCTATGGTACAAGCAGCCTGCTGTTGCGCTAGCTTGTCGCGGAAGGCCTGCTGCCGCGTTTGCACCACATCTGGCATCACTGCATCAATGAGCGACAGCGACTCAATCGGCCGACCATCGAAGACTGTGCCATCCTGTCATCAAAACAGTTGTTAGCAACACATCATGAGGGGATGTGACTTTTAATTAGTGACTTGTCTAGCGTTACATTCCCTGATAATCATGAATAATAGAGGTGAAGAGTGTTTTCTAATTGGCAGTCTTCTACAAACATCAGTGTTTCTTCTAGAATAAGGACGGCTAAAATGCGAAAAGCACTTGTAGTTACTCTAGAGTGTCAACACAGAGATCAAAGTCTGTCTTTGTATCATTAGGCAACAGAAAACATCTGTGGGAGTCAGTAACAGCAGGTCCCTGCCCTCACCTCATTAATGCTGATTTCTGCCTCCACATACTGAAGCCCTTTCTGCAGGATGGAGATGAGGGCTGCAGGGGGCACTAGTGTTCCATTGATGTTAGACTGGCTGATGTGGCTCTCAATGCCAAAGGTGAATGCTGAGTGGGAAAAACCTAAAAACAAAACACCATTCACATTCATTAATGGGAGATTGCCAAGCACAAGATGTGCACAAACAAAACACAAATATTCAAAGAAAAGTCTTGTCTGATCCAAACAAAGGTAACAGTAATTGAATACAACCACCGAATGGCATAACAAGCGTGACATTTGAGAGTATAATAAGGCATGCCAATGTCAATGCTGGCCTCTCAAACCTGCTTGTAGCTTGTGCTCTGCCAGATGGCTTCAGACATAGTCTCAATAAACAGTAATAAAAACAGCAGCTAGGATTTCAATCATTGATCCAAATCCTGAGGATCCAGATCCCAAGAATGAATAGCATGTGGACATCTCAAGAGCATGGCAATATTCTGTGCACCTACAAGGTATTCACATCCCAGTGTAGATAGTGCTGTTTATTTAATATCTTGGGTGTAAGTGAGCAAGCAGTGTTTGACCATGCATAACATAAAAACTATCATGTTATGTGCTTGTCTTAATAAATTGTTAATGCATTATCTAAGGTGTGCAAAGTAAGCAAGTCCCTCTGATAAAAAAAAATAAAATAAAAAAATTGTGAGACGAACCTGACTCCTGGAGGTATCTGTAGACCAAGAAGTTCACTTCGTCACTGGTAATACTCATCTTAGCCCAATGAAAGGGAGGAGGTATGATGGAAGGCTGAGCTCACTCCTGAAAATAATCAAAAATGGGAGTGAAGATTAACATTTAGGTCTGTGGTCTCGCATATGACATTTACAAATATTTTTTTATTGATCCATATGGCATTTAACAAATAATATCTCTATCACATTCAAGTAAATGTAGATACAAATGCTGCACACAGCACCATCTGCCCCGATCTTTGCCTAGCGGCAGACATATACAGACACACAAACACTCACATAGGACAGCCTTGACTTTGTTAATTCATGCTCACTCTGGTGTTGCCCATTGCTGCATGATTCCTTCCTTTGATGTCAGTGTCTCTATTACTTAACCTGTGAATCCATATTTAGTTCTTAATTTACGTATTTACAGACACCCTTGTCTGGCCTAATGGGAGTGTCTATATCCATTTGGCTTCAATTATGAAGTGAATGGTGTCTCCCCTTGGTGACCCAGCCAGCTCTAGATGGAAAGAGCATTGATAAAACAGTAAGGATATTAAATGCAAATCTACTGCCCATCTAGTGAATTAGAAAAAAGACCAAGAGGCTGATGAATCATAGTAGCCAGTATAACCTTCATTTCAGAGTTATTTTCAACAAATAGAGGTGTTTAACGGTGCTTATGTTAACATTTCAATTGAAACTGTCTCAAAACTGAAGGGAGCTAAAGAAACAAAAAGGCAATTATGTTTTTAATCCCATCAAGTTTTGTCCTCAGGCTGATGAACACTGCAAAAATATTACAATGTTCATAATTTCCCAATGGCTCACACATATGCTTTATGAGAGAAGGGTAAATGGAGCTGGAAGAACACTGTATATACACCCACATACACAATGTAAAGACAGGCAAATGTATAGTACATACAACAAGAAATAGAATTTCTATAAGCAGACAAAGCAAAAGCACCTAGTGAGTCAGGACATACAAGTATATAACCATTTCCTGCTCTCCCACTGGGAGGTAAAGGGACAGGCATTTTGCTGAGAACAAAAAGAGAAATACAGGGGTGGTGTCAGGTATGAAGACTGCATGGCTGTTCAACTTTCATTCCAAACACTGTCCAGGCCCACTCAAGATTCCCTTTGGTAGCATAGCAACAAGAGAGATCGAGCAAAATAGAGAATGGTGTTGTCCCAATTACCAGTGGGCATACAGCCAGAGGGGTTGAACATGTTACTCAACATGAATTATTCACTCCTTCACCTTGGTATATTCTTTCAAACGGAGTCTACCTTTATTGTACTAACACAGACGTGCAAAGGACTGGAATTATAAGTACTCTGTAACTGGTGCAGCTGGTTTCTTTTATATCTTTCAACATATACTCTTCAGTTACACGTGGAGTAAATAAAATCCTGCAAAAACACAACAGGATGTCACAGAAGTGCTACTAAACACAAATACTGGTTTCATCTTACTGTTTCATAGATCCTCATTATCATTTACATCAAATCACACTTAAAGGTAAAGGTCGTTGCCCTCTTCTCCCAAAGACAAAACACCACCAAGTTTGTCTACCTTAGCCACTGTACCCTGTTTTGACCACATCCAGCATGTTTCTATTTAGCTAATTAGCTTACATATGGGACTAGGAAGGGCTAGCCACATCAAAGCAAGGCAGTCGCTGCTCCCAGGGCCACTACAGCTACATACCAAACAACTGGAAACATAATTAACAGGCAGCCTGGAGGGGCTCAGGTCCCATCAGTGCAGAGCAGTAGCAATAATCCCTCTATCAGATGGGCCCATGATGCCACCATCCATTACACAACTCCCTGGGCATTCAAGTCTCCTTTGACCAAACAATAGGCCTTCCAGGAAACCAGACAGTATGCCAACTTCTGCAATGGTTTATCCACTGAAATGATAAATGGAGGCAAAGCCTGAAGAGATGATTCCTTTTCACCACAAATTACAGCCTCCAAAATGACCGTACAATGAAACCATCACCTCCTTAAGAGCGTTAATGAAAACTAAGCGCTAAAAATTTTGTGAAGGCAGGATTTATTGCACAACTGTTTGATTAGCTTGCTATGTGTTAGTTAAGCTAACTGTACCTATTAAAAAATGTTAACTGAGTGTAGGTATGTGTCATTTTGCATGAAATTCATCATAAGTTATGCACAAACATCAGATGGCAATTCAAAATGAAGTTTACAAAAATGCTACTCACAAAAGATGCAAAGATATGTGTGAGCATTTGAGTACATCAAACCAAGGAGACTGGGAACATAATGCAGGCAACCTCAAAGCCTCGCACAACAACTAATTCACATGGCTTACGTTGCTATAGCAATATGAATCATATCACACTTTGTGAAGGTAAATGAGAAATTCTCAGTCATTAACTAAACGATTCAGCCTTATATGCCCCAACCTGAAAATGTCAAGTGGCTTAATTGCACTCAAGACAACAAAACAACAACTCAAAGTGTGCTGAATACTAACTATCTGTGTACTGAGGAACAAGACTCGCTATGTATTATATGCGGCACATAACTTCATTTCCATCCGTTTATTATGACTCAATGTACATTTTAGGTAAAGAAAGAAGGATTTTCTTGTTCAGCTAGACCAACAAGCTGTTTAATATTGGACACTGGAGTCACGCAGCTGCAACACTTCGTAACTCAATTAGCTGATCAGCAGACTATAAATCAGTTTATAAGCAACTATTTTTGTAATAATAAAATGTTCTTTCTCAGTCATTTTTTACTATTGTGACTATTCGGTTATTTTGGTCTAAATCTCTAACTTTAGCAACATTGTCAAGGATCTGTGAAATTATTTTACAGTCACTGTTACACAAGCATTGTACACAATCAAGAATAACAACTTTTCCCATAACATACAGTTATACAGTATCGTCTATCAAATATTTACACTTATCAGGGGCAGTACTACTAGTACTAAGGCTGAAGAATTATTTCGATTTCAATTTCAAACTACAATCACAATATGAAACAATTCAATTATAAAACTGCAAAGGCTGCAGTTTAGGATATACATTATGCAGTGTATCTGACCCAGGGTTTAAACTGTCGTGTCAGTTGCTTTACAAATTCATGCTCTTCTCCTTGGGTAACAGTCACGCTTTTGATGGTATATCGTCTAGTAAAGTCCAATTACATGCTTTAAAATCTGTCACAAAATGACTGTTGAGCTGAAGCATGACTTTTACATTTTTTAAAATCACAACATCAAATTGCAATGAGATTTTGTGGTGTAACAGTTTTAAGTGACACGTCATTAGGAAATTTCATGTGCATGTAGAAAATGAGCAATGTGAAGTTTGTGAGGATTGACTACTAGATGTAGGGCAACATTACATTTAGTTCTCAGCACTGTTGCAGAAAATTTGCATGCTGCTGTGCTCCACAAAATCCTAACAACCGAGTCACTCTGCGATGTTCTGCACTATATGTTTACCGGCTCACTTTGGTTTCTATGCAAGTGTGGGTGAAATTTGCATGGCATACAAATAAATCTGCTTGCTGTTAAAGATCACATCTCTCCTTTGATAGTCCTTGCACTGTTGTAAGCTGTCATTCTCTCAACTAGCAAATTAGGTGAATGGCCCGTCAATCACAATCAATCAATCAATGACAATAAACAGAAAATGTCATTTTGTAATGTCACAACAGAACCAGTGCCCAAACCAAGAAACAAAGATGTCAAAATTGAAGTATGGAACTAAAGTGTGAACGATTTACAGTTACAGAAGGCAGATTTGTATATATTTAGCAAAAATGATCAGTTAAAGTTTAAGTGTTTTCACACAACACATTTTTTCTCTCAAATATTACCAATTGCCAACACATAATTGCAGAAAAGAAAAACAATAGTGAAGACTGGCAAATAAAACAAGTCGATGATGAGAATCCCTGCTGAGGACATCATGCTCATTAGGGTTAACTGTAGGATGTTTACTGCACTTTTGAGGAAATTACTTAACAATGTACACTACACCATCTTGCCAGGGAAATACTTGCACCTGAATGCTTTATTGTCAAATCTAAATATGAAAAGCTCTCATACTGCAATACCACACATATTTCAACTGCTTTTGTCAGTCTTCCATGTCAAATACATTTAAATACATTTAATTTTCAATCAACTCTATCTACATGTGCAACTCACACTACTGAAATCCAAAGCATACACTCATGTAACTGCATGGATTGGGCATTGGGCTGAAAGCAAAATCACTTTTAAGTGCACAACAGTACTGCGGTTGAATGCATACAGTGTAGTAATTGACACAGGATTTCAGCTTTTGCCAATGTGCTGCTTTCACTACACGGTTGATTTATTCAATGTGTACTACTGCTTTACATTCAAACCATCTATTATAGTACATAATGTACATGTGCAAAGGTTCCAGCTGATTTGAGCCTGAAGCATAATAGTTTCTGAAGAAAAGTTTGTGCCTTATAGAGTACATGAAAGGAACACCAAAGCGCTCTATATTTTAGAAAAAGGTCTCAAAATCAATCTGAAAGTTTTATTATAAATAGGCATGACCAACATACCTGGCAATTCAGAAACGAAAAGAACTCACGCTCTAAAAGCACTTTGAGAGTGGGGGACTTAAAGAGTGATGCAAAGGTTATGCGTGAGAAAAATAATCCTGTAACTGAGCAATGTTGCTTGGGCATTTCAACCTGTGATCACAAGTGAACCTTTAAGAAATCAGGTCATATGTATTTATTTAATGTAATATTTGAGTTAAAGCCACTATGTGCAGTTCACAATTGCGCATTATTAGAAAGAAAGGAGTAGACTATCCTGGCCTTAAGAAATGTTTTAATTATAGCAAATACACAACGTAGAATTATTTGTAGATTTAGCAATTTCTGCTATCCTAAAATGAATCTCATAAACAAAACACATACATTGTCCATATAGATATAAATAAACAGGACAAAAAACAATCCTTTGACATTTTAAACCGTATTTAACAGTTTTTTAGTCTGGTTAAATCAACCATGCCACTGCAAATAACTCCTTGCACAGCAAACTGAACAGGGTTTCTTATGTGAAATCATTCACCCATCATTAAAAAACAAATACAATGCTCTCTGAACATAAACAGTTGACTGCAGAAATAATACAGCAGAGAGAAATACACCGCCAGTCATCTCCTACACATGCAGGTTTGAGAAGAATGATGTTAAAAACCTGCATACCACAGACCCCATTTTCTCCTGAACAGTCACCTCCTGACAGATGTGCAAACAAGACCTGGAAACAGCAGCCATTTTCTCTTGAACTGCTCTGCTGAGTAAAACCCGCCTTTGAAGCTTCTGGTTGGGCTGCAGTCTCGATGGGGGAGGGGAGTGCGAGCGAAAAAGTGGGGGAGGGGAATTACAGAGGGGGGATGGTGGAAGGGGAGCAGGGTGGTAAATAATGATCCCCACACAGGTAATCACAACAACCATTTGTGCATTGTCCTTTGCCTCTCTCAGTGAGTCACTAAGTGACAGCCAATGTAGGTCGACAAACAGTGGGGGATGGTAGCCTTCAGTCTCTAGGGGAAACACTTCTCCCACGCTTCCTATGGGTGGCAACACTTTTAATGTTTACCAGGGGTGGCCAACCGTGTGCCAAGAGAGACGGTCTGCAGGTTTTCATTCCAACCAAAGACTCCACCCACTGATTAACACTTCTTTAGAGGAGGATAATTCACACGTGAAATTACCTGCTGAGGTAATCAGTTGGAATGAAAATCCACAGACTGCATGCTCTCCACGGCACATGGTTGGCCACCCCAGGAACCAGTAGGTCTAACCTACTGGGTGTTTCAGCAGTTAACAATGAAAAAGGTCATTGGGGTAACACATTAGTAGGGGCATTTGGTGTAACGTATGCAAACATACTACGATCATATGATCCTCACACAAATTCCATTGGGACAAATCTTTGATGTACTCCTCGATAGATTTGTAGCAATGTGAGTCTAAGGTGTGCATTTTTCTCTTGTCATAGAGAATTACACATGCACTGACGCCACTAACAAGTATGCGTTCCATTTTCTCCTTGGGAAATGAATGGGGGATGGTGACAGCCTGCAAGAATCACTGAAAGATTCATCATGATCGTCTCCAATTGAGAGCATTAAGACCTAAGATCCACCCTCATGCTGAACTCGTTAACATCAAATAAAAATGACAACTCCCACTTGTCTATTGATGCCATTTAGTATTCTCTGTAGAAACCAAAGGATAGCAGCAGTCTAATATTGTTCAAAGAAAGGAACAAACTCTTGGTATTTTCTGTATTCATGTGGACAGTACATAAAAGAAGCAAAACATCCTTATCAATTATATTAATGAGTGGAGTCTGTGACTAGAAAGAAGAAAACTGTAAAACAGGCCAAAAAAGGGGGGGAAAAAATCACAGAAAGAGGGTTAAAATGACTGCTCATTACTTCTAGCATTCTCCTATCCAAAACAATTAAATTCAAAACCACCACCGAACTGAGAGTAAAATTAAGTACATGTAAATGAGATCATCCATCCATCTAACTGCACTACAGAATAATTACCTGCTGTGCAGTCTCGCTGCTTCTTACAAGCCTTAAAAGTAATGGATGTATTATTCTAACTGTTCTTCCAGGATAGAATTTCATCCTGTACATGCAGCAACATGCCTACACAAGTGCAGATTCTTGCCGTTTTTTCCAAGTCAATGATGTTTTTGGTCACAGCATCAGTAAACCTTAATCACAGATGTCACAACTTAAAATACACTCATGCAAGTCTGTGCTGGAATCGTTAAATCGGTCATTTTGGCAGAGACAGATGCCCCATTTTGTCAAGTATGAGAAATTATTGCATGCATTTAAGCATTTCTGTTCCAGCCTTAGTTAAAAAAAACATAACATGCAGAAGGAAATTCATCTAATTTTAGACAAGCTACATTAAAAAGACAGTTTACAACCAACCAGGTTATTGTACATTACCCCTTTGTCTGATTTCGTGCCTTAATCTAGTTTTTCCAAAGACCTGGTTTCATATATGCATGTAAGCACACAAGGAATCAGTTGCTGTGGGGCATGCATGTGTACTGTAAATGGCTGTGTGGGGGTGGGTGGCAAATAAGTACTTTGTGTGGAGGAGACTGTGGGACATGGAATGCTTTTTTTGATGCTAAGGGAAGCACACATCTATAGAAAATAATATCTTTATCTTTTTTTAATGCTCCTCTAAATGATAAAGCAGGAAAACAGCTTCACATAGATTTTTCAAGATATTTAGAAGTTGTGGCTTAGACAATAAACAACAACATGGGCTTGCACTCATATTACCCAACATGTAGATAATACATTTGTACAAGATGTCTCAATTTTTTAACACATTAAGGACACTGAAAGAACAACAACACGTCTGTTGACAAATGAAATTCACTGTACAACAAAGAGAAGTTAGTGTAACGATGTGGCTTAAAATCTAGGTCAGTGCATACTAACTTTATGCTGCATGACGCGATAAAGACCCACATGTTCCTGTAAACTGCTTTGGAAATCAAGAGTAAATTATCCGTACATCTGAACAAAAAACAACTAAATAAATAATGAAGACAACATTTGGCAATCTTTTGGCTGTGTTGGCATAGTGTAATCGGGGCCATTGTCTCCACCATTAACAAAAACTCCAGGTATTTCATCTTTATGGAAATGTACAGTATATTTAACAAGCTTCTAAGTAAGCACTGTTTCCCCACAAGAAAAAGTAACATTTGTACAATCCTTGTGATTTTTATCCATCAGAGTAAGGATATATTTCTGCATTTGCTGAACTGTAAGAAAGAATTAGGTGTCCTTCATATTGTAACAGTCAACACAGAGACCTCAGCCAAGCATTTCTTTTTTCATCAAGATGAGGATTGCACAAATAAGCTGTAAACACTGAGACGCACTAGTGTGGGCAACACAAGTGTTGCTATGGTGACCACAAGATCTTGCTTCTCTGTCAACAGCTGCTCATGCCACCCTAAATACCCCCCACTCTCCTTGAGTTTTCCTTCCATCTGACATCAGGGTCAAACAAACAAGGCAGACAAGTGCGCTGAAATACTGATCTTCATTCCAAGCCATCCCTTGGCTGTTATTCTACCCAGCATTTACTCAGTGTGACACTATTACTACACACCCAAGACTTCCCTTCATAGTGTGTGTGTCCTCTACAAAGCATTTACCCCGCTGAGCAATTGACTGCACACATGGAATAGAAGTTTAGGACCGTTTCAAATTTCTTCTTGCAACTATAGAAACAACTCAGAGTGTACATACGTCTTATGAGGCTGCACTGCTGTTTTAATTTGGATCATAAAAATACATGCCGTTGTGGACAATCATAGGATACCAATGCCACATTTTAATTGAGGTATATTTACTTCCTCTTTGACTCATTAATGGCCCCACTTTACACCATTCAATTGAAATGCATTTCTGAGACGCACTGAGGCTAATGTAAAACAAAAGGACCATAAACATCGTCTTCGTGGTCATCTCCTGCAATAAAAACTGATCTTTTAATATTTCACATGGCACTGGTAAAGCAAGACTACATGATTTTTAAGAAAATTTTAATCAGCTCTGTAATTGTATACAACTGCGAATGTAAGTGTAGAACTTGGATTACATGATCGTGCCTAACCACTGTTCAACACTGACAGGGTCACTCTTTAGTATGACGTTCACAAGTTTCACACTGCAAGGAGTAGGAAATTACAAACTACTCAGCAGCAAACAATAAACTTTCACTGTCATTTCCCACATGGTCATTTCATTTCCAGAGCAGTGAGCTCAAAGCCACAATTCATGACCTATCCTGAAATCAACATTTTCCACTAGATGTCTGGGAAAACTGTAGACAAATAATGAATGAGTACATGAAAAACAGACCCACAAAAAGGAATCCTGCAAAGTTTTCAATGCCTCGTACACAAACATGAATGCATTGTGTGCATCACTCTGAGTCACTTTGTTCATTTCCATTCACTGAGCCAGGGCTGTGTATGAACACTGTAATTCTTTCCACCACACACAGATCAAACAGCTAGTGGACTGTGAGGAGATATTTACTGAATTTGACAAAAAATATATTTGATTAGTATCGCCAAATCTACCTTCTAAATGTCAGTTACGTAGAATACAATGATGCTTTAGGATGTGAGAAGAGGTTTGCAATTGTGCACAGCAGATTATAGATATACAGCCAATTCTGAGCCACCAAAATGACAAAACAAATTTGTCCTACTTATTGATTTACAATATTGCCAACAATGAACATATTTCAAAGCTAAGAAACAATGGGTTTGTAAGATATCATGTCGTATCACATCACAAACAGGCTTTAAGCTTCCCTGAACAGTTACACTCTGAAGTTGAGCACAAGACTTGCCATCACAGACAGGGGTGAGACAGTAATGGTTTAGGTGCAGGGATAATGCACAATGGCATACACTTCAGAAAGCCTCTCCTGAAGGGCACTGTGTTACACTTATCTGTCTACACAAAAAGTGACATGTGAATCTGTTCACAGAATTCAAGTTGAGTATATTTCATGTGTTAATTTTATATTCAACTGTAATTAAAATACTTACATGGTTAGGCTAACAGAGCAATAGATTATAACATGAGCTGGGGAGTTCCCAGGCTACATTCAGCTGTATTTAGTCTGCCAAAATATAACATTGCGCATGCATCTTATTTGAAAGACCTAGTTTTTTGGCATCAGATTTGGGATCGCGAATTATGGAGTTTCAATGGTACCGCTACAGACTGCCAAATTCCTGATATTGTGACATCCCTTATCTGTCAAAAGCACATATCCATATTATCCATAAAGCCTTGACTATGTTTTGTTTCATCTTATGATAAAAGCTGGTGATAGTACATATGTACACATCTGCAAATAGCTTTCATCATCTTAACACCCAACCTAACACATTGATGAAATCAATATTGCAGAATTGCCTCAATAAAAAAGGTTGTAATCAATACAGAAGTATTAAGGTAACATGGCAAGAAATTACACACATATATGCCTCTCAGAGTTGTTAAGTGGGACGAGCTATATTGGTGTACCCTGGTTCCGAAAATAAAAGTCCAATCTTCCGCTACACAGGCAATGTTGGCAAATGACAGTAGGACCACTTTCATGGCTTGTGTGGGCATGAGACTCTTAAACTGAATCATCAGTACAATCATCAGTACAGAATGATGAAACAGAGAATATCTAGTTCTTTAATAAAAAGTTAAAAAGGTGAGCTTAAAATTCTGTTGAGGCACAAGCTACAGCATAGGCTGGTGACAAAATCTTGTGATTTTAGTTTAAAAAACAGTATATTACTTAGACATGACAAATTTGAATCCATCTTAAGATTTTTGTCACAATGTGATTTTGTCAAGAGATTAATAGAAATATTTCATTTATCAGTGTAGATATCCACACCCTACATCATGCTTCACAAAATTCAACAGAAAAACCTACTTCCCTTGGTTTTGTAGTTCTGATGCAAATTTTTGTTAAAGTAAGTAAAGTTTGTATGTTTTATAAGTACATACTTTTCTTCCTTGTTTCACAAAACACAAGATAAGCTTACATGTCTGAATCAGAAAACACAATATAACCTTTAAGTAAAGAAGTTTCTAACTCTGGCATGCATGTGCTTGCACAACTTCCTGAACAGTCATCCACCAGCAGTAACAGTGTTTCCACACACCTTCCTTCTGAAAAATGAGTTAAAAACACTTGGCAGACACACTTGCATGGTGGCAACAAAGCTCATAATCTTTTTCGACATTACCTGTTGTCGGTATTAACAAATGAGATTATCTAAGTACTTACAGACTGACCTTGGGAATAAAATGTTTGTTGTCTGATTATAACCTCCCTTAGACCCAGGCTTAAAGAGAACAATTTTACTAAAAACAAAAACAGATGTAAAGTCTTTAAGGAAAAGAAGAGACTCATTCACTCATAAGGAACTGAACTGAATGACTGCTAAACACCGAAATAGTTGAATGTTTAACACACCCTTAAAGGCATGTGAATTTGTCCTAATTCTTTTCATTGAAATACACACAAGGACAGAGTTAAGACACCAGAGACACCAGTTCACACAATGACAAACAGCACCGCCCTAAATCCAAAATATATCCAAATAAATAACCATTGCCTTCAACTAGCCAGTACTTGTATGGGCGTCATTTCAGAGTAACCAGTAGTCTGCCAGTTGGCTGGTAGCCCATGAACACTCCATGTCTCTTTTGGAGGGAGAGAATGGCTCACCTCCCCCCATGGCCTATCATAAATAAATACTGCTACAGAAATATTTGGACAGCCCGATACAGAGATTTGCAGCACCACAAGGCTGACACAGGCTTTCTCAGGGACTTCCTTGCCCTACTTATGGGCAAACGATACATTTCTGTTTTGAACACAATGTAATATGGATTTGCTGTTGTCTCCTCTATGCCTCAGTTGTCTGACTGCACAGCAGTTAGACTGCAATGACTTATCAAAAATCTATTTAAAACAAAACGAGGAGCACATTAAGCCATAATATGATTGAACCAAGATTCTTCATATAGTGTAGGCCATCAGTATCTTTTTAGAGCTGAGACCACACATAGTGCTGAAACCAAAGACAGTAAGTTTCATCTCAAATCCTGTCACGCAACAAGAGGCAGACAGACAATAACCTGTGGGCTAACAAGATTATTTAGTTATGCTCTCTTAGGACTCTGTACAAAGGTAACTCAGTCCATCTGCTTAAACCCCTAATCAAAACAAAGACTATAAAACATGCAATGAATGTGAATAAAGAATAATGTGAATAAAGTGTTGACCAAGAAAGATTCGAAAACTATGAAAAGCACAAGTTTTTTTCCACAGCCTTTTAAATTTAGACTATCTTCCAGAGCTAACAATAGCAAATGGTAAGTCCTTATGACACTACCGCAAACATATTTAGTAATCAATAGACGTAAAACATTATGATGTCTGAAACAAACTCCCTTTGTTCTGTTAATAGGTGGCACTAAACCTGTTTTTCTAATGACTGCAATTAGGGTTCACTGCAAGTTCTCAACTCTGGCAACAAAACTGCTACACAAGCCACTGTGGTTGATCAATAGATGCTTATACTCAGTCCGTAATGATCTATTCAATTTTAAAAGTTCACATGTTAAATTTGAAGATTTACCCACATTTTACAATGGCTCAGACTTCAGTGCTCAAATGTAGTAAAATATACAGTGAAAGCACAAAAGGCCATTCCTTGTACTTCAGGGAAACTGCAGAAATAGTGGACAAAGGTAAAGCTGTTTGCAGACTTCGTAAAGTAAAACTTAAATGTAACATTACCAATACAACGGAAGTCCGTTGTTAACTTGCAAGCAAAACAGAACATGAGTTTGGCTACATGGGTCGAATTCACATTTATCAGGGTACTTTTTTGTTTTAATACGTTTATTATTATTATTATAATAATTATTATGAACTGTTGTTTTTGTAAGTCAGGCCTATTACATAATCACATAGTCATGACAATCCCAGTGTAAGACCATACATGATAATCTGGAATTATTGCCCAGCCTGTACACACTTGATGTGTTTAAATATAGTGGTGTCTTCGTGGTCTTGGCATAAGTGAAGAGTACGAGGTGTCATTGAGCTTATGGACCTGTAACGTACAACTGAAAACTAGCCACAGTGGCCAAAATGCCAAGTCAAATTCAGTTTCGCCAAAGAGGTTCTCACCAATGCAACCATTGGATTTCAATAGCTAAACAACACTGACTCATATTGTGAACAAACATATAACTCCTACTCACCACTAGGTCAATAGGAAAATGGGGGCATCGCTTAGACATTAATTATTTGGGCCAATTTAGAAGTGGAATCAGGTTAAGACATTCAAATAGCAGTGTGTCTTCGCTGTTTACTGTCATCTGCATCCAACTCATGCCCTACATTAATAGTGATAGCAAACACTTTGATTCTCTGAGGCCAAGCAAGACATCTTAATTGTGGCTGTGCATGCTGTATCCCATTATCCCATGAACTACTGAGAACAGCCAGGTCTACTTAAATGGCAATAGGAAGAATTTAGAGGTCATACAGCATTTCTTAAGGTCTCTGTGGAAAGAAACTGTTTTCATCAATTGTTATGTGAGCATGCTATCAACAGCTTTGTGTTAGGCAAGCTTTCTTTTTATAAACACTTACTTCTGCTGTGCTTTAAGGCTGTAATATCTTACGCAAAGTCTGGAGTAGCTTAACATCGTAGTTATACAGTAACATGAACTGTCCCTTGAAAGTGGTGGCAATGTCTAGTACAGTTGAATGTCTTTCCCCTCCCCCACACATGCGCTTCCTAAGTCTGCATGGCAATATAAATACAAATATGTATCATTCATATTTAAGCTTAAACAAAATGACTTAAAGTGCAACTCAACGTGTTGGAGGATTATTTGTTGTGCCACTGAGGGCAAAGTAGACACAGTAATTAATCACCAAAATGGGACAACCTTCCACCTCTAAAACTTATTGTATTTTGTGAAGTAGTAGACCACTGCTCAGCTACACAAGGTTCAAACATGAGAACGGAAAACCACAGTATCACAGAAAAAAGTAGGTTGTTTGGATAAAAGAGGGAAAATTAAAAGACGCAAGCAGGAATTTCAACACACGTGTGGAGTCAATGGGTGACTAAGCTACGTGCCGGCAAACCTCCTAATCAACGCCGTAATCACCCATTTCTGAAAGTCATTATCCTCTTCGCATTAAAACCCACACACAAACAAAGCAAAGCAGCCTGATCGCAGTGCAGCCTTTAAAAAAAATAGAAACCATGCCACTCGACCTTTTACGGGCTTACCTTTTATTGTGAGAGTGAACTCGTGGTGTCCGCCGCCACCTCTTCCTCTTCCACAAGGAGAGAACCTCCAACTTCAGCAAGCTAGCGACGACTTTCCTCCCATTTTGATTATCGTCATATTTCAAGTTCCGACCGCGAGTGTGTGACTCACTGTGCTAACAAAAGCGTGCTCGGCCGGGACACGCTCGCAAACTGGCGGTAAAGTTGGATTTAAGACCCCCTTTTCTTTGAGTTAGTGTGGCTGAGGCTGCGGGCTACTCTGTGGAGTTTCGCCGTTCACTGAGAACAGGGACGTAAAGAGACAGCGGCGAGGCGCTGAACGGCAAGCGGCGGAGAGACGTAGACGGAGAATAGGAGAGAGAGGGGGGGAGGAAGAGGGTGAGGGCTAACTGACCTTAAACCTGAATATTGACAACAGAACCGAGCGTATGGGTTAATTCATTAGTTAACTAAACCCACCAACCGCTTCACACCACGTATATCTCGTTGCCCTAGTTAGCTAAAAACAAGCTAATTTGTGCTAGCATACATACAGACAGAGATGTCCTCCAACGGCTGCCTCAACGGCCACTTAACTACTGTACGTTTGATCAAATTTGTACACAAAGCAGAGCATGGCTCATATTTCACCCAAAAATACAAATTTGTTTGAATACAGCTGAAACAGGACACTCGAGAAAAACTGCGCCAAAAAAAAACAATAAAAGACGTATTGTCGGTGTGCTATCTAGTTTTAGTGTAAGCAGTGTGTGCTGAGACTACAGTTTACCGTGTTGCCTCTCTGGCCCCTGAGCCGCCTCCCCTCCCCCACACTGGACTATTTTTCGCCTGCCCGGTCACACAGCGGTTGATTAATTCTCCTTTCGCCTTGCTCAGTCATTCAGATTTGGAAAGTAAATAACAAGTTGACATCAGTGTGACACATTCCTTTGGTTACCGTACATGCGGCAATATGTGCGCACCGCGTATTCCCTGCTAAACTTGCTGCTCTACCGTATGCTTTCAGCTGCAAAGCACACTAGCAGAAAATGTGAGCATATAATGTTGAATCCAAGCAACAAGAGAATAATATTTAGAAGGAAAATGAATGCTTGGTACTGCTTTTCCATCTCTAATCATCAGATGCCTTCTTCCAAACCATATCTAATTTCAATCATAAACTGGATATTTAAAATACCATCTGTGAAAATTTTGATTTATATGTGAAGTACTCTACCAGATTTGTATTTATTTATTATTATTGTAGATATTATTATTTATTATGATTTATTATTAGTATTAGTATGTTTGAACAACAATATCTCAATTGAAGCTGGAAATTTTTGCTGTTCACCATCAATTCATAATCTGCAATACTAGACAAGTCCGTCAAGTAGTCTCTGAAAATGGGTGAGTTGAAATATGAAAAAGTCTAATCTTTAAGCACGCATTAACAAAAAAATGATAGTTAACTATATGTATTTGAATTTCACAAGAATACAAAACAAAACCTACATTAAAATGGAAGAAAGGTTATTTCTAAATTTTGTAACCATCAGAGCAGTTATGACATGTTGTAGCACAAAAATGAAAAAAATGATAGCTTAATAGAAGTGGAACAGAGTTCTGGAGTTTTAAAATGGTTTTCTCAATATATAACTATGATTTTTTTTTAATATGACCATATTTTTTATTTTCGAAACCCACTTTGTTGGCATAAACCTTGATTTGGATTTGACTTTTCATGAATGTGTATGTATGTAAAATGGCAATACTATTAAGGTCAATGAGGTCTTGTCTTTTGTCCTTTTTTCAAAATCTAAGACTTCTTAACAAGGAAAGAAGTTAATTTTATAAACTGATTCCACTATTGATAGACTCTAAATGCTTAATCTAGACTATTTCCTAATTACCAAACATTAACAAATATACTAGGGGTAGATGGATTATCAACTTTGCCGATAATCCTTTCCAATATAAAGCTCTTTTCAGATTACAGATATTGTTATTTTTTAAAAAAAAAACATTGATCAGTGAAATAAATTTATTTCAACATGTGTTACTTTGGCTCTATAGCAACTGCTTCTCATTATCTGTAGTCTGACTTATAGGCTACCCACACACATTTCACGTGACTTTCTCCTTACATTCGACATTCGACTATCTACCTGTTACCATTTTCAAAATTCCCCTGACTACAAGAAACAACAACAACCACGTCCAGGCTAGCTACCTACCACACCCAAAATGTCATGTATTGCTGAGTATTTGTATTGTGCAGTGAGGCTGGTCTCCTTGGTTTTCATTAGTGAATTATACATGTAAATGTTTCACCAAAACCGCTCTCCAGTCACTATTTTTAGGAAAACCGTTGTCCTGTTCTTGGCTTAGCTTTGTCTGAGATGATTGTGGTTGGTTTGTGGCTGTTTTGTCTCCATTCTGTGCTGCAGAGTTGTCTGGCTATGTGAGACAACTCTATCTGTAGTCACTCAAAGGTCTCGAGAATGTTCCGCCCATATAGCACTACCTGATAAGTCACACATCATGAGTGAGGACACTTGAAGATAAATGCTGAATAGGTCTCTTTTAATTAAACACATGTAAAACATATATGAACTCAAAGTATTGCAACAAATTTTTGTATTGGATTTTGTGTTATTTTAATGAGCAGTTCCAAGTATTGGATACTAGCCTCCTTGATTACATATTATCAGTATCGGTGCTTATGAAATTGCATCAGCTGGCCCCTAAAATACATTGCATATGTATTTTTGTTTTCTTGAAAGTGTGGCTATGAAGACGCTTTTAAAAGTTCTCGCTGGGGGTTAAAATGTGCCTTTCTTTTGGTGTTTGTAGAGAATTTTGAAAATTCAGAAGGTCTGAGTGTGCATGCACAGTGTACAATTTGAAAATACAGTAACACGAGACTATTGGAAATAACCTAAAAAATTATAACATGTGATCATCAATACATCACAGAAAAAAATTAAAAAACAACTGACATTATATCACTATTTATTGGTTGCACCAAAGGAAATAAAGCATCTTGAAGATCTGATGATATCTTTGAAGTCCTTATTGAGCAGCACAGCAAGGAAAGTCCCCTTTTTAGAAGATAACAGGATTATTACAGTAATACTTTTTTTGTGAAAGTATGATGGTACCTGCTGATAAAATCTCCTTGTGGGCAAAAGATCTTTTTACTTATACATGAGTTCACGGTTATCATCTTATTATCTATTTGGCTGTTATGTCTTGACAGGCCACAGATATATGACTTAACTATATACCAATCAGACGTAACATTATGACCACCTGCCTGATAATGTGTCGGTCCCCCTTATGTGCTCAAAAATGCTCTGAACCATTGGACATGGACAAGAGGACCTCTCAGGGTGTCCTATGGGGTCTGGAACCAGGATGTTGGCAGTGGATCCTTTGGGTACTCTGCCTTGTGCAGTAGAGCCTCTGTCAATCAAACTTGTTCCACTGCATCCTGTTGATGCTTGATCAGAATGAGGTGTAGGAAGTTTGGAGGTCAGATCAACATGTTGGGCCATTGTCATGTTCCCTAACATGTTCCTGATTGTTTGATGTTTTTTCAATGTGGTGGGGTGCATTTTCCTGTGGGGGGTAGACCAGCGACATTTGGGATTTCCATTTGCATGAGGGAGTGTTCTTGTTCTGGGACAATGTTTATTTGGGTGTCTGTCTTATCAACAGTGATGTCAGAATCCAAGGTTTTCCAGCAAAACAGCACATAGTACCAGTATGATCAATGTTATTCACTTTAGCTGTCAGTGGTCATAATGTTGTGGCTGATCGGTGTGCCGGTGATGATATCAAGCCATGTTTCTCCTTCATACAGGCTGAAGGAATTGTCACTCTGGGTTTTGTCTAATGGGTGGTAAGATTTTCCTTTGATGGATGTCAGTTAGCTACCACATTTGCAGCCACACTACCTGTAGGTAATACACACAGTAAAGAGTACTGAGGCCAAGTCAGTCTGTTCGCCTGGTTGTTTTATAGTCATATCCAAAAGGCCTTGGGCCAGTCAACCAATGCACAGAAGATGAGACTATATGTCACACTTGATATATCCTTGGTGCCTTCATATTCTCAGTATTTTGTACACCAACACCAGTTACACAATATATTAAATGGCACCTGACCTGGCACCTGGCATGGGTACATAAGTGAGCCTATAATAAAGGCCAAGACTGAGAAGACTTTACAGAGGACATGTAGAGATGATACTTCTACACCTATTCATCCAATGTAAAGACCAAACCAAGAATTTGTTTGTCCCATTGTCTCTATTCTGTCTGTAGCACATAGCTCCAAACCAAATAATTGCTATGGAAAATATGACTCTTTAAAATGTACATTATTTATTTAGATTATTTATTATTTAACTATAGCCTACACTTGTTTTCAGACTGTGGATGAGGAATATGTCAGCCAGTGCAACAGATGTGTTTTTGCCATGTGGATAACAATAAGGGATGCCCAGAAGAATAAGATATATTTAGCTTTTAATGCACAGACAACACTCACATGACAAAATCATTGTTAGCTGAGTTCATTTCTTGGAACATGAAGACAATAAGGAAACTGTCAAACATCACCAACCCTCTCTACTAATTTTCTGGATGTATTACTGAGCCTATAAATTAGCACCTCATGGCTTAATATCGCCTCATAGCTTTGCCTATTATGGGATAATATTGTCTTTTTTTTCTGTTTCTTAATTTTTTGGAGCATAATCATCACAGGAGGCATTTACATTTTGGAATGCAAGCTGCCTGTTAAATTCTTGAATTTGAGACAATGAAAATAAATACAGACAGTTCACAGAGGATATGCAGATGTCAGTCAGTCTCTGATGTGCATGTGGTGTTACGGAGCCATATGCTGCAAACAGAGTCCTGTCAGATTTGTTCTCTAGGGCAATCCATATTTGATGAAAGCAGATGAATGGATATATGAGCTCAGCTCTCCAGTCTGCCAAATAACAGTTTCAGAGCCCTTTTCTTACCAGTAAGTTCTCATATGGATTTCAGTAATGAAGTGAGTCATCTCATTTCCCAGAAAGTGACATATTAGAAATGTGCTCCTTTTGTACATCCACCCCAGTATTCAAATATGACTTGCTTTCATTTCAAAATGTGTGGCATGCTCCTCAATCAATCATTTGTCTGTCATTTCCCTATAAGATTCTTACAATGTCGAAGTTCGATGGTATGCTATGAGATAATGTTATTACTTTATAAGTAGTGACATTACTTTTCTCTAAAAAGCCTTGCAAAGGATACTGAAGATTACTTGCTGTGATGTGGTCCACTGTGGGAGGTGTAGTTTCACAGTGGTTGAGTTGCAAGATGCATATGGCTCACACTGGACAGGATGATGAATGATATTTTACTTCAGGAGTGAATTGGGAGCAATATGTTTAAATTAAACATCCCTACTTTGATGTGGTTATGCACATGCAATCTTGTGTTTAGCTTACCTTATAATGCAGCTTTGAATTTGCTTTTAGTCTTGGATAGTGCAGTGTTTCTGATGTAGCACTTTGCAGAATATAAATGTCTCTCGGTCTCTTATTATTTCAGTTGGTAGTCAAAGCCTGTAACTATGTGGAGTTTGAGAAATGAAGACAGCAGTAAAGTGAGAGCTTTGTTTTATATCTGTTTTTCTGTACAACAGACTGTATTACACCACAGCTGATCCCACTACCTGAATTTACCACCACTCGAGAATATAACTCCAAGATGCCAGTACTCTTTCCCTTTATACAGCTGCTCTGCCTCACCCCCATAGAACATTCCACTTTTCTTCTTCCTAGAAAACAACCATCCTCTGGGATTTTAGAAGTGCTGATCCTTGTACCAACCCCGTCACACATTGCTGCAAACTGCCTGAGGTTACAGTCTGATGAAGCACAGAAAGACATCATCTGCAAAGAGTAGAAATGCACTGAAATTCTAAAGAGTTGCTGTGTAGCTTTGCATTCAGTAGCTACCTCTGAAGAAATACTACTCCTCTATATTTATTGTAATTTATTTAAACGAGGAAATAGTCCTGCTTTAATTTTTTAGGCTTTGTGCTCCTGCTGTAAGCCTGTAGAACTATCTCCATTCATGTGTACATTAGCTGTTTCCAAGTTGAGCTAATATAATCAGAGAGAGGTCCTGAAATTGGTTTGCTTATTTTTTCACACTGTTACATCAGCATGAGCCATTTTAAAACCACAGAAGCTGCCTTTGACAAGCACTGCGCGGTGTGGGCCTTGTCTACTTGCTCTCTACTGCATGAATGCCCAAAAACTCAGCTGCTTCTAAATCCCTACACTTCTATTGCATGGTGTACGGTAGGAGTGCTTCCTGCCATAGAGCTGGGGCTGACCTCCTAACAAAGAACAGGTTCAATCTGCCTCCCCTCCCCCAACCCGGGAAGCTGATGAGGGTCACATGACCTTTCTAGACAGCACTGAGGCACATTGGTAATATGTAAGGGTGGGGGAAGGGTGCTTCTAGTCACACGACTCTTGTTGTGTCGTTATTAAGCCGGGGAAGCGTGGGGAAAGCTCAGTCTGTGGCAGGGGAATATCCAGTCGGGTATCTATTTCTCATTGTGCTCTGGTGTCCATTGACATATTGGATTTAGCTCCCTAAACCCCGCTGCTTTATTTACACTGCAAAGAGAATAGAAGCATGGGGGCAGTCTGGAAGAAAAAGGTTTCCTTATTTGTGATTTTTTTGGTTGTGTGTGCGTGTGTGTATGTGTGTGTGTGTGCATACATGCACATTCAAGCTTGTGGTATTAGAGAGAGAAAGCCAGCCTTGTGTGCGCGAGTACACTGTACAACACCTCCCCCACTATCTTCCTCCCATCCCCCTTCTGCAGCCGTGTACACCAGCTAGAGAGGCAGAAGGCTTTCTGTGGTACACTGTTATGTCATAGCCTACAGACCTATTTTTCAGACAAAGAAAAGCAGACTACAGGAACAAACATCTCTATTTTCAGCTGCAAATGCTGTGGTTTCACACAAGCACAGAAAAAACCAAGTAGCAGTTAAGTGCTCCAAGGAACTACACAGAATGTGAGCTGTTGCAAACATGCTGTTTATACATCACACTTGTTCCCCGCATCATGATCATTTTCACAAGAGCATCTGAGTGTTTAACAGAAACATTTGCATTACTTAAGGAAGTCACACTCCTACCGCAGCTATAATCAAATTCCTCTGGGGGTGGGTGGGGGGAGGCCGAGAAGGCGGGAAAGCAGACAAATGTCAAAGATTCAAGGGGTCGAGGACAGAGGTCAAGGGTTGGTGACCTGGGCAACCAACAGACTTGCCTTTCCTTTCCTCCCCCTCCGGCACAATAGCAGTTGATGACTTTACAATGCTTTCTTCTTACAGTGGCATTTAAACCTTTTGGAAATTCCCTCTTAAGCTGTAAATTGCTGAGAAGATACAAGGTGATTTTGTTCCTCACTCCCATTGCTGTTTTACTTTTTAGTTATTACTTGTTACAATCCAACTAAGGCTTCTGGCCTTCAACAAACATTGTACAGTTTCTACTTGATCCTTGAGATGAAATACCCTTCTCACATTTGAGATGTCTATCACTGAGTTACCTTGGTGTAATATTGGAAACAGGGCTAACACATGCCTGGCTCTGTCTAGATTCAATAAAATCAGTCATCAGCACCTTTACTGCTCACTGATTAACACATTATATATCATTTGTTTAAAACATAATAAATCGGAGTGCAAAAACATTGCATTCCCAGCACCTCTAACTTCCTAAGGTCTCTGCTTGTTGCCTAGCAACAGCTCACACCAATGGTAAACTGTTGTATATACATTTTGGTGTTTGTAGGGATAAACCAATAATAAATAACATTGTTTATGTGTGAGCTGTTTCTCTCAGTTTCCAGATTTTATGCTAAGCTGATGCTAACTGCCCTCTGGCTCCAGCTACATGTTAAGCATGCACATATGAGAGTGATATCAATCTTTCTGTGTAGCTCCCTGCAGGAATTAAGCATATTTTCCAAAATGTTAAACTTTTATTTTTACTCAGAAAAAGTTTGAATGTTTATGCATGTGTCAGTCTCAAAAGCCAGACTTTCTTGTGTTGATAAAATTCTTCTCAATTAAGATGAACCATTTAAGGGTCAACTCAAATATATCTGCACCTAAAACAAATAGTGTGCTTTTCCCTATATTCTTTGAAGTTGTTGACTAGCTACTTTATAACTTATGTATAGAAACCAGGCTGGAGATTCTCTCTTATAATCTAGCACTGAGTTGGCTTTCAGTGTACAACCTGAGAGTGTTATAAAAGGCTCCTATTGTCTGATTTCTTGCCAGAAGAATCTCACAGGAGAAGGTTTCTCCCAGGGACACTGCATTGTTAGCTTAGAAGCTCAGGAATGGGCATGTCTACTGTGCAGTGTATCACTGGTTTCAGCCTCCTACTTTGTCATAGCAACATAATAGTGTGTAATGAGCTACCAGTCACCCAACAGAGCATTGTGACTTGTCACGCTACATAATTATTCTCCTGACCTACAGGTTTTGGAGATTACAGTTGAATATGGCTGTCATGGTTGCTGTTGTTCTCTCTGGAAATAAGCGATGATCAGTAAGAGAAGCAGGAGATTTACATGATGGCTGAGACCGATTGGGATTGTATAACAGACAGGAAGGAGTTATCACACGTCCCAATTTAAGTCATTCATATGGAGATGTCAAGCATCTCGTGAACTGATATGTAAAGTAAAAATGACGCAGAGTACATTGCCATCTGTTAACATTTCCCTACCAAATTAGGTTATAGAACTTTGATAAATCCTGCTCGACTAAAAGTGTAAGAACATTTGAATGTGTTAGTGTATGTGCATGCATGTGTGTGTGTGTGCGTGTGTGTGTGTGTGTGTGTGTGTGTGTGTGTGTGGGACAGATACAGAGAAAGAGAGATTACATTGAGTTTCAAAATGTGTTCTATTTCCCATCATATCTGATAATTGTTTGCCTCAGACAAGAGAACAAAATCCCCCCTGATAAATTCTCTATTGTTGGATATTAACGCTGGATCATCTCCTGGAAAATATTGTGAGAAAAAGAGAGAGTGAGCGAGGTCTCAGAGCACCAGTCTGGGTCGGAGATTTGTCTGTGGACACATTGCCATCTAGTGGTACAGAAATGGTACAATACCTATTCATAAACATTGAGATGTTCCTCATTTGGATAACATGGGTTTAAGTCAATGCTGTTTCTTGACTGTGTCCTCCTTGTGTCCTCTCTTCTATTTATTATATCCAGTCTGAAAATAAACACGAGAACCATTTGGCGTAGTTATTATTACCCAACCTGCTAACAACCACTGAGGGATACTCAGCTGTCAGTCAACCATCACTGTCTAAACTGAGACCAAAATGTAACTGTAGCTCTGAGTGGGTGGTTTATATGTGAATAACAGCTTGTACTGGACTATCATCCCCCACCTCCTTGATTTCACAATGCCGCATTGTTTTGGGATGTGGTCAAAGAAGGAAAATATTTCATGCAGGTTTCTATTTAGAAGTCCTCCACACCAACTAGGGTTTTCCAACCTCATACACAAGACCAATATTTTCACAGGGAATGTTAGAAATTCTTGTGAACACACCAATGAATAGACAAATGGTGGCTGTACAGTTGAAAGTCTTTTTTTTTTATCACTGAGACAGTCCATTTAAAGAAAAAACATTTTCCACATTGTACGTTTTATTAGTGTCAAGATATCCACTCATGATTCATTTGAAAGAATATTAACATGCAGTATCACAGAGAGGTACTGGGTCGCAGACAATGTATAGATTTAATGTCCAAGTACTGTAAATCAATAGTAGCTCCCCTCTCATTTGTAAGGAAGTACACAACATATCTTTTAAATTACATATCGTATCAATATTATGCGAAGAAAAATGACAAGTGGAATTAAATACTTGCTTTCCATGCAAATTAGCACGCTCCAGTTATCTCAAATGAAATGACACGCATATGATAGACCACAAATTAATAAACAGCGTGACGGTGGCGATACTGTGTATTGCTATAACGTGTTATCTGAGGGGCATCAATAAACCAAATGAATTGTTAAAACAGATTTTTGTTTCTGTGCTACATCAAGAATAATGATGTCTTACTTAACTTGGCATGTGATGAAAGGTGTTTAATCAGCCGCTATATGAGAGTGCTGTCTCTTTGTGGGAGATGATACTATAGATAATATCTGTCGCAATGATATTATTGCTGTAGCTTGCTCTTACAGATAGACATCATTTTTGTTTTTATTAGTATTGGCTGCTGAATTTCCTGATGTTGTTTTCTCACAATTAGGACCAATAAGATATTTGATTCATGTTAATTTATGGGTTTGCAGATTCGTCAGTGATAATTTGTCTGTCTTTACATGGAAAGTCTTCTCTGTTTAACTAGATATGATCTCACGTATGCAACACAAGTAGACATGTCTTTTGCTCATTTAAGCTTTGTGTCCTTTTAAAACGTACACTACTGCTTGTTCTTGTGATTAAAAAAACTAATTAACAATGCTTCTAGATAATGGAAGAAGATTTGCTAGTTAATTCAAAGACACACAATCAAAACTGATTTGAATGTTTGCGAACATCTCCGGCATTATTGCATTTCATGTTCAAATGCTGCCTTAGTCTGAACTGATTTCCTTTTCTTTTGTTTGCTTGCACTCACAACAAAAGCCGGTGGTCTCCTCTGATCCACGTGGCCCCTCATCAAAGACGAGAACTATGCGTCCACCTGCACCTTTTGGGCATCAAAGATGCACAAGTGTTTGATCGTCATGCGCCTTCTTTGTCAGGAGCATGCAGGCTGAAAACTGATACTGGTGTGTTATCTTTTGAGATGTTTTAGTGGGATCAAGTAACAGAAACCCTCAGGTTTTTTTTTCAGCTCTGGGACTGCAGCCGGTCCCTTGTCACACCAGCATGTCCAGTCGTCTGTCAGGATAATGTCTGCAGAGGGAACAGAGAGGCTCCAGTGTTACCAAGGGTGTTCTTGAACAAAAAGCCGCAGAGAAAGAAGAGAAATTGTGTTATGTGATAATCTTCTGGGAGCCAAAAGTAATTCCTGGTTAACGCTGAGCTTTGGGGTTATTGATTAGCTCTTGAGCACTGATAATGTTGATGTTATTTTTGGAGAGGGGACAGAAGGAGCCTTTAAATTTGAGTATCTTTCAGTACAGACAGCAATATGTGACTGGAAATATGAATTTTACCAGCAGGTTTTGGCAACCGGTTCTAATTGTAGTTTATTATCTGTAACTTTGCACCTTAAAGAAAGACAAATGCATAGTATTGTATGATATGTTATATATACGATATGTTTTATTCACAGACTCATAGGCCAGTATATCATTCAGGTCTATTTATAGAGGTAAACACATGTTGCTAATGGAGACTCATTGTAAACATAGGTGTGTTGGATAATGCTGTGACATAAGTTAGAGACGAAATCCAGTCAGACAACCATGCCCTCTTTAACTAGGTTTATAGTCTGAGTTCACAACTGGGGGGAGGCTTTTCCCAGTCAATGGAAGCATGGCGTCGGAGAGATACGTGTTCCACAGGCTGCAGGAGACATCGGGACCGCACACAGACAGTGTGTTTCCTTCACTGCACACTATAAAAACCCCCACCACACATGGCTATAATAAGCCAACAAATTAAGCCATTATACTGTTTTTAAGGTACACAGACATCCGCGTTTAAATGTTTTAAGAGTAGCAAGGGATCTCTCACCCCAAGTTGCATTGTATGTCTGAGACCACCAGGGAAAGGATCCATCTTATCATTAGAGAGCTGTGACTTGATTTGTATGATCCAAAGAACTATTTCCAAAGAGCAGAACAGGCCAGTGTCCTCAATACTGTGGTCTGCTTACTGTCACTGAACAGAACGTTTTTATCAATGACAAGGGAATTGGTATCTGATGGGAATTTTTTTATTTTGATTTCACAGTCTCCATCATAGCCAGAGACACTGTCTGCTATTCAGGATGTGTTAATATGGATGTATTACCATTTCAGCGGAGAGACAGAGGTCCAACTATTTGGCTCAGTGCACAACAGGCCCAAGGCAAGATGGCGATTTAAGCCAAATCTAATGATGGTGTGCGAGTGTGTGTTCACTCCCACTCTGCATACGGTTTAAGAGCAACACCTATAAAACTTCATTATGCTGCTGCTGTAATGGGGTTCAGGAAAGTACTCCAGGAGCTGACAAAAGCAGGAGTGTCTTGTAAACCCTTGAGGGAACTTTCTAATTAAATACTCACTCCTTAACTCCAATAAATAGCAAGGATTTCAAGCTTTTCCTACATGTCATATTTGCTCCATACCTTAGGCGATGAAACGGTGCCAGAAGTTGGGAGTCCATCGCGAGGAATTTAGTCGGGATGGTTTTAATAGTTTTCCATGAAGAATTGTTGTCACGCCCTCCACCTCTGCTGCCTGAGTGGCAGTCTCCTTTCCCCTTTTCCCTCTCTCTCTTGCAGGTGGGCGTGAGCAAGGTGTGGGCAGCGAGGAGCACGGCAGGTGCAGCCAATTCTAATCAGTGGAGGAGGCACGCGTGGGATTGGATGATCAGCCCTCACTCTCCCGGTTATAACCACGCTCCACATGCTCCTCGATGCCAGACCGTCGTTTTGCCTCAGTCAGTTGCCAACCTCTGCTCTCGTTCTGTCTGCTCCGTTTGCTCTGCACCCTCGCTATTGCTAACGCTATTCCCTCTCTGCTTCCAGTTGGTTCCCCGTCTGCCATCCACGTGTGCCTCCTCCGGTTCAGCTCAGCCACTGCCTCCACTCCGCCAGTAACCCAGCCACCGCCAGGATTCCAGTCGTGGATCGCCACCCCCACTCCCGGACCTCAGCTCACCACCCAGCCTGCCTGCCTGCCTGCCCTCGCTCCCACCTGCTCCGCTCACCTGCTCCGCCGTGCCCCCCTCTCCGTTCAGGTTCAGTAGCATTAGCATTAGCATTAGCGTTAGCCCGTCTGGCTCAGTTTCCCAGTGTCTCGGTTGCTATCAGCTCATAGGTTTTCGTAGCTCGCTTTTTGTTATATCAGCTCGTTGGTTTTTTGTAGCTCGCTTTCTGTTACCTATTTGTTTCTCAGCTCGCCTTTTGCAGCTCGCTTTATGTTGTTACTTTTAGTTAGTTTTCTGCATTTGCTCGCTTTTAGTTTCGGTTTTTGGTTTATTAGTTTGGTTTCCTGCTGTGCAGTGATTTTCTGTTTTCCGTTGTTGTTAAATAAACATTGTAATTTATATATCTGTGTGCCGTGTTTCTTTGCCTGCGCCTGAGTCTCTGCACCGTTCGTAACAGTACGGTCTGGCCACCATGAGCTCAGCAGGCAACGAGACCGGCACTAGGCCTGCCCCTAGTGAAATAGACCTGCAGCAAGCCATAGCTCATCAGGGCGCGGTGATAGGGCAGCATGACTCTTTGCTACAGAGTCTTGTAGAGAGCAACCACGCGCTGATAAGTCAGGTCTCCCAGCTCACGGGGAGAATTAGCACGCTAGCTGCCCACTCGGCACCTATTACAGCTACGTCTGTGGCTGCACCCGTTAGCAGCAATTCGGCTAACGCTAGTCTTGCTGTCAGCCAGCCAGCTCGTGAACCGCATGTGCCCGTCCCCGAACGCTATAACGGTGACATCGGTTCCTGCCAGTCGTTTTTGACTCAGGTTTCATTAGTCTTCGACTTACAGCCTCACTCTTACGCCTCAGATAGGGCCAGGGTAGCTTTCCTGGTTAGCCTTTTGTCGGGCCGAGCGAGAGAGTGGGGTACTGCGGTGTGGGAACGCCAGGAGGCGATCTGCGGCTCCTACATCGCCTTCACCACCGAGATGAAGAAAGTGTTCAACCACCCGGTGCAAGGAAGGGATGCCAGTCACCGTCTTCTGTCTATGCGTCAAGGGAACCGGAGCGTGGCGGACTTCTCCATCGAGTTTCGTACTACCGCGGCAGGGAGTGGATGGAACGACGCCGCTCTGCGAGGGGCCTTCTACGCAGCACTGCAGGACGGCCTGAAGGATGAATTGGCTACCCGTGACGACGTGAGCGACCTGGATCAACTCATCGACCTAGCCATCCGGATCGACAACCGGATCCGTGAGCGACGGAGGGAAAAGACCCTCCGCTCGGAGTCTCCACGGGCCCTTCCTCCGACTCGACAGAGTTCTCCACCTCCTTTCCGAGCCGTTCCTGATCTTGAGCCCATGCAACTTGGACGCAACCAGCTGTCCGCCCAAGAGAGACAACATAGGCGGGACGCCGATACCTGTTTATACTGCGGGAAGGCTGGTCACTACCTCTCTGCTTGCCCCCAGCGCACAGTAAAAGGACGGGCTCACCAGTAACTGGGGAGATACAGGTGAGCCATCTATCGTCGTCTTCCCCAAATCGGCTGCAGTTAGCCGCCTCCCTCTGCTGGCAATCCCAGTCTGTTCCTGTACAAGCCTTCATCGACTCTGGTGCCGAGGAGAACTTCCTGGACCTTCAGCTCGCCCGTCAGATGTGCATTCCTTTGGAGTCCCTGGAGCCCCCCCTGGAGGTCCGAGCCTTGAATGGACTCCACCTAGCCAAGGTACAGCAGAGAACTGTTCCTGTCACGTTGTTTTTGGCCGGCAATCATCGGGAGAAGACGACCTTTTTCGTTATAGATCACTCCAGTCCCCCCATGGTCCTGGGTTATTCCTGGCTTCGGGCGCACAACCCCCACATCGACTGGAGGAGAGAGGAAGTGATATCCTGGGATCCCCGGTGCCATGAGACCTGTCTACACTCAGCCCTGACCCCTGCTGACGCCACCAGCCCTGTTCCGGACGCCCCGGTGAAGTTGGACTCCGTCCCTCCCGAGTACCATGACCTCGCTCCGGTGTTCAGCAAGGAGAAAGCCTTGTCTTTGCCCCCTCATCGTCCCTACGACGGTGCTATCGAGCTCGTCCCCGGAGCCACCTTACCTACCAGTCGGTTGTATAACCTCTCCAAACCGGAACAAGCGGCCATGGAGACCTACATCCGGGACTCCCTCGCTGCTGGCATCATCCGCCCGTCTTCGTCGCCTGTGGGGGCAGGATTCTTCTTCGTGGACAAGAAGGACAAGACCCTTCGGCCGTGCATCGACTTCCGTGGTCTCAACGACATCACCATCAAAAACACTTACCCCTTGCCACTCATCAACTCCGCCTTCACCTCCCTGCACGGAGCATCCGTTTTCACCAAGCTGGACCTCCGCAACGCCTACCACCTCATCCGCATCCGCGAGGGGGACGAGTGGAAGACGGCATTCAACACGCCGCTGGGGCACTTCGAGTACCTGGTCATGCCCTTTGGACTCACGAATGCACCCGCCGTCTTCCAAAACCTCATCAACGATGTGCTCCGGGACATGATCAACCGGTTCGTATTCGTTTACCTAGATGACATCCTCATCTACTCGAGAGACGCCCAGGAACACACCCGCCATGTCCGCCAGGTCCTCGAGAGGCTGCTGCAGAACCGACTCTTCGTGAAGGCCGAGAAATGTGAGTTCGGAGTACCTACCGTTTCCTTCTTGGGTTACATAATCTCAGCAGGGGAGGTGAGAATGGACCCTCTGAAGCTGTCTGCTGTCAGGGACTGGCCCATTCCGGAGAATCGGAAGCAGCTGCAGCGTTTCCTTGGCTTCGCCAACTTCTACCGTCGTTTCATCCGGGACTACAGCAAGGTGGCAGCCCCGCTCACCTCCCTCACTTCGGTCAAGCGGACTTTCTCCTGGACTCCTGAGGCAGACCAGGCCTTCCACTCCCTGAAACAACGCTTCACCTCCGCACCCATCCTGACGCAACCTGATCCCCACTTGCAGTTCGTTGTGGAGGTGGATGCTTCGGACATTGGGGTGGGGGCGGTGCTGTCTCAACGTTCCCCCGCCGACAACAAGTTGCACCCCTGTGCCTTTTTCTCTCGGCGGCTGTCCCCTGCCGAGAGGAATTACGACGTAGGCAATCGAGAACTGCTAGCGGTGAAGCTAGCTCTGGAGGAATGGCGTCACTGGCTGGAAGGGGCGGAGCAGCCGTTCATCGTTTGGACCGACCACCGGAACCTGGAGTACATCCGATCGGCCAAACGACTGAACGCCCGGCAGGCCCGCTGGACGCTTTTCTTCGGCCGCTTCAGTTTCACCATCACGTATCGGCCTGGGTCCAGAAACGTCAAGCCTGACGCATTGTCCCGCCAGTTTTCCTCCCAGGAGACCCCCGGCGAACCTGAACCCATTTTGCCTGGAACTTGTGTGGTGGCTTCTCTCACCTGGGAGATCGAGTCCGTGGTGCGCCGGGCCCAAGAACGGCACCCCGACCCAGGTAACGGTCCTACTAACCGCTTGTTTGTTCCTGATCCGGTTCGCTCTCAGGTCCTGAGTTGGGCGCACTCTTCACGGTTGACCTGCCATCCTGGGACTGCACGCACCGTGGAGGTCCTGCGGCAGAAATTCTGGTGGCCTACTCTGGAGAGGGATGCTAAGGAGTTCGTGGCCGCATGTTCCGTCTGTGCCACCAACAAGACCTTCAATCGGCCGAGTTCGGGACTCCTTCAACCGCTGCCTATCCCTCATCGACCCTGGTCCCACATCGCGGTGGATTTTGTCACTGGGCTTCCCCCATCCCAAGGTAAAACTGCCATCCTAACCATTGTCGACCGGTTCTCCAAAGCCGCCCATTTTGTCCCCTTAGAAAAGTTGCCCTCGGCCAGAGAGACGGCCGATCATCTGGTGAACCACGTTTTCCGACTCCATGGGATACCTGCCGACATAGTGTCCGACCGGGGACCACAATTCACGTCGGAGGTTTGGAAAAATTTCTGCTCTGCGTTGGGGGCTACAGTCAGTTTAACCTCTGGTTTTCACCCGCAGTCCAATGGTCAGACGGAGCGAACTAACCAATCTCTGGAGACCTTCCTGCGATGTATGACCTCGGAGAACCCTTCCGCCTGGAGCAGCCTCCTCCCATGGGTCGAGTATGCGCACAATTCCTTATCTAATGCTTCTACCGGGCTGTCTCCGTTTCAGTGTTCCTTGGGATACCAGCCGCCCATGTTCCCCTCCCAAGAACGGGAGATCTCCACCCCGTCTCTCCAGGCCTTTCTCAGGAGGTGTGAACGGGTCTGGAGGCGCTCGAGGGCCTCCCTGTTAAGGGCTTCGGAGAGAATGGAGGGGCAAGCCAACCGTCACCGTTCTCCTGCCCCTGTCTACTCCCCGGGCCAAAGGGTTTGGCTCCGGGCTAAGGACCTACCTCTCCGGGTGGAGTCGAAGAAGATGGCGCCCCGGTTCGTGGGGCCTTTTGTTATTGAGCGCATCATTAATCCCAGTGCGGTCCGCCTGAAGTTGCCCTCCTCCATGAGGATCCACCCCACGTTTCATGTCTCCCAAATTAAACCAGTGAAGGAGAGCGCTCTGGCCCCCCCTGTCCGTCCCCCTCCACCACCCAGGATGGTGGACAATGCCCCAGCGTACACCGTGCGCCGCCTGCTGGATGTTCGTCGTCGGGGACGTGGTCTCCAATACCTTGTGGACTGGGAGGGATACGGTCCAGAGGAACGCTCCTGGGTACCCAGACGCCAGATCCTGGACCCTGCCCTAATCCGGGAATTCAACCAGAGGAGACCTGACCGGAGGATTCGTGCACCTGGAGGTGCACGTAGAGGGGGGGGTACTGTCACGCCCTCCACCTCTGCTGCCTGAGTGGCAGTCTCCTTTCCCCTTTTCCCTCTCTCTCTTGCAGGTGGGCGTGAGCAAGGTGTGGGCAGCGAGGAGCACGGCAGGTGCAGCCAATTCTAATCAGTGGAGGAGGCACGCGTGGGATTGGATGATCAGCCCTCACTCTCCCGGTTATAACCACGCTCCACATGCTCCTCGATGCCAGACCGTCGTTTTGCCTCAGTCAGTTGCCAACCTCTGCTCTCGTTCTGTCTGCTCCGTTTGCTCTGCACCCTCGCTATTGCTAACGCTATTCCCTCTCCGCTTCCAGTTGGTTCCCCGTCTGCCATCCACGTGTGCCTCCTCCGGTTCAGCTCAGCCACTGCCTCCACTCCGCCAGTAACCCAGCCACCGCCAGGATTCCAGTCGTGGATCGCCACCCCCACTCCCGGACCTCAGCTCACCACCCAGCCTGCCTGCCTGCCTGCCTGCCCTCGCTCCCACCTGCTCCGCTCACCTGCTCCGCCGTGCCCCCCTCTCCGTTCAGGTTCAGTAGCATTAGCATTAGCATTAGCGTTAGCCCGTCTGGCTCAGTTTCCCAGTGTCTCGGTTGCTATCAGCTCATAGGTTTTCGTAGCTCGCTTTTTGTTATATCAGCTCGTTGGTTTTTTGTAGCTCGCTTTCTGTTACCTATTTGTTTCTCAGCTCGCCTTTTGCAGCTCGCTTTATGTTGTTACTTTTAGTTAGTTTTCTGCATTTGCTCGCTTTTAGTTTCGGTTTTTGGTTTATTAGTTTGGTTTCCTGCTGTGCAGTGATTTTCTGTTTTCCGTTGTTGTTAAATAAACATTGTAATTTATATATCTGTGTGCCGTGTTTCTTTGCCTGCGCCTGAGTCTCTGCACCGTTCGTAACAATTGTTTTTCCAAGCTACTGTGAAACTGGGAGGCGAGAGCTGAAGGGAAAAGGGCTTCCCTGGGATGTTGGCAAGCATCTCCAATGCCATATGTGAGGGGTTTGATACAGAAAATCTGTCTACGCCACATTTCATGTGAGTTGTATCATCAGTAGATGGCAGTAGGTCCAACTCCTCTGTGTATATAGACAGGTGTGGATCTGGTTTTCCCTTGTAAGTGATGTCTGTTTGAGGATGGAGCTGCCAAAAATGATTTTATATATTAATATAAGGGAGGCAAATAAGCAATTGAACCTATAAATGAGCACACAGTCTGCATTTTTTGTACATGTTTGCTGAAGCATTTTTAGAGTAAAATACCTAAGAATGTTAATTTACCCTTAGCTAAACTTTGCATTTAACTGCCATTCATTTTACATATACATTTTAGGATACCTGTCTCGGGGAATGAGTCTGTGAAAACACTTGCATGCTTTATGTGGCTCTGGAGGAAGCTCGTCAATCTGAAAGAAATTATTCCTGATTATGCCAATCACGGTCACCTCAGCTTGGCCTTTAGATTTTAAAGCCACAACAGAAATCCTGTAAAACAAATTGAAAGTGTGGAGTTTGTCTATGGATGCCAAATGATGTTACTATGTGGCCTCAGGGGAGGATGAAGGATTCCCACATTGGCCCCTCAGGCTTTATTCTGCCTCTTGCCGCAAATTATGGATGTGAAATTCTAAATCACAGTTCTTTAATTGTGTTGCTGTGTCAAGTTAAACATGGCTTGTAATGTAGATTTTCAAGATAGACAATAGAATCAGATCAGAAGCCAGTTTTACATGACATTTTAAACGGATCTATAGTGTCAAACCTGTGTAAAAGTAGCTCTTTGATTACCCTCATGCTAAGTAGACAGTTTAAGAAGAGATAAAGAATTACTTATTTCAAGCTTATAAAGTTTTCCATGCGACTAGCATTTATGCTAACTTAAACCTAAGACATGTTTCCACGGTAACAGTCAGTGACATCTACTGACAAGAAGAAGGCATGCATGACTCACATAGTTTGTGGTTTTGCTGATAGTATTGTGAAACAATGACGAGGGAAACAGTTTGTGAGTCCTGCTGGAAACTGACTGTGGGCTTAATTGTTTTTTTTTTTCCATTGTTTTGTAGTATTGTTAGCTTCTTGGCAGAACTTTCAGAATGAAATATCCTTGAAACTCTTTAAAGGAGGAACATTCTGCGTGGCGTGATTGTCACTCAGATGCTTTGTGTGTGTGTGTGTGTAATTTCACTATGTTTTTATGAGTCCTACTGAAGATATGAAAACATTAGACTTCAGAGAGAGCTAAGAGATATGTTTGTGAAACTGATCCCTGTTATTTTCATTTTTTTACCATTGCAAATAAGTCCTACTGAAGATACAAAAGCATTAGACTTTAGAAGTGAAGTAAATGAGGATCTAAGACATAGAGTTTGTGAAACCAATCCCAGTTATTATCCCGCTTACTGGTTATATGTTGGATGAACTGCATAGATAGAACATAAACAGCATATAAGTAGACACAACATAATATAATACACACTGAACAAACCACTCAGAAATAAAACACCATATGCTAGATTAGATGTGTGTAGTTGTTTACTGCAAGGTGATGGATCATAGTGATCTCCTCTGCCCATTGCACAGGCAGCCCCTCGCTTTGAACACAGTGCAGGACTCTGCAGCACGGTCTACCTGCTCCAACGCTCCTCGTGTCTGTCAATCACGGCGGGATCGTCCAATCACAGGGAGCGCGGCGCTCCGTGGCTCCTCCCCGGTGTATAATTGAAGTTTCTTTAGTTTCTTCGGCGGAGCCTGCACGCAGTGTTGTTCAGATCCGCGGAGGGGATTAAATGCACGGCGGCGGGACGATGTTTTCCAGGAGCCTGAACGTGTGCGTGACCCTGTGCTTGTGGATTACGGCGCTGACGAGCCCGGGAAGTGTGTCCGCGAGGAAGCAGGACGACTCTTTCTTCACTGCCAGCATTTACCGAGCGAGATGCGCCTCGAGATGCCTCAGTCTGCACATCACTCGCATCTCTGCCTTTTTCAAGCACTCCCAGGTACGAGCGGCGAGATTTCGTTTTTTAAAAAAAAGCAAATGTTGTGTTGTTTTTAATGAATGTAGGGGAAACGTGCTCGTCGATGCTTGCCACTATAAGTCAAACCTGTTTCCTCTGGAGCCCCCATTGTGAGATGAGAGGAGCAGGTCACTAATGGAGCTGTGGACTTCATTAGTTTTCTCTCTCCATTCAAGAGATCTTGTGTCAACTAACATTTCCGCACCAGTTGCACCACAATTTTAAGAGTTGCTTGCAAAGTTTGCAGAATCCGGTGTGCAGAGTGGGACACTTTTAAAAAAAAATATATCTCACCCCCCTAATTAACACACTGCCGGGTTTTTGGGTCTGAGAGATGATGAATGCCTCTCAGTGGAGCCAGTTTCCATTCATTACTTGCTAATTGCTGGAAAATGAGATACCACTTCTCTCAATACAAATGTGCTGGCTGCTGTTGCTCCTACCTCACAGAGTGGGGATTTCATTTATTTATTTATTTATTTACTCTGGTGCCCCCCACACACACACACACAAAGCAATGTTGGGATGCAGATCTGGTTGCCATAAATTAGCTGTATGCTTTGGATGATTCATTTCGTGGTGTCAGAAGTTGTTTTTCACCCTCCACTGGGCACACTGTTCTCTCCCTGGACTCTGGAGCAAAGAGCCGGTCACTGATCCTTCTCTCCCCTCTGCTCCTTTTCACCAGCTATCTGTCTGCCTTTATGCCTCACTTCATTTGCATTTACAAGGCTCGTCTCTCCCTCTCAAGGTGCATTAAAGAAGCCCCAATTCAGTTATCAGTTATTATTTAAATCCACCCTGCTCCACAGTGCTTCCCAACAATCTGCCTAATTGTCAGGAAACATAGTGGAGCGGGGTAAATTTGTAATTAGGTCTAATGAATGAGCAGAGAGCATTGCTTGTGTCTTTTTTGTTACCACTTAATTTAACTTTGAAAGCACCTATTGATTTAGTGCAGTAGCTCTTAATGCAGGTCCCTGGGACGCGGACCGGCTGCGGTTCATTCTAGCAACTTTATTAAGGGATAATATACAACTTGGGCTGCAGGATGAATGCACTCAGCTGCAGTGAACATCCTGCAAGGATAGAAAATAGCAGTGGTTGTGCATCCAAAAAACACAGATTGAAACCAGTGTTTCTTAAAGTGAAAACTTGGCGAGTCAGGCCTGGGATTTGTTTTGAGAGGAGTCCAAGAGTGTGTGTTGCAGGCCAGGCTCGCAAAGTTGGGAAATGAAATTAGTCACTGACTAAGAAGTCAAATAGCTGATGGAGTCTCACCTCTAAGGAGCAGCTAATAGTCAACATAATTGAGTGCAGAGCCCCGGAGTCTGAGGGGGGAAATTAGAGGGGGGTATTTGTCTACAGAGAGGGGCAATTTTTGTGGTTTAGTGATAAGCAAAGGTTGCCTGAGCAAGCTCGTGGGCCTAAGAATAGATGGTTGATAATCTGTGAGGACTGTCTTATGCCTTGTGTTCTCAACAGTCCTTTCATGTGAGGATGGGGGGTCTGGTCAGCTGCAAAAACATATGGCTCTCCCTCCCCTCCTCTGCCTCCCCCCTCCTTGCCCTCTACCCCCCTGGCCCTGCCAATAAATGCCAGCATCACACCTCGCAGGCATGTACAGGATAAACCGCCGAGCTACTGCCGCCGAGGTCACCTTCCTGCTAAACACTGGCGCCCAATTGTGCTAAATGTGATAAGCTCTAATGTAATGTTGCCACAACAGCCGAGCATGCTCAGTCAGCACAACCTACAGGTGGATCTGCTTCCTCTGCCAGATCTTATTACAGCAGCGGGGTCGACCGGCAGCTCAGGGCTCCACTCCAGTGATTGAGATGACAGACCTCTTAATTCAACTCGGACATCCTTCAGGGGTCATTTAATACTCGATAGGAAAACCAAGACACACAACACTTTCCATTTTAATGGAAATGAAACGCCCCGGCTGTGTGTCAAAGTGGTGACTTCTTGCCTACTGTTTCTTCATATTTTACTGTGTCTACTTAATATCAAGTAATCTATATGGGCCACTACTTATTTTGGTCACGGTACAAGAGGCAATTTGTCCTCTCGACACATTTTGCGGCTGGAATGCAAAATGTTTTTCATATTAGCTTTAATTTGATCATTCTGCGAACACTGGAATACTTGGAGAACGCAGATGTTATTACAGATGTTAAGAACACCCACGCGTCTTTCCTTTTTATGTGCCCGAATCAGAGTACAAATCAGAGACTTTTGTTTTAATTGCCGCAGCTCTGAATTAGTGTGAAATGGAAACAAGCATGGAGTCGCAGAGTTAGGGAACCCATGGGTAGTCCTTTGGTTGTCAGATTTATTGCAACTGTAGATTTATTGATGTAATAGTATTTCCAAATACAGATTTATTGGCATTTTACTCCACTTTTGGGGAACTTGTCACCCCGGTACAATAGACAGAAGGGAACACCCAACCATAAATATTAGCCTCGGACACTTTAAAATATTAAGAGCGAGCTGGGAGCTCTGTGCAATAATGTATTCTGAAAGCATCAGCCTTGTAGTGGATTATTTATGTGGGGACCTGTGAAGCCAAAAACAAGGTGTGTCCATGAGGTCTTGTTATTACATTCAAAGCAATAAAAACCGAACATTTTAAATTCAGTCATTCATTTCTAATGTGCTGCACAGTAAAGCCTAAGCATCTAGCTTGAGAGATTTGTGTTTTAAGCGAGGGGAAGAAAAAACATTGGAAAGGAGTTTTTCCGTGTCCCCTTGTTTTCGCCTTTGATATTAAATAACCTGCGGTGGAATCAGACCTCAGCCAGTGCTCGTCTCATGTGTGGGGGTTTTCATTAGTGAAGACAGCGGATGAATAGGGGTCTATGTAGCTTGGCCTCACCTCTCTGTAAATGCTTTTAAACCATGACAGTTCTGTCTGTAAATCTCAGCCCCCAGTGCTGCTACACCCTCAGCTACCTCATTTGACAAATAGCCTTCATTCCTAAGTGGAGACAACTTTATACCAGTGTTGTTTGAGATCTCTGAAACACCCTTTTATGTTAACATTGGATGTGCGCTGAACACATTAGCTCACTTTCAGAGTGTCTGTCGAATAATTCATATAAAGTGAATAATTAATGGGTAGAATGACCACAGCCCTCACACCCACTCAAGTCAAAGCCTAAATCTTGAGGCCCTTTATTTTAGCGCTACATGTGTGCCCTTAAGGAGGAGTTATTTCAGTGATTCCTGAGGACCCCTGAGCTGTCAAAGGACAGAGACACCAGTCTGTCCTTTGAAGTTCTTCTCCTGTTAACTTGGCCAGAAATGCACAAGGTCTCTTAGAACAGCAGTATTTTCCAGCAGTTAAATCCTTGAATACACACAGGCATGATTAAATGCAATTTGAAAAGAAGTCATCAGTGTAAACGGAAATCCATTTAATCCAAATCAGTTGCTCACAGGAAACAAAGATTTCCATTTTCAAAAGGTGGAATGGTACCCTCGCAGATAAAAGAGGTTTTGTCCGTGTTCCTCTCAGTTGTCTAGACAATACAACACGCCCCTGGCCACCTGCTCCAACTTCTCAGCTGACAACTGCCGTAATGTATATCTGTGATAAATGCCCTGTTTACATGACTCCTCTAGTCCCTCCACTGCCACCGAGCAAGCAGAGTTCACCTTAGCCACACATTTGTAGACCGCTGTCTGGCCTCCACTCCTCGACCCCAGTCACACAGGAGAATATCTGGAAAGAATTCATTCGCTGGAGTCCTTGACAGTCCTCAGCACTGCATAATGTTCAGACTGCAGAGGAATGCCATGGTGAGTCAGAGGGATGAAGTCCTGACCTATAATTATTCCCCCGTTGGTCCCTGAAATGGTGGGGTCAGGCCTGGACAGCTGGGGCAACATCCTGCTGAGCTTCTCTGCTACAGGGATGCTGTCACACAGCAAAATTAGCTCCTCCGTGGATCTGGCCCTGTCTCCACTGATGGATGGGCAAAGAAAGGTGTCAAAAACAGGATTGATGATTTAGGACATGGGCTAGAGTTGTGACACTCTGTATAAATTATCTGCAGGCATTGCCTGCCTGTGTAAATGTCAGAGTTTTATTTATGTGGTGCCACCAGCGAGGTTTGGCTCGGTGGAGTTGATCATTTTTTAAAAATTATTTAGTTACTCCACAAGGATTTTAATCATACGATACATGACAAAATGATATACTAGTGAGGAATAAGTCATATTTTAATCAACATTTGACCAAACAGAAGTAAAAGTATTTCACATAAAAGGGCAGAGAAGCCTGCTGATGCACACTAAACCCTTCGGCAAAATTAGCTCTCCTTTCTGCTTCATTTGGTAACAAAATTAAACAACTATTCCATGTCTCCTTAGTGCTCATATTTTTCATCCTTATCTTCAGTTTTTTTGTGGAAGCGATCCTCTGAAGACATGACCATCCAGTCACAGATTCCTTTGAAGCCTTTTGACCATTATCCTTGACACTAAAAGCACAGCACTTACTGGTACTGGATGTCAAATTAAACCCTTTAATGATAACTTCTCTCTCAATGTCTCATGGGAAATTTCTTCTGGATTACATTGTGAGAAAAGGCTTTGAACTTGACATTGAACTTAAGCAGACCTTTTCTCCTGCACGCCCCTAAAGTTTGGCTGTATGTCACTGCTTTAATGCGTTCATAGCACAAGGACCATCCAAAAGTCAAGACTGGATCCAGGTCATTAACTGTAATGAATTCCATTAATGTAACTCTAAACTTGGAGACCCCATTGAGAGTATTTTCATTTGATTATTTGTCAATTACTCAGAGGTCTAGAAAAGAGTGGAGAAAAGAGACTGCAATTGATATTTTTACTGTAAAAATAGTTCAAATTATTATGTGTAATCATATACTGTATATAAAAAATGGACTGCATTTTGACACCTCAAGTTTGGTATTTGGCTGTCACCATCTTGGTCTTTTGAAACCAGACATGATGAGCGAGAGGCGACCTGTCAATCACAAGGTTGCTCTGCTCTAAGGCATAACTTTTTTTTTTTGAAAGGAAAACATTATGCTCTATTAGATAACATTCAAAACTAGCAAACAAGACTAAAAACTCACTGAGAAAATGTTTACTGAGATAACAAATCAAGAGAGAAATGGGGTAATTTTCTAATAGACTTCAAATTATTTATGCAAACAGTGGGTGCTCCACCTGCTGGCCATTTAAAGGAGTGCAGGTTTAAGTCTCAAGCAGTGGCTTCACTTTTCAGAGCCAAACACTGCATCTATGAACACAGCATGCAAAAGATATTCTTTTCTGACTGAGTGAACAGTAAAAGTTTGAAACCTGCTCTTATGGTTAGGTAAGGATTAAATTTAGCTGTTTGTGGAAAGTTCCCAAACATTGATTTAATTCCCATCCTGGTCAGATTTGGCTTTAAAGGGCAGTTATCAGAAAACACAGACACTCCTTTGACCAGTGACTGTAGAAGACCGCCTTTCAATGCAGCTTTATTCAATCAACACAATCCCACAGTTGACAAGACAAGAACAGACTGCTGGCACACTGGATTGATACTTAAATATTCCACAACTCCAAAATTTGTCATACACCATTACATAATAGATAATCTCCACATGGTGCTCTGGTTGAATGGATGTGCTCGACAACATGATCCCTTTCCCAAAAATGTTCACCAACTTTACTGAGCCCTTCAGAAAGAGCAGAACAACATCCGTGTTACCTCTATGCGTCGCATGCGTGTGATTTCTGGTCTATGAATCCACTCTTGATCTGCTCATTACGATTTCCAACATAGTGTGTACTTTTTTCTTTCGTGACATGTAGAGATACCATGTGTTGGAATAGCAAATACTTATTACCTTATGTTAAAAAAAGAATGGATTGAATTTAATGAAATGTTACATGCTGGGTTTATACACTGATCAGGCATAACATTATGACCACCTGCCTAATGAAAATGCTGCGAACCATTGGACATGGACAAGAGGACCTCAAGAGGGTGTCTTATGGGGTCTGGCACCAGAACGGTCAAAGTGGATCCTTTGGGTACTCTGCCTTGTGCAGTGGGGCCTCTGTCAATCAAACGTGTTCCACTGCATCCTGTTGATGCTTGATCAGAATTGAGTCTAAGAAGTTTGGAGGTCAAATCAACATGTTGGGCCATTGTCATGTTCCTCAACATTTGATGGTAACATGGTGATGAGCGCACTCAGTGTCACAGTACTTGTCTTGTCTATGCTGCACTCTTCTTTCAAGTTCTTGATTTGGTTTTATGGCCTGTATTCTTACTCTTTTGGATCAGAACAGAGTTCACAAGAAGAGACCATCTTAAACTTAAATTCATCAAAACACCAAAAACTCAATTCCAGATGACTGCAACTTTGATTTCTATCTGTTGGATGTTAAAATAAGCAGATATTTCAACACATCAGCTTAAAAATGGGGTAATATGTCAGAATGTTGTGTTTACTGCATAGTTCTGATGCCTACAAGAGGGCAGAAAATCAGCTGTTGCAAATATCAAGCTTGACTTGAAAGTCTTTTTTTCTGATACACAGCACATTAAAGCGTTTTTGTTTTTTGTGTGGCGATCAACTGATCATTTTCTCTGAAGCACACACCTTTCACTGTCTATCCAGGCAGGATTATGTTTGCAGAGAATAGCAGCATAATTTTTTGTCCTGATGGAAAACAGGAAATTACCACTTGCCCAAGCCATTTACCCACGCTGGTCCCCCCACTTGATAGTCCTCAATATTTACACATCGAAGCTTCATAAATACACAGCACTATTAGGACCAAATGTTTGCCTTGTTGGAGTGCAGAAGGTGGCACTTCCACAGCAATTAGAGGAAATTGGCAGTATGTGCAGTCTACACAGGAGTGCTGACATCAGTTCCTGCCTCGGTGACCTCGGGGACGTCTGTTGAGAGATCAAACAAATCCTCAGAAAAGCTGAGGTCACCATGCTCTGCTGAAACTGACCAGAGGTTTCGCCCCAGCCTTGGTATGGTGACCCCCGCTCCCCTGCTCGGGTTATACGTACTCAGCATGCAAAAGCTGACTCAAAGCCAGCCTTTAAAAATGTTCCTACCGTTACCAATATTATTAGTAAAAAAAAAAAAGGCAAAGAAGATATGTTGCGACTGGTCAAAGCTACATGGTTATGTGATGATTATTGTAAATGTGTTCTCAACAGTTAATGACTGATGATGTTTTTCCTTCTCTTTCACAGAATAATGGATCGTTGGTGTGGTGCCAGAATCACAAGCAGTGCTCCAAGGTAGTGCGGTTACACTTCTTTCATGAATGAGACACATGCCACATACATGCCTCATTATCGGAGGATAATACAACATAAAGTGTGCGAGTCACGACAGGACTGGTTTTGTCATGCCTGCAGGAATCACGAGCTGTTGACATAGACTATCACAAGGAAAAAAACTCTTTTCTTTTCAGCTAGCGCTTACTTTGATTGCTTTCATTGATACTCATTTGCTATTATAATTGGAGCGCAATTGAACAAGGCCCGAAAAGGTTAAACGCCTGTTGGTCTTTTGAAAAGCGAACCGTGATTGTTTTTGCTCTCCGTAGTCATTTGGAATTTCAATCGGTTGCATTATGGTATGCCTCCCGCAGGGCTTGTTTGTGTTTTGTGCCCTGTCCCAAAGAAGGCTGATACAAAGCCAGTGTTGACAGCTCCCCTGAAAAGATAGTGCTGACATATTCTATCAGACTCTCCCGGAGCTGTTGACAAGGCCCTCAGAGATGTGCCGTATAGACTGTAGGCCAGGAACACTATGGAGCTGAAATAAGAAGGAGGATGCGCTAGTGGAGCCACGACCTAAGTAGAAATCTCAACAGTGCTTTCTGTAGCTGTCAAAGGCTCTCATCTCCTCGCAGAGACGGTGAAACCGGGATCCAGTGCTGTTAGCCCATTAGGACTCAAAATAGAGCAATACGTATACTCCAGAAGAAAGTTGTCCTTTTTCTGTGCAACTGTTTTTCCTCTCCTCTTGGTTTGCCTCCATGCTATAAAAACATCTCAAAATAACATATAGGAAGTATGTTTTTGCAAAAGTGATGACAAATTAGATGCGGTCCTTGCATGGATTTATAAGTTGTTTCTTTAAAAATCCACAGACACTGGTGCACTCAAAGAGGAATGCACGCTGAGAAATTTGTGCAAAACACATCGTTACAATCATGGTGATTAATTTGAAACTCATTAAGATACAGAGGCTGCAGTTATTTATGCTTACTTAACGTGGCCTCACATGCAGTGTTCATATTAATCACAATCAGTGTCTAGTAGCAACTGCCTTGCAGAAATCACCCTTTTGTGTTTGATTTCTAAACTCCTTTTTTGAATTTCAAATTGTTTCCTAAGTAATTTGCATTTGCCTTGGATACAGCAGAGCTATTGTGCTTTGTGCTTTCTACCACATCTGCAAATGTAAAGGTAATTTCTCTTGTTTTACTTAGAAGATGCATTTCTATTGCACTGATGAATTTACGTGTGAGCCGTAAAGTCGATCACTGTTAAACTTCAGTAATAAACTACAATAATAACCAAGTTATGCTGCTAAACACAGTGTGATGAAAGAATCTAAAGCTGTTGACGCAGCTTAAGTTTGTCGGATCGTCGCTACAACAAAACGCGTGATGAGAAACATGTGTCATTTGTCTTCCTTCAAACACTTTGTGACAGGCAGTCAAGAAGGCAAACCTCTTTTGTTTGCACCATAATGCTGCAAGAGTTGTTTCGCTCCTTTCCACTGTGATAGCCAACATCAGCTCTTGGCACCCGTCGTTCGGCAGAGCTTAATGTTTGAAAAAGGGCTTTCGCTGGCTGCGAGTCTGAGGACAGCATACTGTTTTCATAATCAACCAGCTAACATTGCTGAAACACTGTGCAAATGTCCAAAAAAAGTCTTTAATAGACTTCTTGTTCTCCTTGCTATAACAGCCGTGCCAGTTAGCACTTCTTTATCCCACTTGTAGGCTGTAAAGACATGAGGCAAGATTTGATGTAAGCCCTTAAAAATAATGATATGCTTGTGTTGCTGTTGCTGCTGCTACTTTGCCATTCCAATTTCAAGGGCTCTCCAGATTTAATTCATTTTATTGTATCCTATGTTGTTTTTTTTTTGTTTTGGAGTCAGTCATTCAGGATGCAGGCCAGGGCATGCTTAAGTTAAATTTTCAGTGAGAAGTCAATGTTTTCGCAGCAAACATCACCACGCTTCACATCCACATCAATGAGTCGAGTGCACATTCAGGGCCTGTGTGCAGTGTCGAAACACAGAGCTATTGTGGCCACTCTAACAATTGTACCAAATGGGCCCATGCTGTACAGTGATTCCCTGTGAATAGCTCTACAGCCACTGATTAGCCTCTTCACTTCATGAACAGCACACAGTCAAACAGAGAGACAAAGGCGGTGGCTCCGGGGGGAGTGCGTTAGGGCAGAAGGCCTGTCCACCCAGCAGCTCTGTTAAAGAGCCACTGAGAGCTCCCTGCCTGTGAAGAAAATGCGAGGACGGGCTGCCTAATAGTTTAGACAAAGATGCTGTGACCCCGTCCATCTGTCTGCATTTTAGGAAATCAAAGCCGCCTGTTTCCATTTGTGATGAGAAAGTCATCCCGGTCATCTCGTGTGCAGCGTCCAGAGTCGGCCCCTGCTCTTAGTGCCCCCATTGTCATGGTAATTAACCTGCTTGCCCTCTCTCCAGAGCAGAGTGAGGTGGCATTCGAAGAGCTGGGGGAGTCATTATCATGCCATAACACTGGACCAGCAGACAAACTGCATTCAGCGGGGGAGACGCCAGGAAAGCAGACAGCAGGCGTTTCTATGAGCCATTGTGATTTTGTCTCCCTACTGTTAGAGCTCCCCACTTGAAAACTTTGGATGTGTTCCCTGAAAGTTTTTGAGAAAAAAAAGAAAAAACCCCAGGGTGTTCTCTTTTTCTACTGGGGCAAAGAAAATAGATTTTGTGTGTCTGCATGGCAGAGTGTGCAGGAGCAGCCAAGAAGCTTTTCCACGTTCAGCGCATAGCTGATATTAGCAGGGTTGGCTTTCCCCCTGGGTGTGATCCAGGCTCCACATCAAATGCTAGGATTGACTTAAGGCAGCTAAATGCTGGTCTGCAACAAAGTGGTGCGCATCATTACTCAAACTCCTCTCAGGGAAGGACGAAAAGAAAGGACATGCGCATTAAGCCGGGATAAGTTGGCCCGCGGTGAGTCACTGGAAAGTGCCCATCACTTTTAATTCCTGAGGAAGACAGTGTAACGTTCTCTCATCCTGAACTTTCCTCTGTTGGGACTGATATCTCAATGACTTGCTGAGTGATGATCAAATTGAAGAGAGTTAAAATCATTAATATACCATCTTTGAGCAGGGAGATATTGACTTAGCCTTTCTTTATGAACAAGCCGCAGCCCTGCATTTACCTATCAAACATTTGCAAAGGGAAAAGCTGCATTGTCTGGCTGCCATTCGACGGCAATGAGTCGTGCATGTCTTTCATAGACGCCTCGCATGTCCCAGGTGGCTCTTTTGAGCGCTCTTTCCTATCAGTCACACCCTAAGCTGCGAATTCCAGCACAAGAATAAGAAGTGTTTACTCTTTTGGATTACATGCACCTTCGTCTTCACATGTTGGAAGCTTTGGAAGCGGTTTTCCTGAATAACAATTGCTGGAATGCTACTATGTCACATTCAAAAGTGTCTTTTCAAAGACCACTGTCAACCTCACCCCCTCCTCTTCCTCCCTCCTCCTCTACCAACCCACACATTTTCTCACGCCAAAATAATATGGTCAAACCTCCCAATCAGTGGCTCTTTTATCAAGGTCAGTTGAACCTATAAAATTAATTCAGACCCTATTTCTAAGTTTACATTAATCTTCATTAATAAAAGAAGCCATACTTTGGGGAGGGGGTCACTTTCAATGGGGTCTTTTGCATCTTTTCTTTCTGGGTTAGGGAGTATATATTTTTTTGAGAAAGATGTGATGAAGTGGGTGCTGGTTGGTAGTTTTACAGCTGGGCATGGCCAGGGTTGTTAGGTGCTTAGACCAGACTTCAAAGCACCTTTTGGTCATGTTGAGGCCAGACATTCATCGCACCTCCCTGTGTTAGTCACATTACCAGCACCAACACCTCAAAGCAAGCTAGGCTGGAAATCAATCTGTCAAGTAGACTGTGTCTGGATTGCCCGCCAGTGTCTGCCAGTGTAGGTGTAAACAGAGTGTAAAATTTTACAAACAGCCCCAGCCAGTCTGACTTAATTTATTTTCCAATTACATTTGTATGTGAAGTGAGTAGTGAATTTTGAAGAGATCATGTTAAAGAGGCAGCTCTGCAGTTTCTCTGAAGCTCCCCTTTTTTTTTCTTTCTTGTGTTTCATCTAGTTTGAGACTGTGTGAGTGTTAGTGTGTGTGTGTGTGTGTGTGTGTGTGTGGGTGGGTGGCAGAGGAGTGTGAAGCAGGGCTGGTCAGTCCCAGCAGGAAGGACCTGATCTGGACATGGTTGTTAAGTTTCATTGGTTAACGGGGGGGTCGCTTCATTGGCTGCTCTCTGTGGAGCTCATTATTCACATGGTGGGTGGCAGGGAATGAAAACCCCCCACAGCAAAAAAAAAAGAGAAAAAACCAAAGACGTGGCCACAGGAGAAGAGGCAAAGAGGCTGTGGAACTGCAGTTCAGACTTTCTTCAGCTCAAATCTAAAGCTCCTCTTTGCAATGCTGCCTGTTTGGCATCTGAGTGACGAGCACTCCAGGAAATCCTCCTTGAAGAAACGAGCTCGCTCACTATCTCATACCGGCCAGTGTTTTTTATTGATTCTGCGGAGCAAGGGGGCCTTTTTAAATAGCGGACATTTATTTTTTTAAGATAATCAACCTTTCACAGATATCCTGATTTCCCATGCTCTCCCTGTCAGAAGGGATTTCATTCTCTTGAAGGATTAATGTAATCAGAGCTGCTGTGAAATCCTCTTTTTTTTTAGCAATAATGACCAGACACACTGAGACAATCTGCTGTCATCCAAGTGTTTATTCCCAATCTGAGGATGTATTGGCTGAAAAACATAGATCACAGCATAAACTTTTGGTGCTCATTTCCTTCCCTAGTGTTCAGAGGTGTTGAAACAAAAAAAACAAAAATCTGCAGCCCTGTTTATGGCCAGGAATATTTTGCCAACAGTCACATTGGTGAAAGGAAGATTAGAATGTAAGAATCTTAAAGCTGATGTACTGAGTAGATGGGGGCTTATCAATTTATTCCAGCTCCACTCAAAGCTTCTGCATCCCGCAGATAAATCCCATAGATTGTGTGTGACAGTTTCAGGACGACAGAAAAACCGGAATGTATGTCAAAGACTTTCTTAACCTTTGAATTGAAGATGAGCACTTCAGCAGAGTAATTTATACTTCAGCTTTCCAGACCGAACATGTATCAGAGATGAAGGAAACTGCATTTGTTTTTTTCTTTTGTTTGCTTTCTACAGCTAGACACCGTAAATCCAAAAAGTCTTCCTATTCGACATGCCCAGGTTCGCCCTCCGTTTGTGAAGTCTTTGTTCTGCTTTTCAAAATACACATAAAAGAGAATTCAGTCATCACATCAAGCAAACAGAATGCATTATTACACTGTTTTCAAACTTATTTCTCAATCTGGATGGGTTACGATTCAAAGATGACCGTCCTTAGGAGCTCTTAGTGGAGGCTGGAGAGGCCAAGTAGGATTAGTGAATTTCAAGTGTTTCTGGAACTCAAATAAACAAGTGCAGATAGTGGTGGAATGTGACTGGAGCACGGGATTAGGACGGCTTTCCTCCCCTCGACAGCGTGTCATGTTGTTGGCCTACATTGGAGCAGAATCTCCAGGTTTGGTCTCATTTGATGGGGGTTGAGGCAGCTTGAGTGGTCACCGAAGGAACGAACCAACCAGGCTGACGTCCCTTTTATCTTGTTTACTATCTCCTCAATCCGCAGTGACTGATGCCACCGTGACAGAAATGCGTTTTTCATCTCCTATGTGGAAAGTTCATTATTATTGCTGCAAATCAACCGTACAGACAGTTTTGAAGGAAATGGCTTTGGTGCTAAGGAAGTGTTTTCAGCCCTGCCTCTATGCATCTATCACCGTAATATTATTCAGTGTGATGGTTGTGGGAGTAAATACAGTAAATCATGTGCCTGGCAGTTCTGACACGGTTTTCCAGAGAACACTGCAGAGGGGTTTGACTTTCCCATGCAACGTCACAGCGAAAGGCCTGCTGGCCTCTTTATCACCAATCTGACCCCACATGATGGATACATCCTGTTGAGTCTAATTGTCATGAAATGTAAACTGAGCCCAGAGGTAGGTGATAAGTGAGGCTCTGGTTACAGCCACTGTAATTTTGACTCTTGTCACTGCGGAGCATAACAACGTGAGATGGCAGAGGACCTGTAAGAGAAGGAGCCCTTACAGTGGAACGGGGGCATCAGTTTGTGTGTGCGTCTGGGTGAAACTTCAGAGTCATTAAGTATTAAGTGCACTGCTATTGCATTCCACAGCAGACAAAGCACAATTCTGGCTAAGCTGTGTGGGCTTTTTTTTTTTTTGCTCATAAATAAGGCAGGCACCTCTGATTGTGGGGTAAATGTATAATTCATGCATTGCCCCTCCTGCTCCTCCTCTTTTTTCTTCTCACTTTCTGCCAAGCTATTCCTTTTCAGCTCTTTGTTGTCTGCACCCTCAACTGCATTTAAATTAATTATTAAAGTGATGCTCAAAGAATGTCTGTGACACCACCTGCTAGGTTACTCACCGTCTCTTAGTCTGCTTTGACAAACAAAGCAGAAAGTCCTGAAACCTACACATTATCATTTCACCCCACCAGAGCTGGAAAAAGGACAGTGTTTTAGATGGTTGTAAAGATGAAGGAGTTATGACACTGGGAACGTGGAGGTCCCTCTCAGTGCTGTAAAACACTTAGAGATGTGGAAAATATGCCAATTTTCTGAGTCTGAGTCAGTTAATTAACAGATACTAATAACTCTATCCTGAATTGCTTTTATTTAGGAAGTAAATTGATGGGTGATAATACAGAAAGCGCAAGTTGGTCTTCTTCCATTTTTCGATGCTAATTTCTAGCAGACATACCAAAAAAACGTCACTCAACTATCTCTCATGTGCTCTTAGACATCACTAGAAGACAGTTCGTCCTTCCCTGAAACCAGCCATGACAAATGTGATAAACAGATATGATAAGATTCTATTGCACCTGATGCCAAATTTCCATACGGTTTGGATGCACCTTTATAGATGGAGGAGAGCAGACAGCTGCCAATTTGCCTCACACACAGCATACCTGGTCTCACAGTGTACGTGATGTACCTCCAAAAACTGAGCATTTGGAACAAATGAAGTGCAGCGGCACCAACATGCTGTAATTGTTGTCTTTCCTGACTGCAGCAATCCTCCACTGACACCATGAACCCTGCGGGTTTTCCTGATATAAATTCAGAACAGAAAACTCGACAGCAGGCACTGCAGAATAACTTTATCTATTACCCCTTAAAAGAACAGACCAAAACTTTTTCACAAATATTCAAAATGCACTCCAGTTCCTGCAGTGTGAAACATCAATGCTGACTGATTCTAACAGCTTTAATACGATTAATAATGGAATTCTCATCCATCTTTCCTTTCTAATAAAGTTAAGTGTAGCGTTTAGATAAGCAAGCTGCTGCTTATGGAAAAACTCATTTCATATTTATCAGCTCTTGTGTGAGCTCACTGAGTATAGAGTTGCACACTCACATCTCAAGTCGGCGTGCTGTTAATCTTTTTGATCTACCTGATCCACCCACTGTCTGCACAACACACACCTGTGCTGATTTATGGCAGTGCAGAAATTAAATACGCGATATCTCACGGACTTAGCACACCATAAGGTCACGTTAGATTGAGGAAACAGTGTGTCTAGACTTCATAACAGCTCAGGACCAGGATATCTTCTCCCTGATTTACTCACTCTATTTTTACTGTTCGTTGAGAATTAATGGCGCGTCAGGGACGTATTGGAAAGACTTCCTAGCATATGATTTTACACTTAATCAGATCAAACCTCCAGTGCTTAATGAAATATGTCTCGCCCTGGTTAACCTGCAAAGAGTCTCAGTGGGCACTATTTGCATGAAGACTTTAGGCTTGCTGTCATTTTCTCTTTTTTGTGTCTAAAAACAGATTCTGGATTAAAATCAAGCTGACTTTTAATTCTGTAAGGCAGCTTGAGGGAGGGTACGTGTTGTGAATATGAACAAAAAAGGAAAACCGTCAACAGTAAAGGGAGAACTTTCCAAAAGACAGATGTGCCAAGTTCATAAGATTTCCAAAGAAGACTTGAGGCTGTCGATGCTGCCAAAGGTGCTTTAATAACGAAGCACTGAGTGAAGCGTCTGAATACTTATGTAAATTTAATATATCAGTCTTTTATTTTTATTAAATGTACAAAACGCTCCAAAAACCTGTTCTTGCTTTGCTGTTTTGGAATAATGTGTGCAGACGGATGAGATGAAAATGATTGGAATCCATTATGAAGAGGCAAACATGACAAAATATGGAAAATATTACAGATGTACTGTGCTTTGCTTTCTGCATGGACTGAAGATGAGCACCTGCACCGAAAACAACAACCTTTGATAAAAATGATACATGGCATGTGATTACTTGCTTGCAGTGGACCGTAGACTCATAGTTGCTTGCGCCCGTCGTTCATTTTGACCAATTTTTGAGTTTTATTTCATGGCAAGATTGTATAAAACTCTAATCCTGTTCTTGTTTTCCCCAGCCTTCCGTGAAGGACGTAGTTCATTAAATGACTATTTTGTGCTTGTGCAATTGTCTTACAACAGACACAGACTGTGTCATAGGCTACGGGAAACACACACACACACACACACACACAAAACAAGACCACAGAAAAAGAGGCTCCAGAAACATGGCCTCATAACATTGCTGGCAAGTGAAAGTGCATGGGCCGTGTTTGCAGAAGATATATCACACGATAAAAAGCTAATTCTTTGTCCACACTGCAATGTCAGCCTGGTGCTTTCGAATTTATCTACTCTGGAGAGACTTTTTGGAAAACGTCAAGTTGAGCACGCTGGCTTAGAGCAGATGGAAGGCCAAAACAAAGACAAAAGACGAGTTTTAACATTAATCTGGATTTGAGTGGACGTGGTCTTCGAGTGAGAGAGAATGAAGTGCAGGGACGGTGAAATAAGAGAGGGGAAGATATATGAACTGAGAAGAAAACGGGGGAAGTTGAGGGGAGTCGACAGCTAAATAAAAGTGAAATAGAGTGAGAAGTGAGTGAATACGTGGATTAAGTGCCTTTTTCACCAGAGGGGAGCGCCGAACCCGGCAACTTGCTTCTGGATGGGTCGATAGATATGAGCAGAAAGCTGAGAGTGGCCGGAATAATTGAGTTTGGTCATCGGGAGTGTGAAAAGCGCCAGGGCAGCAAAAAAAAAAAGCCATAACTCAATGAGATTGGAGGTGAGATTTACGATGTGTGTGTGATCAACAACAGGGATTCCTCCATATTTGAGTCTCCTGGTGGAGCTGAAGGCTGCGTCCCAAGGGGCGACAAAGGCACCTTGTAAATATTTGTTGGCTCCGCTCTTAACTTGACCATCGGTGATCGGATCGATGAGTTCATCTGCTAAGCTTTCGGGAGAGAAACCATACTGGGATCCACAATTTAGCAGATTGTGTAGAAGGGGGAAGCACAGGTACCCACATGAGTTCGCTGAGTGCTAAATTGCATTTACAAAATAACAGAATCAGTCATGAGCTGTCTCCATGTGACTGTACAAATATGCTCAGGCAATATGGGAAAATGTCATCTGCATCAGTTTGAATTATGGCCCATCCTTTATTTTGTATACACTGTGTATTGCTAAGCCCGAGGCAACCCTGACTGGTAGCAGTTCATGCTTCATTAACTGAAACAAAACACTTGTGCCACATTATATATATATATATATATATATGCAATGTTTCTCATAGTTCATGTTATTCCAGTCACTCGCTTGGGACAGTAAGCCTTTTTTACGACGGGTGGAGGTAACCATGCCGTGATGGAGAAAGGCAGGTCTATGCACAGCCACGAAGCCCCCCCTCCATCTCTCTCCCTTCCCTCCCCCCTTGCCGCCCCCCTGCCTCGTCCCAGGCATGAAAAAGTGAAGATGGGCTGTGGCATTGGCTGCCATTCAGCCTGACTCTCTCATCGGCCCCACAGAATGCCTTTCAGGGTCCCCCAGAGTAACAACTGCTGCGTTTTATTACAGCGTGAAATGGGGAGTGAAAGACCGCTATGGATGTTCCTACTTAACCATGCAGAATGTGTCACCATTGGGTAGGAAGATAAGAGGACAAAGGGGAAATCAGCCGCTCAAATGCCTTTGTTAGGACAAACAGCTCAAGTCCATAGAAAACAAGCCCATGCTCTTGTTTACATCTCAGAGAAGAGCATTTGTGTCTTTTTGGGGTGAAATTTGTCCTGAAATATGTTAACATCACATAGAATAATTACATGCATTCCTTATGCTACTCAAACAGATGGTAGCTGTGTTGCCAGCCTGGGAGATTTGCTCAAGGGAGACCCAACACTGGCACCCAAAGCCAGCAGATACACTATGTCCAGCTCAATTATGTTCTCTGCCCAGGCTCCATGGTGCATGTTCCCAGATTATGTCTCCGAAGTCAAACACTAGCCATTGGTGGTGCAAGATGTGCAAATGTTTGAAAGCTTCGAAACTTTAGGTCACCCGCTAATAGTAACCGTTAGACCACAGACATCCTCTGATGGGATCTTAATAATATATTAGCGGTGCTTTTTCATGCTATTAATGCACGAAGGAAGTTTTTTGAATTTGGGGAAGAATTCTAACTGACCAGTGGTCAAAGTTTTTAAAATCCAAACATATCAAAGCCTTTTTTTTTGGAAGACAAGGGTGTGTGTTTGCCTGGGTTGGGGTGGAGGTGGCGCACCACCAAAGAGTTGCACAAGAGCTTATAGAAAATATTTTGTGGCTTTATCCCAAGCATATTTTGGCTGCATCAGTAACATGGTTTAGATTGAGCACCAAACTGTGTAAATAGGAATAAGGCACTTGATTGATGAGAGTACCTTTGTAATTATATCCAGCCGTCCTATTTGCTTTGGCAAGACATCTGTCGTCGGACCTCCTCTTTCCTACTTAAATGTCAGGTTGTGGGTGTGGCTGGGGGGAAACGCTGACAGATTGTCAGTTTTTCAGCACACCTGCAGGGAGCTCGCTGCCTCAAACACAGATGCTTATCTTCTTTTAAGAGTGTCATTTATGATATTTTCACACAACAACTGCTCTGATAAATTTGGAAAAATACAAGTTTCGGGTGCAATTCAGCAGTTTGTGTGTTAGTCGGGAACTTTTGTCCTGAAGAGTTAATAAAACTTGGACTTGTTAGGGTGAGACAACACCAAACACACAGCCAGCATTCTGCTCTGTGTTGCAATATCCTTAGTACGCAATGTGCTGTGTTAATTCATGCCGCTTGGCACACAAGCCTGTGCATCTCGAGGTAACGATGATTCTATTTTCACTTGTGTAGTTGTGATTGTGGTGAACCAGAAAGGGATTCATCCTCAAGAAAAGCCGATGGAATGCATTCAGTCCATGCGCACAGGATCTTTCAATGAGTAAAATGAGCTTGATCCCCCGGCTTATGCGTGTATGTTCAGTGATTTGTAGAAGGGATTTGGGGGCTTTAACATGTGCGTCTACTGGCAGAATGTCCTTTAGACACTGGTGCAGCACACAGCCATTGCCTCAACACCTCATTGTTCCAGCGTGGTGCCTGTATGAGCCTGGGATGCTGAGGTTGCTGCTACTGCCCATCTGCGCCGCAGGCTCCGCTCCCAGAGGACACAATTGAGAACAGAATTAATGACTTAAGGTCACCATATTATTAATAGCAGATGATTTTTAAAACTGCACAGACTCTCTGGACAGCGAGGCATAACTTGGATAGTGCAATTGAGCTCGTATGTCATCTTAAAATCTCTGAGGTGTTACAGCGGTTTCACCTGATCAGCTCTGTAGAAAACCACATTAATTTCTTTTGGAGCTCTCCGCTGTCATAACCCTCCAAGGTTTCCATTTTTTCCCCTCTCTCTTGGCACTTTATATTTTATATGACTGGATTGATATCTATATTGCTATGAAGTAATTAAGAAAATACCCTCACTTCCCAGCCTCCTCCGCTCTCTGGAGCCGAGGTGTTCAACACTCAGCACACTGTCCACGCAGGGCCTGTGGGCTGCCTGAGACGAGGCTGGGCAAAAGCAAAGACCCAGCAGAGTGTAATTGAGTGCTGGCAGCCTCGTGCACGGTCCTGATTGCAGCCTGTTCCTCCAGAAGCAAGGTTTATGTTTCATCATACGCCCGTCCACCACACTCCATAAAAAGCAAATAAACTTTTCACTGGCAATGGCATAATAATGACAGAGCTGGCTAATGAGCGAATTAAAGAGTAATAAATACAACCCTGGCCCCCTGACTGAGAAATTTCTTACATCGTCTTTAGTGTTTAATGCATTCGCTGCCCTCATTTAACCACCCTTCTGTACTGTACCTTACATAACTCCACGTGTTCCTCTCATGTCTTTATTTACTGATGATATGTCTCCATATCATATTGAACTATCCCTAGATGAGGAAAGTGTTAAAAAATTTCCTGGTGTACCTACGTTCGCGCTGTAGCTGGTGAAGGAGTCTAAATTAAATAGGGCTGAATGAGTGACTTTGGCAGGTCGTGAGTTGGTGCGGTTTGGGCTGCTCCCAGTGAAGTACAGAAGCAGCCTGGCAGCGGTTTGACTGAGCTTTCTCTTCTCTTTCACACCAGCTCTCAGCGGTGTGGAGCAGCAGGAGCGTATAAGACCCTCGCTTTCTCTCAATCCCAGTCTGAACACATTCCCTTTCCTGCAGCAGAATCTGCCTGATTCTATTGGACATGCATGGACCTTTTGTGTTACATTACATTCACTCTTATTGAGTTTGATTCGTTCAGGGTGAGTTGTTGTATTTAAAGCAAGGGAGGGGGGGTTTGACTAGATTGGTAAACTTTCATTTTAAATTTTATCAGCCCATTATGTTTGGCAAAATGAGTTTGAGCTGCACTCAGGCTGAGTTTTTTTTTTCTTTTCTTTTATCCCTCGCCTATTTCGAGCATTCAGTAAATTTGTTCCACGTGTTAAAAAAGGGAATCCCAAGAACACTAAACCAAGTGTATCATTTATTAAACGCTCTCAGAATGGTAAAGAGAAGGGGAGTTTGGTGCCGGTGCCAGAGCGTATCAAGCCCAGACATGAGCGGGAGAAGTGGCGGGATGAGAATGAGGCGTAGACAGTATGGGGAGGCTAGTAGTGTTAAGGCGTGAAGACAGAATCTGTCAGTGCCCACACCAAGCAAAACTCCAGCATGAGTAGACTTCTGGAGACAGCTTGTGCCTGTCTACTCGAAGCAGACAACCCTCTCACCCATGTTTGCTTTTGTAGAGGACTGTTTATGTCCTTTGAAGGTATGCCCGGCATCTGTAACAAAAAGGGGTGTGACTGGTTGTTGTGAGCGTGGTGGTAGGGGACGTGCCTGTCAGGCGGCCCGCGCACGAGCACAGGAGGCACCATCTCCACAGCGGTGGCCCTTTGATGTGGCTGCTTCTTTGAAGAACTGACACCCTTCTCCTTTTCACAGTGCCTGGAGCCCTGCAAGGAATCCTGGGACCTGAAGGAAAACCAGTGCCAAGATTTATGCGAGGTATGTCACTACCACAAATACTGTGGTTACCTCAGATTTGACTGTTGGAGCTTTTCAAAACCTACTGGGGAAAATTCAATAAGAGGAAACTTTGAAAAGAGTGTGAAGTAACCCTTTCTGCACTGTAACGACACCCTCTGTGAGCCTGAATCAAAGCCCTTTAATGTCCTTACCGCTCCAGTGAGTCATGAGTTGAAAAGTAAACAGGACAATCACTGTTTGTATCCTGGTAGGTTGGTCTTTAAAAAATAATCTGACATATATTTTTCCTCTCCTTCTCCCTCCTTTCCTCTTTGTCAAGCCCCTTTTTCCCAAGAAGCACTATGAGTGTCTCACGAGCTGTGAGTTCTTGAAGTCGGTGGAGGGAGTGAAGCAAGGCGACTGCCCTGCCCCGGAGAAGGCCAGCGGCTTTGCGGCAGCCTGCGTGGAGAGCTGCGAGGAAGATGGAGAATGTTCAGCAGTCAAAAAGTGCTGCTCCAACGGCTGTGGCCACACCTGCCAGCTGCCAAAGAACCTCTACAAAGGTAATGCTAAAGGCAAAAGAATTTTGCATCACATTTTATTGCATCATTCTGCAACAACAAGTTAGAATCCTTAAGAGGCAATCCTGACAACACCTGTGGTTCCTGGTGGTTTAATGACTACGACAGCAAACACTCCTTTGAGCAGCTACTTAGTAAGAAACACATCAGAGGAACAACTGTCATATCAGGTTACAGTGCAACCACACAGTCATTTAGCTCGACTTATTCCATCATACACATGGAACGAGTAGTTTTCCAACCACAGTAGGCTACATTAAGAAGTTTTCTACCTTGCTGAGGAGTTGGAGGTGCACAGCCTGTTGCCTGTGGCTTCCTGTTCCATTAATGTGATATTTAAAACTGATGCACTGACTAAAAATGCTAGCATTTACATTTGTTTTTTCATTTTTGATAAATATTAGGTATTGTTGGTGTCAAATACATCGTGTTTCCTTCACGGTGAAAGCCCCACCTGTTGGCCCAGTTGAATACCTTCAGGAGCACCAGTGGGAGAGTTCACAGTAAACAAGGAGGCTGTTATCACTGAGATAAAATCATAATCAGTAAAGCTGGATTACATCCACCCACCTGCCGTTTTATTAGGTACTCCTGTGAAATCTAAAGCAACTCAATACAATAGATCTGCCATATATGTATGACAAAATATTAAGAACACTTTCAATTGTAAAGTAAGGCAGTCCAGTACATCTCCATCATCACCACCTACTACGACCTCAGTAGTAAACATAAAGCAGAATCCTCACCTTTATGACAACATCTACAAAAATAGAAAGGTTATAAGCTTCGTAAAAGAATGAAATTTTGGCAAAACTGTTGTATTTTATTACATTACATGCATGCATAGTGAGTCACTGGAATGACTGGATGCTTCCACTAACAAGCAGAGGTACCTCTTTCTGAATGTGAATACACTGAGTGACTAATGCTGGAATAATATAGATCACAAGCAATACACAAGATTTAAAAAAACACTGTCAGATTTTATTAGATTAGAGCATAAACATTTCTATATTACTGTCTTAATAGTAATTAAAGTAATTTTAAACTAAGCATTAGATAGTAATGTACACCAATCAGCCACATTAGCGAAATGAGTAACATTGATCATATTGGTGCTATGCGGTGTTGATGAGACTTAATGGCTTAATGACTTAGACTTAATGCCTTGAATGGTAAATCATTTTTAATAATGGCATTTTTTTATGCAACTGTGATTTTTACAAACCAAAAATGGACATATACACCGATCAGTCACATCATGACCACTGACAGGTGAAGTGAATAACATTGATCACATTGGTACTATGTGCTGTTCTACTGGAAAACCTTGGATTCTGACATCCATGTTGATGAGACTTAGACACCAAATAAACATTGTCCCACAACAAGCACACTCCCTCTTGCACATGGCAATTCCAAATGTCACTGGCCTACCCCCCACAGGAAAAATGCACCCCACCACATGGCAAAAACATCAAACAATCAGGAACATGTTGAGGATGGTGATTTGACCTCCAAACTTCCTACAGCCCATTCTGATCAAGCATCAACAGGATGCAGTGGAACAAGTTTGATTAACAGAGGCCCCACTACACAAGCCAAGTTACCAAAGGATCCAGTGCCAATGTCCTGGTGTCAGACCCCATAGGACACCCTGAGAGGTCCTCTTGTCCATGCCCAATGGTTCAGAGCATTTTTGACAACAATACTTGGATCAACACAATATTAGGCAGGTGGTCATAATGTTATGTCTGATTGATGTATATTATTAATAGTAGTAAATTATCTGATTTCTCAATGCATGAGCATTTGTATTTGGTTTAGTAAATTACACTATATTCATACCATGAGCGTCATGGTGACCAATTTAGTAGCATTTCATGTCAGCTTGTTCCACCAGCTCACTGAAGCAATTTTGATAGTCACACCTAATGTTTTATTGCACCATTTCATCTGATTGAGTTTTCCTACGTATCTTGTTTTTGTGCATATCTACTTTAAAATTCAGTTCAACTTTCTTAGCTAAGCTGTGAAACAAAGTTTAAAGAGTGCTTGGTTTCACAGCATAAGTTTGTAATGAGCCACCCAAAGGACAGTAGAAACTGAGAGACAAATTAAGCAGTCTAAAACACAAGGGAAAACCCTGCACAAAAATATGAGGCTAAATTATTAAATAAAATGTTCTGTGAAAAATGTGAAAACTCAGCCAATTAATTATATTAGAAACGTGACTAATTAGATAAGAAAGCGAGTTCTAGAGCCAGCCAGGTTAACAGACTATGATGCACTAAGTGTCTAAACATTACACTGTGCACGCTGATAAAGTTGCTTAATTGTCCGTGCACTTAACTCATCTCTTTATTTAATTATTGCTCAGGACTGTTGCCAAGAGGGACCAGATTATAGTAGCACAGCTCATCAGCTGAATCATGGATACTCCTTTCCTTCCCTCTCTACTTTTGCTTCCCATTTTTTTCAGTAATTGGTATTTCATAACCTGTAATGGTCCAATGCGGATGTCATGTTTTTAATGTGATTAACTGCTGCAGTTTGCATAATTCTCACAAATAGCGTTGAACCAATTAATCCCTCTCTGTCGAACATGAATCGGAGATCTGAGTGACGCAAGTACAGATTATCACGCTCCGTTTTTGACAACTTGCTTAGAGTCTTAAATCTGTATTTCATCTCTTTGCATTGTACTTCGCCCACGCGTCCCTCATGCTGTTTCTGCTGTAAATTGGAATATATAGTCAGTATTGAAATTGCAGGATAAGCTTGAGGGTTTTGCAGACACAGATGTACCCAGGAATCTCTGCAACAGTAAAATAGTTAAAGAGTGCTGCCCCGAAGGCGACTTGATGTTCTGATGGCGCTGAGCCGTTATGCGAGCGAACCGAGCGCCCCTGAACTCGGAGATGGGAACTGGGACTCCGTTAAACACACTGTCAGCATACAATTGCCGGCAGCCCAGGGCCATGACAAAGTTGAGGAGATGGAGCAGTGGAAGATGAGTCTAAATCAAACTTTAAACCGCTGCAGTGATGTAGTGTAGCTGTGTGTATGCTTTTGAATCGCTCTGCAGTAAGCCTGTGTGCTGCATTCAGTGGTGGAGCAGCATGTGATTTGTGAGTTTGTGGACACAGAACAGCATGCTTGTATTTATATTTGATTTGGAAAAAATCCTGAGGGGTCTTCATGGTGGATGTCATGCTTAAAAGGTGTACAGCCACGTTAATCTGGGGAAGATGAAAGCAGGCGTAACCTTGAAAATTTCAATACAGTGACCCAGTCAATGAAAACCATAAACTGCACGGCGAGACCTTCAAAATCAAGCAGCCTCCCTGCTTGTTTAGTCCAAAACGCTGAGCTCATGACGGGTCGCCGTCAGCACCGCATTTACGCTGAATTACGCTGAGCGTTTTGGTGAAAGTCCGCATGGAATTCCTGTCCCGGTCCTCAGTGTTAAAGGTCTAATTAGTTGCTCATGGCTTGAAGAGCGTAATTGTTTCTGTGTGTGCGCGAGTACGCATGTAGTCCTCGCCATCATGAGCCATGATGCTGGAAGCCATTAGCAAACACAAGCGGGAAGAAATGGAGCGTTTCCCCCACTGAGATCACTCTCAGATGTGTGTGTTGGTGTATGTGCTCAGGTTAAGGTCCCCAGCTTATGTGTGTGTGTCCCTGACAGAAAAACTTCAGTCTCTGGACCCCCACCGGGCTTTTGATGTGTAACAAAGCTTCTTCTTTTTTTCTTTTTTACATGAATGAGTCCCACATCATCCGCTGCTCTGCAATGTTGCCTCATAGTTTTATTTGCAGAGCTGTGCCTCAGATGAAATTTCCTGAGCATGCATTGGAAACAACTGCTTCATTAGACTCTTCTATTCCTCTCATTTTCATGTGCAGCACCCCATGTTATGCAACCCAACTTGTTCTGCATGATCAAAAGCAGCGCCCAAGTTCTGCAATATCATGTGAGAAAAATGTGGAGTTAAATTAAATTTAGCCGGAGCCATGTTTGCACTGTCACAACAAGTCAAGTCAGTCAATCAAGTCCATAAGCTATCCTCAGTTTACGGTAAGTCATTGTGCTACAAGCAGTATTTGCAGTGTTTTCCCCAACCCCTGTAATTAGAGCCGTCATTATGACAGTGTGTGCGTGAGTATTGAGAATTATATTCTGGAGAGTGTAATTGTTGGCGTGATTAAGACATGAATGAACGCCGTATTCTTGATCGTGCCTCAGCAGCAGTTACATCATGGTTTTTGGAGTAAGCGGGTGGCCATTGAAAAATGAATGCTGTATGATTTTTGGACCGAACCTGACCCGAGAGTTATCTTTGGAAAGAGCGAACTGAGAGAAAGTGTATTCATTGTCCTCCCACATATTGCGGAAGAGAGAGGTGGTGTGTGTGCATTTGTGTGTGTGTGGTTTGTGAGTACTTGTGTGACTTTGTGGGATGATGAGCTAAGACAGAGGGAGAGGAGGAATGCTGTGGTTACCTTAGTGTTGATTATTGCGCAGGAAATGTGACACGTTTGTTCGTGCGTGCACAGACACACACACACACACACTCTCTGCTGTGGAGCTGTGAAACCACAGCACAATGACCCCCAGCTGTTAGTATGCAGAAAGCTGTTATCAGAGTGACAAAACAAAGCACTGACTCCATATGCATGTGGCTCAAGGACCCTCCTCCATCTTGCAAGGTTTTTTTTATGTACGCCAATCAATCACTTTTACTTACTTTTACTTTACTTACAGTGTGAAGAATGAATAGAGATATAAGTAGATCAAATGCTCTGCATGCGAAAATTCAGTCTTGATTATGTTGTTTACCAACATGCCGTGCGGTAGCCTTGAGCACATACCGATGCTGTTTATAAATGCGAAGCAGCAGCGGGCCATTCAGCAACGACAGAGGTCCAACATAATGGTCTGGAGTGCTAGGTGATTTATTGAGAACTGTGTGGTGTGTTCAGCCTTCTCCTGTACTTCCAAACTTGCTTTTCCAATCTCCATCTCATTATCACTGTGCCCGACGCTCAATCAACAACTCACTACGTCTCTGCCGCAATAAATTTACTTGAGAGAGTCAGTTGGAGTTGACTCAGTGTTTGGCCCAGTCCCACACTTAATAAATCTCTAATTTATAGCACATGGTCACATCGAGTTTGTCTGAAAAGCTGAATATGAAGTTCAGTGATGAAAATGAACTTTACATGTATGTGTTTATCTTTATTCTGGTGTCTGTGAAAGAGAGAGAGAGAAATATTATGCACTCCATCTCACATACCTAAATTGAAACTATGTGTATCATCACTAAGAAGCCCAGCTACTAAAACACTCTGGCCTGGAAATATCACGATCTGTCACAGTAGAAAGATGATGCTGTTGACCCACAGCGTGTATTAAATCTGTTGCAATGAGGTCATGTCTCATTTTCAAATCTGTATCTGTCCAACTCTGATGGTGTAATTTATCTTTCCAACCTTTCGCCCAAGAGAGGAAAACAACAAATTGAAAAGTTGAATTTCACCCATCATGTTAAACTTGTCACCGTATCAACATGAATGCTTGTACTTTTAGGAGTCCCGCTGAAGCCGAGGAAGGAGCTGGTGTTCTTGGAGCAGCCGTCGGGTCAGCTGGAGATCCGCTGGTCCTCCAAGTTCAACATCTCCGTTGAGCCTGTCCTCTATGTGGTGCAGCGCCGATGGAATTACGGCATCCATCCCAGCGAGGATGACGCCACAGAGTGGGAGACGGTGGCGCAGGTAGGAAACTACACACCACACATGCAAAATGATAAATTAGTAAGATCATTTGCAACTTTTTTTTCCCCCATCAAACTTGTTATGTGAGTGATTCTTCTGATTGGAGTTTTCTAAGAAGGGAGGAAAAAAAATAGGGGGGGTTGAAATTAAAGCTCCATGTGTCCCAGCATACAAACCGCTGCAGCTGTGGAACTGCCGCGCTGTGCTGACAGGCTGTCGCACACGGTTGCACATTCCTCACAGTCACAGTGTCTTTGAAAGTTTGGCAAAGAGAAAACACGCAGATGACTGATGTGGCAGCAAACTCACATGGGGCTGTGACCCTGCGTAAACCCTGACCCCTGTGGTTTGCTCTCCCCACCCCCCCATCTGTCCCTCAGACTGCAGAGGAGCGCATCCAACTGGCTGACATCAGAGCCAGCAGATGGTACCAGTTCAGAGTTGCAGCAGTCAATGTCCACGGGACCCGCGGCTTCACTGCGCCCAGCAAACACTTCCGCTCCTCCAGAGGTCGGTGTGTGTGTATGTATGTGTGAGTGTGTGTGTGTGTGTGTGTGTGTGTGTGTGTGTGTGTGTGGCCTTGCTTTGTGCCTAAGTTCCTGTTTGACACTCACTGCCCTCCATTTGTTATGGTTAAGACCTTGGAACAGGTGGAACCTTTGGGAAAGACTTTAAAGACCTGATTTGACTTCTTATATGGCCATACAAAGCAAGCAAGCTTTAGTGGTGAATGTTCTATTTGCATGTCAGCCGAGCTTGTTTTGTATGTCATTACCTTATTATACATTATGCATCTCTTTAGAGGCCTTAAAAAAACATGCTTTTAGTGAGAACTCAAGTTTTGTTTTTGTTTGATCACTCCTAAGCTGATTAACTCCATGTCTCCATTAAACAGCAGCAAATTGATTATGACTGAAATATGACTGGTTAAGCCAAACACGCATTTGTCGCTTTTGACTGCTTACATGTGTTTATTCAAAACTGCATTTGGGCATTAAACCATCGAATTCTTTCATGTGCCTTGTTAACCTGAATTGTAAATAAGTGTATCCCCTCCACAGTTTCCACACATTTACCCAGCGAGCGAAATAAAAGTCATGTTGATGCCAAGTAGACTGTAAGTAATGAGGACAGACTGGGTGCGCAGAGCATTTCTTTTCTGTGTTGCAATACGATCTTCGTTTATGCCTTCAAAGGAGGGGTTTCCCCTCTTTGCAGTCATAAAAAATGTAATAAGTCTGAATTAGTCAGGATATAGCAGGTTTCAAATGAATGCAAGTGTTGTCTTGCTTCCAGAGAGAGTGATGTAACCAAGGCACATTTCAGATCTTTACCACAGATTAGTGAACGAGCTCCGATGGCATCCAGGGTTACTACTTCACTCTCCTTTACTGTACTTCCTAAAAAGCAACGCTGTGCTGCAGATGGCATCTGTTAAAGTTAATGGACAGTTGTTTTTGTGGTTCCCACGGATTACAGGTTTAAGAATATAATATTGTGTCGAGATTGCATCTGATTCAGATCAGATACTGTGTGTTTGTTTGACATGTAGACTCGAAACCATGTGCCCACCACTTGCGCCTTGGGTTCAGTGACTGTAAATGAATATGACGTGAAATGTATACATACATAAAGGTGCTCTCTGGTGGAGTGCCAACAGATATCCTGTGTACTTGCCATGTTCTGACAAATATCAGAACTGAACCAAACACAAAAAGTATTAGCATGTTTGGTGCTGTGTTGACCTGTCCTGTCAGTCCCTCGTCATACATTTACCCTCCAGAGAATTGTGTGTGGCTGTCAGACTGAGCCAGGCACCAGGTGGGAAAAAGATTCAGCTGCAGGGAGGGAAATGATCTCCAATCAGTGCCAGAATGTTGATAGATTGATGAGAGCTGTCATGGATTTGATGAACTCCTGGTCGTTCGGTCATGCCATTGCTATTTATACAGCACGGCCATATCATCTGAATGCAATTTTGCACTACTATACTTTGTTAGGGCAATTTGTAAGAACTGACTGCTTATTTATCTTGCGCAGGCAACATCAGCTGCTATGGGGAACTGATGTGTCCAATTGTGTTTTTGGGCCGGATTAAATGTGTTTCAGGTGGGAGAGGGCAGGGGGAGAGGACAGCCAACTGGGCTGTGGCGTGAATCTTTTTCTCATTACAGCACCGTTCCCTCTGCTCTGGCGTCTGGCATGTGGCCCTGCCTGTCCTCCTGCACCGGGCTGACATCAGCAGCCAGCAGTAGGCTGGGTCATAGCACATATGGATGGGTTCAGAGCCATCTTTACTCTGGACACACACACATTAGCTTGAGATGTGGAATGTTGAGTGTGGAGCCAAAGTGAGCAGCATGTGTTTGTTAACCTCTGACCTGCGTTCTCGGTCCTGCCCAACGCTGTCATAGACATGACATGACACCTGTCATAACATCTCATGGCAGATTGTCAATGGAGGACTAATTACTTTACACAGTGTCATACTTGTCCCCCCTCCTCAGCTGGAGTGCAGACTGCATTAGTGAGTGGTGTCTTTTAGCCTGTAAGCTTTGTAATTCTCCTGTGAATTAAAGTTGCAAGAAAACTGAAGATTTGTTGCATTCAAGAAGCAGAAACCTTCTTTGTCTTTCTCCCTAAATGTTCACAGATGCATGAAAGTCTGTTACCGCTGATGGTGTTGTTTCTTGTTGTTGCTGTGTCTTCAGATCCATCTGCACCTCCCAGCCCGACCAGCCTGCGTGTCACCAACATGACGCTGGGCGATGAAGGCTTGGTGACAGCCCGTCTCAACTGGACCCTGCCAGAGGAGCCCGATATTCCAATACATCACTACAAAGTGTTCTGGAGCTGGACTGTGCCCACCAAGTCCATGGTGCCATCCAAGAAGAAAAGGAGAAAGACCACCAATGGGGTAATCTTCTCAATCTGTCTTAGTGATGGGCTTGCTTTCTTTCCCCTTCTTTGTCCTCTTTCTAAGACTGCGAGTTCTCTTCCAAGAAGATTTCAGCATCTTTTCCTCAACACATCTCCACAAATACCACGCAGGCCTGCAGTGAAAAAAAGAGCAATTAACACGGAGTAGGAGTTGCATTTATTTATACGTACTCACAGGGCTATCGGTAACACATGGATGGATACAATAGGTACTCATTGTTTTACTTTCTTATGCTGGTGAGAGAACCCTTAAACACAGCTAACATTTGAAGGAAAGCACATTAAGTATGATGAATAGCCCTGTGTGTAGTGATAAATCATGATTTCAAGGTTTGGGTGTCTTAAATATCTCAATTTGTATTGTTTGCTTTTTTCAGTTGCTGTTTAAAGCTTGTGTTCCTTTTCTCCCCCTGCTCAGCGTTTGATTGTGTGTTTCAAGAGTCTCTCAATAGGTGTATGGGTTTGTTTTGTTCTATTTTTACCACAGATTTTAGCAGCTTCAGCATTCAGTTTATCATAACCACACACACAATTTCTCACTTGGAATCTTTTATCACCGGTGCTAAAACATCCAAGAAACGTTCTCTAATAATGACATACATATAATGTCTAAACAAGGTACCACTGATTCCTTTTATTAATGCCCTTGTTATTCCTTGGAACAGTTTAGATTGCGTACTGGAACATACTCAACCATTTGCATGAGACAGAAAGAAGAGGTTTTATGACTCTTTCTTAGGGATGTTAAAGACAAAGGCTCTATTTATGATCACAATGAAGAAAGATGTAATTTGGTTACAAATGCTTAAACAACAGGCAACCTTAGAGCTTACAATGTTATACAAGTCATAAACCAACAGACTAAGAGTCTCTTTTTGTGGTTCAACATTAAAATTACAGTATTGGACTACTGAAAATTGAAGCAGTGAATCCTTAAGCATGTATAAACTGGACTGACCTTGTAGTTAAATCATCAACTGTCCTCAAAAATCACAGGCTTGCATGTGAAACCGAATAAATTTGAAAGTGTTGTGAGCCGTTTGCAAAATATATCAAGTGACACGACCCAATATCACACGCATGTGACTCAGTATCTGTGAAGAGCATTTCATTAGAGGCTTGAGCAGAAAGACAGATTGTCTAGACAGTCCGCACACTCCTCTATAGAGTCTTCTCCTGAATTAGTTTTTGAAATGCGTAGCAGATGTGGCACCGAGCAGATAGAGGTGGGAGACACCAGACACCTATTGACACATGTACTACTGGTTTCCACTTTGGCACCTCGGGGCTTTGAAAGCAGCCTGCTGGTAGAGGAATGTCAAAACACGCACAGTCAATAACAAGAACTCATCAAGTTCACGCTGATGGTGGAATGCTGGAAGTCAAACACAGTGAAGAAGCCCTGGGAGGCTCTGATAACATGGCTCTCTCACAAGGCCCCGAAGGCTATCTCCTCACCACAAACCCTTCCTCGGCTCCACATGTGTTCTTAATAAGCAGGGCTTTCCCACAGGCCTGCGTAGGCTGGGGCTGAGCTGGAGCTGGAGCTGTGACTGGTGCAGTGACAGGGCCTTGAGTGGAGGCTCAAGTGACAGTGCGGTAACTTACAAATGCCAGCGTCCAAGTTCTTTTTTCTTTTCTGTTGCCACAGGCTCAGAGTTGGGTGGATCTGGAGGGACTGCAACAAAACAGCAGCTACACTGTGGAGTTGCAGGCCGTCACATACTGGGGACAGGTGCGGCTGAAGAGCTCCAAGGCCTCCCTCCACTTCAGTACCACCCAGAATAACGACTCAGGTAAACATCAATGCCAGTGGCCTATTCATCACTCAGCTGTCCAACTTATAATGCTTTCTAGCCTTTCTATATATAAGTATGACTGCAGGGATGTTGGTGAGTCTATGAAATCTTGAACATACATTCATAGTTCACAGCATGTTAATCCTAATGAATTTGGTGGCCTTAGCCCTCTATAAGCCAAAAGCAGCTGGTGGGTTTGAAAGGCAGGTTATTTTTAATAAACCGCTAAAATTACATTATTTATTTGAGCCAGAAAGTCTTCTATGAGGTCAGATTTTCAACCTCCAGGCTGTCCTTGAAGTAATCAGGTGTGACGTGCCATTCCGTTGGGAAAATAACCAAATCTAAGTTTTAAAATTGTGTTATTTTGTCAGAATCAATTTATTTTGCCTGTGTTATTCACACGTTTGCCAGAAATAAACATAACCAGATTCTGTGAAAAACTCAACATTTTCTACTCCTCTGCACGACTGAGAAGCCTTTAGCGACTCAGCTCTGATCAGCTTTCCCACGACAAAAATTTAGGGACTTTTCGGCTGAACTGCAGGCTGTGTTTACATAGAGCAAATATGAGACAAACACAGAAATAAATAAAAATGCAAGTACTTAAATATCTATTGCATATCTATAGATTTGCCATTTTTACCAGTGTTGGTCACACCCAGAAAAATGTTTGTGTTCATGTTTATTCCAAGCGTTTTCAATTTTTTCAAAAAAAGATGATAAAAAGGTTTTTTCTTTTTTATACTTTATTGCATTGTAATTTTATTATACTGTACATGAGCTGTTTTTATAATCTCTTTACTTCAAGCCTGTGAAGATGCAGGACTTTTACTGCAGTGAAAAATGAGCTCACAGTCAACGAAAATGTGACAGGAGCAAAAACAACAACAACATAAAAAGACAAGCAAACAGCAACAGCACAGAAACTGCTCCAGGTTCAGAGCGTTAAAGCCAGTAAAAGCTTGTCTGATTTTTGTGACCAAAACCCTGCCAAATTCATCAAACATCCTGATTTGTGCTTACAGTTTAATGCTTAATAGCACCTGATAGCATTGCACATGTTGGCAATATAATTGTGAAGATGAAGGGATCCTGACATTAGCGTTCAACTTAAAGTACCAGTCTGCCTAAGTGTAGCTGCAGTATAGTACAGTACCATGTCCATGTTTAGCCACAGCAGCTTTGTATCTGTTAAACCTGCACATAGAAATTGAGGTCATATGTCGACCAAATAGACATGGTAGATACAATTTAGAGCCACATGCAGGGCCGTGCACTACCTAAAATCAAATCAAACCTGGATGGAGCTGCAGCATTCTGATTGCAGATCCATATGGGATTGACTGAACCGACTGAGTAGAATCCAATTTTCTTTTTGTTTGTGTGCATTTCATGAGAGGTGAATTTTCCTAAATTACCGAGAGTCTTTAGGCAAACAGTCTTCATGAGAATTGCCCATGCTACACTGACAGCACATATGCATCCATTCGGAGCTCTTGGGTATTTAGGAAGCACATACGGAGTCTCAGTGCTTTGAGTGTGTACACACGAAACTCTAGAGGGAATTGAACCTCCAACCTTGGTAGTGTTTGCACTGCGTGTAGACATCGAGTTACAGCACATTTATACATAGAGAATGTGTTGTTCGTGTTGTTTGCTCCTGCGATCTTGCAGATAAATAACTGTGTGTTTCTGTTACCATGCTGGAGAGTTTGCCACAACACAGTTCCTGTCGTGTCTTAGCTACAGCAGCAAACATTCCTCCTTCTCTCCCCCAGCAAAGTCAGTGCTCAAGTCAAAGAAGGAGGAGCTATCCCCTCTTGGTTCGACCCTGGGTAAACGCCCTTCTGGCCCTCTAGAAGTAGGCACGCCCTTCTACCAGGATGGCCAGCTGCAGGTCCGTGTCTACTGGAAGAACCGAGGAGGTGAGCACTCTACTGATTTATAGCTTTGTTAGAATCTAATTAGCACTCCATTATGCCTATCAATCACCATGACTCATGTACACCATAATAAAATGCTATGACTGATTCTCACATACTCAAACAATGGAGGATTCCTTTTTATAAATGTGGTATCACTGTGAATGAAACAATGTGTCTTTGTGAGAGCCGAGTAATGTGAGCGCCTGGCAAAGCGGCGTAAACCTGCTTGTGGACTGGTAGAGCGGAGCCACCGTTTACTGAAGAACAATAAACACAAAGAGCCGGAGCCGTGCGATGGGATTTATTGACAGCTGTATTTAATACATCCTCGCCTTCGCATTAGCGTTGAAGCGGCCCATTTTGTTTTACAAGACCTGATGTCATAGGGAGCAGACATGCTGGTGGCTTGCAGCGCTGCAAGGGGTTAAAGCCTGTAGGAATGCCTGTCCCAGCGGCGTCCATTCCCCAAACCTTCTGTTAATACCAGAGTGAAAATATGGAAACCTTGAAAGCCATGCTCTCAGGGTAACCTGTCAAGTCCCATTCACTGGTCTATGTTATGTTACTAATATATGTCATCGCCCAAGCCAAACTCCACATCTTAGAGTCAAGAATGCAAACCCTGGCTGAAGGAGAGGCCTGGTGAGACACCAACTGCTGAATCAGAGTAAGAGAGCGCGAGGGGAGGGAGGGAGATAGAGTTGGCCCAGAGCTGTTAGCAAGGTTGGCCTGGACTCAGAGAGCTGAGTGATGCTGACGGGGATCAAGCATGGCTAGGGAATCACAGTGCTGCAGAGCAGAGTTAATCCTGGTCCAGCTTCTTTCTCCGTCTCTTGTTTTGTGGTCACGGTCCACAGTGTGTGTGTATGTGTGCCACTGCCACTCATTAGTCTGAGTGATGACCCTGGCTCTGACTCTGACAATCAGGGTTCCACTACTGTAAACATACAGGCATACAGATGGCCCGGAGAGCCGGAGTCTCTGGACATCTGGTTTGTGTGACAGAGAAAAGGGACAGGTTAACTGAACCGTGATTAAACTCTCCCTCATTGTCTCCGTGATCCAGAGCAGCCTGTCCTCTGGGTTGTCTCCAGCAGACGGAATAGAACCGTACTGTACACTGGCTCAGATAGTATATTGCTGTCTGCCTTAACACCCAGACAACAGACAGCATTTCGGTGGTGGCGGGACTTCTGAGGCTTCCAGTCGGGGATTTATCGAACGCTGCTGAGGTTCTGTTCTCTACCTGATTTCCATGTCCCATTTCTTGTTTTACATACCACTTCCCCTCTCTGTCAGACCCAGCTAAGCATATCTTGTTTATTTTTTTCCCCGATTTCCCGGTTCCCTGTAATTCCTCTCTTCTGCTTCCAAAGAGCTCAGGGGCTTCAAGTGCCAGATCTGTGTCTAAGCCTTCAAAGGACCCCTTTTATCTCCCCACTACAACCCAGGCCCCCGCCAAGGGGTGAACATAGCACAACTCAATTATTAATCGGAGAAGTATTTCACATATCCAGGCGACACAGTCAAATGAATATTAAATCTCGTAACATAAGATGAGGCTGATGGGCAGATAAACACTGCTGATGAGTTTATGAGGAGCTACTGTACAGTGATAAAGTGAATCTTGCTGAAAGATGAGAGAGCTGGTGAGCCCCAACATGACCAAGGCTGCTGCTCCACTCGTGCAAATCCCTAAAGTTGAAGCGGGGATGTTTTGTCTGTGAGGTGAGCCTTCAGTGGACGAAAAGAAAGGTTTAGAAAACAGGGAAATTATAATTGATCAACTAAAGCAAAGATTAACAAGGAAGTGCTTTCAACTCTCTTTTTATTTTCAGAGACGTTATCATGACCACCGAAAATGGAAATGGTGATAACAGATCCTAGATAGGGAATGTTGTAATCTGTGAGATACACATCAGTTAATCATTCCAGCCTGTCACATCGTCTTTTGATATCAGATTAACGCTCGGTGGCTGCAGTGTAGTTTAAGGTATTGAGATTCAACTCCATACCAGAAGAAGAGGGACACAAGTGTTAAGTGGACATGTAATTGTTGCTATTGTTTCCACACAGTTTTGTTTGGTGTCTGTAATACACAGACTATGTCTCCCTGGTATTCAACACATAGGAATTCAATTCTGTAGGGAGTCATGGGAGGGAAGTTAATTTAGTTTTTTATCATCCAGTTTTATGGAATATGCACATGGAGTAACAAACAGGATCAATAATGCATGAAGAGAATTAAGTGTCCTGCATGTGTGTAGCCGACTTTGTGGAATATTTTGTTCAAAGGAGTGTGATCACACACAGCCAGCATGTGTTAAATGCGCTAAATGAGTTTCTTTATAATTATACAGTCACACATTTTTGACTGTCAACATCGTCAAGCTGCTGAATAGCCTGTTAGCTCATTTGTTTTTCCTACTTCCTGGCTTTGCAAACAGTGCAGTCTCTCTGAAATCTGCTGCAGAGATTAAAAAATTTTCAGCGTACACAGAGCAAATTTCTGACTAGAAAAAAATGGAAATAGTTTGACAAACATATTGGAGATTATGGAGTTTACCACAGGCATAAATAGAGTTTTGGTCGACTCGCATACATACACAGAGCTGTGTGGAAACGAAAAAACAAGGTGTAATCCTCCTTTTTTAGTGAGTATACTTGGAAGCCTCTGTTCCATACATGTACAATAGGTCATATCTATGTATTCAGCACACTATTGTCATTATTGCGTAGTTAAATTTCCATGTGAAGAGGAGATAACAAAATTACGACCCAGAAAGTAAAACACTAGCCATATTGTTTTTACACCAATACACTTATTTGACAGCTATGGTAACATTATATTCAGTTTGCATCGCATTTCATTTTGTCAACACAGTCACATTTTTATATACAGGATATGTGGAATAAGAGCTCAGGCACTGATTGACCAAACTTCATTGAAATCCACTTCAAAACTGCTTTTCCACTTGAACTACAGCCGCTTATTATCAGTCACTTATCTGACTTCTAAATAATTCAGTAACTTAACTAAACTTTTCTTTTTGAGCTTAAGGACATTTCACCTGCCATCCAAGGCGTCTTTTTACTTCAGTGCCTAGAATATTAATTTGCATATAATCTATGATGAACCTACACGATCCACTGCTTCTAGAATGAACTTACCAACTTATACAAAGTAGCAAAAACTACCTTCACTTTTTCCTGTGGTCAAGCTAAGCAGGTCTTTTTATAGATGTATGTTTTCATTTTGGGTCACCTGATTAATTTGTGCCAGTATAAACAGAAAAGCAGCAAATCATTATATTAGACAAACTGGAAGCAGTAGCTGGATATAACAACCGTCTCCAGTAGGTTGATCCACACATTGATGATTGCCCTAAGAATTTTGACACGAGAAGTTAATACAGCAGGGATCATTGTGTGCCTAATGAGTATATACTTTCATTTAGAACTGAATTTAAACTAAGCACTTGTCTTTGGAATGGAGCATGTTTACATAAAAAAAAGCATAAGATCTGAATACTGAGTAGTTTTTCTGTTCATTGACATTCATTCTGTCTTCTCATCTTTCCCTTGTCTCAGATCCCACTGTGAGTCGCTACCATGTCCAGTGGATGCCCGAGTACTGCAGCCACAATGAGACACGAGGACCAGAGAAATCCGTCACGCAGGTTAGCCTCCAGACACACACAACTTCCAGCTGAGGGTCCACAGAGCCACGACTCGATCAGCAGCTCCGTGCTATGCAAAGCACGTGCCTAACCTTTTGTCTGATGCTTAGAAAGGACAGCTCCGCTAAGGAAAACAACTCGACTGAGTGAACTCGAAGCCCTGTTGTGTTGGATTTGCGCTGGGCAAATCACTGGCTGTTGTTTTGAATATTATGAGTCAGTCGTGTGGTCAGGCATGTGGTGTGTTGGCCAATAAAACGCATTTACTTAAACAATGTTTCCCGGAATGGGGGTTCATTCACCTCCGACGGCCCCAGTCATGCTACTGCATGGGGCTTTGTTTTGGGATGCAGGAGTGTCTGTGTAGGAGACGTTTTTGGAGGAGGGGAGGTTAACTGTTTGGTCTCAGGCTGATACAGGATGGCAGAACGCCTGGCAATCAACACATTCTTTGGGCACCGGCACTCCGGTTGCTAGGAAATATACATCCATTTTCTATAGATCACCAGGAAGGATTCCAGGCTTGTGCTTTTATGTGAGCACAGCGCCTCATTCACTTTTGATCAAAGCTGTTTCATATCAGAGGGAATATACACACACCCTTTCCCAGGGGACTGCCTATTAATGTGGGCCTTCTTTATTACTGCGAAGTCTAAACCCACTAGTCAGCTGGATTTATTTTTTTATTCCTCGAAGAGAGATGAGAAAAGCATTTCTTTTTTTGTTGACACCAATAGATGGATAAAGTTTGTAATGAGTGTAAAGTGTGAGATGCTGCACAGAATTCGTTAACAGGGATTTACTCATTTATTTTCTGTTGCAAATTACACATGAATCCACTTTGGTAGCAGTTCTTCTTGTGCTACTTATGCTACATTTAGAAGCCATGAAACAAACGTTCACATTGCAGTTTTGAATGGGAGAATAGTGGTCTAACCCCAACCATGTGAGCGTTCAAAGTAGTCCTGTAATGTGGGGCATATTCCTGAGGCTTTGAGCGGGAATGTGATCTGCCCCGGTGCTGTGTATTTAATTATCTCTGAAGCTCCATGGGACCTGACCTGGGTGACATGTCAAAGTCATCATGGCTGAATAATGTGTTTCTCTGCTCAGGAGAACTACATCAACCTCCCGGGTCTGCTGTTCTCCTGCAAGTACAAAGTCACCGTTCACATGCTAAAGTCCAAGAGACGCTCCAAGGACGAGAGCACCACCTTCCTCACCCCGTCCTGCGCTACCATCCGCAGCAAGACTCACAAACACATCCCCTGCCCGGGGGAAGGAGGCGAGTATTCAGCCGTTTGACATGTAAAGGGCATTTTACGATCGATCTGCATTAGTGCAGACGGAGTAATTAGATACGAGAGCATATTATAACCATGATGTTGGACTAAAATCTATATGGAGTCAAAAGAATAGGTCAACATTTTAGAGGATATTCTGCGTCTAGCTGAGAAGTAGTCCATCACAATACTCCCATAAAACTGTAAAGTGTCATTTTTACCCTTCAGTTTTTGTACAAATTATTAAAAAAGGAGATTTAACATGTTAATTAGTACCATATGGTTCAAGAGTGGCTGTTTGGCAGATTCTGTTACATTTTTGACAGAGCCAGGCGAGCTGCTTTCCGTTGTTTGAAGCTTTAATAGTGGTATCAATATCCTCATCTAATACTCTGCAATGAAGCGAAAAAGCACATTTCCCCCCAAAATAAAACAATTTCCTCTGATAATATTAACACAACCTTTCTCCTAACAGCCCCGGGGCTTCCAAAGGTTTTGGCTAAACCAGAGAACCTGACGGCTTCCTTCTCTATCAACGAGGGAAACATCACCGGCAACTTTCTCTGGCGCGTGTCTCGGGTGGCTCCGAATCAGCGAATCACAGGCTTCCAGGTCACCTGGGCCGAGATCACCACCGAGAGCCGGCAAAACAGCCTGCCCAACAGCATCATCTCCCAGTCCCAGATCCTGCCTCCGGTAAGTCTGCTTGCAGTCAAACTGGATTGAAATCCCTCAAAAGTCTTACATGCATACAAAGGCAATTTTTTAGTGTTTTTATATACCACAGACATACACCACATTGGGCCCACTGACAGGTGAAGTGAATGACATTGATCATATTGGTACTATGTGCTGTTCTGTTGGAAAACCTTGGATTTTAACATCCATGTTGATGAGACTTAGACACCCAAATAAACATTGTCCCACAACAAGCACACTCCCTCATACAAATGGAAATCCCAAATGTCACTGGCCTACCCCTGCAGGAAAATGCACCCCACCACATGGAAAAAAAATCAAACAATCAGGAACATGTTGAGGAACATGACAATGGACCAACATGTTGATTTGACCTCCAAACTTCCTACACCCCATTGTGATCAAGCATCAACAGGATGCAGTGGAACAAGTCTGATTGACAGAGGCCCCACTGCATAAGCCAGAGTACCCAAAGGATTCACTGCCAAAGTCCTAGTTCCAGACCCCATAGGACACCCTGAGAGGTCCTCTTGTCCATGTCCAATGGTTCAGAGCATTTTTGAGCACATAAGGGGGACCAACACAATATTAGGCAGGTGGTCATAATGTTATACCTGATCGGTGTATGTATGTATGATGTATAGTAGTGTTATCCTGCACTATGGGAAATTTTATCTCCCGCTTTTCAATTTAGAGCATCTGTCAGAGGTGACGGTGATTTGAGGATAACACTGTTGTGGCCTCTTTGCATGAATATTGCGATAAGCGGTGGTGCGTAGACAGACACAGGCAGAGATCTGAGGAAGTGTTGTGTCCTGCTGGAAGTTCACCTCCTCCAACTTTTCATCTGCCTTCACATCTTCCTCTTTCATCCTCCGTGAGAGCTCCAAAAAAAAAAGCCGCTCTTTGACATAATCTGCTCCATCAACAACACGTTCCGCCTATCTGCACCTCCCAGCCTCTAGAGCTCGTCTATAAATAAAACCACCCACCGCACGCTTTATCAAGCTGGCAGTGAAAAAGAGAGACAGCCAGCCGTATGAAAACAAAGTCTTTGTTTTCGTCTGTGGCTTGTGCAAAGACAGCTCCGCTCCCCTGTTTTACAGCCCAGTCGAATTAAAGCCCTGTCAAATTCAGACACATGTTCTGTTGTATTTCAGCTGATTGCATGTCTTGTGCTGCTCCCCTCCCTCCCTCCTCTTGGCAGGATCATAACCTGCTGGTAGTTTCCAACCTGCGGCCATCCACCTACTACAGACTGGAGGTTCAGGTCATAACGACCGGAGGAGAAGGTCCGGCCACTGTCAAGACCTTCCAGACCCCCAACATATTACCAGTCATACAACACCGTATGTATAAGTCACTTTTAAACAACTTGCATCATTTATTTCTCATTTTTTTATTGTGCTCAGTTTAGGCTATAGACCTTAAGCCTTTTCTTTACTCTTAAACTTTGTGTTGGAACTATAGGTTTAGGTTAGGTATGAGACTTGCCATCTTAGTTTTATGTGCTTACTTGTTTCTCGTGAGAGTTAGATAAGAAATTTGATCCCAATCTCCACTTCTGTGCAACAAATACTCCTAAGCTTAGTTTTGAAAATAAACAGGAAAAAAGGAAAGCACCTAGCCTCTCTGGTATTTTCTAGCTTTTCAGCACATCTCCTCATATTTCCCAATATATTAAATTATTCTCTTAAATATGTACAATATTAAATTTCATTATCAACAATGGATCACATGCCTTCTTGTATGTTAAAGTGTCACTCGGAGGGATCATATACTGTATATAAAAGATGGATGTAGCCACCGTGATATCAGCCGTTGCTTTGTGGAGGACCGTTTTGAAGCCTCTGGCCTTTGCTGTCTTGATTTTTCATAACCAAATGTGATGAGTAAGGGGCAGATCTGACTGAGAACTGGAGGACAAAATACGCACCCATACCAATAACAGTACCGTATCAGTCACAAGTTAGTCACACTCTACAGCATACCCTGCTGTATCATTTATTTTATTCTAAATGAGGCCATAAATTCCAAAATACACATTATGCTGCACTGAAGAAGACTTAAAACTGACATTTGTGGCCATAACGTCAGAAGTAGGGTAATTTTCTGACAGAATTTTTCAGCATTCATTTATTTTTGCAACCAGATTAGTTGCCCCCTTCTAGTTATTACTCAGAGACCCAGAGGCTGCATCCATCTTTTCATACAGTCTATGAAAGTGATGAACCCACCGCCGTTTCCCTCAGCTCTCTCTGCTTTGGCACCAAATGGCCACCTAGTGAACCTAGCGGGGGATGTAGCAGCTAGAAAGCCCAAAACAATGTGAGAAAGTCTGGGAAAGATGGAGGTGTTGGTTGTGAATAATTTGGCAACTTTTTCTGCTAACAAGGTGGTAATTTTGTAGATGTAAAGATGAAAGTTTGCAACAGAAGCACATTCATAAAAGTTTGTTAAAAGTTCAGTTGTAGTCAGATATTACTAAGATCCCACAATGCAAAGCGGTTTGTGACAGAAATCTGTGTGTTTTTAAGGACCCAGACTCCGGCAGCACCACTCCCATCACCAGAAGCCGACGGTGGAGAGACACTGAGTTTGTGAGTCCCAGTAGGGAGAAGTACCAGTGGCTCTATTGCTCCTGTCTGTCAGGGAAGGAATGTGTGGAACCATACAGAAACACAGCGCACCAGACCATGAACTGACCCCCACCGCTCATGAAATATGGGTCTATCTTCTCCGGGCTCCACAACACGTCAGCTATTCCTTCTTAACCCCTCTCTCTTGACTTGTATGTCGCCGGACGGGTTTGTCTGTACAGTGAAATTTATACTGCAAGGTTGGTTAGTACATCGCTCCCCGATTCATCCAAGACCCACAAGAGAAGTTGTGAAATTCCAGGTAAAAGTAAGATCCAGGAACCCTCCCCAAAAATGTGTTGTGATCCAGCACAAAGACCATTGATTGGAATTGTTAGTTAGACTGAAAGAAACACAATTACTTTCGGAACTCGATCGAAGAAGGCTGGAAAACAGTTGTTTACTCATGAAGAAAGAAAAGGTAGAAATGCATCTATTTATTTTGTGTTACCCATTAAAGAGGCGCTTAGGCACACAGTCAGTACTGATGGATAATGTAACTAAAGTCATTGTTGTCTAACCCAGAATAATTCATGTAGTATGTTGCATGTAGTACATTTGATTTTAGAACTTGTAAAAGAATTACTCGCTTCAAATTGAAAGCCCGTAATGGTTTTGCATGACAGCCGTTAGCATTCTGTTGGCATGAAATGATGTCTGTGTTACCTCTTTTCAATATGTTAGCAATATTTCATTAACAGATTAACAAAGAATTATATTGGAAGTAATATGTAATTGTTTATTAATGAAAATTATAACATGTGTGGAAATGATGAATTGTACATGTTCTTGGCTGTAGAAATATTTGTCGTGGAGCAGTCAGTGAATGTCTATATTTATTTATGTGTGTATTACCAAGTTTGGTTTGGATGTGTGTGAATGTGTATGTTCTGTGCGTTTTAGTCTCCAATTTTTTGAACCGGCAAAAAATCTTGTAAAGACATTTTGTAAAAATGGAATTGTAAATACAGTCTTATGTTACATGTTATTTTTCCATGGTAGAAACTGTACAAACTGCTAAGTAATAAAATAATCCTTAACCTGTGCCCTGTCGCTGTTTGTTTGACTGAACCTGCTGCGAGAACTAAACAAGACAAGCTTTTCCTCCCAATGCTCAGCTATTTTGGCAATTACTCTTGCTTATTTTGGCTGTGAAATCCGTCATAGCAGACTCTGTTTACGGCGTATTCGCATGCTCGGTCCAGGAGCCCGAGACACGTGCTCTGCAAGTCCAAATAAACAGGTCATCGAGCTCGGCAGCCTGAGCAAATTTACCATTTCGGAGACCGGGCACCCGTCAACATAATGCTCTGCTTCTCGGAGCACGTTAAACGCCTCTTCTGCTCGAGAAGCCTTTGGCCCTCGTAAAAACGAAAAGTGGAAATGTTTACAAGAAAATAAAGCTGAGAGTGACACTGAGAGAGTTGAGTCTGATGTACTGTACATGTGCGGTGTGTGTAGTTTTAATATTAAAACCTCGAGCTTAGTTGTGTATGTTGAATGAAAGCCTTTTTAGCACATATTTGATACACCTGATTCAGTACATATCAAATCATACTTAATACTGCTTAACTTCTATGTAATTTATCACATGTATCCAGGCATCCTGACATGCATTACCTTATATTCTTAAAATTCTATAAGCTGTGGGGTTGTTGTCTTTGTGTTAAGATCATTAAGTGAGAAAATTGTCTTGCATTGCACTACTAAGCATAAGTGTCGTCACCAGCTGGTGGTTTTAGTGGATTGTTAATGAGGTATTTGTTGTGTTTGGAGGTGAATAGAAACACTAATTGCTTCCTCTTGCAAGGTCATCAGAACATTCAAACTGCTGCACCTGCTTTGTTTGTGAATGACACTCAAATGTGACAATCTGGATTTAAAAAGCAACCACTCATCCAGTTCGTGATGTGACTCCATATTAATTCATTCCCATTAGCAGAGGTTTATAAAATCCTCAAATGTATCCAACATTGCATGCTTCTGTACAGTGCTGTAGATTTGAAGAACAGAAAAAGACATCCTTATCTACAAAATATGCCATTTTCTTGTTCAGGTTGCATTCTAAGTTTGACAAATTACTGTCCCCAGATTGCAAATATTAGTCAAGTGTGCTGCAAAATTATATTTTCCTGCTCATTTGTTATTGGTGTTAATTTAGTATTACATACGTGAGCAAAATTCAGAAATCACACGACGTGGTTTGCATAAAAGGGCTGCGGTGTTTACATATTTGTGCGTCGTTATAAGCTCATGTTTGTGAAGAAGTGATGCTGTCCAGATGTTTAAAATCTCTGGCTGAGGTCAGTTCTCATCACCGTTTTCCACGGCGAGCGACAAATTATTCCGAGCCCTTGTATTCACACACTCGGCCTCTTCAGCCAGTCAATGCTTCGCCACTCACTTCTCAGGGATGTTGTTTATGTACAGTTCTATTATGTCACAGGAGATTAGTTCCTTGGTCTGTGCACACTAATCCTTCTCTCTCTTTTCTAGGAGCCGGGCCAGTGTTTAGCGAGGGCTCCTTTCTGTGCGAGCCAGCCCAGCCCCTCTCCCTTTCAGCCTGTCACAGTCCCCCTCTGCACACACAAAATACCATGGCCCTCAAGTGTGAAAACCTCAAAACAAAAGGGCCTCCAGCCTCCTTTGAGGCATGTTGCAAGACGTCCAAGTCTCCGGGGACATAAAAGAAGGGGGGAAGAAAAAAACGCAACAACTAAATAATAGGCCGGTCGTCAGTACAAAAGCTTTGTCTCTGATGGTACAAGGCCAGTGAGGGCTTATACACTTTGCATGACATTGCGTCCCTATTGTGGAAGTCAGGCAGGGGATATTGCTTTCAAATTTAGACACATATTTCTGAAGAACGATATTATTCATTTGGGCTTTTTGAATAATCCCAGCCGGTCAAATATTTACCCACGTCCTGGTTGACATTAGTGCCTGTTTCATTAGGATTGAGAATAACACAGTGAGTCCTTTCAGAGGGGCACAAAGATAGGCTGTTTCTCCCACACATTTCCTCTGACCTCTTAGCACCCGTTCTGCAGATTAACATCGCAATGAGCCGTGCATCGCTATTTATCAATCTAAGCCACTTTTATGGGTCATCTCACAATACTCGACGGAGACACTGTAACACTACTCCTCAGAGGACGGCTGGAAATTTAAGGTTTTTGATGATGGGTACAATCCGAGCCTGACTTTGAAGTACGACGCAAAGGATAAAATGGATGGACTTTGCTTTCCCTTTTTCGAGATGACACCGATCGTAACCTGAACAATTTGCGAGCTCCAAATTTCGAGTTTCAGGTCAGTGAGATCATCGAGCAGATTACTACCACATGGACTGTTTTTTTTGCTACTTTTTCAATATGATGAGATGGAATATATTGTCTGTGAGATTGATGAAAAATAACCAGAGTCCCCCATTAGGAAAATGCAATGTTGCTTTAATGCTGTGGTATGGTGAGAAATCTGACCTTGCCCTGGGCAGTGGCATGTTTCTGGTTAGGCTCTGGTGAGTGGGACCAGGCAGGGGACACATGAAAGGATCTCCCTGTCAGGCCGCAAAGATGTTCAGTCTAAGTCTAATGAAGACCAGAACACATGGACAGACCTGAGAACATGCATGCCACACATTATACAAGCACCGGAGCTACAACACTGTTGACAAGCGTAGTGTTCTCCTCCTGTTCTTTAAAAGCTGACAAAGTGAAAAGCTTGACAAGCATGTCTGCGCTGTGATTAAAAAGCGGTATTACCAGGACATTCAAGTAAAACCATTGGCACATCCATAGACAGGCAGATAATGCATTTGTTTTTTTCTGCCTTTTATTGTAGCAACAATTTCCTTTTGCTCTCTGCAGCTCCACGGGGGGACATGATTTCCAAGATTCAGTGCCTGGAAAAACGTTTCAGTGGTGGGTGTATACCTTATAGATGAAATGTGACAAATCGGAGTGGAACAAAGTGCAACATGCTGAGCTGTTATCATAACTCAACTTATTTGTTTATGTTTTTACAAATAAATAAGTTACCTGCTTATAAGCTACACCAAATGTAGTCCACGATAGCAGTAATACAGTAACTCCACTGTCACAATGTTAATTTTTGTTGACACTGTGTCTGGGAGCTGCTGATTTAGCCCTATAGTAACATTGTGCAAGTTGTAGTGGAGATATATTGGACACTTACAGAGAGATATGGAGATAAATGACAGAATATTAAATTATCACTTAGTGCTTAAGTTAAAAAAAAAATCTAAAAAATACTCTTTTTGAGGGAAAAGTTATTTAGTTATTTACTTCATTCTAAAAGAAAAAAGTATAGAATCACAATCAGCTAAATGTTCTTTAATTATCAAAAGCAAAACTATTAACAATGAAGAATAAGTATATTCTAATTGTTGTGTCATGTATATTATGTTTTTGGATAATTATTTTAGTATTAACCCTCTGATCCTAAAGTGGTTGCTGGGCTCATTTTCTAACTTAAATATAAATTCCTGCACCTCGTCCTGCAAGTAGAGAGAACTCACAAATGTCTTCTATATAGTATAACATGTCAGAAATCTCCAAAAAGTAAAAACCTGTAATCAACATGTACAACATATTTCCAAGTTCCAGCAGGTGTTATTAATATTGTAAAAAAAAAAAGATGAGTACATAATATAGATAATATAATATTCATATTTTTTAATTAATTTCCATATGTGTCCTCCTATCTGCTCTGCGTAAACACAGCCTGCAGTTCAACCGAGCAGTCTCTGAATTTTTGTCACGTGATCGTTTGTCTCAGCTGAGTCAGTAATGGTTCTTTAGTTGCATCAAGGAGTGCAGAATTTTTGGGGTTTTTTTCGTTTGTTTTTTTTTTTTTACAGATTCTGGTTATAGTAAGGCATTTATTTTTTGGCAGTTTTTACAAATTTGACAAGTTGGTCAAATATCACAATTTTGAGCTTAGATTTGATTGTATTTCCTGATGGAACAGCATGTCACCCATCTAATTTCTGAAAGTTCAAAATCTAATTATTCTTTCCATTTTTACAGTGTCTGGCTCTGATAAATGGTTATTTTATTGATTTTATTGAGGTTAAAAGATAACCTGCATTTTAAACTTGTCGACGGGAGCTAGGAGTTCAAATGGTCAACATACAAGAAACATTTTATTGTTGCAGCTGGTCCACGTTATGCTGCTTATATGATCTTTTGATCCATGACAGTGCTGCATGCTGTATTTCACAATCTGATCATATTAACATACTAGATCATACTACAGTAAAAAGCATATTTCTCTCTGAAATGTAGTGAAGAGTGAATATATTGTATGCTTTCTGCTGTGCATCATGCAGTTCGATAAAACAACAATCTCTACTGCAGCCTCAAAAATGACCAACCAGGAGTCGCCTTTCTCGCTGATCCATCCAATAAATGAAACATATTGCATACATTTCCTCCCATCCTGAGTTGAAACAGACTTTACTCTAAGGATGTGTTTCTTTGGGTCAAAGGTAGGTAAGAGGTCCTATATGTTTGTGTTTACAAAGAAAACGTCACCAGAAGAATCATTATCTAAATCCCTCTTTCCAAACCAAACATCCTTCTCCACGGGAATACAAAGTGAAGAGATCAGGCAAGAAAGTACCATGCAGCTGGGTAATGGCTGTTTATAATCCCCTCTGATTAGTGTTAATCCCCTTGATGCTCCTTCCTCAGAATAAACACATGTTGACCTGAGTGACCCACCCCTAATTAATGAAGTTAAGAAGTTTGCTATCATCTCTTCACAGTGGTCAATCCAGTGATGTTGAAGCTTGGACTAAAGTAAACTCTGCTCCAAACTATATATTCAAAGTTAATGAGAGAAAATACAGCACCTGACACGTTCACATTGGGATCACTGGCTGGTGTCAGCTTTTTCACGATATTATACACCCCCCAGGCATGACTGGCAATAAGGAGAAACTTTCCGTCTTGTGTTCTTTTCTCCTGTGAAGTCTTTGTGCAGGGGTCGGTAGCCGGGCCTCAGAGGCGAGGCAGAGTTCACAGGTCAGCTGTACCCAGGAGGACGGACGGCAGGGTGAGGGCAAAGCCGAGGCTCAGGGACAAGGGAAGGGTCAGGGGTTGAGTTCAGACGGGATCCACATGGAGGATGTTGAAACAGATATTGTCAGGGGAGAGCAGAGCTTCCTCCACTTTTCCCCCTGCCGGCCCACCGCAGACACCGAATCAGACCCTGTGAAAAAAACACATCTCCAACTCCGAGCGCTACTTCAAAGGTGTTAATAAGGTGGTGCATCTGCTATCTGACGTGTCTGCTAAGTATAAGAGTGAATTATGACAGGCATAATTTGATGTGAAAACAGTATGCTTCAGCGCCTCAGCTTCCTCTGTAGCTCAAAATAAACTTGCGTGACAGGAAAAAGAGCGGTGAAAAAAGAAAAAAAGTGTTCGGGGGGCTGTTTAGAGATTTACATCCACACACTTCATTTTGCTTTTTCGACAATAAACAATACGTCTGATTGTCACTTTGGCTCAAACAAAGTTGCACATTTTGAGATTTTGCAGAGGAAAATGAGCTCTGTCGTTCTCTCGGTTGCTCCAGATCTTTTTTTTAAAACAGCCCATCCATCCGTCTTCTGTGCTCTCTCTCTAAACATGGAAGAGCTGCTACGAATCAACATTACAACAGATATGTGTGTGTTTGTTTACATAAAGTGAGATGGCATCAGAGGTCATTACTGTGCACAATACCAGCTCTGGGATGCTTTTCAAAATCTCTGTTAAATCCATTTGTTGTACTGAGAAAATCATAAATGAGGCATGAGCTGAAAAGGGAGCATGAAATTGATTACGCTGTAAAAGAACAGCTTATATCTGCAATCACTGGCCGCAGAGGCACAAGCTTTAAGAGCCTCCGAAAACACGAAAACACCAACTGACACCACAAATACATTATCACCAGGATAATCAGATTTATGGGGTTTGTATTTTGAATGAAGATGTTGATGATCTAAATACATTTTTTTTAAGAGAAGCTAGCACATGGCTCAGCAAACCACAATGTTTACATAATGAATGTGCAGTATTTCATCCCCTGTGTGTGTGTGTGTGTGTGTGTGTGTGTGTGTGCATGTGCGTGTGTGTGTGTGTGCTCCAAGGCTAAGAGCTCATTTCCACCCTTGATGATCACAGGCACCATTGATTGTAATGCTGACGAGCAGGCGAGTTCTGCCCGTGGCGCACAAAAGGAATCTGGACATGTTTAAAGTTCTAACTTTCATGTTTTTTCATGCTGGTATGAAGTCGAATGCTGATGTTTGCGGGCAGCTGGCTCTCATTAAGAAAACATGATGTCAAACAGAGGGCCTGGCTGGTGAAAGTCAACTGCTCGCGCTCCCTGGTCCTTTGGCGTCTTTTGCCGTATGCCAACCACACTGAATGAGAGCTGCTGGACCTGATGGACCTAAAACTTTTGCTTTGTTAAGTCAGAAAAGCTCTGAGTGATGGTCCTGGCTATGAAAAATTAAAATATACACTTTAACCTTATATACTTTATAAATTGGTGAGTAAATTGGTGAGTTTGCAGATTGCAAGAGCTACTTTTTAGATTTTCGCTTTTAGAAAAATGTATACCACATCATACTTTATGAAGGGTTTGCAAAGATTTTACTAATTGCTTCATAAATGCTAAATTATTCATTAATACTTTATGAATCAGTAATAAGCCATTTTTTGGTTGAACTGTTGGCTTGCTGTCAAAGATAACTTTGGTAAATGTTTGCTGTGGGTCTAATTGGCTCTTTAATTCTAATTTTGTGGTTGAATAAAGCCTTACTAATTACTTGCTCAGTTTCCAAGCCATCGCCTATATAGTAGAACTGCTAATGAGTTATTGATAAAGATTTCTGTCATTAAACCTTCAATAATACGTCACATTTGCCCAAATATTGCCCTTATTAATGCCTTGAATAATGAAAGAATGGATTTCCAAAGCATAAATAATGCTGTTAGCCACAACTTATTATGAAACCTTTATAAACTCAACCTCATTAGCAAAGCACGCACAGAAAAAAGCAACATCCAATACTTTCATTACTTCAATTTATGACCTCAGTGATGGCTGACCGTTTCCTGTGCCTCAGCATGCTTGGAAGCACAGCCTGGTCTTGTTTGTCTCAGATGGAGAAGACAGTGGTGAGCGGTGCGGTCTCATATATCTCGCTGTCATACCTCCGAAGCCTTTGTCGGCGTCCCATTCATCAAAAAATTACGGGATTGAAGTGGGTATTAGCAGATATTAGACGCAAATGTGCCGCGACATGCAGCCTTTAACCTGTTCTGGGTGGATCCGTGCAGTCTACGGGTGGATCAAGCGTATGAAACAGAGCTGTAACATCCTGATCATAAATCCCTTGTCTAAATGCACCATTGCAAGTATGCTTTTTCAAGCCTGTTTGCAACATAAACAGTTCCGTTTGCGTTGAGGTGTTGAGTGGAGCTCAAGATTTAGGTGAGCTGGGGGAATCGTGTGATTCAGTGTCAGGACAGGCTACGCTGTGCCCGTGCAGCCTGTAACACGTTTATGACACTCGAGAGGAGCAAAAAAACATATGGTATACATGTTAGGAGGATTTTCACAGCGCAGCTTAACAAGGGATGATCTGTCTTTTTCCACGCTTTGATGGTAAGTGGCTGTTAACCACGTCCCACCTTTGGGATAAATGACATTATCAGCTACTTATCTGATAGTTTTTTGGGACAATCTGCTTTTCATCACTTATGACGGAACCCTGAAGCATATTTTCCAGGTTCAGTTTACTCCTTGTGCTGACATCTGATGACTGCAGCGACATACTTTGGGGTTTCTAATTATTTGATGTTGAATTGCTCTACTCAAGAAGCTTTGTCTTGTGAGATGGGCTAAAGCATTTGACTAAACACTTCAAACGAAATGACTCCTTAAAAACCACAAAGTTCCAGGGGAGTTTGGCCCACAGCTGATTCATGAGTATGCTGTGGTTGTCTCAATAGGGCCCGCTACGTTCACATGTACAAAAGAAAACAAACATTTTCCTTCTCTCAGTCCGTCAATAATTTACTGCTTCATGTGACTTGTGCCATGTTTACCACAATTCTTTCTTCTCACATCTGTGAATATGCGACATTGCCAAAGATCTAGTTGAACTCAATTCATCCCTGTGCTCATCTCCTCTCAGAGCAAAGCCCCAAAGACAATGAAATATTGCGCAGATCTGATTGAAAACAGCCTTCGCAATGTGAAACTAGCAATCTCTCAGACTTATGTCATTCCACGTTTAAAATAGACCGTTTGAAACGTCACAGTAATTTGATTAAAATGGATTGACAGCCCGGTGAGTTACTGTCAGTGAGCCAGTGGGAAAAGAGTGTTTCTGATTTCTCCCGAGGAGAATCCTTCACCTCCCCAGCAGTCCTTTTAATACAAGGGCAGCGCCTTTCATCTGCTCCTCCAAGCAAGGCTCTTAATGCGTTGCAGATTCTTTTCAGCTCTGATGATCTTTCACCATCATCTTGTTCAGTGGGTTTCTGCATTGCATTTCAATTAATCTTATGTAAAGGGGAACTTATTATTACACTTTGTCTGAAACTAACTCAACCTAATGTCTGATAATGAACGGGCTCATATACATATGCATAATGCAGCCAATTGATAAACAGAATTTTAGATGATAGGATGGTAGACGTCACAATGAATGTTATATACTGTACCGAGCGTGATAATTGACTGCAAATTCAATATGAATAAACAGGCGATTACACACATATTCAAAGCATGTAGGTGTGGATGTTTTCGAGCTTGGTAGAGACGCCATACACACTAGCAAACTACTTATTTTGCACATTTGCAGCAAAAGAAATCCACTGGCCAAATAAACTGTCAGCATAGCAAAGAAATACTTCAAGGAATACATATATGTTACTTTTTTTCCACGAGTTAAATAAGAAGATGGATATCATGTCCATGTGATAAATGTGAAGCTCAAAGACTGGAAATGGGACACTGGGCGAAGTTCTGGCCAAGAAACAGTCCTCCACAGAATGTGTAAAACCACAGCATGTCGTTCTTACACTTTGTTTTTTTGTACAAAGAGAAACATAGTATGTGTTAATTAATGAGCTTAAAGGTTAGTTTTTTGTAGTTTCCTCCCCCTCATATTTTTATACTACACTAACTGTATCTTGATTCTGGCTTCCTATTTAACTTGGCACGAGGAAGAAAAGTATTGATCTTCTCATTAGTCTCTCGACATGAAAGTGAGCAGAAATTTTGCACAAAACATCAGACTATTCCTTTAATCAGTGTTCAGTGTACTGCCTCTCCGGTCAGTCATCCCATTGCTGTGTGTATGTAATCCCTCTATGGTTTTCTTGTGTTCTTAAGACTAAATCAACCTTTTGCTGCAGGGTGCAACACTGTGATCCTTGATTAACCCAGCTAGTGTGACCAAATCAAGGACCGGAAGCCACAATATGTAAAGATAACATAGAAAGCAAACATTTTATTAACTAACCACTGCAGCGGTCATTTAAAAAAAAAATCCCTCTTGCAGTCCTCTGGCCTCACTGCATGATCTGTCTTTCATAGACGACCATGCTGGCTGCCAAGAATAGCACTCTGGCTGATGTGTCTGGCTCTTGTTAACAGAGGATAGGTTTGTGTCAAGCACAGCTTCTCCGCAGGCTGAGCCGGTTGTTGTTGTGGTTAAAAAAGATGGTGGGGACTGTTGTGCAATCGTTCACTGACAGAAATGTCGGGGCTGCTATAAATGACACACCTCCGATCAACTGATCCTGTGCCAGCGTGAGTCATCTTTTTCTCATGGCAAAGGCCTGATAGAACGCCTTTGAACAGGTGTCCAAAGCTGTTGTTTTTCTTTCTCATCACTCTTTTTGCCCTCGTTTTTTTCTGCATTACTGTTTGTGTATCTGATCCCATCTCAGTCCACCCCTCCCATTCTCACGCACACCCACGCACCCTCTATTGATTTCTCTTGCACTTTTCAAATAAAAAAGAAATACTGTTAGCCTCTGGCATTTATCATGGATGAAATGTGTTCAGAAAGAGAAAGTGCTTTTGAATTTGAGCCTATTCAACATACTTTATGAGAAAATATTGAATTGAATTAAATTTTTATGCTGGGTACAATTTTTTTTTCGCAAAGAGAAGGGGGATTATATTTCTTCAGTGAGATTACTCGTCTGTATTCTGATCCTTTTTCAATGGACTAAAAACTTTCTTCCAAGTGTAGTGTCACTGAATAAATATCCAGTGACTTTCCCCTCTTGAAGGTCTGCCAAAAATCGAGGGGCTGTTTTTAATTGACTGATTGTCCACATGGTTGGAATATTCACTGGCATTGCCACGGGCAGAATTTCTTCTCATCAGAAGCTGCTGTTGGCTGAACATCTCAGATCTGAGGCCAGTAATTGAATAGATAGGGTTTTGATTGATGTTTAGAGGAAGTCGCTTTCCTATTTAAATATTCATGGATCTGTAGCCTGCAGGGGTGAGACAGGAATCCAAAGCAAACCTGTGCACAACAATAGCAGCTCAGAGTTCCTCCTGTCTGCTTCTCATTACAGTAAATACACTTTCGGAGCTACCATCCGTCTCTGCATTCCTGCTCTCTGCTCCAGTCGGCTCCACCTAACGGAGGGTATTTGGCCTGAATGCATGGAATGGAGACAAATTTCCCATCATCCCATTATTTTGATACGGGAATATTACTAGACACATGAATGACATTGGATTTTACTGAATCTTACAGGGCTCTATGGTTAATATTTCTTTCGGTTTTTCGTAAAGCACAGATTGAAGGTGACTATAACGCTATTGTTTGCAACTCATGGTGAAGGTGTTGCCTTTGGCGGGATGTCTTCACTCATAATGCACTTGTGGTCTTTGATTCCTTCATAACATGTCGGTCCCCTCCACAACACAGATTGCAATGGACTCCCCACTCTGCTGTGCCAAAAATATCCCAAACCACGAAGCATGTGCAAGACGGCAGCATTATGCATGATTTAGTCTGAGGACTGGAGCAGGTCCCCACTATCATAACACAGGTGGAATGTCAAGTGGCTTTAACCAGTTATTTTAACCATTATGAGCATTTAATGGTATCCAAATAGCGAGAACCATTGGGAAGTTTAATGTAAACTACAGTGGATAAAGTGGGAAGTGATGTCCAACACTTCCCACTTAAATCCTTATTTTGTAGATCCTCTACAAAATAAGAATCCTTCATGTTGCAAATTAGCAAATACCCTCTTTTTCAACCTTTTTCAACTCCTTACCAGAGTCACAAACGTCATCATAGCACTCAAAAACAACCGTCCTGAACATGTGAATCACTAGAGGTGGTGAAAGTCGCCAACAAACCAAGAAAGTTTTTCCAAGGGAACACCGCCTGACCCAAAGAAAGATGCCTCTTTAATGTTGTAAAATCCCAGCTTATTGTCTGGTGTGGAATCTTGGATGCCTCAAGTATTTTAATTGCTCGTATGACCTGGGTCTCCGTTTGACCCTCAGCTTACAGCAGTGTAAAAATCCATCACTGCTTTGCAAGATCCTAAAAAATGCAGAGGGAAAAAAAAGCATGTTGGAAATAAATCTACCTACTTATAAGCCAACAAATACAGACACAATCTGGGTTGGAGTGAGCAAAGTCCTCTTTGGGAAAACAAAGGGCCATGAATTGTCTGCAGAAGTGTTTTCTGCATGGAATATCTTCTTTCTTTCCACAAACACATTTTCATTCGAGGATTTAATTAAGCAAGCGTGAGAGTTTGTTTGAGGAGTGCTGGGAAGGAGCAGAATAATAAAAGCTCTGTTATTGAGCCAAAGTCAAACAGCATGCTGCTAAATAAACGTCTCACGTTTCTGTCATGTAACTTCTTTTTTTTTGTCACTGTGCATGGTTTGTCTACACATTTTAATTGATGAGGTCTGCAGGTAGGAAGCTGGGGCATTCCTTGTTAAGATGCAGATAGGTTTTGAAGGTTTATTACAAAGTTTGAAAGGGGTGAAGAATGGCTGAGTGCTGTCTGAAGAGGGAGAGCCAGAGCTGTGTGAGCAGTTTCTGGGGAATAGAGAGTGGGTGATGCAGTGGGTAGGCTGGTGGTGGAAGGAAGGGAAGCTCGGAGTGGTGGCAGAGAGTGAGCAGGCTCGGAGGTGAGTGTGGTCGGCGGAGAAGGCGAGCAGGCAAGTGTGGCTGAAGATGAGAATGGACAGACAGGCAGGCAGATGGCAAGGGCGAGCTGAGCATGCAGGCTGGCAGGCGAATCCGAAGCATAAGGAGAAACCATTGACTGTATGCGAAGATGGACAAAGCCTCCCTGACGTCACCTATAGGTTCCCTAAAGAGCAGCTTTGAAGCTCAGTGTGATGGCTCTGGACGTCACCGTCTTGGCAGCGCCCAACTCCCCCTAACTCCAAGCTAATCCAAAAATAAGCAAAGAGGTTGAGAAGGAGTGCTCATCTACCCAACCCCAGCCCTTCTACCCGGTCATCTCTCCCCTGTTATGGACATTGCACTGAAATTATTTGTGATTAGTCCACCTGCACCTTAAATTACACCTCAGGTAAATTCATGTACAGTCACCTTTCACCTCTGTACTATCTTAGCACCTCATGTACATAAATGTCAATACGACGCCTTACTTTTTATTTATCGAAGCATATTCTATTTTTAATTTTCATTTTGTCCTATTTTAACTACCACATGGCTGCTACTACTATTGTACAGTTGTTGCTACTGTTCTGTGTCCAACTGCACAAGGAACAAATAAAGTTTGTTTTTACTGAATTGAGTTGAATTGAATTATGTAAAAAATCACCCTTGCGCAGTTGTCATAAACATTGAATTAAAATCATTTTCGTACAATGCTGTACGCCTGAGCAATTGTGCTATAAAGTTGGACATTTTAACATGGGTGTCTATGGGGATTGACTTAGTTTCAGAGCCAGCTTCAAGTGGCCACTTAAGGAATTGCAGTATCTGGCACTGGCTCCATTTTTCAGCCCTGGAGATTGCTGCTTGTTAAGAACACAGTCAGTGAGGCCAAATAAAAGGGAGTAAGATAGATAAGGCTGAAGCTGAAGTTGTTGAGGGGATGATGGGCAGGTGTGCCAGCAACAGGCTGCTCAAAAGCCGGAAGCGGCAGCCATGCCCAAGGACACACAAACAAAAACATGAACACAGAGACAAACAGGAAACCACAAGAGACAGGAGGGAAAGAAAAACAAATAAAACGCAGGGGAAAAAATGCTGGGGTCTTGGAGGAGACCATGACATTCCTACCTAATGTTGATGCAAAGGGCTAATGCTTCAACAATGAGAAATAAAGATCCACAAGTAGAGTCAAAAAGGACGTTATTTTGCTTGTGTGGATTCATTTGTTTTGACAGAGAACTAGAAAATTAACCAAGTAATACCCTGAAAACTATTTTACATAACATGTTCCCTTCTGCGTCTAGGAGTTGTTCATAAGTTCACTGAAATATGTCAGTTGATTCCCAGAAGCAGCTTTGAAGTGAGAGACAAAGTGGTATGAAGCATAATATCCCCGGGGCCCCATTTAGCATTTGGGAAAATAAACAGTTGCCAAGCCCGTTCTTGTGTGACTGATTCTGCACATATAGGTCTCACAAAGGAGCCAGTCGTGTTCCTACAATATAATTAAAATGATAGGAATCCAGGTGATGAGTTGGTCTATGAGGAGTAGTGATGATTTCATTAGTCAGCCTTGGTGACTCCAGAGAAGCACAAATCTCATTGCAGACACAGTAGATACTATACATTAGTGTAGTAAGTAATGCACACACAGAGAGGGAAGTAAGTCAGATATTAACATAGTTCAGTGGGTTTCTTGTACATTTTTTGCCCTGCTGTCCATGTTTCTCTTGGGGAATAAAAGATCATTCTGTTTTGCCATTATACACAGATCAGTCACAACATTAGACAACTGACAGGTGAAGTGAATAACCCTGATCATATTGGTACTATGTGCTGTTCTGCTGGAAAACCTTGGATTTTGCCATTCGTGCTGATGAGACTTAGACACCCAAATAAACATTGTCCCAGAACAACTAACTCTTGCAAATGAAAATCTCAAATGTCACTGGCCTACCCCTGCTAGAAAATGCACCCCACCACATGGCAAAAACATCAAACAATCAGGAACATGTTGAGGAACATGACAGTCACCTAAGATGTTGGTTTGACCTACAAACTTCCTAGACCCCACTGTAATCAAGCATCAACAGGATGCAGTGGAACAAGTTTGATTGACAGAGACCCCACTGCACAAGCCAGAGTACCCAAAGGATCCAGTGCTAACGTTCTGGTGTCAGACCCCATCGGACACCCTGAGAGGTCCTCTTGTCTAAGGGTTCAGAGCATTTTTGAGCACATGAGAGGGACCAACACAATATTAGGCAGGTGGTCATAATGTTATGCCTGATCGGAGTATATAAAGCATCAATTGTTATATTGAAAGATTGACTCCAAAATCAGTTTGATTAAAAACAAAAAACGATCACTGCAAGATTCATTTAACAGCTGGTCTAAAGAGTTTATTCATATGTGATCTTCAGCAGAAGATGGAGTTTCCCCAGTTGTCATGGAATTGCAGTTGTGCAAATCTCCATTTTTCCCACTAGAATAAAACCTAAATCAGAGGTGTGTGCGGGTGGGGAAATAATCACAAAAAAGTTTAATAAAAAACACCTTCTAGGAAGCATTAGGATAATTAATTTTATCACTAAAAGATGAAGTAAGACATAGTTCCTTTTATAACTGACTCACCAAAGCTTATCTGTGTCTTTTTAATAACAAACTTGCTTCTTGGCATTCATTCAGAGGTCCCCTCCAAGAAAGGGAAAATAAAAATCTTTCTTATGACTGAGCACATATTTCTTTTTTTATCCCTTTCCAAAGCCCACACTTCAACCACTCATTATATCCCTGCTAAATGTCCTGATTTATTACATCTTCAAATTTCACAATCTGGGGACAAATTGGTCTCCTCAAAAATGCATGAACATGGCTGAGAAGCCCCATATTAGATGAAAATGCATTCCTGATGTTGCAACATGAGAGAATGCGGGCACGATCATGTCACTGTGGATTAAGGGAGATGCCATGTTTTATGACCTGCAATACTGTTACTAATTTGGGGACACTTGATATGGTGCATTTCATTAGAGGGAGACGCAAACACTGAAAAGCCACAGTGCTGTTTCTCTCGGCCCAGTTGCTAGGCTCAAGGTGACAGAGACACATGGCCCACAGGGCGAATGGGATAAACATCTCCTCTAACAAGAGGAACAAAAGCATTGTGAGACGGAACAGGCCGTCATGGCAAAACACTCATAAAGAGGCATGAACTGGCAAGTCCTCGATCTCCACATCTTGAGGAATAATCACTCCCTTCTGGATGTGTTTATGAGGGCAGAGGGGCCGGTGCTATGACGCCTGTACACTATACGGAGGAAGGAGTATACAATGCAGCTGATCAGGACCTTGGACTCTGGCAAAAGGGCATGCCTGAGGTGACGATGTGCTTTCGTCATTTATAAGTCACAGACGCTTCTTCTGTGTCGACTCTACTGTAGGGAGATCAATGCATTTTCAGTTTGTAGAGTGCAGTAAATGAGCAAAAAGATGACATATCTACATGGGACCACACAAAAAAACACACACACCATGTATTGTTTCACTTTACAGCCATGGCATATGTTAACTTTTGCGGGGATAAAAAATAATCATTTATTCTTGCACAAGCTAAGGTTTGCAGTAAAGAAAATATTGGTCCCCTGACACGGAGTTATGGTGAAGTCCAAGGAAAGAGAGAGGAGAGCTGAGTCCGGCTCCTCTGTGACTACAACAGCATCCAGTGAAAAGCTCTTTCTGATTCAAATGAATGGAGCCATGGCCGGGGCCAAGGAGTCTGGACATCGAGCAGCATGCAATCACCTCTCAAAACAGCGCTGAACACATGTTTTTGTGAGAGACCTGGGGTGGGTTTAGAAATGTTTCAGTCCGAGGAGTGGGGGAGCAGACTGGGGCACAGTGTGAAAGAAGAGGGGCACATTTATTAAATGAGCTAAAATGTGGCCAGAGTGAAACTGAAAACCACAATAATAAAGCTGTAAATTATTAATAGCACCGTTGTTTGGCTGCTATTTATGGTCATTTATTTCTATTTTGTTTTGTTTTAGTCATGTGGTTCACTGTCCAACAGTTTAGTAGTAAATCCATAACTACCTACCACCTTCTGGCACCAGGGGAAGCCAACCAGATTCCACAAGAGGCCCGTGCCATCCTCTCCAACATCACTCTAGTAGGAGATGGCACAACAACCCTGCAGAATGCTGGGAATAAAACCACAATCTATTGACTTTACGTTACGTGGACGCAGATTTCTGAAGCACTGCACATTGTGAGACAAGGGAGAAGCAGAAAAAATACTTCAGTGGGTATGAGGTATGTCATGTGAGCGGTAGACTGTTTACAAGTTACCACAGGATTAGGAGAGGGTGGATTTATGCCCCAGCGGAGGTTCAAATAATTCCTTGTCAAATCCAGGGATATATATATATATATTGTCCACCCTTTCTAAAGCAGCCCTTCCAAGCTGATGGATATGGTGAGAGCACATGACATGCAAAGGATTTTCTATTCCCTTTTATGATTGCTGTGGCATTGTTTCTGTCTAAGCTCGCTGAGCCTCTGAGGATGTCTAAGGGAAGCCAGGCATGTGTTTATTTGTCAGGAGCCCATTTGTAATAGATCCATATTTCAAAACAAAAACAAACCATCAAAGTGTTTATCTTAATCATTACATCCTAGTCAGGACAGCGTTGTATGAATTACAGTTACGACGAGGAAACAAACTCCAAAACACGAAAGAACAAAAGAAACTTTTTAGGATTCAGTGATACTTGATACAGGGGAATATGAATTAGCATCCATTTAGTGGATAGTTGGTTCACATAATAACAAATGCCCCTGGTTTGTCTAAATCCACACTGTTTGTAGGAATTTCAGCCACTCCACATGATACGATGATTGTTTTTCGATTTATTTTTTCTTTCAGTCAGATTTGCACTCAGAGGAGGAGAATTCCTCCGAGAGTTTCAATCACAAGAGTTGCATCAACCTTGTTCTAGACGAAGAGGGCTTAATGCGTCTCTGCAAACTTGTTAAAAAGCAACGGAGAATGTCAGGGAAAGGAACACGTGGATCTACAATTCCCTGAGGAACAGCCCACACTTTAGGAGATTCCTTTTTTTTTTCTTCCTGAATGGTTTTTGTGCCATCAATATATTTTATTCAATATGAAAGGCTCACTCAGAAACTGCGCCTGTATTTCAGTGACCTGAAATATCATAAAAAATTTTCCTGGAACACATCTCGGAAGTGAATTAAAAGTGTGTTTGTTATTGCTGGTTTCGAGTTGGTTCTATTGTTCAAAGGTGTCTTGACTTTGCAAGTTTTGAACTGGTACCAAACCAAAGTTAAAATTATGATTTATTTCCTACATTGACCTTAGTATTGTATATTAAGAGGCCTATTACAAATAGACCTTCCACTGGAGCCAAAGCAGAGCAGCAGCTCAGCCCAGTTACATGCAGGAGGCTACAGTATGTGCTGTAATGGAATTCAGGTTATGACCTATTTTTGTTTAGATTCACCTTTGTTTGCATGCCCATGTCTGCAACACTTCCGTGCTGACAGTTACTAGGCCCATGATGAATGTGAATAGCCTTTGCAGCCTTCATCTCCTTACATGTAGGTTACTGGAGAGAGCCAAATATCATCCTGTCCAGCGTCCACACCAACCACAGAGCATCCTGACCAGTCTGTGCTGCAAACCTGGTGACATGACATCCGGACAGCCGCCTTGTAGAACCACAGGACTACTTCCTCTAATTAGTTTTCTCATTTATCAGACAGACTCTGCACCACATGCCGGTGATGTACAGTGATCCCGAAACCAAGGCCTCTCCTTTGATATGGAAACAACACAATTCATCACCTCCTCCACTTCCCATCACTCTCGGCAGCTCGACTTGGACAAACGACGTTGATTGTAATTGTCTGCCATGTGAAGGTGTTCCCTCGAGTTACGTCTGACTTGACTTTAATCTGAGTCTAAAGGTGTGATCACAAACAGGCCAGGGATCGGCGGAACCTTTCTCTTGAATATCCCTGGAACTCATTTATCCTGGTGCCTGGACCTCGCTGTGAGGTGTGGATGGGAAACAAGAGACAACGTTTTAGAGGCTGCAGATGAGAGCAGATCTATCACCACGCTTTCCCTCTTCGTCCCTCCTTGGGCCTGGATGAGAGCTTTAACCTTGAGGGCAAGGCGGCGGTGAACACATGCAAGTAATTTGTAAAGAATAAATAACAGGATGATCTTATGACAGTCCGTGCGGCCGCTCTGGGCTTTGTTATTGGCGTAGAGGAGACAGCTCTCTGGAGACAACAGAACCAACTTTCTAACTGTCACCGTGGAGATCTGGAGCTGCTTGCACAAGCTTTCAAACCTCATTATAACGTAGTAAGTGGAGCTTTACTCATCAGTGACTTAAAACATGCTGCACCAGCTCACACAAAGCGGTTAGTTGCTGAACTAGCAAACCTACCTGACAAAAAAGGTCAATACATTACAAAAACCAGCTTCTAAGTCATGTTTGTCGACTCGAAATACAGGAACAATATGATTTAGAGGCGTTTTATCGTACAGAGGTTAATACCTTGATGTGAAAAATGCTCACACAGTTAAACATGACCTCAAATTCACACACCATTACATGCGAAGGGCGGGGAACTATCTGGGAAATGTCTAATAGTGTGTGAGTTGCAGATAAACAAACAAACAGCTTCTTTTTTTTCATCCAATCATTCCACCAGGATATCTAAGCCAAACAAACAAAAAGAATCCTATAAAGATAAACCTCAAGACCAGATCAATCACTCTCCTCACTGTGTCAGATCACCTTGCTGGTGCAGGTACAGATTATAGATCGGCTCATTTCCTGCATATGAGGCGAAGAACAGATGGATTGCACATTAATAGACTTCAGACCTGCCAGTGGCCATTTATAAAAGCTGCAAAAAAAGTAAAAAAAAGTGGGATCGAGGCGACATTCTTTCAGGAAGGAGAAAGATTTAAAATGACATGATTTCCCAGAGGCCTCTGTAACCAAATCGCAGTTGGAGAGAAAACTGGGAGTGAAATATAGCCATCCTGAGTTTGTGTGATGTGTTCTGTATCTGGATTCGGAACATTTCAGGCGAATGAGGGGTCTGTGTAATAAAAACTAAACGCAACTCAAGGTTGAGATTCTCATTAGACAGCAGGGCTGAGGAGGACCAACAAATTACACAATGAGTAATTCAATTATGCGCGCAGGAATGGATGCATGTGTGTTTGTGAATAAATGTGCAGCTGAGCCCACATGTCGAATATTGATATAGATATAATTCTTGTTGGGACCTTATTCTGGCACAGCTATTGGAAGGAAAACATTGCCTGATACTTTAGAGAGATTAATAACAACCTTGGTCACACAGCACATTTACAGTAGATGGATGAGAGCACAGCATTTTATCAGACATCCGTTCGACCCGACTAATCTCAGACAGTTGGAACCGAAGCCCTCTTGCAGAACCAAATAAAGCCGTGAACTGTTGCTAACACTGCACAGTGACTCGTGGTGGACTGTCATCCAAGAATACCACATAAAACCAAATCAGTCTTATAAAGCTCTGCTGTCCCCGCGGCTTTGAGCTGGGCCTTTGGAGCTTATAAAGGGGATGCCAAGCCCCTTTAAGAGACTCCGTGGCCTCAGGGGTTAAGGTAACAGCTAATTGTTTCGCTTGTGTTCTGAAGATATTCGTGGTGAGCTCATGAATCAAGCACGTAACTTATGCATCAGGCCACATCCCCTCATTCTCCTCGAGCAGCACGCACCCTGTGATTTACGGCTGGACAGTGGCCTGCAGAGGTGTTGGATTCAATGAAATACAAGGGGGAACATCTGGAAAGCCTATTAGCTCCAAATCACAGCTTGGGCCACTTTGATAGTGATGGCTGATGCGATGCCTGGAATTGACATGCTGGTGCACACTGAGGGACTCTGTGTCTTTCTCATCGAACAGACATGTGCGGAGCGAGGTTGTTCATATTTTAAGTAGCTCAATATTAATGGTCCTACTTAAAGCGCCAGGTGAGCTAACAAGAGCCTTAAATGAGCCTCTTCCATGTGTCCCTAATGTCTCCCAGATGTAAAGTACTCCAGTCCGGTTGGCGTCCTTGGTTGGAAGCAAGAGCAACTCCTAATCTGAAAAATGAAAAGGCCTTGATAGGATAAAACATCCATTCCAAAGCTGCGTGACACAGCCAGTGTTACACAAGTCATTCCAGTCAAGGATAATTGGGTAAGAAAGAGCATCGGCAGGGAGTGTCTGAACAAGGTACCCTTGCCTCCACTCATCTCAGCCCCGTAATAAGAGCACAGGGAGGTGTGTTGAAATACAACCCCGTCACTATTCATCCTCACCCCCTTGATGCAACAATGACTAGCATGCAGTCTGCTTTTCATTTAAGGGAATTACCTTTGGGAGGCCAGCAGACGTCTCCTGAGTTGCTCTGTGTGTGTTCTTCTCATCCCTGCAGAGCTGTCTCATTAACACAGGCTCGGTTTAGCATAGCCCCTATCTCTGTCCTGTCGAAGCCTGCAGCCTGCTGCATAGAAGCCGAAAATAATGACTCACACACATTACGGAGTCCCTGTGCACAGTCCCCAGTTACAGCGCTGTTCCCCAGGTCGCTGCAGCTTAGACTGGCAGTCTCTCTAACGAGTCGACTCTGATGTGGAGGCCACTTAAGACTGAGAGCAAGAGAACAAAAGAGCCAGGAGGGAGAGCTGGGTGTTATGTGAAGTGAAAGGAGTAGCACAAGCTTAGTTTAATTTATGACTTTCATGAGAGATTTTGGGACAGTGCGAGCAGTGTGCCTAATGAGGTTTTTGACATGGTACATAAGTTCTTATTTCTTTTCAGTGTGAAGCATGACCTGCTGTCTTACTTCAGTTTGGAGCCGAGAATTACTCCTTTCCTCTGTAAAACATGTTTTACAGCCATTGAAAAGCCCTAATTATTCAATCATCAGTAGGGTGGCTACTTCCTTCAGAGCACTTATGAGTTCAGGCGTCATCTCACCGGGGTGTGGCTCATATCATTTACATTTCATTAAAGCGTGCTGTGAGACATCATTGATTTCTCTAGTAAACCAGGAGTTTCCATGATGCAAGCACATGGGTGGGGGGAGTGGTAGACGTGTCACCCATCAGGAGCTGTCAGGAGCTGTCAGAAGACAGGATCCAGACCCTTGGCCATGAGAGGCCAGGCCAGCCAGCTGTCACCTCGCTGACACTGGCTGAGACCATCCATCTGGCTGAGAGAGGCCCACCATGGGTGGAGAGAAACTCGCCAGATCCCAGACTACATGCACATGAACGCAGGAATGTGCACAGACAACCAGACATGTTTCATTGGACATTGGACACAGGAACAAACATTGATGCACATACAATAACATATGCATGCTCCTCTGTGCATGTATTCACATATGAACTTGTACAACACAGCATGCCAAGGCTATTTTAAGTAATCACCAGCACAATCTGTGGCGCTGTCCACATGAATCATTCCCTCACAGACAGATCTGGGAAACAGAAGTGACACGCTGCCATCAAGCCGAACAGACACAAATAAACAATTAGAACATTTGGCTGTACCGCTCACTTTCAAATACAGTAAGACTCTGTCTCATCGTGAGCTTTAACAGCAGGAGTTTTTTCCATACACCTATGCATCATTATGGAGTACATAAAAAGTCCTCTGCTGGCAGTAATACTTGAATGAGTGGCAAGCTCACTTCTAGTCCAAATTTAGACATGCCACAGTTGTAGATCTATCTCTCCTTGTTATGTTTAGCTGTAATTTTTACTGCATTGATATTCATGTAAAGTTAAACAACATCATTGCACATCAACGGAGCATGGAATGCATCTACCCTGGCACATTTAAATAAGAGAGGTCACTGAAGCTGCCAGACATATGGAGAGTATTTAGAGATATTCAGACTCCACAGCGACCACAACAGAGACAGACAGTGTTGTACATCTTGTTTTGGTAACATCTCGTTTTTATAAAAATCCTTAATAACCACAATTGTCTGCATTATTCACATTATTCATTTACTATTAACAATATTATTTCGCTGAAGAATTCAATTTAGTATCTCTAAATATAGTCTCATTTTGACTCAAAGACATATCAAACTGTATTTATAATGAAGCAAATTCTGTGTTTTCAAAGTTTAAACGTCACTGGCCTCCAAGTCAAACCTTTAGTTACTGTCTGTTTTGCTTTAAAATGCTTGATTCTCCCTGATTGTGAATTTAGATGCAGAACAGGTTCGGGTTCTTAACCATCACGCAATACCATCAGGGAGGCGTCTGATTGGCCCCAAATTCAATCTGCAGCACGATAATGATCCCAAACATGCAGTCAGAGTCATAAATAACCATCATCACTGACAAGGAGAACAAGGAGTCCTGCATGTGATGGCATGAACTCCGCAGAGTCGTGATCTCAACATCACTGAGTCAGTGTGGGATTACACAAAGAGAGAGGAGCAAGTGAGGCAACATAAATCCACAGAAGAACTGAGACGAGTTCTCAGAGATGCTTGGAATGAGCTACCTGCCAAGTACCTTGAAAAAAAATGCGTGCAAGTGCGTCTTGGAGAGCTGGTGGTGTTTTAAAGACAAAGGGCGCTCAAACCGACTATGGAGTTGATTTAGTTGCTGCACTTTGTATAAAGAAAACCAATGAATCAAAACTATTCAGGGCATTATTGTTTTTTTTTTTTAAAGCCTCCTCTCTTTTCTTTTAGGGCCAAAAACTTCTGCACAGTAAAAAAAGCGGTAGTGATGTTAAAAGACTTTTGAATTTATTTTAAAATTTATTTAACAATAGCTGTGAAAAAATGTTCCTTCCTGGGATGAATACTACAGGAGGCAGAAATTCACCTGCCAACTGTTTTGTATGAAGAAATAATGGTATTAAGACACAAATACGCCAACAGATTGGGAATAATTGTCTAGAGCTGTTAAAACTCTAGCCCCAACACATTTTCCTCCCATTATTAACGGAGGTTGTTAACAGAAGAGTATCACTGTAAATGTGGGTTGTTTTTCTCATCACGACTTCTTATGACACTTAAAAGATGAGAGGTAACACTGAGCCATGGGAAATGTTACTGAAAACATGAATCATACTCAAAAAGGCAAAGGCTGAAGGAAGATGAGAGCAGGAGGCTGAAATCAATGATAATGTGATCTGATGACATAGCGGAGCGAACTGTTCCCCTCTGGTGGTCTCACCATCGACCAACTCAGAGTTGAAGACAGTGAATTTTGTTTGGCTCGACTTTAATCTTCCCATCAGACAATGCGAGTCGGGCAGCACGCTGCAAGTGTTTTTCATTTTGCCACAAGAGAATTGTGTCAGGTTTTGCAAGTGCATGAGCACAGACACATCAGCGTGGCACATTGACAGGCAGCTTGTTCAAATAAAGAACTGACAAAAGCTCCGAGCTCAGTGACTTGACTGCTGAGAAAAGGTTTTACAGAAACACATGCACATGACAACAGACAACCAAACAAAGAGATTTCCTCTGCAGGTTCTCACAACCTGTCTGTCCAAGGTGCTGAAAAGACACATGTCCGATTGTTGAAAAGGGCTCTGCATACGTTTAGCATTCCCAGAATTATTAAAAAATAGGTACAGAGTAGCTAAGAATGCTTTTCCCTACACAGAGTCAAGAATGTTGAACAACTTGGGTGGGGCTTATCTCTGACAAATGGCATCATATGGTGCTGGTTGTTTGAAGCCAAAGTGTGTGAAACCAGATGATGAGTGGTGCTCATTACAAGGGAATACAGTTTATAAATCAAAGTGCAAATGTGTCATCCATCTGTTTTTTTTTCCTCTTTCAAGACATGCCCGTGTTCTGCAGGAATTTTATCAATTTGAAAAGCTACCATGCATTGCCATTACAATGCTGTGCAGTTGTTTTGCAGGTGTAATGTTTCCCACTTTCACCAACATAAATTTACATTTCACTTTATGATAAGAATGTGATTTGAAAAATGCATTTTCATACATTTGTACTTTCATTCAACGGTTGCCAGAATGTCAAATAACATAAATGTTAACGTGCTGGTGGCACTAGAGGAAAAGTAAGGGGCGTCACTAGAGTCATTAGTATTCTGGGGGACTATGAATGTCTGTACAGCAACCAAACACCACTGACATCTCTACAGCAACATATATTGCACTGCTGCAGTCAAACGAATGTTTTCTAATAGTTGACAAAAGGGATTGTGCCTATTTACAGCACGTTCGGCTGTTTAATGCTCAGCTGTGTGCACATACTGTTTAGATAAAATGCCAGATTCCTCGGTCCACACTGCAAAGATGAAAGCAAGTCTCTGAAGCAAAATGCTCAAGAGAAACCATAAAGAAAACATGTACATATTCCAAGATTTCTCCTGACCAAACAGAAGAAAATATTTACTTATTGACTTCACTATTGATGTTTGAGAGGGAAATTATCGCCAAGATGCATGACAGAGAAAGTGTGCAGGCACAAATATGTGACCGAACTTCAAACCCCAGCCAGGCCACAGAGGGAGAGACTCTGAGACTCTCTAATTAGCTTTAAGCTGTCCTGATGTGAAGGAATCCACCATCAGACTCACGCAAACATGGCTGCCACTTGTGCACACCTCCGTCTCAGCTTGGAGGTTTAATAACCAGTGTTTTTATTGTGGTCACCAAATATGAAGCTGGCAACAAGCACCGCGTTTGATAGACACCGTGTTGTTCAGACACAACCAAACAGTAGATAACATCCTCAAATTAAGTTCCTTATTAGTGGTGCAATGACAACATTACGACTGATGATCTGATCTGACTTCCCCCTCCCCTGCCACACAGGGAGGCATCATTAAGATTCCAAAATATATATATATACGCTGAGATATATTTATTGTTGCTTGGCTTTTTTCTGATTACTGAGATCATTTTTGTTTCAGGGAGGACAGTCAATCTTCGACCTTTCTCTCGTTTTATCTGTCCCATTTGTGGTACTTAAAGGTATATAAGTAGCATATTAATGAGCGTTTCCACTGTGTTGGTTACTGCCGTGGGTATAATAATCATTCCGCCTTGGGCTCGCTTGAATTTTACATGATGACCAAATGCTAGCAGAAAAATAAAACCATAGAGGTTGAGTTGGGCCCAAGTATAGTCATAAACATCATCACCCAATAGGGGAAACCTTGTTTAATAAAGTATAATAATAGCAATGACAAACAATGCTCTGCCATTAATCCCTGTACAATGGAAGCAGTTTCAGGCCTTAACAGAGCGCTTTTATAGAAATAACAAAGAAAGGGATATTATTTCATTATTATGTCTTAACCATGCTTAACAATTTAGCCACATCATTACAGCGTTGCCCAGGTTACACTGTCACAGTAAAGTATGGCCTCACAAAGAGCCAAGAACTTTTATTGAGCAGATATTAATTGATTTGTCCTGACCTACCCAGACCTGGCCTCCCTGGGCTCAGCTTCCTCAGCGGAGCATTGCCAAGGCTCTGTCCTAACTCTGCATAAAAATAAATGAGAAGCTATGGGGCTAGTCTCTAAAGCCAAAGGATATTGTTCGATTTCACGTCAGCCCTCCAGGAGGCAATTTAAACAACCCAGCATGCTAATCAACCTGGTATAAAAGGCACTTCTGGAGGGTAGCCCATTCTTCTTTCTCTCCTGCTCTCTTCTATTGCAACAAGGCCAAAGGGACATAAACAATCCAAGGGGAAAGTGTAATAGGGCCTGTATCTGAAGGAATAGCACTCTCCGGTGTAATGTAACTATGTGATGTTGCAAAGGAAACAATGGTTCGTGCATTAAAGGGCATGCCCTGGCCGGTTGTACAGCATGGGCTGGCATGCCACTGTTGTTTTTCAGAATCCAGGGAAACCTCAAAATGCCCTTCTGCTGTAACAATTCTCGGAGAGGTGATGCTTATATTTAAAAAAAATTGTTAGCATGGAAAAACAAAGCACGACTCAACTGGAAAACTCTGAATAATAATCTGAACCAGTGGAGGAACACCGAGACCCTCGGCTGAAGAGGCAGCGCCCCGCTCCCCACAAATAATTCAATACTCTAATATACCCCTGGTATTTGTTGTGGCCACAGAAATACGATAGTGTTCATTCTCTGCTTGTGCCCTGAACCCACAGGTCAGGTGGTAGCAGATCACAGACTTCTCTGTGACTCAGAGGTTAAACTAATCATGAATGACTTTCTCACATGGCCCAACCAGCGCCCTGAGAAATCTACACCGGCTTGTGGATGAACCTGCTTTTCATGCATTTACATCACCGATCAGCTCCTGAAGCACCAGTGTGCTCCTCAGTGAATTCACCTTTAGGTATGCAGACCTATAGAACAGTCATTACCTTAATAAATTTGTTGTAACTGACAATTTAGTAGACCCATTGAACTTAGGAGCACAGAAAATCTCTCTGAATATTTTGTATAATATCTTTGAACATTACTCAGACCCAGAACTTGCTCTATAATTCACTTATTCTCAAGGCACTATTAAAAGGTTAACATTTGTTTTGCAAAGCCACATGTCGTTGGTATATTTTTCTGCTGCTTGTTTGTGTAGCCTGCCTTTATAGAACCCAGTGTCCTTCAACCATATCAGTACTGAGGTCTTATAAAGAACTAATTTCTCACTTCCAAGCTTAAAAATCACCCTGCGAACAGAAGGAAAGGCTGATAAACACTGCCCCCTATTGATACAAAAATGGTCTTACAGTTTCTTTTAAAATCAACTGATGCAGTTGAAGTCAATGCTGTTTTTCAAGTATATGTGAAGGTTACAGATTTGCAGGACTAAGCTGTCCAACACAAGTTTATTAGTTTATTTTTTTTCTCATTTTCATACTTGTATACCACATTTAATTTTCTCTTGATACATAACAGCCTTCTATTCTATTTACTGCTCTGCTTTCAAATGAACACAGAAGACATACAATAAATCTTAACAAATACTATCTTACTGGTACAATTATCCCACTAACATATTTAAAATACAAGAACTACCAGCTGGGGTCCCCGGGGACTTCAAAATAAACTTTTTTATGAGGCAACCATCATAGCAAAATGTTAATTTATTTCTGTTCACACCATTATCAGTTTGAAAAAAAGAGTTATTTTAAAAACATTGCAATTTGTTTGGAAATTATATGTAAAAAACAAACAAACAAAAAACAATTATTGTACTTAAAAGCTCATTTACCATCCTGTGATTCTGGTATCATTGTGTAACTTTAAGTAAATGATATTTGCACTACATTTATATGTTAAATGTGGGCAATCGTGAAAAAAAAACAACTCTGATGTTGTTCAAAACTATGTTATACAGATATACAGATATATAGATTTATTACAGCCCAAAGACATCTTGGAGCTGTAAAAAATAAAGCAAACATCATCTAATCTTTGTCCTTGAACAGCCCTTATTCTTGCCTTCTTCATCTACATTACGACTAGAGCACTGAGCAAATTGTTGCTAAACCTGATGTAGTCAAATGCAAAAAAAAACTATGTATGATGGATATGGTTTGTTTTTCAAATTAAAGTGTTTTAGAGAAGCTTGGAGATTCACATTCCAAAGTTTTGTCATGCTCCGTTTATATCAAGAAAAAACATTAAACACTAGAACCACCTCTCAGCATGCCATACATCAACAAACACCAGAAACTACAGTATAGGCCTCAAAATCCTCTTAAAGAATCACCACTTTTGTCGGAGTTCCAGTGAAAACTGAACATTATGACCTTACAAGGCAGAATTTATGAGTGCTCTACAATGGATCTCTTTCAGGTAAGTGTATCCCTGATTGCAAGGCATTCACATAGAGTGAGGAAAGTAGTCTGGAGTAGAGGCAAGAGAAAGAAGAAGGGAGGGATTTGTGTGCCACACTTTTTATGCATTTCTTTATCACGAGGCGGTGTCAAGGATTTTAAGTTTTCTGGATGGAGTGGAGGAGCTGCTGCACTCTGTGTCATGTGTACACAGAGAAGGTAAACTAGCATAAGGAGGGTAAATGTTAGCACAGGAACTATGCATGTTGGTTTGATGTTAGTTTAGTCAGCGCTCAGAGGTGGTTTAAGGGTTTAGTTAAACGCTAGACTTGATGTTTTATGGTGCGAAAGGTTCTGTTGTAGCTCGTTTACAGAGGAAGCTGAAGACAAGCATGGATGAGGGACAAGATGTGGATTTATTTATCTTCTTGCCTGCGTGGACCCAGGATCCAGGTTTGAACATTTAACATTTCGATCGCTTGTGGTTATATTATGTTGTCTTTTTTTAGGCCTTTATAAGAGTTTTTAAAACAAACACATTTTGTGCAAGTGCAAAAACCTCCAGAAAGATTATGATCTAGTAAGAAATATTTGCATAAATTAATTCTCGTCTCCAACAACTGAAAGGAGTCATTTTTAGGTGACAAACCAGTGATGCTTGGAGAAGAGGTGTAAGTGGTTAGCCACAGTGAGATTTATGTTAAACTGTTGTGATGTGACTCACTGTGTGACAGTCTGCGGAAAGAACATGCATGAAGGTGGGCCAGTGCAGAAGCTGACTAGAGGAAAAGTTGTCTCTTACCAGATGCACAAGACTGCTACCTCATATTTTTTTTAGAATCAACAGGAACCATGCTGTTCCTGCAGTAGAAATCAGGGTAGCACCATGAAAGTGGTTATACAAGTAATTTTTAGTCATGACACACTATGTTAGTCACATCTTCAAAAACAGGATACAAACATGTAATTTGACAGTCAAAAACAACATTAAATTGTGAAATTATGCATACAAACATCAGCAAAACGTAAATAAAAACAAAAAACAAAACGTAGCTACAGCTTAGTATATGGTAATCTCACTTAATTAAAAGAACCCTGAGTTCACATCAATTTAAATAATTATTCCAGCAAATGTTTAAAAAACTAGCAAAAACAAGCTCAGATTCTACACATACATTGTCATTTTTTATGACTTTATGTAATTAACAGACATGAAGCAATGCATATATACTTTTTTAGTGAATTTTAAAAGAATGAACTGATGCTCTAGCTCAGTGGTTCTCAACTGGTCCAGCCTCAGGACCCACTATGTCTCTATTAATAGCAGTCGCGACCCAAATTGTTGAAGTTTGCCGTGCCTGTTAACAAATTAAGGTTTATTTGGGTGTAGTCTCAACGCATTTTGATACAACTGGGGAAAATTTTGGCTTATTTTTTGCTCATTTTGGTATTTTTTGACGCTTTTGCCAAGTTTTAGGGCATATTTTGGCCCATTTTGGTTCATTTTTGGCTCGTTTTAGCATAAATTTCTCCAATCAGCTGGCAGAGTCAAATCTAGAAGTTAATCATGGGCAACTACTGGTGTCACCAACACTAAATATCCTGCTATTGAAAGCAAACTGTGTCATAAGAAGCACATCCTTTAAAATACAAGACTTTACACCACTACTTTCTTTGGGGGGGCATGCTTCTGTGACCCTCTCAAAATGGCTTCGCGCCCCGCTTTTGGGTCCCGACCCACCAGTTGAGAACCACTGCTCTAGCTAATTGTAGTTTCGTAAACAAGAAAAATTAGAAACTAGCAACAAGCTTATTACTGTTTTACTGTAGTGCCTCTGTTTGGGCTAAAAGTCACGGCATGTAAGCCGCAATATGAAAGTAATAATTAGACATAGAGCTTCTTGAATAATAAAACATGTCATGTCATCACAAGTGGATACTTTTGCGACCTTTAAAAAAACATTTAAACTAAAACTTCTAAGCAGGAAGACTGAGTAGATTGTTCTGTTAGCATACTGTTGTTGCTGGTTGTAAGGAGACGTTTTATATCACGCCGGACAGAAACTGTTTTCAGTCTGCTGTGATGTAATGTTATTGTCTCCATATCTTTTTACAGTCTCAGAGCAAAGATTTGTCTTTGAACAGTTTCAAACTAGAACTCTTGCATCTCTGTGCTGATCTTATCCCTTTGCTTTCTGCTATATTGTATTTACAGCTTCACTATAATTATCTGCTTCTTTTTTGTATTTTCTCTTTGTAAGAAGGCCTATTCTAAAGTTTTCCTCTGCCCTTCTTTATCCTCACTAAAGCTCTTGTTGGAAACCTTTTCTTCTTCTTTGGGCCACACTGGACTTCATTTTGACCTTCAGCCGCTTCACCTTTGTCTGCCTCTTTCATGCTGCTGTCTGACTCTCTGTTCTGCCTGGTCTTGTCCTTTTCTTCCTGATCTGGTACTGCATGTTCAGTGTCAGGAGAGGGGCTGCTGTTACTGTTGTTTGGTTTTGGTGTTATGGGGCTCTGAGGCTGCTGAGAAGAGTCAGGGGGAAGACTCTTTACCTGATCTATTTCTTCTCGGTCACTCGCACAGTCTGATTCATTGTTATCTTCAGAAACTTTGTTGCTTTCTTGCTGGTCGTCTCCTCCTGGGTGCATTTCTTTTGGCTTTATATTTGGCTCATCTGCTGTTGCTGCACCTTTCTCTCTATTGTCTGATTAATTTTCTTCCTTTGAGCTTAATGAGTCAGATCTGCTAGCATTTTTCTCTGCAGTTTCTCTAGTGTCTTTATCCGAGCTGGCATCTTCATCCTGCTCACCAGGCCCATCCTGATGTGCCATGTTTGGAGATTCTTGTGTCAAAAGTGGAATTGGCTGGTCAGCAGGAGGAGAGACATCATTTGCAGGAGCACATGTTGCTTGCTCACTCTCACCTTCCTCTTTCTTGGATTCTAAAACAGAGAATAAACAGAGTAAAAGCAAATCAGTATAAAAAAGCCTATCAGTCTGTCAAGGACTTGAAACAGGATTAAATGATTCAGAGGGAGGTCTGGTTCAACATGAATCAGTCTTACACAATGGAACTTTAAAACTGGGCAAAGTCTTAAAGTAATTAGTCCAGAAAGCAATGCATTGCTTAAAATAAATAAAGTTAATCAAATGTGTCCTCCTCCAGCTTTTAATGTGTGCTCTTATAAATACAGTTTGACTGTCAAGTTGTCAATCCTTATGGGTGACCACTGGCTGAGGTTCATGTTTATTCTTCTATGAAAGAGGAAATACTAAAATGTTGTGAATAAACAATCAGTGATGAAATTGCTGCTGCTGCTGCACTTTTTGTCCTGTGTATCTCATATTGCTAAGGACACTTAAGGAACTGAGTATTATATAAACAGGTTCACAGTGGAAAACCAACCCTATTCTGAATCCAGCTCAAAGAGTGTGTTCTACAAACCTTGCTGTTCAGAAGCAGTGGATGACTGCAGATCAGACTCTGGGTTCTCTTTTTGGTCGCCCGACACATCAGTTGGCTTCCCCGAGTCTGAATGACCACAATCTTCATTCTCTGGAAGTTCACTGTGTGGACCGCCAATAGTGTCTTCTTTGTTATTTTCAGCAACACTCAGAGGACGAGGTGGCACAGTTGGTTTCTTTTTCTCCATGTTCTTTTCTGGACCTGATAAACACCAAAAAAGGATTGTTTAAGAGACTAAACCATACAGAGGATATCTTGGGAGTTGTGGATGAAACTATCCAGTCATTTACAAAATTAACAAACAGCTCTGAAAAATTTGGTTAGTGAATCAGTTGATAGACAGATATTTTAAATATCGCATAAATACTTTAAATCACTAGCAAAGCAAAAGTGAACACTTGGTTGCAGCTTCTCACATGCAATTTGCTGCTTTTTATTTGCACTTGTTTTGTTTTTTAAAGGACTGTTCATTAAACGCTATTGGCGTTTGGAAAACAAGCCGTTTGAAGATGTCAACTTGGGTTTAGAATTTCTTATTGTTTTTTTTTTTACATTTTATAGATAAAACTATTAAATGATTTAAAAAGATGATTAGACCTAAAAATAAGCATTTTTTGCTGCTGTTAAATAAGAGAAGAACCGGTTTTGCCCTCCAAAAAATACAGATAAAAACTGTTTGCGACAGCTGACATTTAATTATTATCAAAGAGCCTGTTATCCAAACTATTTGCAAGCGATTTGCGATCATCAAAAATTATTATATCAAAAATTTTAGAAAAAGTTGTAGACAGTTGGACAGTTTTGTATCTGTGTTGGGTCCACTGAGTCCCCTGCATCCCCCTCTCACTTGTGGAGCGCCTCAGGGATCCCTCTCTGGTCTATTTTCCACAAGTATGGCATTAAATTCCATTTTATGCAGACAATACGCAAATTTACATGCCACTGACACAAAGAAATGCATAGCACCAAACAGCATTTAGAATGTATTGTTGATATAAAGCAATGTATGTCTTTAAACTTCTTCCTTTTAAATGATAAAAAGACAAATCATTGTGTTTGGGCCTAGTGAGGCCTCAGTCAGTGGTGATCTGGGTGCTCCGACACAGCATCTGAAACCTGTTAGTCACAGACCTTGGCATGAGGTTGGACAGTGACCTAAAACTTGATGTTCAGGTTAACTCAGTTGTGAAAACTAGCTTCTTTCAAATTCGCCAATTGGCTAAAGTGAAACCCATTCTTTCCCGGCAGCACTTTGAGATTTTAATCCATGCCTTTATCACTAGTTGCTTAGACTACTGCAATGCACTATATGTAAGGCTCAGTCAGGCGTCACCTGGTCGTCTACAACTTGTCAAAACGCTGCTGCTCGCCTTTTACCTGGCACAAGAAAAGAGAGCACATAACACCCATTTTAAAGTCCTTGCACTGGCTCCCTGTCCATCACTGCATTGATTTTAACATTCTTCTATTTGTTTTTAAATGTCTTCACGGCCTTGCACCACAGTATCTGTCTGACCTTCTTCAGCCCTACAGCCCCGCCCGCTCCCTCAGGTCAGCAGATCAGTCTTTGTTAGTGGTCCCTCAGACTAAAAAGAAACTGAGAGCGGACTGCTCTTTTTCAGTTACAGACCCAATGTTATGGAATGATTTGTCCTTGCACCTCAGACAGGTTGAGTCACCTTCTGATTTTAAGTCAGCTCTTAAAATTCACTTTTTTACTCTGGCTTTTAATTGAGTCACAAATCTGTATTTTGAACTTCTCTTCCCATTTGTCCCAATTATAATTATTGTTGCCTCTGTACTGTTGTTATTGTTGACGTGTACTGCACTTTGGTCAGCTGTGTTGTTTTTAAAGTGCACTGTAAATAAAGTTTGATTGGATTGGATTGGAACATCAGTGTATTTCATTGCTGTAATCAGTTATCTATTGTAAGAAACAAAAATTACCTGCCGCTTCCTGTTTTGCACCGTATTGCTCAAATTTTTCTCTAACACTTCGAACACGTGTCTTGGCAGGGGGTGATTGTGGATCAGGCTGTGTGTTCTCACTCTGGTGGTCTGACACACCAGAAAATGCATCATGAGCCTTCTCAGAATCTGAAAGAGTATCTATTGTGAGAAACAAAAGTTATCCGTCACTTTCTGTTTTTAACAGTGTAGTTTATATTTCTCCATATATTCTCGGTTCTCTAAGGAGTAAATCACAACAAGAAAAATCCACCTGTAGCACTTTTTATACTAGCAATAACTACAAATAGCCTTTTTTGTAACCTTCTTATGGCATCTCATGTAAATTTAAACCATTTTCTGAAAAAATAAATAAAAAAAGGGCAACATTAAACAAAGAATGCTTTCTGGTTCACTTCATAACAGTTTCAGTTTGCAATTCCCTGAAACTGTGTCAGTTATATGCCTCTGTTCTGTACTATGTACACATTATCCACAAAAGCCTGATATATTATATAAACAAGTTCACAGTGGAAAAACCAACCCTATTCTGAATCCAGCTCAAAGAGTGTGTTCTACACACCTTGCTGTTCAGAAGCAGTTGATGTTTGCAGATCAGACTCTGGGTTCTCTTTTTGGTCGTCCGACACACCAGACAAATCATCATTTGTCTTGGTAGAGTCTGGAGGATCGCACTCTTTATTCTCTGGAAGTTGGCTGGGTAGATCGTCATCAGCGTCTTCTTTGTCACTTCCAGCAGAATTCAGAGGTCGAGGTGTCACAGATGGTTTTTCCATGTTCTTTACTGGATCTGATAAACACCCCAAAAAAGATTAGTTAAGAGACTAAACCATACAGAGGATATCTTGGCAGTCGTGAATTAAACAATTGTTTGCATTAACAAGCAGCACTGAAAAATTTGTTAGTCAATTAGTTGGTCAACAGGAATTTAATTAATCCCTTCATTTGATTAATAATTTAAAACATGCATGAAGCAAAAATGAACACTTGGTTCAAGCCTCTCACATGTGATTTGCTGCTTTTTGCCTATTTCTTTTTGTCATTCATTCATTGAACGCTATTTGAGTTTGAAAAACAAGGAGTTTGAGGATGTCAGCTTGGGCTTTGAGTTTCTTATTTTTCATTGACCTTTTTTTGAAAAAAAAAAACAACTATTAAACAATTTTAAAAAAAGATTAGTCTGAAAAAAGGCCTTTTTTGCTGCTGTTAAATAAGCTAAGAATCCGTTTCACCTTCCAAAAAACCCAGATAAAAACTATTTGCAACAACTGACATCTAATTATTATCAAAAAGCTTGTTATCCAAACTGTTTGCAGGTGATTGTCATCAATATATTTCATTACTGTAATCAGTTATCTATTGTAAGAAACAAAAATTACCTGTCGCTTCTTGTTTTGCACCGTATTGCTCAAATTTTTCTCTAACACTTTGAACACGTGTCTTGGCAGGGGGTGATTGTGGATCAGGCTGTGTGTTCTCACTCTGGTGGTCTGACACACCAGGAAATGCATCATGAGCCTTCTCAGAATCTGAAAGAGTATCTATTGTGAGAAACAAAAGTTATCCGTCACTTTCTGTTTTTAACAGTGTAGTTTATATTTCTCCATACATTCTCGGTTCTCTAAGGAGTAAATCACAACAAGAAAAATCCACCTGTAGCACTTTTTATACTAGCAATAATCATGAATAGCCTTTTTTGTAACCTTCTTATGGCATCTCATGTAAATTTAAACCATTTTCTGAAAAAATAAATTTAAAAAAGGGCAACATTAAACAAAGAATGCTTTCTGGTTCACTTCATAACAGTTTCAGTTTGCAATTCCCTGAAATTGTGTCAGTTATATCCCTCTGTTCTGTACTATGTACACATTATCCACAAAAGCCTGATATATTATATAAACAGGTTCACAGTGGAAAAACCAACCCTATTCTAAATCCAGCTCAAAGAGTGTGTTCTACAAACCTTCCTGTTCAGAAGCAGTGGATGTTTGCAGATCAGACTCTGGGTTCTCTTTTTGGTCGTCCGACACACCAGACAAATCATCATTTGTCTTGGTAGAGTCTGGAGGATCGCACTCTTTATTCTCTGGAAGTTGGCTGGGTGGATCGTCATCAGCGTCTTCTTTGTCACTTCCAGCAGAATTCAGAGGTCGAGGCGTCACAGATGATTTTTCCATGTTCTTTACTGGATCTGATAAACACCCCAAAAAAGATTAGTTAAGAGACTAAACCATACAGAGGATATCTTGGCAGTCGTGAATTAAACAATTGTTTGCATTAACAAGCAGCACTGAAAAATTTGTTAGTCAATTAGTTGGTCAACAGGAATTTAATTAATCCCTTCATTTGATTAATAATGTAAAACATGCATGAAGCAAAAATGAACACTTGGTTCAAGCCTCTCACATGTGATTTGCTGCTTTTTGCCTATTTCTTTTTGTCATTCATTCATTGAATGCTATTTGAGTTTGAAAAACAAGGAGTTTGAGGATGTCAGCTTGGGCTTTGAGTTTCTTATTTTTATTGACCTTTTTAAAAAAAAAAACTATTAAACAATTTTAAAAAAAGATTAGTCTGAAAAAAGGCCTTTTTTGCTGCTGTTAAATAAGCTAAGAATCTGTTTCACCTTCCAAAAAACCCAGATAAAAACTATTTGCAACAACTGACATTTAATTATTATCAAAACCTTGTTATCCAAACTGTTTGCAGGTGATTGTCATCAATATATTTCATTACTGTAATCAGTTATCTATTGTAAGAAACAAAAATTACCTGTCGCTTCTTGTTTTGCACCGTATTGCTCAAATTTGTCTCTAACACTTTGAACACGTGTCTTGGCAGGGGGTGATTGTGGATCAGGCTGTGTGTTCTCACTCTGGTGGTCTGACACACCAGGAAATGCATCATGAGCCTTCTCAGAATCTGAAAGAGTATCTATTGTGAGAAACAAAAGTTATCCGTCACTTTCTGTTTTTAACAGTGTAGTTTATATTTCTCCATACATTCTCGGTTCTCTAAGGAGTAAATCACAACAAGGAAAATCCACCTGTAGCTCTTTTTATACTAGCAATAATCACGAATAGCCTTTTTTGTAACCTTCTTATGGCATCTCATGTAAATTTAAACCATTTTCTGAAAAAATAAACAAATAAAGGGCAACATTAAACAAAGAATGCTTTCTGGTTCACTTCATAACAGTTTCAGTTTGCAATTCCCTGAAATTGTGTCAATTATATCCCTCAAAAGCCTGATATATTATATAAACAGGTTCACAGTGGAAAACCAACCCTATTCTGAATCCAGCTCAAAGAGTGTGTTCTACAAACCTTGCTGTTCAGAAGCAGTTGATGTTTGCAGATCAGACTCTGGGTTCTCTTTTTGGTCGTCCGACACATCAGTTGGCTTCTCTGAGTCTGAATGACCACAATCTTCATTCTCTGGAAGTTCACTGTGTGGACCGCCAATAGTGTCTTCTTTGTTATTTTCAGCAACACTCAGAGGACGAGGAGTTGGTTTTTCTTTCTCCATGTTCTTTTCTGGACCTGATAAACACCAAAAAGTTTTTTTTTAAGAGACTAAACCATACAGAGGATATCTTGGGAGTTGTGGATGAAACTATCAAGTTATGCGCATTAACAAGCAGCAGTAAGTGAATCACTTGATCAATAAATATTTAATCAATCCCTTCATTTGATTAATATCTTAAATCACTCACAAAGCAAAAGCAAACACTAGGTTGCAGCTTCTCATGTGAATTGCTTGCTTTCGTTTGCATTTGTTTTGTTCTTTAAAAGACTATTTATTGAACTTGACTGGACTTTGGAAAACAAGCAGTTTGAAGATATATACGTACCGCATACAAAACACCCCTAAAAATAAAAATATAAGCCACAGATATAGTCACAGTCCATTGTCTTGGATATATATGTGACCTTTAAATGGCAAAGGGAGAAAAATAAAAAGATTTGTTGATGTTTTATGGTAATAAAAATAATAACACCAATAACACCACCACCACCACCACCAACATAATAATAATAATAATAATAATAATAATAATAATAATAACAATGATAATAACAACATAGAAGTAAATTATTTCCGTTTAAAGATTTTTTTCCCCACTAACTATCAGGGTTTCTGCCTTCATTTTTCTCCGTCCATCTCTTTTGTGCTGCTGTCTGACTCTCTGTTCTGCCTGGTCTTGTCCTTTTCTTCCTGTTTTGGGACTGAATGCAGTGTCAGGAGACTCCAGAAAGGCGTTGGTGTTGCTGTTGCTGGTTCTGGTGTCATGGGGCTGTGTGGCTGCTAAGAACAGTCTAAAGCAGAATAGTTCCCTTGTCTATCTCTTACTGCTAACCTACATCATCAGATTCATTAGTTATCTATCTATCATTATTTATCTTTCTTGCTGGTGTCTTCTTCTAACTGCGTTTCTCTCTGTGCCCGCTTAGAATTTTGGTCCTTTACTGCTGTTTCTTTACCTGTCTCGTCATTTAGGTCTTCAGATTGTTTCCCTTCCTCCGGTTCTCTCCATTAAAATAAGCAATACATGAAATTGAATTTAGCCCCTCTTCCAGCTTGTAAGAAAACTAAGAAGCATTATCGTCATTCCTTAAGGGTGACCACTGGCAGAGGCTAATCTTTTTCTTTTGTGAGCCAAGAAATACTGAAATATCATGAATGAACAGTCAATATGATATTCCTATTGCTGCAATATCATATCACATATTAAAAAGGACGCATAATCTCGTCCGGCAGCGCTGTACTCTGACCACACACCAACTCTGAAAGCGAGCTGCCCCACACTTCAGGACATATTTATTTTGCATTGGGGTTTATAAGCTAGTACCTCACTTTCACACCTCCCTGTTGTACTGTACAGTGAAAAGTCTATATATGTTGAGCATACATCATCAAAAAGCACAACTATGAAAAACTAGCAAAACCATTTCTATATTGGCAATTGAAATTCTTATTTTGAGAGATTAACTTGCCCAATGTCATCTGAACAAGATACAAAGTCATTCCAATGTGATTCATTCATTCATTAATAGAAAATATGATAAACATAATTTAAATGGCATTTCTTCAAAGGAATGACACTATTTCATAAAGGCACGTTCATTAGACAAGAGAAAATGCACCAATTAAAGTACTGATAAAAGCAGTATATACTTAATATGACAAACTGTCTCACATTTGCCAACGCAATATTGAAAACTATATTTTATTATTTCATGTTCGGATCTGTCTTCCTGACTGTTTTACTATAACCAAATCCAGCTCAAATTGTGTATTTTACAAACCTGGCTTGTCAAAAGCAGTGGGTGATTGCAGATCGGACTTTTTGTTCTCACTTTGGTCGTCCGACACACCGGATAAATCACTGGCCAAGTCTGAAGGACCACGCTCTTTCTCTGCAGGTTCTTCGAGTTCTTCGACATCAACATCTCTTTTGCCGTTTTCAGTAGGATCCAGAGGGCGAGGTGTCTCAGTTTGTTTCTCTTTGTTCATTTTTGAAGCTGATACACACAGAAAAAAAAAATCTTCAAGAGACTAACCCATACAGAGAATATCTTGGGAGTTGTGAATGAAACAATCGAGTCATTAGCATTAACAAGTTGTACTGAAAAAATAATCAGTTTTGCAAATCAGTTGATCGTCAGAATTTTTTTTAAAATTACTTAATTTGATGTGAAGTTTACATCATGCACAAAGCAAAAATCAACATTTGGCTCCAGATTTTCACATGCAACAGTTTTAAAGGACTGTCCATTAAATTGAAATGATTAGTCCTGAAAATAAACATTTCTTGTCGCTTGTAAAATAAGCTAAGAATCTGCTGTATCTTCCCAAAAAACACTGATTAAAACAATTTGCGGCAGCTGACATTTAATTTCCCAAAAAGTTTTTGATCCAAAGTATTTGAGGGTGATTGTCTATCATCATCATCATGAGTATCATGATGAGTAAATATACTACCATGAGTATATTTCCCTGCTGTGATCAGTCAACTAATGTAAGAAACAACAATTACCTGGCGCTTCCGGTTTTTCAAAGTTTGACTCAAATTTCCCTATAAGATTTTGGACATTTCCTGTCGGGAGTAAATCACAGCTGAAAAAAGACTAATCTGTAGCCCTAATTACACAATGCATCAATAATTATCTGAATAACTTTTGTTAATGTAAAAACCTTATGGCATCTAACGAAAATTCAAACCATTTACTGTCTTAAAAAAACTAAAAACAAAACATAATTGCTGGTTTAGTTTATAACAGTTTCAGTTCAGTTCAGGACTTATGCAATTACCTGAAATACTGTCAATTATGCCCCTCAAAAATAAAGAGAGGAAATTCAACATATAGTATCACATTATTTCTGTGCAAAATCATTGTTCCACTAACTGCAGGATAGACTTTTTAAAATCAATAACAACAGTTGCCACATAACAATCAGAAAGAAAATAACTTCCTGTATGGCTCGTTCGCCATTATTAAACAGATCCTTTTTGCTACTGATTTTGCGATAAACCCAGGTTTGCTGCTGTTGTAACACAAGCATTTTACATTTTACTCTACAGTAAATAGTTCTGATAAATCTGCCTAGAGCTTAAAGCTGGAGCAGAAAACACCCTAAATGAGAGAACATGTCAATCAGCAGCATTTACCTCGTCTGTTGTCCTGGTCTGAGTCTGTGTCTTCTGTGTGGTTGTTCTGAGAGATAATATCACCTTGGGTCAAGTAGCGAAGTGGCTGTTTAGAGGCTAATGTTGATTCTCTGTGAAGAAGACGTTTACGTTCTTCATCCTGAGCTCCTCTGTGTTCTGACCCTGAAACAGATTGAAATAAAAACTAGAATATAACTAACTATTAAAACAGAAAGAGAACTTAGACAAAAGAAATAAAGAAATGTTATTTAATGTAACATCTTATAAAAAACAGTCTAATAAAGGGAAGTGTGTATTGGTAATAACAATTTGACAAACTTTTAAGCAACACCTAAATATTCAACTGTTTTCTCCCTTCAATAGTACTTAAACAATCTGGTAATTAAGCGTTTAACACACTTAGAAAGAAAAATAAACCACTGACAAGTTCCACCTTCTCAATTGTGTAAATTTCTTGTGTCAAAAAATACATATTAGATATACAGTAATAACAAATTGTTGTAAACGATTTTTAATGATTTACAGTTCGGGTCTGTTTGTTACACAAAGCAAGTAAAACTGAGGAGGTGTCCTTTAGCAATCTCAAATAATTATGGTTGATTTTTTTCATTATTTTCTCACAATTTGTCACAAACTTTTGTTTTTGCAGCCATACTGTGTATTTAAGACTGATCACTGAAAGAATAAAGCATCATACCTTGAGTTTCACCAGGAGGTGACTCTTGTTTTTCCACATCAGCCCTCTTTTCTGTTGCAAAGCATGCTGCAATCAAAAAGGATAGAAGAAGAATCAAGCAATATGATTGAGATTCATTCTGTGAAGAGTGAAGATCAGTCAATAATACCAGTAGCTCGTTCATTGATACTGCACATAAATAGCTTTCTGTACAAACTCTTGGCAGAGCTTTTGATCCCTAAATAACAAAGAACCTTGCCTCCCGAAGAATTTATCCTATTTAGACAGCCGTTACCCATAGCTTACAGAATACATGGACATCAGAGAATCTATATCCTGTATGTATCACTTCTAGTGCCCAAAAAATAAAAATGTTAAGATCCATTTTTTGTAACCATACCTTTTTTCTTTAGTTTGCACAACGCTACAAGAATTGCAAGAATTACGGCACAGGCAACGCCAACACAAAGGCCGACAATCAGGCCAGCAGAACCTGCATCTGCAGAGAAACAAAAAAATCTAAATACAGCAACTTCTGTAGCAGCCACACACATGTGAAATACTCACACATTATTAAAACACGGGACACTCAAGTCTACATTTTTCAATTCTGCATTCACTCTTGATAATATAACAAAGGTACAAATGGATATACTAATTATGCAAAATAAATGCATTGTCCCACATCATTTGTCTGCTATGGTTATATCTGCAGCAATGTTACCACAAGAAAGAAAAAACTCAGCATGTTTGAGATTCCTTTGCCACATTCAGTTTGACTGTTAGTGCAGCAGTGCAGGCATCTCTTTAATTCGACTCATGGCCTTTGGTGGGTAAAGCAGTAGCAGCAATATTCTACGTAAAAAATAGTTTCTAAAAGCACATTTTGCTTGAAATGTCATATTCCATGATATAAATTATAAACACGCATTAGAGCTGATGTAGTAAGTATAATCATACCAGGGTAACACTCCTTTGCAGTGAATGTAGTCCATTCTTTAGTCAGTGGGTTGCTCACAGTACAGTTGTATACTTCATCATCATGCTTGTCCCCGAGAGATATTGTTAACTTTTCACCAAGCTGCACGTTTCCACGCGAGCTCCACTCAAACTTCGTTAAGGACGGAGACTGTCTGGGTTCTACAGAGCACTTCAATGTGGCCTGGTTTCCAGATTTGATGGAGCTGCTGCCATTGTTCATCTCGCAGGATATGGTAGGCTGGGCTACTCTGTCTATAAGGAATACACAAATAAAACCAAACATATGAATACAAACCAAAAATAATAAATAAATTATTACCTTATCGAACATGGATTTACATACATCGATCAGCCACAACATTATGACCACTGACAGGTGAAGTGAATAACATTGATCATATTGCTACTATGTGCTGTTCTGCTGGAAAATCTTGGATTTTGACATCTGTGTTGATAAGACTTAGACACTCAAATAATCATTGTCCCACAATAAGCACACTCCCTCATGCTAATGGAAATCCCAGTCTACACCTGCAGGAAAACACACCCCACCACATGGAAAAAAACATCAAACAATCAGGAACATGTTGAGGAACATGACAATGGCCCAACATGTTGGTTTGACCTCCAAACTTCCTACACCCCATTCTGATCAAGCATCAACAGGATGCAGTGGAACAAGTTTGATTGACAGAGGCCCCACTGCACAAGCCACAGTACTCAAAGGATCCAGTGTCAACGTCCTGGTTCCAGACCCCATAGGACACCCTGAGAGGTCCTCTTGTCCATGACCAATGGTTTACAGCATTTCTGATCACATAAGGGGGACCAAGCAGGTGGTCATAATGTTAAGCCTGATCGGTGTATGTCTTATCTAATACTTAGCATGGTTTAGGGTATTAAGGAGCATGAAGGGCTTGTCTGAAAGAGAAAGATAGTGAATGAATTATAGTTATACAATAAAAGATATTTGACAAACACAAACTTAAACATATTTAAATAAAAGAAATACAAAAACTAAAAGAGATTATCATATCATGATTAGTTCCAGCTCGAAAACTACTTACATCACTGCAAAATGCTGCTGGCAAAACCTACTACTATTACACGACGTGACATGAACGCCCAAACTTTTTACTGCTATTATGAAGAGTCACATTAATTTCCACTTTGGCACTAAACGTAATTGTATACTGTCCCCAGCTGTGTCACTACAAGGCCAATATGCTCAGAAGAGCAAAGTATCTTTCTTATACTGATACGCCAGCAAATTGGTGATATATTAAGTAATAAACAAGTTTCATTAGCATTATCCACTGTTGGGAGTGGCAGGAGAAACACTATAGTCTTTTACCATGTTACATTTCAGTACTTAAACAACAGAGTAAAAAAACATATCAAGCACAAATTAAATTCTTGCCTTCAAAATCTTGTAGCATTATACTGTCCAGATTTAGGTAATGCAGTCCAGTGATTCCCACCCCACAAGTTAAGTGTAAAATAATTGTTGCGCTGTCAGGTGAGCTGAGTGAGTGAAAAAGTACATTATTTACCTCATATATTAAATAAAGCATAATTAGTAAGTAGAGTACTATTACCTCATACTTAAAGGTTTTACTTTATATGAGTGAGTCAATCTTTTTTTAAATCAATTACCAGAAAAAAACAACTCTTCATCGTAAAAAGAAGCTCCTACAAAGTGGTAGAAATTGAATTAATAATTAATCACGTGCATTCACAAAGTCACTGCCCATTGTGTCAAGTGTAGAATAAATGTAGGCATCTTTGCAACAGATCAGTTCTGACTTTGTGGAAATATCTTTAACAGCCTTGCACATCTGACTGCTGCAATTTCCTCCCATTCTTCGTTGCTTGAGCTCATAACTTGCCAAAAATTCCGAACCATCTACTTCTGACAAGTCGGCAGCAGGTTTTCCTCCACAGTTACTGTGTTTTTTTTTTTTAACTGCATTTATTTTCCATCTACCTTTACAAACCTTCCAAGGCCAGCTCTATGCTTCATGTTAAGTGTTTCTGCTGCTCTGCGGTGTTTGGTTTGGCTGATGCAATAAACAGCATTTCATTTGATATTCAGAGAGCTTGTATATTTTTTTTGTCTCCTCAGAACATAAGACCTTCATTTGTTTCACAGTCTCGAGCCTCCTGGCAAACACTAGCATGTAAGTGTTTTAGCAGCAAACTTTTTGACACTTTATGGTAATGTTTTAACTGTAAAGCAACCGTCTCCTGTATGCACAAGGTCTCCTATTGCAGGCAGTGAGTTTTGACAAAAAAGAGACAGGTTTGTGTTGAGCAGTGTCAAAAAACATTAAATAACCTTTGCAATGGAAAGCTGTAAAACCAAAAATCATGAAAGATCCAGCATTTGGCAGTTGTAGTTGTGTAAACTACTACAGAGCTAGTCTGTTTTTTGAGTTTTTCTATCAATACATGAGTTGCTCTAAGGCCACAGACTGAAGCTGCCATAGCAACATGTACATTTCCTGCTTCAAAGAGTCGGTAACAATATTTGACTGTTAAAAAAAACTTACCTATGACCTCCAATTTAAAGGATGAACGTTTCAATTCTTTTTTAACGAATACTTCCAATGCATACGCTCCGCTGTCTTCATATCTGAGGTTTGAGATGCTGAGCTCTGCAGAATGCCAATCAAGAGTGATCCTGCTTTCAAATGCACCATACACATGTTCCTCGTTACTGTTGAATTCTACCACTTTGTTTCCATTGTGCTTCCACAGAATGTCATTCGGGGTGGCCGTGAGTCCTGGGTCCAATGTGACTGTCTGCCCAAGCAGTGCATATTTTGTAGACTGTCCAGCAACTAGAGACAAAAAACAAACAAGAAACACGCAAAATAACATTGTGTCAGGTGTCAGTATATTACAGAGTACTGTAGGGTGTGGTGGCCATTCTATAGCAAAACCTTAGTAATAAACAGAACACCAAGGTGCCAGTTAAATAGGTACACTTGTAGAATCTAATATAATCCAGTACAAATATATTTAGAATAAATCCTATGTAAGCGATTCTGATTGCAAATAAATCTCTGATTATTTTTGAGACTGTAATTAGTAATGGTGGTATGCTGTCCTGGAATATAAACAGGTCTTAGCATCCACAATGTGTTAATTGAGGCTGGCAAAATAAATGAAATACCTTTCAATGATTGAATAATTAGAGGTCTTGCACAAACTCACAACAAACTCAAGATGTACTTATTTTTTCTCCAGTTTTCAATTAAAGTTGAAATGGAAACACAATAGAGTATAAATCTTGACGCCGATAAAAACACGTGGTCAAACTTGAACAATGGACTGGAGGTACTATGTCTGACTCTTCCTTCCTCCTTCCTGAACTGAAGCTTAAAAAACTGCAGTTATTGCAAACAAAATCATAATGCCTGTCAGAAAAATGAAAATTAGACATTTATCCCAAATTTTTTCAGCCCTACCAGTCACCAAAGAATTATAATCTACCAGAATAAAAGACCTCCACAACTTGTGGGCATCTTGATGCCAATAAAGCAAACTCAATGAAGACCATTAATTTCCAATTAAAAAACTCCAGAAAAGGCAGCAGTATGGATCAAATGTAAAGATTTTCTCTTAAATGTCAATATAATTCAGGTCAACATTGCAAAACTTACATAAACTACAGAGTCATAATCATCATAAAACACCTCTGTGACGCTCAGTGATCATTATTCTAACATAAACACAATGACATAATTGTAGAGCTGTTGTATTATTTCAGTGTAACAACAGGTGTAAAGTATACCGCGTTCCAAATTATTATGCAAATGATGTTTTTCTTTGATTTTCCTAAATAGTCAGTGCAAATGACAGCCAGCATAATTTTCAAGTCATCAACACTTCGAGTATAATTCAAATGTTACTGAACAAACCTCACAATGATAACGGTATTTTTTTCAAAAAATAAAAACTTAAAATGCACTGTTCCAAATTATTACGACAGAGTTCCCAAACATTTCATAGGTTGTTAAGAACTGAAAATGGTCATTTGTTGAATTCGCAGCATTAGGAGGTCATATTTACTGAGATTAAAAAGCTATTTCAATCAAAAACATCTCAGCAGGTTAAGTTACATTTTAAAATAGGACCCCTTATTTGATAGCAGCTTCACAATTCTTGTATCCATTGAACTTGGCAGTTTTTAGAGAGTTCCTGCTTGAATTTCTTTGCAGGATGTCAGAATAGCTTCCCACAGCTGCTGTTTGGATGTGAACTGCCTCCGAACCTCATAGATCTCTTAAGGATGCTCCAAAGGTTCTCAATAGGGCTGAGGTACTCTCCTTTTATGCCCATAGCAGCCAATGATGCAGAGGTATTCCTTGCAGCATGAGATGGTGCATTGTCATGCATGAAGGTGATTTTGTAATGAAAAGCACGGTTCTTCTTTTTGTACCATGGAAGAAAGTGGACAGTCAGAAACTCCACATTCTTTTCAGAGGTCATATTCACACCTTCAAGGACCCTAAAGGGGCCGACCAGCTCTCTCCGCATGATTCCAGCCCGAAACATGACTCTGCCACCTCCTTGCTGACGTTGCAGCCTTGTTGGGATATGGTGGCCGTACACCAACCATCCACTACTCCACCAATCTGGACCGTTCAGGGTTGCATGGCACTCATCAGTGAACAAGACTGTTTCAGAATTAGTCTTTATGTATTTCTTGGCCCACTGCGGCCGTTTCTGCTTGTGAGCATTGGTTCGCAGTGGCTGAATAGAAGGTTTACGCATAACTGCAAGCCTCTGGAGGATCCTACACCTTGATGTTCACGGGACTCCAGAGGCACCAGCAGCTTCAAATACCGTTTGCTGCTTTGTAATGGCATTTTAGCAGCTGCTCTCTTAATCTCATGTATTTGTCTGGCAGAGACTTTCCTCATTGTACCTTTATCCGCACGAACCTGTGTGTGCTCTGAATCAGCCTCAAATCTCATAACAGCACGATGATCACGCTTAAGTTTTCATGAAATATCTGGTTTTCATACCTTGTCCAAAGCATTCAACTATTTCATGCTTTTCGTCAACAGAGAGAGATCCTTTTTCTTTGCCATACTGCTTGAAAATGGTGGTCTGTTTATTAATGTGGAACGTCCTTCTTTAGCAGCTTTTCCTTTAATTGGGCTAACCTGGCAAACTAATTATTACAAGTGCCTGAGATTGATTTCAGTGATCCAAAGAGCCCTGAGACACAATACCGTCCATGAGTTTAATTGAAAACCAAAAAATGTAATCTTCATGACAGTTACATACAATTTGCATCATAATTTGGAGCGCAGTGCAAAGTAAATTAAAAATACTATTTTCAACTGTATTCCTGGTTATTCCCTTACTGTCAAAGATTTGTGGTTTTAAGAGAAAACTAGAAAACAGATTTTAGAAGTCAGTGCCACTTAATGTGCCACAGACACTTTTGTTTTCCTGCTGTGAGGAAAATAAGAGCTAATTTTGATACAATTGGATAAATTATTAAATTGTGGTGTCTAATGTTGTACCAAAAGTGAACGTCTAATAAAAAAACAACACGTATACAGCATTATTTTACCTGCTCTGTCTCACATTATAACCAATGTAGCTGTTTTTGCCAGTTGAAATAGCTTTAAAAAAAAACAGAAAGTAACTGCAGCTCCTGATTGAAATGCTGCTAGTGCACCAAAATCAATTGATTTCATTCATGAGGGTCATATTTTAAACATTATAGTCCACAGGTAAAAAAAAAAACACAACAGAGAAAGAAACCCATCTGTAAGTCATGTTTCATACAGTCTTAACAAGGATATTAGACATACCAAACACAAAATCCAGAAACAATACTATAAGATTTGCTATAATGTAGTAACTAACGATTAATTTCAATGTCAATCAACCTGCCTGGATTAATCAACTAGTTGTTTGATGTTTAAAAAATGGTGAAAAGGGCTGATCATTGCTTCCCAAAGACCAAGATACCAAATGTTTAGTACACAGTCTAAAGATAATCAGATTACAGTGAGTCTTTTGTTATTTAAAGTATTCAAACTGATCAATTATCAAAAGAGTTAGCGATTAATTTAGTAGTTGCAGCTCTACTGCGACATCTATGACTGGTTACGTTATAAACTAGGACAATGTATTTAGTTAAAAGTACTAGGTTACAAGAAAGTTTTAGACACACAAAACAGCGTAATGACAACAAACAATAAATCATAAAGTCCCGTATATGTGCACGTTAGCACGTTTTGACTGTTTAAACCGGATTACAGCAGGTGTAGAAAGATAAAAAGCTGGGCGTTAATCGTTTTTTTTCTTTTGCCACACACCTGTCCCGACCTGCAAAGGCCAGTTGTTTCCGTGTCCGGACAAAAACAACAAATTTAAAAACATTTAAAAACTTACCTAGACATGAGGTGAGGATACAACAAACCAGGTAGAGTCGACGAATCATCTCGAAAAAGCAGAAAATTCAAAGATACAGCCGCCGCCTCAGGCCTTCATTTACTTTCACTTTGATTTCACAGGTGAAGCAGTTCGAGTTAGCTGTCGTCATTACAGGCAAAGTTTTAAAAAATATTGTTATTAATCCTTCGAACAAGACTGAACTGGCTAAACTCTTGATAGTACCTGAGCTGGAAGCCCAGGAGGAGCTCAGGTGTAGCGAGCCGAAGTCCGCAAGTGAAAGTATTTGGGACATACAGGCCAGAAGTTACCTGAGGTGCTTCTTCTTCGTGGTTTATTAAAAAACAGTGGCTTGCGCACACCTACTGGCGATAAATGTGTATTACACTGTCTCTGTTGCGAAAAATAATGTTAGAAATAAAAACAAAGAAATTGGACGTTTCCGTAGAACCTCTATAATAATTATTTACATTTCATACTTCTAATATATCAGATATAATATATAATGCAATATATACTATAAAATTCATATTCTTTTGTTATAAACAAAGTATCTATGTACTTTGTATTTACACCAATCAGGCATAACATTATGACCACCTGGCTAATACTGTGTTGGTCCCCCTTATGTGCTCAAAAATGCTCTGAACCATTGGACATGGACAAGAGGACCTCTCAGGGTGTCCTATAGGGTCTGGAACCAGGACGTTGGCACCAGATCCTTTGGGTACTCTGGCTTGTGCAGTGGGGCGTCTGTCAATCAAACTTGTTCCACTTCATCCTGTTGATGTTTGATCAAAACGGGGTGTAGGATGTTTGGAGGTCAAACCAACATGTTGGGCCATTGTCTTGTTCCTCAACATGTTCCTGATTGGTTGATGTTTTTTTCCGTGTAGTGGGGTGCATTTTCCTGCATGTGTAGACCAGTGACATTTGGGATTTCCATTTGCATGACGGAGTGTGCTTGTTGTGGAACAGTATTTATTTGGGTGTTTAAGTCTCATCAACATGGATGTCAAAATCCAAGGTTTTCCAGCAGAACACCACATAGTACCAATAAGATCAATGTTATTCACTTCACCTGTCAGTGGTCATAATGTTGTGGCTGATCAGTGTATTTATTATGCACTAAAAGACTGACTAATTTTGTTGCAGATCGCAGTGACAATAATGGTATTCTATTTTATATTCTATTATATTTTAATGTGAAGCTTTACTTTTATTAGTCTGGATCAGTTGTCTTCTTTCTGCCTTTCCTTCCTTATATTTCTAACAGTATCAAACATGCTCTATTGTCTCTTCTAGCTACATGTACCTGGATGCTTTTCTATTTCAAACAGTACATTGTTTCATCCTGTGTGACCAAATCTCAGTCTTAATATTATTATTATCTTGTCTCCACTGTTCCTTCCTGCACACTTCATTTCTCCCACTTTGCATTCTGTAGTACCAGCATCCATCCTTTCCTCTCTTCCTCTCATTGCTTTTGTCACTTTTTCTTCAGTCTCTGCTTGATGATGCTTTTGATTTCTGTCCTGCTGATGTTAACTTTCAAGTCAGTGTGAATACTTTTTGTGGCTTCCTTTGCTGTCTTGTTTGCTATTTCATTTCCTTTGATGTGCGGGTGCTCATAAAAATTTAACTGCAAATCCCATCTTTTGAATTCTGCACCTTGAATGCTGCATTTCTATCAGGACGTCTGGTCTGTTATTGAGTGACTGTTCTGTAAACTGTTGTTTTCAGTGGTCTTGTGTCTTTTATCCACTTATTTCCTAGACTCGGTGAAGCATCAGTGTAGACCTGGAAGTAACATGAATTAGAAATAAGCCTTTAATTCTTTTTCTTCTTTTTAAAATAATTTTAAGTCTATGCATGAGGCCTGACCCGCTACCCAACTCTCATCCCCAACCACCCAACTGTACAATTAAATTGTACTAAAGTGCAAGTCTGGTGCTGCTGCTATAGATTATGTTTTTATTCATATCAAAAAAAGGTTAAACTGTTGCTGCTGTATAATAATATGATACTGCTGAGCTCATTTTGTATCAAGTTTATTTATTGCTTTTAAATTATTGTGGCATTATTGCTTGACAGTGGTATTGTAATTAAGAATGTTAGGTTAGGTTTTTATCCACTAAGCCAAAATGAAAAGACAGAAAAACTGTTTAGAAATTTTTGAAAATGCACATCCCATATAAAAATAAAGTTTTCAAAAGTTGTTTCCTTGTATTTGCTCCTTACAAAGTGGCAGCTCACATAAGCCAACGTGTGCAAATACATTTTTCTTCTCTTTAAACCGATCTTTACTTTCCATGCCTCAGTTCTCAGCAACAGTGAAGTCCTGTTCACAGAATCTGTGTCACTGGCCCTCTGGCGGAGGTGTTATTCTGTGTATGTGTGTGTAGGACTTCATGAGTGTCACGCTGCCATGATGCGACACTCCCATTGGCAAAACACACTCTTCTGTCAACACCGCTCTGTCGACGTCCCAGCACATCACTGTGGAGATGACTTGGTTTTTGTTATCTCTTCCCCCAGTGATGAAAAGTTTGTTGTTGCAGGCAGCAATGGCGCAACTTGCCCTTTCCCCCAGACGGGTCACAAGAGTCCAGGAGTCGGACAGAGGGGAGTAGCAGTACATGGCATGCATGGCGCCACCTGGAACCACAAAGAAAATTGGACCATAGCCATATTAATATATAATACAGCAGCATCCATTTTCACCTAGTCAGTCAGAAACAGATGACTTCATTCTGTAAAACCTCAAATTACTCACAAGTTTTTAGCTGTCTCTCAGACATATGTCTATTTTAATACTAGCAGTCTTGATTATGATGGCACTACTTTTCAACATGGTAGTTGTCTCATTTTGTAAATAAAATCTTTATGTATATTATGGAAAACCACAACCTTACAGTAATGGATCATTTTACTTAAAAAAAAGTAGCAGTACTGCAACATTACAAGTAGAAATATGAATGTTTTCAAGCAAATGTTCACATCTTAAAAGCAAAAGTCTCACAATGAAGAAAAATGGTCCAGAGAATGTTATACTATATTATTCATCAATCATTGCTGACTTACCAACTATATAGATGCAGTTTTTGAAGGTAACTGCATTTGTGCATTTGGTTTCAATGGGAATGGGCGCCCGCAGTTGCCAACAGTCTGTTCCTGGTTCCCAGCACTGAACCTTATCAGTGGCCAGCTTTCCATTTGGCCCACCGCCAATCACATAGATCCATCTGTCAAAGCTTGCAGCAGCAAAGGAGCTCACACCTACAGCAAGGGATGTCGCCTGCAGGGAAAAAAAGGCATCTTAATAAGGTTACTGGAACCAAGACGGTGTAGGGGCATCCCATAAAGTTAAAATAATGAACTGAAAGATGCTAATGTTAATCAGCACCTTTCATAGTCACACAGCAGAGCCAGCTGGCCCATTAGGCAACATAGGCAAATGCCATGGCCTCCAGGGGGCGCCACAAAATCGGGAAAAAATTCACCTTCAATATAATTATATTACAACTAGTTACTACTATTAACTCTTGAAATGGAAAAGCTCACATTTATTCAAATTTAAAGCAATGCCCAATTAATATTACCACAAAACAATGCTATTCAATTTCTTTTGTAAGCGTATGTAAATTGCCCATGGAGGGGACACCATATAAAATCTCACCTAGGACATCACACTGGATAGGGCCAGCTCTGTCACACAGTCATAGTTTATATAAAAACAGTCACTTTGAGGAACTTTTAGTGTAACTATATAGAATTGCATTTACCTGCATCCAGCGATTGTGAAAAGGATCATAGGCCTCCACACTAGCGAGCCTCTGGACTCCATCAAATCCACCCAGTGCGTACACTTTGCCGCCATGAACTGCCATTTTGTGCCTCCAGCGCCCAGTTGACAGAGGCTCGATTTGTATCCACTTGTCCAGGGCGCCATTATATTTCCAAACGTCACGCTGCGTCTCTTTACCTCCTAGAGAAACCGGGAGTATTAGACAAAGCGATCACCTGCCGTGTGGACAGTAGAACACTGATGTGTCACTGTTTAATAATGACTGTGTTGGTGGTTTACACTGCAGTTTGTGATTAAGGATGTAAATTCCCACAGCCTAACTTTAGCTTTCACAGTGTACGTGCTCCTGAGCGGCTAAGTAACCAGAGCTGAGATGTCAGTTCCTGAGTTGGGAAACACCTAAAACCACAGCAACAGTTACTGCAGATGACGTCACACCTTCCTGTTGTTTTGCTCAGCTGTACACTTCTAGATTCACAAATTTAAACAATACAGTTGAACGCCAGAGAAGCCCCCAGAAACACCTACAATAACCTGTCCATGTGATGAAGACAAAAAAAAGAACATTCAGCCAGAGAGCTTATAGAAACCATAACTTGTAAGATATGTAATCATTAGTTGGGGAACAATTTCACTTTCACCTGCACTTTAGGAGAATCAGCTACAAAAACCGTGAATTTGTTCTCTCACCAGATATATACACTTCATTGTGGAAGGTGATGCAAGCGAATTCCACCCATTTTCTGTTTTGGGACTCATCCTCTATCTCTGTCATCGGCAGCCTGGCGACCTCCAGGCGGCTGCGTCTGAGAGGATCCAAACAGGTGACGGTGGAAATAAAGCGCTCATCTTTAGTGCAGCCTCCTATGATCAGGAATACCTCTGACAGAAAGTGCTGCTCACGTGGTTTGGTTCGTTCCGAGACCACCTATAGACAGGTTAAACATAGTAAATAAAAGTATTTAACATCTAAAATGGATAAGCCATATAAAATAGCTACAAACACAACACTAAAACCTACTAATTAACAATAAAGACTGTCCAGTGGTTACTGACCTCCCTGCCAGAGAGGTAAAAGGTTCGGGCCTCTTGCAACAAAGGAAAAACTTCACTGCAGCAGCGTATCAGCTCATCCGACTCCACTTTTTCCACAAAGTATGCTGGCTCCAACAATGGCAGTCGCACGTGTGAAAGCAGCCTGGCCAGCAGTGGGTATCGTTCATCCTGCCGGGCTCTCACCCAGCGCATGACCGCTTCGAAGACACACTCCTCACACTTGACAGCAAGGTCGTCCCTCTGCAGGACATTCTCCAGAGACTCCGCTGGCAGCTCCAGGAAGTCCTGCTGCTGGACCACCTGAGAGAACTGAGTGGTGATATAGTCCTGAGCCCTGGTCCTCAAGGCTGGCAGGGCGTGACTGTCGGCCAGAGTCAGGATCCCAACACAGGTCTCTAGATGCATAGACTTGGTCAGAAAGCCAGCACATGCATCTACCACTCGGAGGAACTAAAAACAAAAGACAAAACAAACATCTGGATTTCCATCAATTTTACCTGAAAAATATTCAAAACTGATGAGCTGAACTGAAATTTCACGAAAACAGACAGCATCGGGACCATAATGGCTGTGATGAGATCCCATTCAAGTGATGAGGCACAAAAACTACATTCCGCTTCCTCTAAAAAAGTACCGTCAAAGGTTCCACTGAAGCTGGTATATAAAAACGCATTCAACAGATTAGATGCAGTGAGTCTTCAGTCTTTCTGTGTTATTAAAACCAAACTCTTTCACTTCACTTCTAAACTTTCTGTGGAAAAGGGGGATTTTGTACGAAAAAGGGATGCAGCTTTGGTAAATTCCCCCTTGACTGAAGTCTCACTTCATACATACATTTTAACACCTTTTTCCCATATGTTAGCCACAGTAAACGGGAGGAATTTGTTCATATTCGCGCCTACCTATCGTTTTGAGGTCACCTTCAAAAGAAATCGTATTTTATCCTTCAACCAACTGCATATTTTACCTCACACAGCACCCAGAATCCTAAACTGACTGCAATTATAACCTCAAACCTTAGGTACTACTAATAAAACACGCTATTAAAGAACAACCAGCTAGAACATCCAAGACTGTTATCAGCAACATTTTGCACTTAAAGAGTATTTCTTTTGTAAAAATAGAAGCACAGCAACACCTGCCTCCTCTGTTGTGCGACACAGCTGTGTAGTTAATTTAAGCCTGTATGGAAAACTGATCCTGAGTGTAAACAACTGGCCAGCTTTCACTTCCCTCTTAAGTTGACTAATTTCTTACCCAATAAGATGTTTGTTCATGTGATGGCGGGGGGTCGGGGGGGGACTGTCTGTAGTGAGACCATAAGAATAATAATAGTAACAATTTAAAGATGTTAAATCCTGTTCTACATTACGGCATAATTATAGAATCTGTCTTCTGAATGAAAACAAAAGGGTTTTTTTCTTATTTTTTATTCTTTATGCTGTTTAATCAGTACCATTGTGCATTTTAAATAAGGTATACCTTTTATGTGTGTTAACTAACTCAACATGCAATTAATTCAAATGTAATTCATATAAACTACAGTAAATAAACTCCTTCTGTTGGGTTACAACTCCATTTTGGTGTTTTTACTTTCACTGAGGAATCTCATGACCATTCATGTGACCACTATGACAAAGAACGGGAACTTTTTGCAAATCTTGTGCTAAAGAACCCCATCAAACACGACTTAATTAAACCAAAATTTCTTCAATAGTTAATATGTGTCTGGAAGATATTTGGCTTACATCCAGTCTTTGGGTTTAAATTAGGCTTTTGAAGTCAGTGACTTCGATTAAAGCACATGTTAACATCAAATCATTGATGTCTTTGGTAATTACATTCCAAATTAACATTCTCACATTTCCCAGAACAAGTTGTTTTTACTTGCAATCAAGGTATTCATGATTGACAAAAAACTCCATGTGCAGCAGGTAATGAATGTGAAAAATAAAAAATCAAGCATGTTTTGGAAGTTTTGTATCAGTTAAGTTGCTTTACCTGAAACTGACTGGCGGCCTCGAGTATTCTCTGGACATTTGAATGTGTGAGCAGGACTTGGCTGGTGTAGGTATACTCCAGGAGGGAGCGCATTGTCCCGCTGTCCAACCCTTTAATTTCCACCCGCTCCTCATGACTCTCCTTGAGACCACTGCAAAACATTGCCCTATACAGAAAAACACTGACTCAGTCAAACCAGCAGTCCCATCACAATAGAGCTACACAATGCTAGATAGTTTTTACCTGAAGTACTGACTGGCAGCAGCGAGAATGGCCCTGTGGCAGTGGAAGTCATGTCCCTGAACACACAGTGTCACATCAGTGAGTTCTCTGTTGACTCGTAGGGTCTCCATCCCTCTCTGCAGCTCCACAGGTAGACCTCCATCTTCCCAACGTAGCTCACTTGCTACTGCTACACTCCCTTTGTCTTCGTTCAGACTGGACTCATCTCCAAGAAGTGACAAGGGACAGTCTGTGGTCCTCTCCAGCGAGTCACTCATCTTTAATAGCAAAAGCTCTTCACAAGCTCAGTTTCCTGCAGAAAAACAGCGTGCAGCTGCATTAGAAGCACCTGCGCTGGTGAAAAAGAAAGACAACAAACCTTTGTGGTTTATGCTTGCAACAGTTCTGCTGCTTTGAGATGTGGATTTGTTTTTTTTCCTGCCCTCTTCATACTTCCTATTCCTGTTCAGTGAGGAACATGCGTATGTAGCAACACTTGCCTCTGAACACTTCCTCTTCTTGTGCTGAGTAAATTTCTCCGAAGTTACCCAATTTTCCTCTTTTCACAGAAGCACAGACGCCAGGACTTCTTCATCAGGCCTCATTAGACTCAGATGACTGCAGATAACCCAGCCAGCTTCTCAACCTGGGTTGGGATGGAAGAAGAAGAAGTTTTTTATCTCAAACACATGCAGCGTGTTTCTGTGAACTCCCTTCTCGTTTGGTGGCCTTACATCACACCGTCATGCTGACATTTGAGTGGGATGGAAGCGATAGTAACTGTGAGAAGCAGGCTTGTGACAAGAAGGCCACCTGTTTGATATCCTGTTTGCCTGATGAGTATTTTATTCTATTTTAATTTGTATTACAATTCGATTTCACAAATCTTATCCTGTTTTACACATGATTGTGTTGCTGCCTGTCTGCTAACATGTACAGTGCAGTGTATGCCTTTTTAAATAAAACAGTGACATATCAACAATTTATATTGTTTAATGTTACTTACATGTATGTATATATACATACACATACAAACACATAAACATGTATGTATAACACATAAAACCATACAATAAAACAATATTTATTTAATATTTATTGATAAAACAATAGAATAGCAATATTGTATTATATATATATATGATACAACATTGCTATTCTATTGCATAGAATAACACATAAATGTATGTATAGTATAACTCATAAGATACACACACGCACACATACATATATATAATACAATATTGCTATTTTATTGTTGTTGTTTTATGTGTTATACCATTGTATTTTTTTCCATTTCTGTATATTGATGCCTATTAATACTGTAAAATAATTTTCATTAAGTGATTGCAATAAATGAATCCTATTAATTATCATTTATACTTATCTATAAATAGTTAGCTCTCACTAATGGAATTGCACTTCTGAATTTCTGGGTTTCCTCAGCACAAACATTTGTTTTTGGTTTCGTCTTTGTATTCATTTCATCCAAATAGTTCTGTATCTGTGTTCCTCTTTGCCTGCCTCTGTGCATCTGTAACATACCATTTTCCCCCCTGGGAGCCATCGCAGTTATATCTATTCTTATCTTAACATTTTTCTCTCTCTCAAACATCTCTGGAAACATAAAACTACACGACAGAATGATAAAGATAGGAAGACAGGCATCGACTATTTTAACTTCCTTTGCTCTACAGTGCAGCTTTGTTCAGCCGGTTAGTTATCTTCTTGTGAATTTCATGGACAGATTACAGTCTTATCTCTTCATTTCTTTAAAAAGAAAAATCACAGCAATAGCGTAGAGGCTAGATCTTAAAATTTGGATAAGAAATGAGGATAAGGATGGCATGTTTGTCTCTTCTCCACTAAGAGGCACTATTGTCTCATTTATCTACTGCACTATTCAAATGTGATCTCAGTGAGTCCAAACTTTCCCTTTTTGCGGAAATATGTCAAACTTGGACCCAAACTGTTTCCTAGCAACACAATTCAGTTGAGGGCACTTTATCTAACAATGCTTATTGCTGAATGAATGCATTCTGCAAATACATTTTTTAATCAAGGCAATGAATAAAACTGAGGACAAAAAAACTTACAGACACAGGGGAGTTGGACACCTGAGCAGAGAGCTTTGCATTATTTCACCCCGCATGACTGATGTAAAATGAGCGTCTTACTGTCCAACAGATTTTGTATCACATTTAATACATTCTGTGTCAAGCCATGTATGTATGCATGAGCCCCTTCTAATAAGAGCTTTTTCTAACCATGGATGTGTTTCTAACCCAGATCTAATCTAGAACAAATTTGCAATGGATCTCTGTTTCTGCAAAATTCCACCACGAGCACACGAACATTTTTTGAGAAGCATAATTAGGTGTTGCAACTTTGGCTATGCAGGAAATATCTCAGACTTCCTCTTAGTGTAACCAAGCTACCTACAGGAAGCATAAACCACTTCAATAAGTATGACAAAGCACAGTCATAGATTTTTGCGAAGGCAGACTAACTAAGAGCTTGATCACAGCTGCTAGGCTATGCAGAGAGCGCACATCTGAAGCAGGTTCAGGATGAGGTATTCCCTGCACTCCCTGTGGAGGGCCAATTTGCTCCTCTGTCTGACTCTACTTGTGCATTATGGTAAGTGCTAGATTTCATTTCTGGATTTTTGGATTCTTGTTGGTGATTATGCTCAGTGAAAATATGGTAGAATATTAGCTACTAAGGTTGCAAACTACATGATCTCATTAAAAAGAACAGAAAAGTGCTATTTTAAAGCAAGGACTAAAAAGCAAAATCATGTGATTGATGCTGTTGAGTGAATTTTAAGTGGAATTTGATTGCTTAATTAGTAAAGCTACTCAGAGCGTGTCAATATTGAATATATTATCAGCATGTAAAAATAAAAGAACAACATCTATTAATAAATATATATATATATCAAACTCAGTGTGTCTAATAAATCTTAAATGCTGTGTGCGCTTTTGGCAACTTATTTTAATAAATTCATAAAATTGCAGTCAGCAGAGACTTCTGAGCTTAAACTCAGTGCTTCACAAATGATAATTCTCCTTTGGTATTCCATCCTTGGAAACAAATTACCTCGTTAATCACTTTCGTGGCAAAACTGCAGTAACTGCTCACTTTCTTTGGGATGAAATCAATTCCCCGTAACAGACCGTGGAAATTTGAAGGTTTAAATTCTTTTCATTGTGCCGCTCAACTTAGAGCCTGATAGAGATACAATGCTGAGACCAAAGTTAGCAACCAAGAAACATGACTGACACTTTAGGTTGCAGTTTTTCAACATCTGTGTTCTGCCTGCTCTTCACTCAGGAGAAGCCAGAGTGCTCACTGAGGCACAGGCTGGGCCTCTGTATCGTGTTGTGGGCTATCCGCTCAGCATCTCCTGCAGGGTGAGTGGCTTCACCAGTGAAACCAACATACAACAATTCGAATATCGTGTTACGAAGCCTGCAAAACCAGGATTCGATGTCAGCATTATCAGCACCAGGGACCCAGATTTTGGCTATGCTATTTATCAAGGTCGTGTGATTAACAAGGAAATCACTCTGAAACACACATCTCCAAACTCAGTCGTGTTTGAGGTAAAAAGCCTGCAGAAAGATGATGAAGGGGACTATGACTGCAGTGTAGTCAACTCAGAATTTGCCTATAATGGAGTCTACAGTGTTAAGACAACTGTTAAAGGTAATCAATCATTATTCTCAGTTTTAGAATCTTTTTGTATTGTATCTGTCATCATGTGTTGTAACATTAAAGGAAAACATCTGACTTTTATCTCTGATGTGGTGCCACAGTGATTGACAACTCCCTGAGCGTTTCATCACCTGACTCCACCTCACTGAGCTTTAACGAGGGGGAAGCTCTCATTCTAACATGCCAAGCCTCCAGTAACACCATCCAGCACACCCATCTCTCTTTTGCCTGGTACCTCCGCAAAGATGGGAATGAAACTGCTCATCCTATCATTTCTCTGGACAGAGACTTCACACTGATCCCAGGGCCAGGGTTTGAAGCGCGTTACCAAGCAGGACTCATAAGTTTAGATAAATGGGGAGAGACCAGTTACAGGCTAAAGGTGGCTCAGCTTGAGGTGTCAGACCAAGGTAAGATCTACTGCCAGGCTCAGGAGTGGATCCAAGACCCTGATCGCTCCTGGTTCTCCATCGCACAGAAGGAAGCTGGGGAAATTACCCTGAAAGTCAAAGCCAGAGGTTAGAAGCAGCAATCATTTATTCAGTAATACTATATTAGCTGGCACATCTTGCTATGTGTCATCACATTCATCTTTCATTTTGCTCTGCACAGTTACTGTTGCTTCTTGACGGGATGTGCGTGACAACTTTTTTGTCTCTGTGGTTTAATGTGTTGACTTGAATAGAGGTGGTGCCAGACACGACGTCTCTGGTGGTGAGAGTGTCGGCCCAGCAGACAACCCTGCAGGAGGGGCAGGAGCTGGTGCTGTCCTGCAACATAGACACACAGAACCTGGAGGAAAGGTTCTTCTCTGTGGCCATTCTACGAGGAAGTGTTGAGGTGGCCCGCATCGGCCCTACAGGTGTTCTGTCTGTCGGGCCAGAGTACAGCAGCAGGGAAAAAGAAGGGGAGCTCAGAGCCACTCGGAGGGGGAGCAGAGATTATCGTCTCATCTTAAAGCCTGTCAGAACCAGCGACAAGGGGGAGTACATTTGCAGAGCATGGCCTCAAAACAGAGGCCATGATGGTGTCTTTACACAGGGAACAGCCCAGGACTCCAGCTCCCTGCTGGTCAGCATCTCAGCTACAGGTCTGTCAAAGTGAGCCCATCCTGTCTGACATACACACAGGCAATTATTCAGGGTTTATTTTAATTGCTTGTACCTTCTTAATTTCATGTCCTGCAAACACAGCATGCAGAAAGTTATTCTGAAAAGTTCAAGGTTTTTTAATCAATGTAAATTTTCTTTTTTTATCTTTTCACACATAGTCATACTGTCTGTTTGTTGCCTTATCTCGTCACAGAAAGTGGGCTCTCAGTCAAAATGCAAGACCCTGTAAATGTAACCGAAGGCGATACGCTGAAGCTCTCCTGTAAAGTGGAGGGGGTTAAAGGTCAGCTTTCTGTCACCTGGCAACACAAATTATCATCCACACCATCGGCGCCGCTCACCAAACTCATCAGTCTGAGTCAGGAGGGTGTTGTGGAGAAAGCGGATGGGTTCACGAGTCGCAAAGTAAGGGCCGTGCGTCCAGCAGCCGACAACTTCATCTTGGAGCTCGATGAGGTCACACCATCTGATTCAGGTGTCTACCAGTGTGATGTGTCTGAGTGGAACACCAATAGCAAGACATACAGCCAGTCAGACACTGCCTCTGTGACAGTGACACCCATAGGTAAGATATGTTCTGTTTGCACAACACAGACTGTTATGCAAATCATTTCAGACAAATGATGAAACATGTATATTATGCAACAGGTTCCTGTCACAAGGGGTTTGATTATTCTATACCAAAATGCCTTATAATTGTTGTGAAATATCTATGGGAAAACACTTCTTTTAGGTTTTGATGAACAAAAGAAAAAGCTAAGACTATGGATTTTAGGCCTGTCAGTTTGTACAAGAATCTATCCAACTATTTTGTCCATACTAAGGCAACTAGTGTCCAGATTGCCATGAAATATAATCTGGATATTCATGGACCCCAGATAATTAACCCAATGCTTTACAATCCCTCTGATCTAAACTGTTTCCGTACCACCAGGTCAAACCTTGGATTTGCACACAAGAAATCTGATTAGAAGCAATTTACTAAGCAAATTTATGCTCCGAGGAGGATGTAGCATTTCCATTTTTAGCAGTGCATAAGCTCCCCTCTTGTACCACATGGAGCATTTAGCTTTAAGTGCGCACATTTCAAAATACAATAGACAGATTGCCATGACAATTCCACTTCGATGCTTCCAAGAGGAAAATTGATATTGATTTTAATCAGCACAAGCTTTGCATTTTTAGCTCAGTCATGACTAAAGCCCTCAGAAAAAAGCTAAGTCTTCAGGATGTTTTGTCTTCTAATGCCCTTGTTGTTGGGTGTAAGCAATTATGATATCCTGGGTTCACTTCCAGAGCTTTAGACTTGAAATTCTAATGGCATCAGTTTGTTGAAATGACACAAAAGTAGACTCTTTGGAGTGTCTCACTGCATAAATTTGCACATGATTAGGGGGGAAATGATTTTCTCAAAGTGCTAAAACTCTTAATGCTTAAAATTATAAACCTTATAAGAAGACAAGTATGCTGACACAAGAATAATCAATATTTAATGAATGAAAGGACATTTTAATATATGTTGATGCTTCAAGTCATTTAACCTTCCTTTAGAGAAATTAGTGATCTTAACAAACGATGTGCAAAACAATGAGAGTAAACAAAACTGAGAGAAAAGCAATTAGTACTTTGGACTTTACTCACATCTCTTTTTTATTTTGAACACTCATGATTGCATGAAAACAGTATAACCACCAACTTCTCCTTTCTTCTTCTCTCCCAGACTCATTGGTGAAGGTGTATCTGGTTAGTCGGAACAACAAAGTGACTGTAGGAGAAAATGTGGACTTGATGTGCCGAGTCAAAGGGCCACGTATGCCAATAACATTGATTTGGAGCCTGCAACGTGATGCCACCAATGTTGATAACATACTGACACTATACCCAGATGGTACCATCAGCTGGTTTGGAAACCAGCACCGCTACCAACTGAAAGTGCAAAAAGGAACAAATGAGGTTGTTCACTATCTGCAAATCATTGGTGCGAGCCACAGGGAGGCAGGGAGCTACCAGTGTATGGTGTCTCTTTTCCTTGAAAATGTGCACAAGAAGCTGCCTCCATCCAATCAGCTTGCTGTGATGGTGCAGAACCCAGGTATTGCTGATATTTGTAATGATACATGCTCTCTTTTGAGCATTTTTGAATGAAAAGTGTGCAGTGCATTTTAGCTGTCCCTTTCTCCTCTCACCAAAAATTCTCCTTTTTTTTAGAGAGCAAGCTTGTTCTGTCCAACAGCCCCACCTTGACAGGAAATATCAACACTGACATAGAAATAAAATGCTCAGTTGTCACAGCATCCTCTCCATCTTCTCTCTATTCTATCACCTGGCTGCTCCAGCAAGAAGCAGAAAATAAGACCATTGTGAGCTCAGACAGGAATGCCTTGGTAACTTTTGGTTCCAAGGTAGAGCTGAGCCACAGACAGCGGATCAGCATGAGGCGTTCTAACGGGCCTAGCTTTGAGTTGAATATTCGCCAGGCTAGAATCTCAGACAAAGGTGCATACATATGTGAGGTGGTGGAGTGGCTACAAGATCCTCATGGTGATTGGTATCAGATCTCCAAAGTGTCCAAAACCACAACGCTATCAATTACTGAGCCTGGTAAATATGTTTATTTTTAATTAGCTACTGAAAATGTTGAATTTATAGAAATCAGCTCATGCCATTAAAAAAATGTTAAAAAAATATTAACACTCAATATGTTACTCTTCTGCCCACTCTCGTTCTCTAGCCAACGACCTTCGCCTAGATATCAATGAGCAGCCACTGGTTGCCAGGGAAGGAGATGAAGTAGAACTGAAATGTGACATCATCTCAGGTGCATCCAGTGCCTCCTTTTTCAAAGTCACTTGGTTCTACACTCTACACAGTTCTTCCGTCATGAATTCCTCCCTGGTCGAGCTGGACCACACAGGCCTGCTGAGTTACCCAGAGAATCAAGCGCTCAGAGGCCTGCAGGGGCGGCTTCGTCTCTTCAGACCCACTCAGAGCAGCTTCTACTTAAGAATTCAGAGGGCTCATGAAGGGGACAGTGGGGCCTACTGGTGCCAGGTGGAGCAATACCAGCTGGATAATGAAGGTCGCTGGCAGCAGAAGGCCTCAGACAGTGCTGGCCCCATCACACTGAGTGTAAATACTGCAGGTATGATTTAATCTAATCATTTTAATAGAGCACTATGCAGACAGCTTAATGTGGTGTGTATTTGCTTCATTTGTGTATTGGTTTGAATGTGCTGGTGGGAAAATTTTTTAACTTTTGGAGAGCCAGGTCATCAGCCTCCTCTTGTGCTTGTGCTCAGTTAAGCTAACTAGCTGCCAGCTGAGCTTTGCATTAACCTTACAGCCATGAGAGTCATATTAATCATCCTCCCACTGTCCAGAGTCATAAATGTCATTCTAAATTGAGGAGTGTGAGCTGCATGGTTGTCTGTCTCTTTGTGTTAACCATGCAATGAAGTGGCAGCCTATCAAGGTTGTACTCTACCTCTTGCCCAGTGTAAGCGGGGATGGGGTTCATCCCCCTGCAACATTCTGCAGGATGAAGTGGTTAAGTTAGTGGATGGATATTTCCCAAAATGCAGCACTTTTATTTACAATTTCATAAAAGTTAGTACATTCACAAAATGATGTGATGGTGTGTATGTTTGCATGCATTTTGCTTGTGGAACGCAACCACACATGTAACTATTTCTCAGCTCTGTGCACTATTTCTGTCTGCACCACCTCTCTCATGGTGTAGTTAATAGTTTGATGACATATGATATCTGTACACTGTAATGTACATCGGTCTTACTTGCTCTCTTTTACTGCATCTTTTAATAATACAGGTTTATGTTGTTGTGTTTTCCATGTCTGCTCTTTGCAGAGACTCCTAATTTCTCCTTTGCCTCAGTTCCCTGATTTCTCCCTTGTCTCTTTGTGTTCCTAGGAATTTTATTAAAGTCCCATTGACTGGTTTACCTTTTTAAACTAAAGTTTAATAAAATGCTTCTTTTTACCTGTGTGCTTTTCCACAGAAAAAAATCTGGCTATTGTAAAGAAAGAAGTGGAGTTGAATCTGACCAGATCTGAGGAATTAACTATCCCATGTCAAATCTCCAAACAATCCAGCAACGAATCCAGATTCCAGGTCACATGGTTTTGGCAGAAAGAAACAGAAACTAAACAACGCCCCATATTCACAGCTTACCGAAACTCTACCCTGCAGGACAGGTTTGGAAAGGATGATCAATTAAGATTTAGCCACCCTGTACCCGGCCAGTTCAGCCTTACAGTCCTGAAGACTGGCCCTGAAAACAGTGGTCTATATTTCTGTGAAGTAGAAGAGTGGCTCCCATCACTGACTCATGGGTGGAGAAAGATTGCAGTGGAAAAGTCAGGGAACTTGACTGTCAGCGTTTTTACAGAAGGTAAGCACATCTTTATATGATAACTTAATCTTTCAGCAAATATCAGAAGCAGAAAATCATATGGAAATATGTTTCACTGTCTTTTTCTTTGTAGGAAATGTTAAAGCCCTGCACGAATCAGGATGCGATTCTAGCACCTGGATAGTCATTACTGTAGTTGTTATCATCATCTCGTTGTTGGTCATACTGATACTGGCGCTGATGATTCGCAAGAGTAAGGTCTCAGGAGGAAAGAAGGCGGGAGAGTCTCTCTGGGTTGAACAGCCTCTGAAATCCAAACCAAGTGAAGAAGACTGAACGTCACACTTGAAGGAGAGGAGAGGAAAATGCACTCCTACTGTATTTTTCATACGCCATGCAATTTATCAAAACATGTTTTAGAATTTAAAGAGTTGTACATATTTCAAAAATTCTTTTATTAATGACTCTTTTTATAATGTTCCATAAAAAAAATGCTCAAATGTTTTACTTTCCGTGAAGCAGGGGATAATTTCTCCTTCATGAATTACTGAAATTCATTACAGCTTTGAAATTAAACAGGCACTTTTCATTTTGCAGCTAAAACTTCTTTGCATAATTGCCAGCTTGTCACTGCCTGCAATGGACAGTTGAGCTAGACAGCAGATCAGCATTGTGGCTGTGCACCTACAAAGAAACATACTCTTATTACTGACAGATTCCTTTTCATGTAGCAACATACTGAGCAGCTGGATACTATGTGTTTGATAGGAAGAAGTCAAAGTGTAGCGTGTCTGTGGGGGCAGCTAAGCTCGAAATGTGGTAAGACTTCAACCTTTTTTCTAAAAGACAGCTATGAATCAAGCAGGAAGTGCGCTGTGGTTCTGCACAGGACAGCTGCAAATGTGATCTGTAAATGTGCTGAACTGTCCTTGCGACATTTGTACAGACAGAGTCATTTTGTGGGTAAGATGGATGCATTCATGTAGTGGTAGTTACAATCTGTTAATGCAAACATTATTTTTTGCTGTCATGACAATTTACTTGCCAAAGCTTCCTCAATGTTTGTGATGATGAGCACACTTCCATTTAAATATGATTCTGGATGCACAGTTTCAATTATACATGAGACATGAAAGATATTTGTGTATTAGTGTGCTTCGGGGACTGTGTGTGTGTTTAGTAGACAGAAAGTTCACATGAAATACAACTCTGGAATTAATGTCTTTGCTGTGGCTCAACTCCAGTATATTTGATATAAAATGAAACAATAACTATGAAATTGAGTGCCATGGCTGTTCAAATCCATAATGATTGAACAATGCACACGTTGCTGTGTTTTCACATCCTGAAGACCAGACTGCAGATCTTCAGGATTTAAAACCTAAAGATAAAAACTTGACAAATCGTGACCAGCAAAGAGATTAAATATCCGTGAGTTGTATGCATCCATCAGTCATTGCTTGTGAATGAGTTGCAACCATTTCAAAATGTTTTGACTATTAATACTAATTATATTCCTATATAATTTTGGTCACTTTAAATTGTGGGAATGTGCACAGCTATGATCCCTGCTCGGTTGGTCTCATGTGGATGTGAGCACCTTCGAAGTAAAGATTACGATGAGCACTTTAACTTGACAGTCCAGTGGGCCAAAATAAAAATGTGTCACTGTACAAATAAACACAGACTGCACTGTATATATTTGCAAATAAATGAAAACGAGAGTCTGAATCTCTGCCATAAGTTACCATGGAGTTTCTGCATTAAAAAAAATGTTACTGGAGAGTAAACAAACCAAAATCGAGATGAATGCAGTGCCTCTCTCTCTCTCTCTCTCTCTCTCTCTCTCTCTCTCTCTCTCTACCTTTCCCTTCCTCCTACCCTCCCTCCCTGTCCTGTCTCCTTTTTTCCTCCCAGCATCAGCCATATCAATGTTTAACACCCCATCTGTGTAAGAGACTGGAGCGGAATCCAGTTCTTGCTTTTACTTTTGAGGAAAGAGGGCTAGACTCCAGATTGCTCCCATACAGAGAGCGACTCTTCTCTGATGACTTTATGCCAGTTATGTACACCTTAAGGTAGAACGTAGAGTTTTTCTGAAGGACATGTAAGACTAAAAGTACCACTAAGAAACTTTGAAATGGCTGTAGTACCTCTCAGCCCCAGAGAGATGATGTAGTGCTGCCTTTGGTCTTGAATTATACCAGCCCTTCACAGTCTGGTGGACTGTCTCCCTCTTACAGGCTCCCTCTTAACTTTACTGTAATTCCACTCCCTTGTGTTTCCATGGCAATGCCTGTCAGAGCAAACAAAGAAACATTGAATTTGGGAGGCAAATCAATGCTTGTGTCTATGCAGCAAAGATTAAATGTAGCGGGAGCAAACCAGCATCTACAGCAGCCGCCGAGCTACAGCTCCCTCTTCATGCTCTTTGCCTTAACGAAGTCTCTAACATTAGCATATTTAACAGTCACATCATCAATTTTTGTTTTGACAGTAGCGCTGCTGCATGCAGTGCATAGTGAAAAGTGGGATTTCCAAGGCCACATCTATAATCCTTCTCTTTTCTAAACCCATAGGTGTTTCACTGCTGGATACTATGAGCTGGTTATCTCTGTTGCTGTGGTCTTGTTCCAGATCTGATTTGGCATCAGCTTGATGCTCTGCCCCGAATGTGCCATGAAGGGACTAGATTTTGGGAAAACTCTGTAGCCATTCTTCTGTAACATCTTCTACTGCAAAGGCAACAGCTCTGTTGTAAACACACACAGACATACAAACACTGCTGTGAAAGCTATATCACACATATGCAAATGAGTAATGCCACTGCAGTATACATATATGGGATTAAAGTAAAAGCTACCTCTTTATTGGCAATGAAACTGAAAGGGAATTACTCAACCCAAAAGCAAAAGCAAACAATGCATGCATACCTGGAGAGATTGATAATGGGGACATTTCTTTTAGGTATGTGAGCTGTCTGTCTGGTTTACTGGTTTACTGGCACACCTAAGTGGCACAGTTCCAGCGTTAATAGAGTTATTTTCACTGATGCTTTTAGTGATCTCCTGCCTTCTCCTTGAGCGCCACCTTGAGGAAATCTTTAGTATGTGTGAAATGTCTCCACACTGATGAGACAGATTGTTATATAATTTGGTTCAGAAATCTATGATGTCTGAGGATGAATGCTAATGGTGATCCCTTGTCTTTTTTTAAAAAATCTAATTCTACCAACATTGAGGGAAATATTTCAACTTAAACTCAACTGACAGGTACAACTATACGAGGATACTTATACTCAGCTGCAAACAAGGGGCATGTTAGAGCCCGATATGTAACAACGACCTGAAATGTATCAGCAACCTGAATTGTTATAAAACAAAATGTAATAAAACCCAAAATGTAGTAACTGGTCGATAATTTAACAAGATGCTGAGCCCAAAACATAAAAACTTTTTTGCCCAAAATGTAACAACTTGTTACAAAATGAAACAACTTGTTATATTTTGGGTCTGTTATTACATCATGGGGCTGGCAAAATATTTTTCCTGTAATAGTGTAATAATTTTATTACATCAGCGAGTGAGTCAGTAATTTCTGGATTAAAGGGCTTATTGCTTCAATGTAGAGTGTAGTGTCATACACAAATGCCCCTGTCATATACATACATATATATATATACACATATATATAAATGTCACAGAAGAAATCGCGATCCAGGATAATTGCTGATTGTCCTAGGACAAACAATAATTCTACCAGGACAATAACAAAAAACAATAAAAACAATACAATGCAATATAAATCTTAAAGACAGAAGTCTTTTAATTATGGTTAGGGTTAGGGTGAGGGTTAGGGATGCAAGAAAAGCTGGACTATCATGTTTAAGAAAGTGCCTCCCACATAGTCTTGGAGTATGTCAGAATAGACTGTAAATACTGTAAATAAGTATAATAAACTCATAAGTGGAATGTATTAATTTGATCTCAAAAGCAGTGTTTTCTTGCTGTAATTGTAAGAATATTGTTGTTTCCTTTATTTTAACATCATATCATTGCCGCCAATCCTTTATCCATTAAACCAACCCCTCACCAGCAGCCATCCCGCAAGCGCAGCTGTACTAGAGCCCGATATGTAACAACGATCTGAAATGTAACTTTGTTACATTGTCGACCAGTTATTACATTTTGGGTTTTATTACATTTTGTTTTATAACAATTCGGGTGGTTGTTACATTTCAGGTCCTTGTTACATATTGGGCTCTAACAGGGCATGACTTCCATTTTTGGGGGCTTAACTGTATAATATAAAGCATATATATACATATATATATCTCACACTGAGATGGTGAACATGTGAAGCATCCAGTTTATCGAAACAACAGCATGTAAGCATTTCATGTTAGCTGTTGGCTTTAGAATTCTTCACCTAAAACACAAGGTCAGTATAGTGGTGGATAATGCGGTGTTTATGTGAGTTTAATGGTGACCTATCAAAGTCATTTCATACACACGCACACAATTGGCAGGCAGCACAAGTGATCAAAGTTAGCCTTGAAACACCCTCCTGAATAACAGCATAATATGTCCTGGTAGAGGTAAGGGTATAACATAGGAGGTAGAGAGACACTCAAACTGCCATCTGCACGGATTACGTAACGTCTCTCCTAGAATCCAAAAGTCTTGTCTGAAGCACTGCCTCCTCTCACCTCAACTCACTGAATCTCTTTGCTTATACCCTCAACTCCTCCCTACTCCCTCACGGCCCTGTCTTGCGTTTGATATTCCCTTTTCTCACAAGGAGAGGCCACAGCCTGACAGAACTGCCTTCTGTTCCCAGTCAGAACCGAAAGCAACACGGTTTTACCATCTCTCTCTCTCTCTGGCATGTCATTTGTCAGCACCAGAGGGAGCTATTGTTACCCAAAAATGACAGACATTCGGCGGTCAATTGGTTCCCATAGTGAAGAGGGAGTTTAAGTGCTTCCCAGCTTGTCATTGCAGCACCCAATCTGAAAATCGAAGTCTTTGAAGCTACCGAGTGCTTCCTCTTCCTTCTCTTGTTGATGTGAGGTCTCTTGGTGCCGGGGAGCTTGGTGAGCAGGAGTTTGTATGTGTGAGAGAGTAGAGGTAAAAAAAACCAAACAAGATAAATGTCTACAAAGTTGGATAGAGACACACAGGTGGAGAGGCTGGAAGTCATTGTGGTGTCTGTAAGGTTGTGTCGGTGTGATGACACCTCCGGCCGAGCGTTGTCATTTAAAATAGCAGTGTTTGAGAACACTGTAGCGCACTGTGCATGAGTGGTAGGTCTGTTCACGCAAACACATGGAGAATTACCTCATTTACCCAACCCCACAACAACACACAAATATATGGACACATAAACTATATACAACACTCTAAACTGTTAAGGGCTGTCTGCCTTCTCTTGTTGAGGCCTGATTATTATCCCCAGAGACTGCGCCGGCTGGTAGAAGGAGCTGGAGAGTCCAAAATAAAAACAGCTTAAATGGTGCAATATGAAGTAATAGCCTGTTCTGCTCTCTGTCAAGGGAGCTCTCAACAAACTCAGAGCTCACTTTTTTCCCCCTTTCTCTTTCACAGCCATACTCTCACTTGCTGGAACTGCATGAATGAATACCCCAAAGCTGCCTTATTTATGTACCTCCTGTTAAGATAATGTAACTTACCAGTTTGTATGCACGTGTCTTTCATGTTTGTGTGCTGCCTACATGTGCATGTGCATATGGTATCACTGACACCTTTAATCACGTTTGCAGTATGCTGTGCCTCCCATGAGAGCCGACACAGAGAAACAGATGATGACATGTTCAGATTTCATTATAAATGCACCATGAAGCGGGTATTGATTCATGTGTCAAAATACATCTTAGCTTTTGTGTAGGCTGATTTTTAAATTTTCGTTCACCTTTTTCTTATTTTTGTGCTGGTTGGCACATGAATTAAACAATGAATCTTAACCGACTCTCAGTTTAGCATATTTCTCTTTTGCCACTCTGTCTCGCCTACTCTCCACAGACTACTCCGCTTAATAAGGCAACAAAGATGTTTCTATCCCACTGACAAACAATAAATAGATTTGCTGTTTTGGGATTAAATGCAACATATTTTCCAGAGCTGATAAAACGATAGCACTTGCCGTGTCAGTACTTCTTTATAGGAATGCAGAGGGTTTTACTGAGACTATTGCCTTCCTGTGGTACGTGCCTTGCAGCTACTTATGATTGTTCATATAACTGTCATTATTCATACTATGATCTTTCAAAAATGATTGGGCTTTTATTACAAAGGCATACCACTGGCAGCAACATATGACAAGTGTGAATAGCCGATGACACATTCAGCCGACATGGTAGGAGTTCCTATGCAATATGAATCATGCATCACCAAGGAGACAGAAGTAGGCATGGAGTCAGATGTCGGCTTGAGCAGCACTTTTTTAATTTAGCACAACTGTGATTCTGACTGGAGTTGTTGATGTGAACTTTCCTTGGTGAGAAAACAGTTAAGCTGATGGTTCTACGCTGTCTGTGTACAGTTTGATGTTATCTGATTTTGATACTGACAGAGCTGCTGCAGAGAAGCGAAATTTCTCAGCAAAGGGATGAGAGCAGAGGAAAATGTCAGCTGCTTCCAAAACATTAGTTCATTGGTATCTCAGAGAAGGGCAACAAATATAGCTATCGAGGAACTCCATCAGCAGAGGCCGTCCAAGCTGCTAATCAGCCGATACATCATCCTCTAGTATTGAGGCTTTCCATGCAGCCAGCGCTCATCAGAGTCTCGCATCTAAAATGTTTTCCTGAAAGGCAGCAAGGGGAGAAATGTCATGATCAGTTTGACTTTAACTACCTTCTTGTTAGACATTTTCTCAGAGGAATGAGATGAAGAAAGAGATTGCTGCAGACCAGGTCTGTCTGCTCATCTTGCAACCAGTGCTGCTAGATGTATAATTATCCTGTTTGTATGGTCATTTTGTCCTCTGTATAATGGATGATCAATGATGCCAAAAGTCTCATAATGTACGATGATTTGATCATTTTGTCACACTTATTAGCAGCTGCGATCAACTCTAACTCGTTTAAGGATGCTAAAAAATGGCTCCTGTGTCTATATTTACTAATTCCTTCTCAAGGGGTGTCTTTCAGGTCGGGAGTGTTTATTATGATGTTGAACATTTGTTGTTTTTTTTCTTATAAATATAGAAGAAATATAGTGGTGTCAAAAAGTAATTGGTTTCAATAAACACATGCTTTTTGAAATTACACATTTATAGAATTATGACTTGCATGTAATCATTGTCCTCAAAATATGATTATTTTAAAGACTCCTCTTTGATGTATTTTTTTGTACCTTGTTAACATGCCTATATAATGTTATTTACACCATTCAGGCATAACGTTATGACCACCTGCCTAATACTGTGTTGGTCCCCCTTATGTGCTCAAAAACGTTCTGAACCATTGGGCATAGACAAGAGGACCTCTCAGGGTGTCCTATGGGGTCTGGAACCAGGATGTTGACACTGGATCCTTTGGGTACTCTGGCTTGTGCAGTGGGGCCTCTGTCAATCAAACTTGATCCACTGCATCCTGTTGATGCTTGATCAGAATGAGGTGTAGGAAGTTTGGAGGTCAGATCAACATGTTGGGCCATTGTCATGTTCCTCAGCATGTTCCTGATTGTTTGATGTTTTTTTCCATGTGGTGGGGTGCATTTTCCTGCAGGGGTAGGCCAGTGACATTTGGGATTTCCATTTGCATTAGGGAATGTGCTTGTTGTGGGACAATGTTTATTTGGGTGTCTAAGTCTCATCAACATGGATGTTAAAATCCAAGGTTTTTCAGCAGAACACCACATAGTACCAATATGATCAATGATATTCACTTCACCTGTCAGTGGTCATAGTGTTGTGGCTGATCAGTGTATATAGTGTTATTTATATGCTAGAAGACATATCACGAGAGAAATTAGCAGTCAAAGCAACGGTTGAGCTATTTCACCTTGAAACTGCAGTGCACCATAAACAGGTTCAAACAGAGATTCAGACATAACAAACCAAGGACACCAACCTGCAGGGCTGGGCTTTCCCTCTCATGATTCTTCTTCTGCACTGGTTTCTGGTTGGAGCGTGTATGGCTGAATTACTCCATTATTACAACTTGCCATCATGTCGCATAGAATAGTTTTCAAGCTTTCGGCCAGAAAATCGTAGGTGAGCTGGTGTGCTCAAGCTGCAGCAAGTGCCAGATAGCTAGTGGGACAGGGAGGACGGAACTTCACAGATCTGCACATTTTAAAGGAGACAATGGCATTTTAAGACAGGGGAGGATTATTCTCATGGAAAAAAGAAATTAAATATGTAATTTTGCTGCACAGAGATGAGCTTTTAGGAGTTTCATCAAAGGCTGCAGAGGGACTTGAAGCCTCTGGTACAGCATTTTAACATTTCCCATCTGGCGGCGCTGCTTCCACCAAACATTATTTCAAGCCTGTCTGCCTGATATTGCTTTCATCTAATTATCTTCTATGCAACTTCATGTATCTCTATTCCACCTTAAATATTTCTTGTTACCGGTCTTGCGTTCATTTTTATTTGGCCTTCTTTTAATAACTCTTACTATTTTTTTCATTATGTACACGTACACCACTGTGAAACTCACATTTAGCAGATATACGTCTCCAGTGCTAGCCTAACCCTCTAACTTGACATGATAATAGAAGCAATATAAGCAGAGTGAGAGCAACCTCAAATAGGAAATAAATAAATAAAAACTTTCTCTTGCGTCTGCTGTTTTAAGCCAGTCTATTCCAGTCTTTGTGGATTACTGTATTTGCCTGCGTCCCCAAATTATGCAGGAAAGACAAAGATGACACAAATCTGCTCAAAGCTCAAATCAGACAGCTCCATCAAACAAACAGAGCCAATCTGATTGTATTTGCTGTTTTCTTTAGTTTAGTTCTGCACATTTGAGTAGCTGTGCAGTGCCATCAGGACACCGCCATCCCTACTGGAGTGAGATAATTGTGTGTTCACAGGCACAAATGTTTTTGTTCGCCCTGCACTGGCATGTGTACGTCTGACGATTCTTCTACGCTGTCTGAGCAATTCATTCACGCCATAATGCTGGTTTTGACGGCTGCTTCGCCTGTGACTAAGATGGCTATGCCAGTGAGCTGATGTCTTCATTAGCAATGGTTTAGATGCTTTACCCCCCCATCCCCCCCACCCCCACCCCCCAAGTCACCAGCAATGATGCTCTGCTGCGCCCATCAGCTCCCATCAGCCTTTCTCTGCATGTGAGGTGCTCTCCCAACTGCTGTAGCAGTAACTCATGTTGCTAATTAGCTGACAAAACACACTTCCACTAAGGGGACTGACACATTTACAACACTTATATTTGTATACATCTGCAACCGCACACAAATATGTAAAATATGGGCTCCCTTATGATACATCTGCACAGCTGCATTCACATAGCTATAAAAGATTCATGCATTTACATAAATGCCAACGTTTTCTCTCAGTATGTTGGTTCTTTACTTAATGAGCTCAGATTAAGTCTTAATCTCCACCTCTAACCAGAAAAGTTTAGAAACGCTCATTTAAGATTACACAAATACACAACGGTAGCCTATAGTATATTGATATTTAATGTGTATATGATCATTGCATCTGAGCTGAGAATCTGATTACCAACCCCCTTTTTAAATCACCCTGTGGCTACCATGGTAACCAACTCCTTGAGAATATTAAGAATAAATGTAGAAAAAAATACGTTTTCATAATGTATGTCTGGCGTTCATCTCTATCATATCTTAATTTTGAAGTTACAGTTTTTGTAACATTTGGATCTGTTCTAAAGTGGTCTACAGGTCAACTCAGGAAAGAAGGACTTTCAGTCTGTATGTTTTTGTCTGTCTCTTTCACTCTCATTTTTCAACTTCTCTCTTTTTTTTGAGCAGCTGGTTGATGTGACACAGAGGCAGGCCAAGCCGTCACACATTGTGAGGGTCTTGTAGACTGACACTGTAGGCCTTCAGGGCAGAAAAATGGTTTGGTCAAAGTCCACATGTAGGTATATCATTTTTTTCTAGTTTAGGGCACACTGAAAGTAATAATGAAGTCAAAGGTCCCATGATATTTGTATGCAGCATTTTCTATATTTGGGGTTCTGCCTAATTACACAGGAGATAAATATTAGAAAACAATTGAATAATGAACACTTGAATTTTTCAGAAATAATGTAATCTTTATTGCTCAACAGTTGAAGGAATTTTCGTTGTGGCTATACCATACTACTAGAACAGTGTTTTACAAAATAACCAAGGCACTTATACAAAAAAAATTATTTTGTGGAAAAAATTGATCAAAATTACAGAACAACAATGACTGTAGCATGCGAAAAGATACCAACTAAATTTTTTGAAGGTTACAACAGTCAACAATTAGTAAGAAGTAAACCGGCCGCTGCTTTGAATGACTTCAGCACATCTGCATCCACAAGACGTCACTAGTCACAAAAACGTCATACCATGGTAAGTCAACAAAAGTGTTTTAAAAATGTCACAACATGGTTTATCGTCAAAAATCTCTCAAAAACATCATACTATAGTATGTTGTAAAAAATCTCTGAAAAACATCATACTGCAGTATGTCGTCCAAAATGTCACAAGCTCATACTATATTATGTCAATAAAAGTGTCTCATCAAACGTCATACTACATGTAGTATGTTGTCAAAAATATCTTAATTATATCATAATATGGTTTGTCATCCAAAAAGGCACAAAAACGTCATAGTATATGTAGTATGTCGTCAAAAATGTCTTGAAAACGTCATAGTATGGTGTGTAGTCCAAAAAGGCACAACAATTTTGTACTACAGTATATTGTCAACAATGTCTTAAAATCGTTTTAGCATAGTACGACGATTTTGAGACATTTTTGATGACATGAGACGTTCATGACATTTCTGTGGCATTTTTGTGACATTTTCGACAATATGTCGCAGTATGATGATTTTTAAACATTTTTGATGACACGAGATATTTTTGACGTTTTAGTGACATTTTTAACCACACACAATGTTATGACGGTTTTTTCAGACATTTATTGATGACGTACCGTGTTATGACATTTTTGAGACATTTTGGATGACATACCGTGGTATGACATGTTGTGACATTTTTGATGACATCCTGCGGTAAAACGATTTTAAGAACATTACTGACAATGTATGACGTTTTTGTGACATTTTTGTAACATTTTTGATGATATACCTCGGAACAATGTTCTTGCAACATTTTTGACAACATTCCGCGATATGACGTTTTTGTGACATTTTTGACCACACATTATAGCATAACATTTATGAAACATTTTTGACAATATACCGCGGTAAGACTTTTCATGACGTTTTGTGAGATTTTTGATGACATACCGTGGTGTGATGTTTTTGAGACGTCTTTGAGACATTTTTGATGACATACTACAGCATGATGTTTTTGAGCCATTTCTGACAACATACCATGGTTTGACGTTTTTGTGACATTTCAATGATATACTGTACTATAACAATTTAAATAACGTTTTCTTCTTTTTGTCTATCTTTCTTAGCCGAAGGAATAATCCATACCGATTAACACAGGGCAGAAAATTGCTACTGTAATGAAAGTTTGAATCCATTTGCACCTCTAGACACACTGTAATCAGAGATGGAAATGCATGTGATTTTCTTTCGTGGAGCTAATTAAAAAACATTGCTGATTGGGGCGTGGCAGGAGTGTAGCAGCTTGACAGTTTCACCCGTAGAGAGCAGTTCAGTAGCAGTTCTCTACTCTGTAATTCAGTGTTAGTTTAAACAGAAAGTTGCATTCTTTAGAGATCACCTAGGAAACTTGTCCTTATTAATTTTCCCAAGAATAAAAGCTGTCATCCTTTAGATTCTCTCCTTTTTTCTTAATAAGGCATGAATATGCAATATATATGAACCATTCAAGCAAATTACTGGGCATGCTGCTAATTTTTTAAATGCTTCAGTATCATAAATATTCTCTTAGCTTTGAATAATCTGTTTACAGCAGAGATACCCAGATCTACTACAGACGCAAGAAACATGAAAAGTATGTGACTAGCAAACCTCAAGCAAGATATGTAGCCCAATAGAGTGTTTGTCACGCTTAGCCTCACTTTTCTGGGTGAAAGTGTACCGACAATAAAGCTCATGTGAGTTTAAATCCTTGTTTATGGTCACTTAGCAGCAGATGTTGTCCTTTAAATGAACCACATACATTATATTCAGGGCAGTATTTGAGCTGAACAGAAAAAGCCACACAACGAAAAAGATTTATCGTAACCTATTGTCAGCATCAGATCCCTTAAACAAGCCGTCGAGGGCTGAGATGCAGGTTTCACTGTAAGAGAACTTACAAACCTTTCATCCTGAGCATCTCTCTGCCACAGCAGGCCCATTAGGCGTCATGATGCAGTGTGCAGTAATTGGTATTTCTGTTGGTAAGCAGCTTCTTTATCCCAGAGCTGAGCCTCATGCTGCGCTGGAGACTTTCTGATATCTGAGCCACAGAGAATACATGACTGAACCTGTACAGTGAGCGACACATTTCTCAGATAAACAACTCCCAGGATTTATTAAAAAAAAACTCACCAACTCTACCAACAAAATTCACTTGTACATTTTGTTGAGAGAAATTTGGTGTGGTTTTTTGCTTCACATCTTGCTATGATGAAACAACGATTCCTCCCCCTAAAGGATAATTGCTGTTGCATATTCCAAGCATATTCAATAAGATTGACCCCAACTTAGCTGAAGGGAACATTATAAATTAACATTTTTTAAATGCCCTGTGTCATCAAAATTGGCTGCTCATTTTACACAAATGGCAAGAGGGAGGTCCCCCCTTTGATGTGGTAATATGCTGTTTTGATTTCTGTATGTCAAGCATGTTTTTAACGGTGAGAGGCATTCCCAACAGCAACTACTTCAAAATCAATTAAAACCCTTTTTGCTAACAGTCCTGCCTGGTTCAAAAGGAGGAAAACGAATTCTTTCACCCTCTCTCAGACATATTTGAAGAATGTGGACCAAGGGGAGCGAAGATATGAAGTCCCGAGGGAGTGAGAATAAGTCCTGGATTCAGATGCTTTAGCTGTAACATTATCCTTGCCTCATGTGTGCTGCACCCTGCATGCTAAATGGTAAATAGTCTGCACTTATATGGCGCCTTTCTGCCTCAGTTGTACTCAAAGTGCTTTCAAATTCACTCATATACTCTCACATCGGAACTACTATTGGGGGCAACTTGGAGTTCAGTGTCTTGCCCAAGGACACTTTGGGATATGGAGAGGCCCGGGACAGATCCACCAACTGAGCAATTCCCTTTTTTTGTTGCAGAACTATGTATTTAATCTATTTAAGTGTATTTTCACTGTTCAGAACTGATTGTATGTAAAGTTTGCTGTTACTGCAGGGATAAAAGTCAATCTGCGGTCATTACCTCGGACGAAAAATAAATGAAAGAGAAAGGGGATTTTAAAAACATAAAGTCTTAATCCACTTTTGATTGCTTCGAATCACGTTGCAGCTAATGTTTATCAGTTGTGCAATTCAAGCCAGATCTTTCAGTGATAATCTGATTAAATCCCTGAACTTCCTGCAGCATTTATGAGTCCTTGAACTACTATCCGCTGGAACATATAATATGTGTTAACTAATATCACATGCTTTGGTGTTGTTCACTTCATACTTCCCATTGTCAAAAAAATCTTATATATATATATCCAATAAAAGCCTTACTCTGATTACAGATAAACAACATTACAAACTGTATTTATTTTCTTGGAAAGCTGTCAGTACCAAAGGTTGAACTAACAAATCAATAAAGACCCACAAGACTTATTTCTGGCTCCATGCTGTAAAATGAAAATGTCAAGACTTGCAAAATACTCTATGTTATGATTCATTGGATGAAGGGTTATGTAGCACAAGGTGTGTCAGTGAGTTTGTTTTTGCGGGATCGGATTTTAAAGCACAGTCAACACATACTCGCAGGAGCATGTATGTGGTAATGCATGACTGTCTGCAAGTCTACACGTGATGGTTACATGTTGATCTTTTGCACTTTCTCTCCCTCCACAGAGCAGTATTTACCCAGCAAGGCAGCCAGTCACTGGGAGCAAAGATACAACACTGTGTACCTCTGTTTATGGTTGCTGAAGGATATGAAAAGCACATATGAATGTGACTAATCAATGGTGGTGAGATGAAAAAGGAGGGCAGGCTCAAAGGCATGAAAACATTTTGCATGGGAGTGATAGCACGAGACAGTGTTTGCATCAGAGGCAGTGGTTTTGCGTAGCAGCTGCATGCAGATCCTAAACTGTGTGCACATATATCTTTTTGTGAGTGTCCACACGGATGAATATGCAAGTGTGTTTGTTTAAGAGAGTGAAGTGCATGACTCAGCCCGAGGTAGGCAGGCAGCTCATGTTTCTTCTGCTTGGCAGGCAGCACAGATTAGATCAAACTGACCCGACCATTTAAGAAGCCCTGGGCTTTACCTCTGCCAAACAACAAACACAACCGACTCAGAAATCTTTATCTGCAAATTCTCAACTCCCATCTGACTAGTTTAAATAAGCATCAGATAACAGATTGGCTTGATATCAATCAAAACAAGAGGAAATTCTGTTGTTGATGTCATTGTTGTTAGAGCTTAGTATGGACAATAGATAGATAGATAGATAGATAGATAGATAGATAGATAGATAGATAGATAGATAGATAGATAGATAGATAGATAGATAGATAGATAGATAGATAGATAGATAGATAGATAGATAGATAGATAGATAGATAGAAACGTCATTTATTACACTTATTGTGTAAATTACTGTAGGTCAGTGTCATCAATACCTCATTGTGACCGTTAACAGGATTTAATACTCATGCTCAGGAGACTGTGCCACTCTGGTTGTCCCATCTCAGATTTCACTTTCAGTGATGATGTCACATTGTTTTTCTCAGAGCTAGTGCAGAGACTCAACCTCACAAGTTCATGGCCTCACAATTTTTGTTCAGATTTTCAGGCTCTAGGACACTTGGATATAAGTTGTGGCTGATTAGACACTCCATTACTCCTTGCTGGTAGCTAAGGTTACAGTTTCCAGCCTCCAGATTGTACAGTTGGGTGACAAATTAAAGGAAAAACCTGAGCCTTTGACCCCTAATGTGAGGTGATCTGGAAGCTCTGTTATGCTTTGGAGGGTATCTTGCTGACATGGTTTAGGACCACTTGTCCCCCTTGGAGGGAAAGGTCACTGCAAATGAACACGAAGTGGCTTTGGGTGATTACCTTTATCCTATGATGAAACATTTCTACCCTGATGAGAGTGGTACCCTCCAGGATGACAATGTGTCCATCCAGAGTGCACAAAGGGCCATTAAGGGTTTGATGAGTATTGTGGATCAAGGTACCTTGAAAGTCACCAGACTGAAACCCAATAGAACACCTATGCGAGATCTTGGAGTGATGTCTTTGATGCCACTTGCTAACAACATCACCAAAAAGCAAATATTGGAAAAAATGGTGTTCCATCCCTGCAGCAAAGTCCCAGGGGCTTGTAGAATCGATTCCAAGATGCACTGAGGCTGTTTTGGCAACACACAGAGACCGAACACCTCACTAAGTTGCTTATCTGTATGTACTTTATTGGTGGCTGACGTAATGATAATGAATATGGGTTTCTAGTTTAATAAATGTCTTGTTTGTTTATGATTTTACGACTGAAGATCATTTCACTGAACTGAATGACACAGTCATGCAGAGGTCACAGCAGGTGGGTTCTCAAATTGCACCTGCAGGGTCGGCCCGGTGGAGCGTTAATGTTATAGATAGATTGTTGACTCAAAATCGCCCGCGGGTGTGAATGGTTGTCTGTCTCCATGCGTCAACCCCATGATTGACTGGTGACCTGTCCTGGATGTATTCTGCCTCTCACCGGTGTCAGCTGGAATCAGCTTGATGGGTTGATGAATGATGCAACCCAGCCGCTTAAGGATAAGTACTGTCACCTTAACAGAGATAATAATATGACATTTTAGGAGCAAATCTTTTTTTGCTCTCTTACAAAGATGATAAGACTGATATTGTCCTTCTATCTGTATGTGAAATATGATGCTCGAGCCAGCAGGCAGTTTCGTTAGCTTAGCATAGCAGCAACAAGCAGGGGGAAACAAGTAGCACAGCAAAGTTCACTAATTAGCATGTTTTATCTTGTTTGTTTTTAGGATTAAATCATGTTATTTTGAAGTGCTGGTAGGTTGCTTTTTATTAGCTTTTGGACAGAGTCAGGCTGTTTCTCCTTAATTCTAGTGTTTGTGTTAAGTTAACTGCCTACTGGCTCTAGCTTCATAAGAAGCCTCATCAAGAACAAAGTCTACTTCCCCAAACTTCAAACTGTTCCTTTAAGCTGAGACGATGTTTGATTCCCAGCCTTGTTAATGAATGCAAAGATGGTTGTCTGTATGTTACTCCTGCGTTGGACTGGAGATTTGACTGGATATGCAAAGCACAGAAAAACCCCAGTGAATTCTGGGATGTGTTGTATGCCTCTTGTGACACTGACAAGTGTTGAGAAAGTGGAGAGAAAAAAAATCACCTGAAAGCAGGCACGCTGTACAGGACAGAAATAATCTCCATTTCACAGTAACAAATTATGTAGCAGCTTGTTATGAAATAATTACTACTTAATGTCCCTGCTGTCAAATTAAACTCATCTTTTCTTACTGTAAACCACTTTCACACGAAGACCCCATATATGAAACAGAATCATATGAAACGGCTTTGACCTATTTACCAATTAGAGTGCTGTCAGGGGTTAATGACATTAGTCTAATGCTCACGGTTGCTCCACACAGATAACTGCTAAATCACATACCACATGTTTGCAAAAAAGAGCAGGAGACTTTCAGTTAATTAATACTGTTTCCAGCAATTTTTGCACTTGTTATTCAACAACTGACAGCATGAATAAAATTGTCTAATATGATGGGGTTTTTTATTTACTTATTCATTTAGATTTTCTTGGGAATGATTTTGTTTTATTCATGTTGTAAAAAGCTAATCCAACAGTCTATATTAATGTTCTAAGATGGCAAAAGTAATAGGACCAGGAGTACTGCAACCTCCCAGGTGAAAGTAATCTCATAATGAAAGCATATTGTTGAAGGACGTTGTTATCGCCATTCAGTATGAAGTCAAACAGTGTCAAATGTGTTCAAAGGTCAGGATAAGAACTTTCACATACAGATGATATGAGGTTGTGGCTTGTTGGTCTGAAGGTGGAGTAACAGGTCTGTTCATGGAATTAAGCTTTTGTTTCTCTTAAGAATAAACTTGCAAAGTATAACACACCACAGTAATGTCAGTTTATTAGCTATATCAATGAAATTGTGTTGTAAAAGACACATGTAAAGCTAAAGGATATGTGTGCTCAAAATGCTCTGAACCATTGGGCATGAACAAGAGGACCTCTCAGGGTGTCCTATGGGGTCTGGAATACAGAATGTTGACACTAGATCTTTTGGGTACTCTGGCTTGTGCAGTGGGGTCTCTGTCAATCAAACTTGTTCCACTGCATCCTGTTGATGCTTGATCAGAATGGGGTGTAGGAAGTTTGGAGGTCAAATCAACATGTTGGGCCATTGTCATGTTCCTCAACATGTTCCTGATTGTTTGATGATATTTCCATATGGTGGGGTGTATTTTCCTGTGGGGGTAGGCCAGTGACATTTGGGATTTCCATTTGCACGAGGGAGTGTGCTTGTTGTGGGACAGTGTTTGTTTGGGTGTCTAAGTCTCATCAACACGGATGTAAAAATCCAAGGTTTTTCATCGGAACACCACATAGTACCAATATGATCAATGTTATTCACTTCACCTGTCAGTGGTCAGAATGTTGAGGCTGATTGGCGTAAATGAATACAATATCAACACTCCCAGCATGATACATACAGTCTTGTATCAATTAGAATTAATAAAATTTTCCATGCTGTGCCTCCTTTTTGTTCCCAGCTTGGATAATGATGTGATTCAGTAATCTGGTGCTGTATTAACTGTGCCTCCAAAAACCCTTTAATGCCCACATACTTCCTCTTCCAGCCATGAGTCATGTCACATGGGTGTGTGGTGCGAATGAGTTACCTTCTTCTACATAACCCAGTCGAACACTCCAGTAACTGTGACCATGAAAAAACAAATAATGCTCTGCACCCCCGGGTTAATAGATAGCATCTGCTTTGGTTCTGTTGCCCAATAGCAAAAAGGGGCAAGTCTGTACCTGAGAGGGATGATGGTGAAATGTGCGCGTGTTGTGTAATGGAGCTGTTGTGTAATGGAGCTGTTGTTTTGGGGCGTCGTCGAACAATCTTCTGCTAAACTCACCTTGGTGCCCTTGCAGTTATGAGCTATTCCCCGAGTATGTTGCGCCTGTGTGCATGTGTGTGAGCGTGACATGCACACCACGAATGAATAATGCATGACACTCAGCTGTGTTTGCATGTTGGGCAACACCCACATAATCAAGAAAAGAAAGGAAGACAAAGACCAGGGAGACGAGGAGAAATGAATGCAACACAAACCTTTGCTGAAATTATTTTTGAGTGAAGATCCCAGAAAATTAGTTCTGCTGCCTGTAGTGAGGAACAAGTGTACACAGCTGTCCTTCGTCATGACACAGGAGGATTTTTTATCCACAGTGCTGCCAGAAACTGCCATAATTGTATCTGACTTGTTCTGCTGCTGACAATGTGTCTATGTGAACACCTGGTGTAACACAGTGTAATAATACCTATAGTGAGCTTAGCCAGGCAGGGTGAAAGCATCCATTGTTACTCTGCTGTTCAAGTATTAGTTCACTTCATTCAAAAGCCTTTAATTGCCACATTCACTTGGTGTAATTATTTGCAATGAAATAAATATAGGATATTTCTTGCAACCACCTGTGAGTTAATAATTATGAAAATTACATGTGGTGTTTAGTCCCCGTTACAGCGTTAGCTCGGCTATAATCTGAAAACAAAGGGGATTTAAATAAACACTGATGTCTATGCAACCACCCGCAAAAGTTCAAAAGTGGACTGTTTCAGTCTAGCATAGTGATTACTGCAAAACTACATGTCACTGAAAGCCCGTGTTCACGCCAGCTTGCACGCACAAAACCGAACATGCGTACCGACACACACATTATAACCAGTACGTATGATTATCAAGCAATCATGGCAATCAAAGCTTTCAAGTGTAAAGAGACAAAGACATAAAGTGCTATGAGTAGCTTGTGGGACAGAAGAAAAAAAGGGAGACAAGAAGGCTGTGAGAGCAGAGGGATGGAAAAGGAAATACGGACAGACAGAGGGCCAAAAAATTGGTAGTTTGACAGTCATTTCATATTAATACTCCACATTAAGAGCCCCTGTGATGAATAATTAATTTGCTGGAAAATGTAGTGATTTGTGCTCAGGGAAGGCTAATGCAATGTAACATAAAGCTCTGCGAATATGCATATGAATGTATACAGTTTTTGGATCACGTTACAGGAACTGAGCCCCTATATTTATCTCTTTAAAAAATAGATTGTACATGACACTGGGTTTACAGCGTAAAGACAAAATGACATCTCACAACTTAAATTACATTTAACTGCACCGGCCTCTTGCTGTATGTAATGACAGGTTATCTGACAAAGCAGTATGTAATCTTCCAAGTCGATGTCAAGAGTGGCGTGAAAAATTGGACAGTATTACTTGGACTGTGTAGTGACTCAGCTCGCATTGAAAACTGCGGCACACTTGAATCTGGCTGACTGGGTCTGAATGGAATGCTGAGCTCCTCGCAAAAAAAGAAAAAAAACAAAACAATTCCTGTTCCTTTTTTACTTCAAAACCTCGCTTGTACTCATATTTAATTCTGAGGAGTTAGATTTTGCAACATGACTTTTGTTTGACAATGAAATGTCAGAGAACACTTTCTCTGTTTATCTTGCCTCCATTTTTACCCGTCTGGATTATTTTTCCATTCCCTCTCTGCCATGCTCTCTGTGTGTCTGTCTCACTTGTCTTAGGAAAGCCTTTTAGAATAAATACGGAGAGGAGTGGTTTCAAAAGTTTTTCTGCGCATGCTTTTTGACTCCACCAGCACAAAAAGCTTTTGTTTACTTATTTATAATTTTCTCATTTGTTTCAGAAATCGTTTGCCTAACAGGACTTAATGTATCCTCTGTGTACCCCAGATTACAGTCAGGATTCATCAGCAAAGTGGGCGCACATGATTCCATGTCTGTGCGTGACTCATGTTTTCAAATCTAAGTCGTGCTGTTAAGATGAAAAACTTTTCCCTGCATCAGTATGTATGTATCTCCATTAAAATGATGCATCTGCATGTGCACGCCTCTGTGTGTGTGCTGCCTTCGCACTGTCCTCCGTGTAATACCGACACATTTCATGCGAGACTGGAGGAAAATGCACAGAGAAACTCAATAAATCATTCATATGCTTTTGGGACACAAGTATGAAAATGTGTGTATGATGAAATAAGTGAACAAAACTCTCTCTTTCTCCGCACTGTGCTTCTCCCAGCAATCCGGTGGTAACCTTGCTGACACCAGCTCAACAGTTAGTCCTCGGGGTTTTAAAATGCTACGTTTACAGTGATAATAATTATAATAATAAGGCGGTCTGTGCAAGTTTTCAAACAAGAGCTCAAAAACTGATGGATGCTAATAAGGAAGCCGTGGCTATGAGGACTTTATCTAGGTGATAGACCCTGTTATGAAGTGAACATAAAGCAGGCTTCTCAGTTTCCATGGAGACCTATTGTGATCCCCCAGCATTCACTATAGCCGACATTCCTCTGATTCCTTTTTTTCTCTCTAAGCAAATATGAATGTGGATAGTTGCCAGAAGTGGTGTGAGGGGTCAGAGGTGTTCTTGTCTTCGGTGCTAGCATGATGCCAGGCTTAAACAATATTGCAGCAGCCTTTTAGCTGCCTGCCTGTGCAAACTGTGCCATCACTTGGCCATGCAATAAGGAGTCTGTGGAGGACTGAGCTAATTTTAGATGCAGCAATATGTAGACCAGGTGTAACACACATGGCCTACCTAGCCACCTCACTTTAGCTGTGTGTCAGTTCAGCAGCACCGGACCTGGACAGACCTTTGAAGAAGCTGAACCGATAGCCCACATGCTTTAATAGTATCTAATCCCATTGTGACTTACTTTTAGTTGGCAGCAATGCCTGCTTAAGCCTTTGTTTTCCCTATATAAACATGCTAAAAGCTGTCTCCCCTCTTCTGTTAACACCATGACACAGTTTCAAACAGAACAGAGGTACAAACAGATCTTTTTCTCCTCATTAAAGTTTCTGGTTAACCCTTATTCGGATGTGAGGTTACGGTTTATTAACTTACTGTAGTCTGTAAATATCTCTTTCAGTGCCTCAGGGCCCACACCCAACTCTTGTTCGGGAAGTTTTATCTGAGCTCAAATCCATGAGCTCAGGAACGAGGGGGGGAAAAAAATCATCTTTACTGCTTCCAAAAAACAGTATTCATGTTGCATTCAGGCAGTATTCGGAACTTGTAATTCCCAGCTGATAAAGAGCATAACAGATGGGTCCATTGCAATTACTTTTTGTATGCACATGCAAGGCCTACTCATTTATTTATGTATAACAGGAGAGAGCTTTGAGTGCCACTAAGTTAAAGCTTTTTTCCCCCCTTTTTGGATTCTATATTTCTATTCCTTTTTCCGAAAGCAGCTTTTCCACCAAAGCGCCACTATCTCATTGTGCTATTTTCTGTTTCCCTGCAAAATTCCATTCACCCTGTCTATTTTGAGACCCTGCTAATAATGCAGCAGAGTCACGGGAAAATCAATAAATCTGCACTTATGTCAAAGTGATGCTTGGTTTAGCTGCTTATAATCACAATCAAAGAGGGATGGAATGTGCAACTTGCAACCTCTGAAAGGTGAACTGAGAAAAAAAAATACGTTCTGATATTTTCCTACGGTTCCCAAACAGAGTGGCACCTCATTATGTTGATTGCCGGTGGTGTGTGTGGCAGTGTGGGGTAGGAAGAAACAGGAGGGGAGGGAGTGATATAAAATTTCTGTCTGTAACACACAGGCTGCTGGCAAATTATGCATGAGAGGGGGACTTTTTTGTGATCAGCACAAGACAAGTAAACACCATTAATGAAAGTCTAATATTTACTTTGAAAAGACCCCCATCATCACGCACTTAACTCTTAGTATAAAGTGATTTTTTTGGTGCTAACTAAATGCACATCAGCCTCTGAAAAAAGGTGCTTTAACCTCACCCCTGAGAATAAAAACCTGAGAAAAATTGGTGGCTTTGGAGGCTTAATTACCCTCCACTTGGGTTAACCTATTCACTCCACCAACCGCCTGCCCTAGAATTTTTAATCTGGAATATGCTAATTTGCCCTCTCCCACAGTGGCCTGGCCCCACACGGCCAAGGGCGTGGTCTCTGGCAGGGAAAAGGGGGTGGGCGCAGGGCAAGCACGCTTGTAAAGTTTTCAAACTGCCAAAGCAGGAAAACAAGGAAATAACCTTTGGAGAGGGAACGCGTAGAGGGGTTGCGTCTCTGTGGAGCGTTTTGTTGGACAGGCTGCAATTAAGGCAGTTTTTCTCTGTTGGAGCTGAGCCTGTGTTTTTTTTTTCTTTTTTTTTACAGTCTGAATCAGAACTGCTCAGGTGCACCGGCGGGGCAATTGCGAGCCAAAAGTGTTAAAGTATTAATTGATTAAGTCGAGCTTTTTGTGTCAGAGCACAAAGCCTTGTCTGCTCCATCTAGAGCGCACCGCCCATTGGGGCTTTCTGCGGAGCGATAGAGAGGGAGATTGATTGTAGTCTCCGGGATTTACCGTGGAAAAAGCCAGAGCCTGGCTCCGCGCTTCTCGGACTGTGATTTGCTCTGCCATCAGTGAAGGGGAAGGGAAATTAGCAAGGACTTATTCCAGTCTGACTCCTCGCCGCCTGCACTTTCAGATCCCCCCCTCTCTCTCCCTGTCTCTCTCTCTCTCTCCTGCTCCTCTGCGCACGTTTTTAGTCTCCTCTCCTTTGATCAGGTATCCAAATAGGCGCAAGTCACGCCTGGACTTTTTGGTTTTTCTGATTCCCCCCCCCCCCTCCACCTCTTGCTGAGGAGGAGTGTGGATCGCCTCCGCAGTCTCGGATGCGTAGTAAACGGGGAGTGGGTTGGGTCGCCGAGGCGCCTGGCATACGCACACGTCGCCAGCGATAAAAAAAGCAAAAAATAAATAAATAGGTGAAGCAGAGAGGAAGCGACACCCCCGAGGCTTTTCATTCCAAGCAAGGACAATATCGGAGAGAGGAGGCGGAGAAGAAGAAGAAGCTTCACTGGGAGAGAAAAGCCTGCCGGGGCTCACCGGCTGTGGTGGATTTGACTCTCAAGACGACCTCCGGCTGCGTTTTATTTTATTTTGTTTTATTTTTTTATTTATACCTGTGTCGCCTTGGAATTCGGTAGATCTATCTGATTCGGGACCAGCGGTTGACCGCACTGTCTCTCATCTAAAAAAGAAGGATATCGGGGAAGTGGATCTGCGGAGCAACACACACACACACAATGGCAACCGGTGCGCTCCTGCTTGTCTGTGCGCTGCTTGGTAAGTCATCTGGAATAAAAAAAAAAAAGAGAGAGAAGATTTCAGGCTGCATTTCCTCTGTGATTTTTGTGTATGTGTGTGGAGATGAAACGAGGTAAATCGGCATCTGCTGCTTCCTGTCACGGCACACCTGTATGAGACATAGACGGCTTAGCTGGGACAGCAACTACCAGTCATCATGAGTCAGGTGGAAGTAGACCACATCGATGATCGCTGCAATAATAACATGCCTGGGAACAGCTGTTTGTGCGTGTGTGTGTGTGGGTGTGTGTGTGTGTTTGTGGTGAACTAGGTTAATGTGATATTTAGACTTTAGTCACAGATTAACCCTATCCAGTCTGACCTCCAGTATCCAAAGGCTGCCTGCTATTGTTTCTAATCAACCCACACACACACACACACACATGCACACACATACACGCACACACACGCACGTATTGATGATACACACACCTGGATCCAAAACCATTCATCCTTGAAACACCTGATTTCTTACGCAACTCACACATGCACCTGTAATTTCTCACATTTCACAGACAAATTCGAGTTTCGGCACGCACCAAAAAAAACATGACGCACGGTGACACACACACACATGCGGGCGTGATTGCTGACACACACTCACACACTCACACACACACACTCACACACACACACACACACACACACACACATACAGTACATCCTGCCTGTGAAACTGTCCCAAACAAACACCAGATGGCTTTTTTCTGTTCCTGGACGGGGTGGCCTGTCAGCGCTGCCGGGGGGGGAGACGGTGGAGAGGGAGTGGGAGGGAGAGGGAGTGGGAGTGGGAGTGGAAGTCGGCCCCGACTTGGCAGAGAGGATTACCAGTCTGCGCCTTGCCTCACATCCCCCTTCTTTTTTTAAGCCCATCAGAAGTCACTTTCACTGGGACATAGGGGGACTTTTTACGCACGTTTTCCCCTTCAGTTGCAAATGTGGGATGTCATTGTTCCTTGTGGGCCTTGTAGTGCAAGATGCTGGATGAGAGGGATATTACATAATCGTGAATAGATGGGAGGCAGTTTGAGGTGGTGAGGATGAGTTAAGGCGTGTGGAAAAGAGGAGGTTATGTTTAATGTGTGGATGGTGGGTAGAAATACAAGGCATCCTCCATGATACTCTTTCTTATTGGTGATAATAGCTTGGGATGTATTACAAAATCTCCAGAGAGAGACAGAGAGAGAAAAAATAGTTGATTGACAGGAGATTAATTGGCAACAATTTGGGAAACTGTTTTTAAAAAGTTGTTTTTAAAGCAAAAACCAGCAAATTCTCCGGCTGTGGCTTTCTCGAGTGCGAACGCTTCCGACTTTTCTGAGTGGTCTGTTGTGGTAAACAATGTCTGTGGGATTGGACTGTTTGTGACACAGAACAAAAACATGGCATTAGGCTGTGGGAATTGGTGATGGGTCTTCTTTTTCACCATTCTGCTGACGTTGCACAAACCGATCTCTCTTTAGAAGCCAAGAAAAAAAAAAGCTTGTGCACCACCAACCACAAGTAAACTGTTTCCTTCTTTCCCCCCACCAGTCATAAAAATATTGGAAAAGCAGCAAAAAGAAACAAGTAGCCAAGTCGAATATGACTGAAATAGGGGAAATGTTTCAAGTCGGCACGATAGAACCAACGGCTCTTGTTTGTTTTGCTACATAGATCTGAATTTTTCTTCGTAGTTTCATGGCGCATTCCACCCCTGGTCATCTACATCCCCCTGCACTGGTTCTGTTCTGTCAAAATCACACTATAAACTCTAGATTAGTTGAGATTAAAAGCGAATCCATTGGGTATCACAGTATCATTAGGAAAATATAACTCTAAAGTGAACTGTCTTGAAGAAAAATATGGGTGTATATCACTGTGGTGCTGCAGAAATGTATTGCTGCATCATATATATATATATATATATTAGCGTCTTTTATTTATTCATCACCTAGCATGCGTGCACAAGCATCTGTGATAAGTGATGCTGTCTGTCTGTGTGTGATCAGCTGTCTGATTTATTTGCCATGTGTCAGCCTCTGCACATGTTTGCACTTGAATTAGTGTATTTAAAAACATACACTAAAATAAAGGTGGGTAACTGTGTTAGATGGAGACCGTATCAGTCATTGTGAAGCTCAGAGGTGCCACTTACACAGTATTTTTTTTTTGGCAGGCAAATCTTATATCGGGATTATTTATGCTGCTGAGTTTGCAACCAGGTGCGAGCACGTATGCGTGTTTACTTGTGGCACCGGGTTATATGAGATAAAGCATATAAAAAGAGTTTGCCTGGAGGAGTGAATGTTTATTAGCTTTACAAACCTTCCTGCTCCGCCACAGAGACAGAGGAAGATGTCACGCTTTTTTCTGTGGTTTAACAGTATGTGCTCTCTTTTTTTGAGGTATGCTCCCGTTTCTGAGAGTTTTGAAATGGAGAGCCAGCCTAAAGTATCCAAGACATCCCAGTTTATGTAACTAAATTGGAAGTGTAATATGTGCGGGGTTGACTAGTCAAACTGTAAAATGCCTCAGTGGTTTCCATTTACTGGGCTGACAGGGGAGCAGCCAGCGGTCGCCGAGGTTGTGACGAGCTGCCATTGGTCCTGCTTATCGGCCGGTCTGAGAGCATCCGCACATTGGACAAGGATGTAAAACTCTTGATGTTTATGTCTGACATTTTATATATACACCGATCAGCCTTAACATTATGACCACTGACAGGTGAAGTGAATAACATCGATCATATTGTGTTCTGTTCCAGCAGAACACACTGTGTGGTGTTCTGCTGGAAAACCTTGGATTTTGGCATCTGTGTTGACTAAGACACCCAAATAAACATTGTCCCAGAACAAGCACACTGATCGGTGTATCTTGATTAGCTCTGCCAGATTGCAGGAAGAGGCCCGTTTTTCACCTTGTTCACACAATATCTGAACATGTTGTGAATGAATTGTCGCAACCCCGTGTGAGAAGGACGTTACTTTTGTGTGTGTGATGCAGCAGTGGGTGTGGCCCTTTATTTTAAAGGAAAACCATATAACTAGTGTAGCTGCGTAACACAGCATCACCGTGACAGCACCATTTTTAGATCTCACTTTTGAGCAAGTCAGATGCTGGTAGGACTGTACCACTGATTTCATTTGTTTTAACTCTTTTGCTACAATCCATGAACAGTTGCAGTGTTACAGTTTCTTAACGTTCCTTTTCCTTCCTTGTTCGCAGTTTTTCTGTAAGGTATGAAAATACACTGACAGGCAGAAGCGTGCCAGTATGCATTAATTTTTTTTTTACATACTTTTATTGTGAAGTAAGTTAGCACAAACTTTTCAAATCAGTCTGTGGCTCAACTTCACTGCAACAACGAAGCTTCAGTGAACGCTGTAATGGAATACACAGCTCAACTGTCTGGATTGTAAGGAAGATGAATCCAAAAAGCTGAAGCGATATGCTTTGGGGAAAGGTCAGCAGTAATATAAAGATTTTTTTAGTCAAGGAAGTGAAATTTGGAGAAGCCCCGGTATGATCCTGGCATGCTGCAGCTGTTTTTTTCTTCCTCTCAGTCATCCTCTTCTTTTAGTGAGATTTTTGATGCCATTTTTGATCATTTGTTTCAAGCCAGAAGAAACGATGGAACAATGGCCTGTTATCCCAGCTCATTACAGAGCTATTGATTGAAAAAGAGAAAAAGTTTTAAGTAGTTGTAGTAACACCATCAAACTTGGCGTTTATCAGCGGACTGAGTATAAAGCCAGCCCTCTGTAATTGGCCCAATCAAAGAACATGAAGGTACTTAAAAGCTTATTTTGAGCTTTGGCATAAATACTGTGTATTTTATGTTTTTTTTTTTTTTTACAGTGTAAGTAGAGTGGCACTTAAAGCCACTCAAGTACAGATTAGATTGTCCATGTGGTACTGTGACAATTGCCACAAATGCTTGAATGTGGTTACAGTTTGAACAGTCTCATTTTTCATTTCAGAGAAACTCATTACAATGTCTGCATTTCCAGCTGCAAAACAAGTTTATAATTACAGCAGGGAAAGGAATTAGAAATCTGTAACGTGGAAATGATTGATTCAGACAACTGCATAGAATGGGTGGTACGAGCAATAATATAATGTAGATTTAGGAAAAAGTCAGATGCAGAATGTTACTAATCCAACTTACATAGAAATTGAAATGCGTGGGGTTAAAAGGTTACATACACATGCCATTATTATTTCTACCATTAATGGTCATGACGATGGGGTTGTCTCAGGCATTTAAAACCTCATCAGGATTCAAAGTTTGCAGTGCCACTCCTTGATGCCCACCCAGCCTCTCCTTCATTCCAAATAAGAATGACAGCTGAAGGCCCCCCTGACCCAAAAATTACACGGATTTCAGCTTGTGTGTGGTCAAGCCAGTGCGTCCTCTCGCCGAGCACCTAGAGTCAGCTGGTAAAGCAATGGGAATGCTTTTCAAGCCTCAGCTGACACGAGCGTGTGCAGTCTAGACAGTCAGGCTGAATGCAGTAACTCACTGTCTAGCTGTTTGTATAGCTGTTCCATGCATATGCTGTGGAAATGTACTTTCACGTGACCATCCCCACGATTTGTTACTCATTTTTTTTTTTTCCAGTTGTTGTCACCGGAATCAGAGGACCGACTTCTCTCTGTTAGGGGAAATAAAGGCTTGTGCAGCTGTCTGATTGCAGTGCCGTTTGCTCCCCTTGTTATTTTCTGCGCCCGCAGTTGCACGCATGCTTGTTTGCATCATAAGCACAAGACCCGTGTCTTTGTGTGTATACCCACGACAAGATGCCTTTTGTGCTATTGTTTTTTCACATCATAACATCGTTGACTCAACTGACAGAAAAACCCCACACAATGGAAAAAGCCGAAGCAAGACTTGTCAGCTCGGCTATCATTCACCAGCTGTGTGGCGAGTTTCCAGTAAATATTCATTAAAGTGGGGGATGCGTAATGGAAACGTGGGCCGCTTGTAGGGTCAGCGTCACAACTGAGATGTCTCATTAGTAGTGGATCGATAGACGTGTCGCGTGCGATTGTGCTAGTGTGGACATGTTTTGGAGCTGCTGGAATTTCTGTCGTCAGGTGCACCCAGAGGCAACTGAAAATACTGGTTGGTGTCTACTATCCAGAGGGCAAGTGATAGCCCTGTAATACAGACTTCACAGGCTGCTACAGAAACTCACACCCAACTACCACTGCAGTTTTACTCCTGCTACACTCCCGTCTGTTATCAGCCTCTCTCTGTGTCCTCTCAAAGGTAACAAGTGAGGAAACGAGGAGATTTCAGAAGAGATGAAGGAAACGTCAAGAAAGAACTGATTGAACTTCATTGCCCACACAGCAATAAATAGAAAACTAAAGTTAGTTATGATTAACAACAGTTCGTCCTTTCATGCAGTGTTTTTTTTTTTTTTTATAAATGATGATCCTCCCCTGCAACCCAGATCTGAGCTGTAGCCTCTCTCCGGTTCACATGGGGTGATGAGTGACTGAAGAGAAGCAAAGTTCTTGAGGGAGACTTCCTGCCTGCCACAGTGAATCAGGAACATAGCTAGGGCTGGAGACAGAGCAGAGGCAGCGTCTGCTTTGTGTCAGATTCTGACTTGACTGCAGCACCTCTGGTTAACTGTCAGCCCTCTCTCACATCACAGCTCCTTTGCCACGATCCTGGAGCTGATCTTCATGCCTCAGATTGTATCATGTTTTGAGGTAACAACTCCTTTCAGCCGTTCGCGTTGCGATGCCTTTTAAATGTTCTTTGGGGGCTAATTTGCATGTATCTCTGCTTCTCCTCACTCACACTCTTAAAAGGTACTCCAGCTGCCTCCTCCTCCTCCTCAGTGAATAGCCCCTGACCTCCCTCCCCCACTCTTTCCAAACAATGTGGTGCCCAGCCCACCTCCTCTTCAAAGAGCACTAATTAGAAACTGCCCTCAAGTGTGATCCAAACCAGATATTTTCGTCTTTCTTACAGTATGAGGGGGAAGGATCCATCTGTAACAGTCATATTTATCTCAGACTTTTACAAGCAGTATCTTTGCCTGTATGAAAGACCAACACACACCCACCCGTCCCCTTTGGGATTTTTTTGTCTGCTCCTCCCCTTTTTGCCATTCTGTGCTGGGAGTCATGATGACTGGTTGGTGAGAGGATTCCACTTCACTCCTCCACACACACACACACACACACACACACACAATCACCCACAGTGCTCTGAGCTGCTGTCCTTCCGTGCTGCTACACTCCCCTGCTCCCTGCTTGATCCTCCACCCGAGCAGATCCCACGCTGGTGGGATGCACACTGGGCGCTGTAACTATGGCGACCACTCCTGGTTTGCACAGTGACGATGCACGGTTGGCGGCACGCGCTCAGCACGTTCAAAAGTGCACGTAAATAAATGTCCACATGCATGTTCGATTTTATTCTTTTCAAAAAATCTCCTTGCCTAATAACGAAGGGAGCTTCACTCATTTTGCCATTATGTATCGTTAATGTGCTTCTTTTCTGATTTACACATAAAACCAAAGAGGTGCACGCGTGTGTTTGTGTGTCTAATTGCTTATGCATAAATGCATGAATTTACAAGTGCACATCTTTGACTGCCTGAGAGGCAAAATGACTGACAATCGCAGGAAAAGTCTGTTTGAAGTAGACTAATTAATAGTTAATTAGTTTCTTTTCCAATCTGCAGCTTAACGTGCAAACGTGGGAACTGATAGCAAGTTGCCAGTCACACATAACAACTAACCACTGTACATAAAGTAGATACAGCTGTCAGGCATAATTGTACACAAGCACAAGATGGATAATGACCGAAGATAGCTGAGTGTTTTTATAGCCTCGCTTTCTTTTGCAACAATTAACGCAAACGTTCGACTCTGTTGTAGCAGTTGCTTGTGACGGGATGTATCAGCGTTATGTGTTTTTTTTCTTTATGAATCATTTGTGGGTGAAAGTATTGTTGGGTAGTGGATTTGAGACCACTGCGCTTTGTCCTTCAGACAGGGTGGGGGATGTGTGTGATTGAGGAGGGGGTCCGGTTGGTTGTGACTGGGGGTTGGGCAGAGGAGGTTAGTGGGGTAGCAGGTGTCCGCATGGAGTTAATGGATTCAGGGAGGGGTGTAGATGGAGGCGCTTAATGTACTAGAGGTGTTTGTGTATGTATGCATGGGGTGATATGAATGGAGTAGAATGACTTCCTCTGTCCTCTGTCCCGACCCCCTTTTGTTTCCCTTAACAGCAGATGGAATAATGGGCATGTTTTTTATGAGAAAATGATTGTCATTTCCGACGTAAACACTTCCACAGACAGTTGTGCTTCAAGTTTCTATTCATTACAGTCTACACTTGCTGTAGCCATCTGTCACACTGTAGATGTTTACCAGTAACCCAGTCCGTATAACACCACAGTCCAAGAGGTACTTTCAAACATTTAATATTTTACTGGAGCCTTTTAGACAGAGGCTAGAAAGTGGCAACAGACACATTACTACCCAGCTGTGGTTTCCCATGGTCTCCCTCTTGCTCTTTTGAATTATTTATTCATAATACACTTGGTAAGAAACTGTCTTCTCACACACTTTTTAGGTTTTAATTAAATTTAGACGTCAAGATGTTGCTCTGGCTGTCATACGTGACTATGGTGCAGTAACCAATTTCAGCTCTGCACAAACTTTTCCTGTTGACTTCTTGCTGCTCTGCTGCAAAGCTAAGCAAGCAGAGTCATTTATTCTCAAAGTTCCAAAGTTATCTTGTTTATCGCCTTCATGTTGAGGGACAAAGTGATAAGACAACATGCAGCATTTTGATGAATAGTAGCTTTGCAGGATGAGGAGGAGGAGGATGATGGTTTGTCTGCTGTCACTGATTAGAAATTTGATTGAAATTGTTATGTTGCCATTATTTAAGGATCAGACGAATCACTACGTGCTGATTATCCATTTCGAATGATCTCTCTCTCTGGATGAAACAATAAAACTCAAAAGCCCTTTTCCGTCGTGGTCCAACAGGAAGGCGAAGCAGCTGAGGGTGTAGGAGGAGGAGGATGAAGAGGCAGCTGCTCCGCAGAAAAAGGATAGATTGTGATCTGCTCTATGCTGTTGACACTATCGACAAATACTGCCAGCACCGGAAATGGGAGGCAGAAAAAATATGAGTCAGCCCGCATTGAAGAAAAATTGCATTTCTGCTAAGCATACATAACGCCTATGCTTGGTTACATTTACAGTGTAGCGGCTACTCTCACCTGTGGTATTCAGAAACACATTGACACAAAAGTATGAATTGGCCTTGAAACACACCACTGCTCCCATTCTGGTCTCACCAGCTATTAGGAGCAACAGCGCAGGTGGGGTTATGACTGTTGTATCCCAGGGGGGCAATACATTAGTGCTTGTTAGCATAGGGAAAGCAGAGGACAGCATGACCCAGGTGTGACTTAAAACAGGAGTCCGAGTTCAGACATAAATTTGACACTTGGATTAAAAATGGAGACTTAAAACTTGACATGGACTTGATTGCGGTGAGACTTACTTGAAATGTTTCATATTTTAAAATCCTTTTTAAACCACTGTCTTTATCATCTAAGTGTGGTTATATTGTAAAGTAGCCTGCTGCAGTCGGCAACTGGCTACTTTAGCATAGCATAGAATACAGACTGGAAAAAAGGCAAAACAACAGTAATTCTCTTAGGTCTTGTCATGACTGTGAGGTTGCCAGCCAGAGACTTGGAAAAGTTACTGCTTGCAGCCAAACAATGGTCCCCACACATAATCCTTGTGTTTATGTTACATGTTAGTATGGAAGCTATGAAGTGGTAATTAGTGAGCTTTCGAGGTGCTTATAGGTGGATTTTGTTACAGTTGCACAGACTGCACTAAGGCCAAGCAAACCAGCTGCTGGCTGTAGTCTTATGTTTACCACATTGCCCTCTGGCTGTGCTTCCTGCTGTCTAAGGCTTTAAAATGATGGTGAATCCTCTTTGACACTGCTGGCTTACAAAAAACTCCCTGCCTCTGCATGCAACTGTCCTCATCTTGTAATCCTTTCATACGTATCACCCACATCACCTTTCTCCTCGCCGAGACACAGGCAGATTAAACGGCGACAGGCAGCATAACCGCTATCATATACCCCGTCTCCGAACGTCTTGTACTCTGTTGTTCTTGCACTGATTAGAGGCGCGTGGGTGTAATGGGCAGTTGTTGTAAGTGTTTGTCAGCTGTTACAGTGACCAGCCGGCTTGTCTAACTGGCCTCTAATGGAATATACAATGCTTGGTCTCTCTTTATTTCTCCATGTCAGACACTTGCGCACAGCTGACGGAGCAACTCAAATGTTTTACCTCGAAACATCATTTAACTTTCTCGTCAGTACAGGAGAAACAAGTCTCCCCATATTTGCCTTTAAAAGATTCCATTTAATAAATTAAGAACTCAATATGGGATTTGTTAAAGATTCTGAAGCCAGAGAAAGGGTCAGAGGTTGTTAATGACATCCCTGCTACACTGATTTCTACAATCTGACACAGATGGTGATTATCACCACGGGAAGGACAGGGACTGGGAAGAGGATGAGGCCTGAATTGCAATATTTGATGCCTTCAAGAGCCCCTCAAAGAGCCAGTAATTGTGAGAAAGCTCTGGGCAAGAAAATGTGGGCATACTCATCAATCCATTACATGCTTTAGATTAGGATTACATGATTATTCAGTGCCACACAGAAAGAATATGAAGCCAAATATCCACTTTCTTGCTCAAGTAGAATGTGACAATTGTTAGTCTCTCAAACCAAAACCTTTCTCCATCACATCGAGCATCAACGCAGGCACAGATTCCCTGTCAAAAGAGACAAAGAATGTGAGAGGGATTGCAAAAAGGCAATTCTTTGCCTACCACGACATAATGAAACGCATGTGGGTTTATTTTGTTGGACAATATTAGCAAGCGGGCGCAAGTTGTATTGTAGCACGGTTCTATCCTCTCTAAATGTTAACATTCTGCTTACACGGAAATCTGTCTGCTTTCTACCGCTTTCATCTTGTTCCCTCCAGTTTTCCTTCATCTTGGAATCTCTCTGTCTCTTTCGCACTCTTGCTCTCTCTGGTAATGATGTTAACGGGGTCAAATGCTTTCGGGGGCCTACAGGGAAAGACGACGCAAAGTGATTTTGGAGAACTGTTAACCAGTGCTGAGAAGTGTGGAAAGGGGAAAATACTCTTCATCCCCCTCCAGTGTTTATTTCTGCCTGTAATGCGTATGTGCAGCACATAAGTCAGTGGCATGCTTATATTTTCACTTAGTTTGGTGCGTTTCTGTAGTTTTCAGCACCCTGGAGGCAGCTGTCGTTTTCTCTTTAGCTTCTTACCCTTTCCTCTTTTTCTTCTTCTCCCAGCACATGATCCTTCTCTCTCCTCATTGCTACCTTGCTGTGTGAGAATCCCCACAAGATTGCATATGTGGGATGTGTCTGAACCTCCCTCTAGAAGATAGGACATCAATGACGTCCACTGTCTTATGTCTAGCATATTCAAATTTTTTTTTTTTTTTTTTTTTTTTTTTTTAAGATTTATTTTTGGCCTTTATTAGATAGGACAGTGGACAGAATCGGAAACGGGAGGGAGTAGGGAAGGACATGCGGTAAATGCCCGAGGTCGGAGTCGAACCCGGGACAGCCGCTATGCCTCTGCACTTGGGTCACGCGACATAACCATTAGGCTATCAGGGCGGCCCTAGCATATTCAAATTTTGAATTCATATTTCTCTGAGTTATTATAGTGCCCTCTCTCTTCAACTCTCCTGGATAGTTTCTGCTGGGAAGCTGTGGGCTGAAAGGTTGCTGTTCATTCATACCATGCAGAGTTGGATATACCTCAGAATCTGCTTTTAATTGAAGTAGCTTGTTATTTTGAGAATGCACATGTAGGGAAGTGTGGACTGTGACTGGACTGAAGTCGATTAAATCTCAAATATGACACACAACTCTTTAGATTTAATTGTAGTAACTATATTGTTAAATGCTTATGGCTAATAAGTAACAAGCTCATTATCGGAAAAGCAACATTATTATTATTGTGAATAGGAACTAAAGCAAACATCACCTACCAGCTGCCATCAGACTGCGTTGCTAAATCCCTCAAACCAGTGAGGTGAACCCAGACAAAAACAGAAATAAGAATATCTCATGTGAAACCTTCAGAAAGGCTCTCACTTAGAAAATGTTGTTTCCATAGTACCCAATTGCTCACAGTAAGAAGATGATTGAAAAAATATGTTATTGGGGCCTTTAAAAAGTGGCATATCTCCTACTATGTATTGGAGAGCATTTTGTGTGTGTCATTGCCTCAAAACAGTGTGCTCAATGTAAAGCTTAAACATAAAGGTGGTTTGTCAGTCTTGAGATTTTTTATTGAAATAAGATATCTACTTACATTGAGGTGCTTCCGTTATATGTGTGTATATATAGAGAGAGATACTGTGTGTGCATGTAATTAGAAATGGATGTGAGAAAAGTTGACGGACAGCTTGATCCTCCACATTAGCACATCTCCGCACTGCAGTGAATGTCCTCTATAATGCTTACACCCTGCAGTGTTTTTATTATACACCTTTCTAGGTGTATAATTATCATGTGTCACAGAAGAGTGATGATGTGAGGGGTAGGCATGAATGCGAGTGGCCTCACTGCTGTTTCCACTGAGAATAAGACACTGGCCACAAATGATTGGATTAGTGTTTAACCCCCCTTCCACTTAGCTTAATCCTCTTTGCAGCTTTGTGTGTATATGCGTGTTGTTGTATCCGTGTGTGTGTGTGTTTGTATGTATGTACTGTAATGTGTGTGTTAGCTTGCAACCAGTTTCTCCCGTTGCCCTATATGCTCCAACTGGTGAACAGGAAGGTCAGCTTGTTCGTGGTCAATTGCCATCGCCTGACGTGGGGCACATGTTTCCTGCCTCCAGTGAAGTTGTGTGGGAAGCAACTGGCAGCTAAGATGAGAGATGAGACACAGGAGTGGAAAAACCAGAGAGAGAGTGAGGGCGGGAGGGAGGGAGAGACGGAGAGCAAAGCAAGACATCTGCGGCATGCAGAGATGGAGATGAGTGTTAATAATAGAAAATATGAGGCCTTGTTGAGCAAATATGGGCACTTGGCGATCGAGGCAACGCAGCCAGAGGTGAAAAAAGTGGGGGGGAAGGTTGTGGGCGCAGGATTATGGTGGAAGGGTGGCGGAATTGAGCGATCAGTTGAAGGTCTGCAGGGTTTGGTATGTCATTGTCATCCTTTCTAAACAGCCTGCAGAGCGATGGGCACTTTGAAGTTTCATAGAGCTGCTTAAATCCTGCCTGAAAAGATGCAGAGAACCGCGAGGCACAGAGAAGAGACAGGAATACACAGCAAGAGAAAGGGAGACTGGAGGGGCAGGACGACAGGAAGGATTGATGATGGGTGAGGAAGGGAGTGAGAGTAATCAGGAGTAAGGAAGCTTGTTTCAGGAGGATGACAGGAGACAGGCAAGTGGAGGAAAGCTCTAAGTGCACCAACACAGTATGAGCAGTGCAGGCTTTTTTGGATGTATGAGTAATGCGTTTCCAGCAGTTCTAGATGAGAAGTTGCAACATGAGAAGCGGTGATGCAGCGGTATAGCTTTGAGCTGATTTAAGTTAGATGTGGGTAGACTGTGTGCCGCCAGATTAGCACACTGACATCACCATGAAAGAAAAATGGAGAACCAAGGTCTGAGTCAGTATTGATGGTTCCTTCTTTTACCTTCCACTTCCCATAACATGGACAGTTGGATTTTGTTAGCATCCTTCACTATTGACTTTGTGTCAGTTTCATTTCTTTAAGTGTGAAGTGTGTGGAAGGGTTTCCTTTGTTACCTGACTTTTTGAATGTCAGTGGATAAATGTTTAGCAGGTTAAAGTTTCTAATTTTACAGCAGAACCCATGTGCAGGTCAGAATAATGCATAAAGTCGGTGGATTAGAGATAATACTGATAAACCGATGCACGGATGCAAATTCATCTTCAAAATATTAAATAATAAATGAAAATGTTGAAATGCCAAAATGTGCGGTGTGCACGGTTTATTAATTTGTTTCCACAGATCATCAACCAAATATTTTTTGCTACCACACGATTCCCAAGGGGCTAATTAGCAATCTAAGGGTATATGTTTTGTGCTGTTTTCGTCTCTACTCTAACGAAAAAACAACTGGGCTAAATTCCTAGTGCGTTATTGATTCTATTTGTGTAAAGAAAACATTAGTAGTCGTGTTATGTTATTGAGCATTAAGCATAGCTCAAGACTGCATTAAATACATCAGTAATGGGCATGTGGGCAATAACATTACCAAGTACAGAATTATTAAAAATATACTGGAAGCACAAGTTGACTCAATTTATCATTTCATGCCTCATACAGTATTCCTATAATGTTCTTATAGGGATATGTCTGGTGGGGTTTGGTAGCATTGCAGTGAGCTCAACATGGTTTATATTTGTTCATGTTTTTCTATAATAACATAATATTATCACTAGGATATTTTATGGAATCCCTACAGGAACTTAGACAGCTGATATGGAGATAATTGTGCCATTTAACCAAATACAATGCTTCGTCTTTCGCGTTTCTTTGAGGACGAGGTTTCATCTAGAGTTGCTGCATCCATCAGCGCATAATTCACAGTCTAATTGGCCCTGTGGAGATTCTTTAGGAGGAATCCAGCCATAAGGAATGATTACTTTAATCAGTTTTCACTTTGATATGCCACTTTGACTGCATTCAAAGAGTGTTCAAGCGAGGGGCTCTGAAGGAAACTGTACATTTGTGTAGATTTTATTTGTTCATGAGAGAAATGAAGAAATCAGTACACTAAAGAGTTTAAGTTCAGGAAGTGTAGGAAGGAAGCAAGATGACCTATGATCTATACATACTACATGTTTGTTCAACGCCCACACTCCTAATTGTATGCACACACAATAAAATAGTTGTGGCTCTTCCTCCCATATCCTTCTGTTATGCAGCCTTGGTGAACACAATCTGCAAAGAAGGTCTTTGGTATTCAACAAGATAACCTTTTATCGCATCATGCACGCACAAGACTTGCGCATGTTCTCGCACGGACATGCACACATGGGTGTGTAAATGGACCCACCGTGGTAACAATGAATGAAAGAAGAGGGTGTGAGGAAAGTGTGAGCGAAAGTTACTATGAGAGGAGCGAGGATGTTAAAGTTAAAAAGCTGTTCTAGTGAATTATTAATGCCAAGCATTGTGCCCACAGACACAGTCTCTTACAGACTGTCTCTCTCTCTCACACACTCACACACAGACACGCACACACATACACGCACACAAACACAGCTGCAATCCCCAGTTGCTTGTGCAGACAGGAAACAGCGCACTTGTCACTCTGTCTGGATTTGGGGTATGTGTAAATGCTTTGTTGTCTCCGGCCCCAATGAGAGAGATGTTTGTAGTTGTTCCCTGAATGGTGGATGTTCTATGTGTGTTTGGTGTGTGCTGAGACAAGAGTCACGTATGCTGTATGCCTAAATATAGGCAACAAAGACTGGTAATAATCAGTCTTCACTACGGCTTTAACACTACACAGTTCACCAGTCTGTCCACTTATTGTTTTGTTTTAATGAGACCAACATATGGTCATGGAGGATTTCTTGTTTATTCCTCTTAAACACAAAGTTAAACATCTGAAAAAACCTATCACCTGTGTTATATTCCGATAGTCTTAGGACTTATTTTCAAAATGCAAATTACTGACATATAGATGAAAAACGACAGGCTGTACTGTGTTGTTACTGAATAAATTAGTGTGCAGATTTAACTGGTAGCAGTTTTGACCACAGTACAGTGTTAATGTGTGTAATTAAACCACACCGGCTGGCATGTCATTAATGTAACTGAAAAGAATAGGTGTCCATTTAGTACCCAAATCCAAGATTTTATAATGAATGGCGGCAGATATTTTTCAGCTCATAATGAGCTTAGTTGCATACTGGTTCTTTAAACAACATGTCAGCTTGTATTCATTTTTGTACATAAATCTACAATTTAAATATTATGATAGGAAAGAGCCAAAAATCCAGTTGATAAATGAACTTGTCAGTGCTCTTTCAACCTCTCCAAATGGCCACAAACATAAAGTATGTTTGGCTTTTCTATACTGTGATTTTTTGCTACATTTCAGCCGCCACATATGCTGATACCAATATTATAATGATAAACAAATATTATTTTATAATATCAGGCCAGCTGACTCTCCCATTTGACTCTAATCAGTAGTCTGTGCAGATCCTTTGCCCAGGAATCCTGATGAGGACTAAAGATTAGTGACGCAGCAGGCAAAACAGTATTTATTATCCATTTCAAAAGCACCTGTACTCTGTACAGTTTGACACACTTAATATGCCCCACAGGCTTGTGTTTTACCTGCTCGTACTGACCTTTCTCCTTTCTCCCAGATGGCTGCCTCTCACCTCAGTGTAGTGTACCTGCAGTATTGTCCTTGTGGCGAAGGGTTAACATGTGAGTGGGTGTAATAGCAGTGAGCGTGATCAGATCGCAGCTGTTAAAAAGAGTTGCTGTGAATTTTTCAAGTGGTTGGCGGTGTCCAAAACCTGCACGCCTGTGTGAGTGTGTGTGCCCACCTCAACCTCAGTAAGCACTCCCCTGAATGGTTAGTTGCACATGTCATGCTGTTTCTGTATTTCCTAGAAGATGTGAGGTGCACAAACATGACTGATGCTAAATATTTAAACCGCAGTTTTGTAACCCGTGTTCTCTCTTTCCTCTCTTCCTGCCTTCACCCCGTCCACTCTTTTTCTCCCCTCTCCTCATCTCCTTCTGTAGCCGGTGTTGCTGTGGCTCAGAGACTTGTAACGGTGCAGAGTGGACCGCTGATTCGGACTGAGGGCTCCCATGTGACCATCTGGTGCAACGTGACGGGCTACAAAGAAGGGGTGGAACAGGACTTTGAGTGGTCCATGTACCTGCCATCAGTACCGGACCGGGAGATCCGCATTGTGAGCACGGCTCAGTCAAACTATGCCTATGCTGTGTATGCCCAGAGAGTGAATAGTAAAGAGATCTTTGTGGAGAGGCTGAGCCGTGACTCAGCTGTGCTCCACATCACCAAAGTGCAGGCCAAGGACCAGGGTCTGTTTGAGTGTTACACACCAAACACTGATGGACGGTACCTGGGATCCTACAGTGCACGCACCAACCTCACTGGTGAGTCTCTAAGTGCACACGCACACACACACACACACACACACACACAGAAAATGCACATATAAGCCAAATCTTGTTGCCACAGATATCGCTGTAACTGTAACGTGAGAATACACCAGTTGTAATCAGCCCATGTACATTCTGAATAGATGATTGCTGGTTAATTATCTCTCCAGATACCTAAATACATCACATATGTGCATCTTGTTCATTCTTAAGTGGCCTGTGGTAATAACTTTATACAATCTCAATAATGTACCGACATCGAAGTAGGAAAGTTGGTGCTTTCTGCCATTTGCGGTGCCACAGAGCCATGTTTCGATCGCCAGGATATTATTTTGTTTGTACATGTCGTGTTACTAGTACTGGCACACACCTCTCACATGAGTATGCTGCTAATGTGATAAACATATGTGACCCACATAGACGTACATAATTGGAATTCTATATATTAAATTGGCATCCAGCCAAGGCAAAGCACATTTATTTGCATACTGAAGCATCTTTCGAACACAGGGGTAATTGAAAGTGGAAGTGCTAATTTAACATTTGTTGCAGTGTTATTATTGCACCGGTTCATAGACTCAGTGTATTGCGTGTGGTGTTTGCATTATTTTCAAGGTCAGGTTGACCTGCTGGTAGACATATGGCAACTCCGTTATATTTTGTCAGAAGCCCCACAAAATGCACGACTGCCTTGCCCCAAGTTTGTTATGTGTGGTAATTTGATTAAAGATGCTTTTATTTTGCTATATTTCCCATATAATAATAATGTCAGTGAAATCAGAATGGTATAAAAACCAGTCTTGTGATGATGTAACAATGTAGCACCTGCCATTTTTGAACTGAAGCCATTGGGACTCTTGAGGACTGGGGCTTTGGGAAGTTGCCCATTTGTGCTGAACTGGAATGAGACGTCTTAATGCCGGTGCTCTGTGAGTTCAAGTAACTCCAAAGTGTAATTTGCAAAACAATCACATAAATGGCATTCAAAATGATCACAAATAGAAAATAAATTAACTAGAAAACTGCCTGAAACATTATCTGAAAAGAGCGTCAGAGGAAGTGTCACACTATCCCTCTTGTTCTGACCGTGGAAAATCCAGGCTCATAATCTCACACTCACCCACTCACATAAACAAATGTGCTCCCTTCCCTTCCTATTTGTTCTTTGCCCTGAGCTGTTTCAGCAACAAACCCAGTCTGTTGGCAGGATGTGTGACAGTTTCAAACGGTAGCACAGGTTTCCCCTATTCCATTCCTTCATTTTCAGAGTTATATACAGATCTCCCCAAAAGGCAGTGCTGAAGACACAGCTGTCATAGTTGGGGAGATTCCATTCCCTCCATAGCTTCATGCCTTTATCCCTCACATGGCTGACCTTCCTCTTAAGGTCAAAGCTCAGGCCAAATGCTCACTGGCTGAAAACTGAAGTTGCACTTATTTGTGTCCCAGTGTCTTCAAGTCACAGTGTGTGGCCCCCGTGAGCTGAGAAACACAAATATTGGTTCGCTTTCCTTCGGGTCAGCATCACATCAGGCACCAGCTGCTGGGTTAGTTTCCCAGGAGCAAAATAAATTGTGTGCCTGGTGGATCAATAAGGTTGGTTTTTCCTTGAATAAGTGTTGTTATTGGGACCTCAGTGGCTGTATTTTCTAGCATGAGCGGTGTGATGTGAATGTGGGGCAGGGCTCGGTTGCAGGCCACTGTGAAACAGTACTGCTGATAGCACACAGTATTTATAGATCTGTGTGTGAGAGAGAGGGAGCTAGACAGAGTATGTGGGCAGAGGTGTTGAGGGACTGTTATCTGAGCCTCTTTCTGTGTCTCTAACCTCTTAACCCAGTTTCGAAGGTCAGGGGTGCGCATCAGGGTCTCTCCCATTTCTTTTCCCCATGCTTTGCTCTTGAGTTGCTCTGTGATCCCCTGGCAGCTGCTTGCCTCCCTGGACCGTTGTGAGCAAACAATACCTTGTCCTCCCTCCTCCCTCACTCCTTTTCCCCTCTACTCCCCATTCCCCTGTCTTTTATACTGTCATGTGTCTGTCTCTATTCATCAGCCCTGGCCTCTTTCTCTAATTTGCTCTCACTCTGATGTATTAAAAAAAGGCCCTTTGCTGATACTGCCTTTGAGGATACGTGTTTCAAGGGTAATGTCAAAGGACAGCCATAAGCAGGGAGTATTATGTAGGAAATATGGGGAAGAAGGACATGAGATAGAAGGGCAGGCAGAACGGATATGTCTGAGTGTCTGGCTGTGGGATGGTTGGGTTAATTGTAGGGGTAGAAGGCTGTGCAGTAATCTGTGCCCTGAGCACTGCATTAAGTCTTACTCACAGTGATGTGTTTCAACCACTGTCACCTTTCTGCACGTAGAACAGGGGAGGGCTCTAACTTGGTACTTAATACCTGCTGCCTGAGGAGGGGAACAGTTTCAGTGATGCACCTGGACACCGTTCTGCCCGATACTAAGACTTTATGTTTTCATGCGCTGCATTGTCTGTCACATAGAATTAGACACCCGGGCTGTGCATGTGCAGCTGATTGCCTAGAAAGACGATACCTGCTACTCTTTGTATGACCAAGATGCTTTTTTTGAAGGGACTGTGCAGTCAGAAAGCATGTGTCTTTTATACCTTCTGTGATGCTAAATCAAATGAAACTGTAGCTCTGCACAGCCCCTGAGCGCCAATAAAGCCTTAGGCAATGCTGTAATACTTCACATGTGAAAAGAATAATTGGCCATCACAGCACAAATTCTGGATTTTGTCCACTGAATCATGGAGTCGCACCAAGACGCAGGAACATCGTTATTATGCAACGTAGAGAAAGGTTAGATTTGAAATTTTTGTTGTTTTCCTCCCATGATTTTCAATAGGAAGGCACAAAAGCCTAATAACCGGCTCGTTTCCAGCTGCAGCAGGCTGTTGTTTTCAGTGAAAAAGCTCTAAAATCACTCCTAAAGCTACCTGAGCAAACAGCAAAGAGGCAAATTTAGTAACTAGTTAGTGAACACGGGGATGCATTTAGCTGTTCAAGCGCTACTCATTTCCCAGAGGAGACATAGAGACGAAAAATGGAGCTGGAAGTAGGGTGATTGTTAGACTTTCATTTATCAGTTAACCAGAAACACGGCTTCATATGAATGTTAATGCAAATGAGAAACCGCTTGCTAGCACATTTGCCATAAGGTACCAGTGTGTTTAGAACTTGTTTCTGTTGCCCTCCAAGTGTAAAAAAAGCAGTGATGTAGGGTTTTTGGGTTGTGCATCTGTACATGCATCCTCCCAATTCTCGTGAACACATTCTCTGTTAAACAACTGAAGGGAATTTCTTCAGTTTTGGCACAACATATTTCTGGTCGTAACTCAAGAATTCAGGGCTGATTATCACAAACTTTCACACAAATAGGATAAAATGATAAAGTGATGCTTTCTATCTGAAAAGCCAAAGGTCAAGTCTGTTTGGTGGAGGCAAATCAACACCGGGCAGGAATTCAGTTTATTTTTTGCTTTTAGCATAAACTGACCCTGAAATGCCAAAACCAACAGCAAATGAATACTAATACGAAGAATTGTCTTTGTATTATTAGAACAGAACACAAATAAAATCTAATATAATGGTGTTGATTTTTCATCTGAATAGTTATTGCTGTTTATGCAGCACTGTTGGTATTTTAGTGTTGCACAAGTCATACATTCAACCTGGGTGCTGTGACGCACTCTGAAGTCATAGATCATTTGTAGTTCCTCTGTGCACACCTCCATTCTCTTGAGTTAGAGATTGACTAAGCTCAGTCTGTTGCACTCCACGGGGCTCTGCTCAGCCCGTGTGTGTTTGTGTGTGTGTGTGTGTGTGTATGTGTGTGTGTGCGTATTTGACTTCCTCCTACACATCAGATTGCAGAAGAAAAGGACAACAGCCCAACATGGCCATCATGGTCGTCCGTATCCTACGCACCAGCCTGCTTGCAAGCGTGTCCAACAGCTAGTGGAACAGCAAGCCCTCACTGAGACACACTGCTCTTACTTATGAAGCCCCCATATACCCTCACTGTCATAGGAGTCATTGTTCTGGCAGAAACACAGAATCTAGCCTCCGCATTTGGCAGCAGTTCTCTATTCCCTGTCCTGTAGTAATACAGTAATAAAGCCGGAGAGCCAAAGCCTTGTTAAATTTTCAAACAAATACATTCTCGTTCCTCTCTGTTATTTACTCCCCCTGGATCAGGGAAAGGGACAAAGGGAGAAAATGTCCATCTTCAGATGTGTGACGCGAGGAAAAAAAAAGTTTGGTAGCAAGTGGTGTTGAAGAAAAGAAAGTGAGATGGATGTTGCGAAAAGGCAGAGATGAGGAAATTGGAAAAGAGAGGAATGGGGACAGAAGCGGCAGTATTGGAAATGGGTAGTGGAGCGATGCTGAATAGAGTGTGTGACCAATAAATGATGAGCTCTTCCTCTCACTCCAATGTGATTGGTTACACCTCCCCAAGGCATTACCCACAATACAACTGGCGCTATAGGGGTACGTTTTAAATAGTCTCTGCCTGATGTGACTCCTAAGGTTAATACAGTTACTAACCGCCATACAAGTTCTAAATGCAATTAGCCTGCACAAATAGAGGAGACTGAGAAAGAAAGACGAAGGGGGAAAAGGCTAGAGATGAGACCCAGGAATTTCAATTAAGGAAAAAGAAAACTGTTGGGCAAATCATTTTTAGAACAAGCCACAGCAAAATTCCACACTTCTCCAGTCACACTATTCATTTGCGTGATATTTATGGCCTATATTTTCTTTTCTTGCTGCATTCACCAGATGAAAATGTGGCTCAGCTGCAAGCTAGAGATTTGTTTACAGAGTGATGCAGTGCCCACCAAGGTCAAAATGCAATTATCTTTTCTGTCTGCATGTTTCTGCACACGTGCAACCATCATGTGTAAGTGTTCATGAAGAGGGCAAAGAACAGTAGTGTTGATTTTGCTCTGCATGGCTCTCACAGTGCACTGCTAAACATACATACCCAGTCAGAGCGGCTGAATCACGCTTCTGCTGAGCTCAGCATCATGAGTGAGTCTGATTTGTGTGTCTCCCCTGCCTTTCTTTTCATGAGGGAGTTGACGCTGCCAAGCTGCACTCCTCTACTTCACTTAATGAGATAGACCGAATGGGGAGATGTCATCTCACATTCTATCTCTTACACTGGGTGACACAAGACCCCGCCCCTCCTTTTCCCCCTTCTTCATGCTGTCTCCCCATCTGAATCCTGCTCACTCCATCAATCCGGAGCTCCAGATTCAATTCCTTATCCCCGCCTCAGCCCGATGTCGGTCATGCAGGTATATGGTTTTGTCAATACAGTTGTTCATTGAACTTTATCACAGGAGAAAGGCACGAGGGTGATTGAAGCGCAAGATTGTGGAGGAAACCAGTGATTGAATGGAGGCAGGGTAGGAGGGATAGGAAGCAAAATATAAAAGATAGGGATCTTTTTAAAAGAAAAGTTACAGATGAAGCATTGTGTTGACAAAGAAATGTAGAGTAGGAAAAGGAGAGAAAGTAAAGATGAACAGACAAGCAAAGCTGCATCTCGGTATCTATTGGTATTGATTGGGAGCACAGGACTGATTGTGGCTGGAGCATTTTTTTTCTCTTACGTCTCTCGATGCAGTGACACTTAGATTTTTTCTGCCTTCGCTCTGTCTGGCCTTACAATCACCTCTGTGTCTGATATAATTTAATTTCCTTTTCAGCCATTTGTGTGTGAGTGGATGTATCGACATCTTCCTGTCTTTGGTTGGGCAAATATCAGTTCGACAACATCATATTTAGGATATTTCTATGTCTTATTGTGGCATGATGGCCAGTTATTGTGGCTTCAGAGGGCTTGTAAGGGTTGAACATGGTTTTAGAGTAAGGTTATAATTAAGTTGAGGACAGCAAAAAGGTTGTGTCAGGCATTTAGTTGTAAAGTTAGAGGAACGGGCTAGGGAATACAGTATGTTTATGAGTGTCCTCACAAACAGAGAAAGGTGTGTGTGTGTGTGTGCGCGCGTGTGCGTGTGTGTGTGTGTGTGTGTGTGTGTGTGTGTGTGTGTGTGCGCGCATGTATGCACAAACTGGCTCTAAGCTGCGGACCAGGCAGGACTCCAAATGGAAAGAGATTTTATCGCTATGTCTGGCTTGCCATTTCCTTGCACATCTCATCTACTCTAGCAGACAGGGATTCCTGCTCAATAACATTACTACCGCTCTGACCCACCATACACAGAAGCATGCATGTACACACTCTCGAAACACAAACACAGTCCCAGTCACACACTGTAGTGAGCTGTCAGTCAGGACAGATGTCGCACCCATAATTGAGTCTGAGAGGGACGGTGCTGTAGTGCTCCCATCGGAGCACACATATTCCACTGAACATCACTTAGAGGACTTTAACAACCCAGCGGATCACTGTGTTAGACAATACAACTGCTGAATAGAACATGTAGCACTGTGAATAAAATGGCACTGAACAGGGTAAAGCAGACACCTTGGTGCTCTGTAGTCCTCGAGGACAAGCTGTACTGTACTGTATTCACATGTGTAAATTGAGTGTAGTCGGTAGGTGGCTTGAATAAAATGTATTCCAAATGTGGAAATATGTCCAACTTTTTACACCAATCTCATGGCCTCATGGTAGACAATCAACTTAGATTTGTAGAACCGACTACATTTCATATTTGTTTTCAGATGTGCAGTCTCATCAAAAAATCACACCTGGCTCTCTGACATTATGATATATAGATTTTAAAATGCTGTTTTAAAACGAAAATGATCTAATATTCTTTGTCCACCTCAAGATGCTTATCAGGGTCAGTTGAGATATTTGAACATTTTCTTGCCATTTCTTAGAAATTACAACTTCATTGATAAAATTGTCCAACTAAGCAGTGGTTTTTCTCAGCTTCATCCAAAACCGCAGCTCTATGTAGGGCTGATAACGTGAATTGCTCAAACAATAGCTTGTTCCCGTGCATGTAGATAGTAGTAGCGAGTGAAATGTAAAAGTAATGCCTGTAAATTGTTATCCATGTTGAAATTACCCCTTTTAGTCAAGGCTGATGTCCTTGTTCTCCTCCAAACAAGGGTTGATTAATAGGGGGTGTGACAAATCAGACAATGATATGTAGTGTCTGACTAGACAGGAAGTGAATGTCGATGTCTGCATCATCATTCAAAAGTTTCTGTTTCTGCCCAGGCAGGCTAAAATGTAATCCTAGAGTTTTCTAATTAAAATGGGGTCAGCAGAATTTCCAAAAGTGTCATTATAGGTGTCTCAAAACGCTAAAGTAGTGTGAATGCTCAGAATTAATGTACCAAAAGTGTAAGATGTATCAGTGTTCCTCAGGGTGGCTCTTAGGATTGCCAACAGCCTGAAACTTACAATGACTTGTCGACATTGAACAGACACAGTCAGTTTGGACAAATTAACGTAATTTACGAGTCAAAGAGGACAAAAGTCATGAGGCTACAGATCTTCACAGGTCCACATTTTGTACGCCAAAGTTAAAAAGTAACCTGTGGATACCTGTCATTAGAACCTGTCATTCATTAATACATTTTCAAACCTGACCCAGAAGTTTTTTTTTTTTCAAAAGAACAAATACTAATGTTGACAGCAGCTTGAAACCAATTTAATTAACAAGCAGCCTCAATCAAGAGTCTTTTTATGAACCATTTTTCCCACACTCACAATTCAAATTCAAAACCGCATTTTTGTCTTGTGGTGATTATGATAACTGGTATCTATTCTCACCACCCTGCCTGATTACATTAAAAAATACTTTGGAGCTGGTCTAACTCAGGTCCTGGATACTGGGAACCCACTTTACCTGGGAAAACCTCTGAATAACATTAATGCCCTGCCTCTTGCTCCAAATTCTGCTGCTAAGGAGTGTGATGGGCCAATTATGAAGCCATTAGTGTTAAACGTGAATGTAAATGCTCTCGTAACTTACAGACACACTTTCAAGCGCACACACTGCATTGCAAATTTTGTCTGTTAGCCCTATGAAAATATAAATGGTGTCAGCGATGCTCTGTATTTAGCTCATCGCCCACACTCCTGAGTTAGGCTAATGAGAAAGGATTTAATGTGTTAACAAACTACAAAATAACAAGATGCACATCTGTGTGTGTGCGCATTTGCCGCTGTGTGTCGAGCGTATATGTTTATTATTGTTTATATAATGGACTAAAGATGTGCCACTGCTCCTCTGGGTGATTTGATTAGCTTAGCTGCGTGCTAACCCTGAGGGGCCTGCTGCCTCGTCTCTGCGAGATTAACAGAGCACAGCCACAGTTGGAATATGAATTCGGCATGAATATGGATGCGAACAAATGTGTTAAAGAGTGTTTGTATTATAATGTGTGTTGGTAAAGAGTGGAACTTGCAGTGTAATAGCCCCGAGCGGTCATATACGGTTGTGAGTGTGGTCCAGGACACTTGGTCTGCTGCTGCATTGTTTGATGTTTTGTTGTTGCTTTGAAGCCTTATCTGAGCATGAGGGGGGCAGGACTTTTTTTTCCTGGTTCAAGCTCAACATCTGATAACCTCTTTTGACACGGACACAGACAGCCATCCGAATCCATTTGCACACATTCATATGTCCGAGAACACGCAGATGATATTGCCATTCATGCCCTTAGTCCTAGCAGGTTATTCAGGCACGTACAGGCACATTAGTGATGCTGAGACATGCGCCCTTTTCAGAGATATACATCCTGCGCTCGGAGAGGTGGAGCACCGGCAATGTTGAAGAGTAAATGCACCCGTGCAAATGATTCTTCGTGCAATGCCAACGAGTGGCTGGCAATGATGCATTCGTTTGTGCAACACAGCTGGCTATGGACTCAAGCACATAAGCTGCACTCCATTTGGCTGTGCCAGCATGATGATTGTTACGTAGCACTGAGTGCGGGGAAGGACGAACAGGCGGCATATGAGGCAGCAGATGATGTTTGATGTCTATCAAGTTAATCAAACGGCAGCACGTCAGGAAACTGTTGTAGTAAACGTGATTATGATCTCCTTACAGCTTCTTCAAGTCAACAGAGATGGTACACTAATACTGTAGGTATTGTTTACAGTGCTGTATGGTATTTTGTTTGCTTGCGCAAATTGTGTGTGCCAAATTAGAATATAGTGGAAACACTCATCCCAAACTAACATTATGCAGGTCGTAATTTGGAGCGTCCCCACAGACTACACCCAACTGGTGAGGTCTGAGCCACAACAGATTATTCAACAGAGGGTAGTTGTTAGGTGCAGTACTGCTTTCCCTGTGTGGAGTTGCTCTGATCTGTCCTTATTGACACGCATGTGCAACAAAAGTCCCAAGTAGGTGTGTTGCTCTGATACCGGTTTAAAGATTAGCATCACACCCACCTCATTAGCATGCTAATCACAGCTTCATTATTTGCAATGGGAAACCAAGATTTAGTTAAAACGTCTGATGTAATGGATTCGAGTGTGGGCTGTAGAGCCAGCTGCAGGCTGTTTTTGAGTGCTGGTGCAGAATTGAAAAGTATAAGCGGAGAAGCCTGGGAGGCGAAACTCAAGGCAAGCAAGCTGATGGCCCTCAAGATCTGTCTCAGGGACTCACCACTATCTGAAATCTGTTGTAGAGATTTCAACAGTGCACACACACAAACACACACATACACACTAGTGAATATCCAAAAGCTTTGGTAAGGACTCCCTTTGTGTAATGTTGCAAACAGACAAACAGACTGAGGCATGACCGGTTCCTCCCCTCTCAGTTGACTGTGCGGCAGACGCCGGACATATGCTGCCACCTGTGCCTGGGTGCCAGGGTGACCACCTTGGGATGTGGGTAGAGAGAGGTGTGTTTGTATGCGAGTGTGTTAGAGAGGGAGAGAGAGAAAGCGAGAGAGGGGGGCTGGGGTGGGGTTGGCATATGCCTAATTCCCTTCAGTGTTGGCAGCTCAGACAGACAGTTGCTCCCTCATCTGCTGCCCTGCTGGATGGATGCCTGGTGATTGAGCACTGTCCACCTCCCTCAGCCACACTCTGCTCTCTCCCCCTCAAACACTCTGTTTGTCGTACACCAGCACAACACATGTACAGTTGCTAAGACTCCACACCTCTGGTCCGTCTCACACTCAACCTCTGCTTTTTCAGTTGCTCTGATGAAGTGATACTCTAGATCTGGTCATTGATTGTGTGTTTGTTTTTTGCACAAAAGGGTTCAGATAACTATTCCTAGGCTCGAATGCCAACGCACCTTTTTTGGGCCAAAAAGCAAACCTTTGTACTCTGATTAAAACACATTGATATGTTCTGTCAGGTTCATACGCACACACGCACACACACACGCTAGCAGACAGAAATGGTCAGATGGCTGGGGCTATAACTGGTTCTATCCTCAGGGAAGTCTTTAATTGGTCACAGTGCTTTACCATCTGGGGCTGGAACGACGATGGAGGGAGAAATGAAGGGAGATGGTGGGAGCTCCTGTAAGGGTTATAGAGAGAGAGAAAAAAAGTGCTGGAGAGACAGTAAGTGCAGCACAGGGATGGAGCTTATTAGTTTTAATACTTGCACCTCCAGTAATATTACAATCATAATATACTTGATAAATGCTGTTTATAGTGTGCAAGTGGGAAGGTGTGTGAGTGATTGCACATGGTGTGTCCCTGTGCTTGCGTGCAATCATGTGTGCCTGTAGGTAGATGGGGTATTGCATGGCAGCATCTGTGTGTTTGTGTGTGTGTGTTTTTTTGTGTGTAGAAGCAGTAATGAGTCTGGGATGTGTTTTTGTGCTGATGTTGGCAGTCGGAGCGAAACCCTGCACATGTGCTAACAACCTTCAGGACAGTACCAAATGAGAAGACGAACAAACCCACACAGGAGTGAAGTCTGTATGTAGTTCTGTCTTCACGCAGAGATGTTTGCTGTAATTCATGTTATTTAGATACACAAGCAGATGGAAGAGACCGAATGAAGCATGTGGCAGATGGAAAAGATGGATAGTTTAGATGTTGAAGATGAAGAGAAACATTAAGAAGAGAAAGAATGGGGATGGTGATAGTGGATTGGGTGGGTGGGAGGGGGGCAATAGAAGGAATATTTCATGTGTTTAGGCATGATGAGTAAATCTTTGATGCTCCAACGGATTTCAGTCAACGATAGCTTTGCACACAGCTCTTCTCAAAATGCTCTTAGGAAGATTTGTCTTTCATACTCCCACCTCTCTTCAGACTACCCCTCCTCTCACGCCTTGCCTTTTAATCTCTCGCTTACTCTCCATCTTCCCAACACGCTCACTCAGGCTCATTTCCTGGCTGTGCCTCACTGAGAGGTAGCATCGCGTTGTGTATACGTACGTGCGCGCGTGCCCATGTATACTTGCGCTTCTTAGTTAGTGTTAAATCCATCTCTTCTGCCTTTGTGTAAACAGCGTCTCATATTTGAAAGCTCCTTCTCACTGTGGATCCCTCTCTTATCGCAACATTCAGCCTTTTAACTCCACGTCACCATTCTCCTGCTACAATAACAAAGCCCACTCCTTCACTCATTGCCCATCTTTCTTTTCTTTTCTTCTCCCACTTTTTCCTTTTGTTATACTGCTCCTTCTCACGGAGAAATGTGTGGACACATGCTTAAACAAAACCCATACAAATAAACTGGTGAAATACAGTGTTGAATAAACATTTTTAAACATGTATGTCATCATTATTTCTATTTACTGTCTTACACTGCATTGCTATATTTTCTCCTTTCCTTAGTTTTCTTCTTGGAAATGTGATTTTTCTTGGGAAATAGTTGGCATTAATCTTAAGGACATTAGTTGAAAAAAACTATGTAATCTTCCTCTTCCTGCATTCCTCCCAGTTTTCACTCTCCTTTTAGCTCTATTTTAATCTCCTTCAAACCTTTGTTCACTTGTATTCACCAGCTTGTCACCAATTATGCTTTTTGTCTGCTGGCTGGTGCTGGTAGGTAAGGTGGTAGCTATATCTGAGCATTTAGCAGAAAGTGGCTTCATGCTGCTGCTGGAAAGGACGCTGTTGAAAGCAAGGAACTGATAAAAAGGACTAGGAAAATAGTTGCAGAGGATGAAAATCTAAAACACAAGAGGTGTAAATACATCCACCAGCCACAAAATTATGACCACTGACAGGTGAAGTGAATAACATTGATCATATTGCTACTATGTGCTGTTCTGCTGGAAAACCTTGGATTTTGACATCCATGTTGATGAGACTTAGGCACCCAAATACACATTGTCCCACAACAAGCACTCTCCCTCATGCAAATGGAAATCCCCAATGACACTGGCCTATCCCTGCTGGAAAATTCACCCCACCACATGCCAAAAACATCTCACACTCAGGAACATGGTGAGGAACATGACAATGGCCCAACATGTTGATTTGACCTCCAAACTTCCTCGTCCTCATTCTGATCAAGCATCAACAGGATGCAGTGGAACAAGTTTGATTGACAGAGGCCCCACTGCACAAGCCAGAGTACCCAAAGGATCCACTGCCAACGTCCTGGTTCCAGACCCTATAGGCACCCTGAGAGGTCCTCTTGTCCATGCCCAATGGTTCAGAGCATTTTTGAGCACATAAGGGGGACCAACACAATATTAGGCAGGTGGTCATAATGTTACGCCTGATTGGTGTATATACATAATAAAGCTAGAATGTCCAGTACAGCTGATGGGGAACGCAAAATATTTTTCTGTTTGTCACCAAGAGGGACACTGCTGACTTTGTGTGCAGTGATGCAATCTATCGTTAATTTAAAGATATTGAGAGCTGTTTTGGGGTTTAGATGTTATCACGCTCATGCTCAGCGTTCCGTTTATTCCTTATTGAATTTATAGATAAAAAGGACTCTGACGTCTTGTTATTCTTCTTGAACCTCGTCTGCTGCCCTCAGTGGAAGCCCGCAAAATCAGTCGGAAAATAAGGGTTCATTAGAATGAAACGCTTCCAAAACATGCAGGAAAGTAGATTCTGCAGCACAGTTAGTGGCCTTTTGATTCATGCTTTTTGCAATCCAGCGCATGGGAGTAAAAAGCCATCCCGTGCCACTAAGTTCTGCTATTAACCTAATATATGCTTTTCCGAAATTTGGAGCTAATAAGCAGCTCATCCCCCAGGACTGTGTGTGATTCAGTGACCCAGTGCAGCTGAGTCACAGCTCTGGAGGAAATGTTTGGGGGAGCACAGGGGAATACCTCAGTCACTTATACTCATCTCTGTGTGTCAGAGAGCAGCTGCTTCCTCAGGCTTGACTATCAGTGTGTTCGGGTGGGTTTGGAGGGGAGAGAGACTGTCCAACTCCGACGTGCCTCTCCTTCTACCTTCAGGTATAATGAGTCATAATGGCCACAGGGGCCTGCCTTTGTTTCTCTGGCCCTCTTGCACACACTTTTATACACACTAAGACGATACTACTCCTTTCGCCACTATTAGGACTCACTAGTATATCAAAAAAGTTGCAATAAGGTCATTGTCTGACTGATATGTAGAGTACAAGCCTGTTAAAGAGGGATCAGTGTTCTAAAAAATGAGCCTTCCTGTATTCTAATCATAAAAAGGACGAGCTGGAAGAGAATGGAGGCTGATAAAACACAGAATAAGTGATAATTAGGAGCTGACAAGCAACTCGTTTGACAAAAATGAGACTCACCAGATAGTGTGAGAGAGAGGACACGAATGGGAGGCGGCAGTGAATAGATGGGAAAATAAAAAAAAAAGGTTCAAGCGAGGAGAGACTTGTGAGGGAGAAAAATGGGACAGAGCATGAGTACGAATGACAGCGTAAGGAGACAGAACAGAATGCTTGAGAGACCTCTTTATTAAATGAAGGGGCCTTTTTCCTTTCAGTCACTGCGACCTGTGTTACAGCACACACCTATTCTCGCACACCCACCGAAAGTGATGTTCCGTTGGCAGGAGACCTCACAGCTCCTTACTGAAGAATCTCATAACAGCATCTGTAAGATCTCTCATATCCTCTCACCCTTTTCAGCCTCTCTCCTCCTCCCCCCACCATATCTGTTTCATCTCTCTTCACATTTTTAGATGATTGGATGTGGTGTGATATAATAAGACAGTGCGGAAGTCTCTTTGATCGGTCGAGATAGCGCAAGACGTTCAGCTCGTAGTGCCTCATTTAAAAAAAGCTAATTATCGTCTAATTTGTTTTAGTTTGCTTTTATGAAAATTCCAAATTGGGCAGTTTTACAATACAGGGGTTTATTCTCAATCAGTGGCCTGTGATCCGGATAATAAACAATTATTAATACATTTACAACCCATTAATAATAACACATTAAATGTGTTTGCTCTGCACATGCTCAGCTCTGACAGGAAAACTTTACATTAAGCTTCTTCTTGCCTAATTCCATTTGCTTACAGATTTCAGTAAATGTAAAAAAAAAAAATCTTGTTTTTCCTTATTTGCTCCACAAAGGTCTTTGGGGATTGAGTTCTTAGTTATTACTGTAAAAAGAGAGTGACACCTCTGGCATGATACTCACATGTGCCTTTTTTTGCATTTTTGCCTTTATTTGACAGACAGTTGTCAGTAAACACACAAGAAGTGTGATGGGAAAAGAGGCAAAGGTTAACATTCAGTGCAGAGTGATAGGATTTTGACTCTGCATTCATCAAGAGAAGATTGGCATATTTTTATGACAATTATTTGATTATTGGAAGAAATTCTGTGCTGGCTGATAAGCCAAGAATTTGATATGGTAATTATGTGTTAGTTAAAAAAGTAATAGGTTCTGTTTCTTTTGTTACATGCATGAATGTTCTGTTAATGAGATATTTACTCATTATGCTCTTATTTGGCAGTGTGAAAATCATTCATGCCTCTGACCAAGAACTTAATTGTGTCAAATATTTGAGTGGTTTGCAAACTGAGAGATGTTGGCTGGTTACAAATAATTGTGAGACTATTGAATGTGATGTTTTTGTTTCCTCATGTGTCCCATGGCATCACCACCACCAATACCATCAATACTTTGCCATAAAGGCTATAGTCAGTAATTACTTTTGTATTATTGTGTACTAACTTAGCAAATTCAATTGTGTCTTTTAAAATATCAAAGAAATTGCTGCTGTTTATTTGGATGAAAACTGGATTGACCTATTATAGTTAAGCAGCCATTAAAAGGGTGCATTATTATTTTGAGCCAGCATCAAGCGGTCAGTGGATTTGCACTTAAAGAGCAGGCCTCAAGCTGTGGTGGTTGCAGCTTGACTGCAGCTGATAAGATCTCCAGGCATCAGTTGCCATTTTATCTGGCAGGTTGACAGTTGCTGGCGATATTTAAAATATGAGTTTATCATCCTTTTTCTGAAATCAAGGACTGATTAGTTTAAGGATTATTATTGTGGGGCTAATTCTTGATAGAGCTTCTGTGGAACGTCTCATGATGCTTTTATACTTTTGCTATTTTCCCCCAATTTTTCACCACACTTTTTGTTACTGTAAGTTTTCCAAGGCTGTGGTCAACACGGGACCTAATTTGTGGCAAACTACTACCAGTTGTACTGATGCACCAAAAGCTTCCTCCAGCAGTGAGCGCAGCAGCATTTCATTTCAGTAAATAGAAACACACAAACTCTGCATACTGTACATTGTGGATTTAGAAAAAAACTGCAAATAAAAGAAAACAGCAGGTCATCCTATTAAAACCATCTTAGCACAGAAATGTCATATTAACAAACGTTTTGAGACGATTTTTACGCCTTTATTGCGTAACAGATGCAAAAAAATCAGCAGAAAACTCGGAAAACAGATTGGGCAGAAGGCGTTGTGTTCTGTATCTTAGATTCAATTAGGTGCAGGGCTTATCTGATCATCTGCGTGTGTTGTATAATGGATGTACCCCCTGCTGTGGATCCAGATCCCCAAACGGCAGCCTTCATCTCTTGCCTTCTTCTTCTCTTTTTTCCCCGCTCACCTCCTTCTTCTCTGTTAAACAGAGCCCCCACATGTCTCTTTTCTCTGGCTCCAAGTCACGATCTTTCATTTGCCCTTTTTTTTTCTCCCCCTGTTTTTACTCCGTATCGTGTCCTTGTTATCAGAGCAGGCTCTTGGGAATAGAGTGTAGACCTGAGTCATCACAGTTTGCTTTACTAGTTGCTCACAGTGGTTTGTAAACCCACTTGATTTCTTGGTCTCCTGAGATAGTGTTCGCTCTGTGTGTTGTTTGGCAGATTTGTGTTAGTGTGTGCATGAATTTAGGGTACTGAAGAAAGAGCGACAAGTACACTATCTATATATAGGCTACAAACAGAATAATAATAATCTATCTGAAAGAGTTTTTTGGTTGTTTTTTTACATCCTGGCCTGGAATCAGAAGGAGTTGGTGTGTATGTGTGGATGAAGTAAAAGAGCACTGCCCCTTTGTTCATCTTTGGTCCTTTCTTCTGTCTCCCTCTTCATCCTCACCATCTTTCCTCTTCCTCCCCCTTTCCCCTCCTATCTCCTCTCTCCCAATTTCCCAGTTGAACCACTTCATCCCTCATTCTGACTCATCAACAGCTCTCGCAGAGAAGAACAAAGGAGTGGAGGATGTGAATCGGCATGATATTGGATAATAAGAATGCGAAAGACAGGTGTAGGCACAGTTTCTGTATTTATCTTTGTGTTGCTTCCTCACCCAGTATGCCTGCATGTGTTGGAGGCATCCTGGGTCAGCAAGTGACGTCTGCTCAGTGATGAGGCTGGACTCGTATGAAGTGGAGCTGAAGATCGCCCACTCACTCTGTTTTCCTCTCAGCAGTATTCTTAGTTTCACAGAGTAATTAACAATAATTACCCTACTGGCTCTGCCAAATGTCCATTTGCTTTGCAGCAACACACACACACACACACACACACACACACACATACACATAAACAGACACAAACAGACACTTAAGGCCATTAGCCGCTGAAAAATGGTAACCACTTCAGCTGTGGCTCAACATCTGCAGTGCTTGGCAGTATTACTCCGAATGACATACAGTACAAGGCCAAAAGTTTGTGGACAGGCTTGTCCTCACTTTGTTTGCTTTGCTTGTCTTCTTGCTCGGGGCTTAGGCCACTGGTTTCAATTATCTTGCAGCATGCAGTGACATTTTCAACAATAATGTGCTTCCAAGTTTTTGGAATTGGTGTTATGAGGGTTATTCGTGGCAACGCTCTCGCATAGAAAGTGGAGCCCAGAAATAAGGATTTACAGGTCTGATGTGGAAGAACGTGACTGGCATGCAGCGCCGATTCAACCGCATCCAACGTGAATTGTAATGACAACAGCCAGCCAGGCCTTATCACTCAGCATCACTAATTCAATGCTCAGTGGGAGCTGCCCAGTACAACCCCAGTCTGATCCTTATCCTGCTGGTTCAGGGTCTTAACTGGCAACCTTCCAGTCAAAAGGTCACTTCTGTAATCTTTGCCCCATGTGGAAAGCCTTTCCGGAAAAGCTGAAGATGTCACAGTTGCATATTAATGCCCGTGGTTTTAGAATGAGATGTCCAACGACTGTGACCAATGACGTCTGTGTGCGTGCATTCATGTTGACAGTAGAAAAGGGATGGTTTCATGAGCCTGAACATTCGCAGCAGTGATAACATCCAGAGGGCAATGTGAATTGCTGCAGTTTCTCCAGTAGTCATCGTCTCCCGTGAAAAAAAAAAAGACTTCCGAGAGCAGAAAGTGTTAGGGTGTTGGATCTTTACAATCTGCTGTATTTGTTCCATCTTTTAAGAAAACACAAGTCCAAAATCACTCACATGTGAAACTTCTGAACCCACAAACAAACAACTACTATTTGATGTTGTGTTGCTTCTTTTTTCCCTGAAAAGAATCTGCACTGCTTCTGTACCTTCAGCATCTCACACACCGGAGATGGATGTAAAAAAAGAAAGAAAGAAAGAAAGTTTGGATTCATGCGAAGTGTACAGATCAGACTTAATAAATTATCATCTTTTTCTCCCCATGTCATCTTTGCAAAAATCCCTTTTCCTCCGTCGCCGTGTCCTCGTGTCCCCCACACTTCTATCCCTGTGTGACTGGACTTAAAAGGCCAGCTTGAGGGATGACAACCGTCACTCACTTCACAGGGCTGAAAGAGTAGGGAAAGATCAGGAATGGAGGGAGATGAAAGCAAAAATTGTAGATGAGGTAGAGCAGGAAGAGAGTAGTTTTAAAGATTTATGGAGGATTGACGGCTTCTGTGTCAGTCAAAAAAAGCAGAATAACACAGGAATGCTTTTCTTCACATCCACACATGAGAAGCTCAACCTCGAAATGTGAAAGATTAACTTATTCACTGGAGGAAAAATACTTTAATCGCTAGCATTTTGAGATTCCAGTCTCTCTAAATGTGATACAAAATGAGGAGAATCATCCGAAATCTTCATAAAAATCTTGATTTTTCATGATTATAAAGACCGAGTTGCAGTGAACACATGCCGAGTTTTTTTGCAGTAGAGTAAAATGACGAGCTATGATGCTGCATGTTTTAAAGATGTTTTGAAGATAAAAATGCAATAAGAGGAGATATTTTCAACTCCAGCACTCTTTCAGCAAGGTGTGCTAGGGTTAGTGAAGGAATTAAATAGGTTCAATAAAACCTCTGAAGATACTGATATCTGCATTTGCTTATTTTAATATGGGTTTTTTTTGTATTTATTTGCTTGTGTGTGTGCTTGTATCAATCAAATCATAGAAAAAAACATTGTATTAACACAAATATAGTGGCAATAATGTTATTTTTAGCACATTTATTACAGTTAAACCACAGTTTTTGATTAGGTTCAAAGTCAAGACTGGGGACATTCAATAATCCAATGAAATAACCAAAACTATCAGTGCTTTTTCTTTCCTTCACTCCTCTCTTATTGTGCCACTCAGCTTTAAGCCCATGCATTCCTAATTAAGACAGAAATCTGAACACAAATGTGGAATGTACTTTTTAAAAAACATCTGGGTACTGTAGTTCTTTGTAAATATTTATCAGATAGGAGCAAGTAGTACCTGTGTCAGGCACTACTTCTGGCAGTGCATTGATTCACATTTTGAAACAGTTGCACAAAAAACCATTTTGACTGGTCGATAGTGTCCCTGAAAGAAAAAAAATTGGCGACAGACCACTTTATAGCATCAGCATCATTTCCGTGGTGGCTCCAAGCTTTTAACACGGTCCTTCGTTTTTCATTTTTTTAAATAATTTCTTTTCTTCTACATATTACTGTGTTTTTGTATCAGACAGTGGTATGAACACTGCTTTCCAAATCAGGTTTTTGATAGCTTTTTATCAATGTGAGATTTTTTCCTTAATTTTCACATTCTAATGTCCTTATACACCAATCAGCCACAATGTTATGACCACTGACAGGTGAAGTGAATAACATTGATCATATTGCTACTATGTGCTGTTCTGCTAGAAAACCTTGGATTCTGACATCCATGTTGATGAGACTTAGGCACCCAAATACACATTGTCCCACAACAAGCACTCTCCCTCATGCAAATGGAAATCCCCAATGACACTGGCCTATCCCTGCTGGAAAATTCACCCCACCACATGCCAAAAACATTTCACACTCAGGAACATGGTGAGGAACATGACAACGGCCCAACATGTTGATTTGACCTCCAAACTTCCTACACCTCATTCTGATCAAGCATCAACAGGATGCAGTGGAACAAGTTTGATTGACAGAGGCCTCACTGCACAAGCCAGAGTACCCAAAGGATCCAGTGCCAACGTCCTGGTTCCAGACCCCATAGGACACCCTGAGAGGTCCTCTTGTCCACGTCCAATGATTCAGAGTATTTTTGAGCACATAAAGGGGACCAACACAATATTGGGCAGGTGGTCATAATGTTATGCCTGATTGATGTAAGTGAACCATGTGAAGTTTTATTTTATCCATAATTCATAGTATAGTGACTCTAAGTTGTCAAGAAACAGTTACACACAGACATCTGTCTGAAGTCTGAATGTTATTTAGGTCTAAGTTATAGTCGGAGTGTATCTATGTGAAATCCTCCCTGGGTGAGTTTTTAAGTCATCATCTCTTCAAGAGTCAGAGTCACTTAAAACAAATTACAGTGTCTGTGTTCATTGTCATTTAGAAACAAGCTACCCAGTACACTGATGTGTTTATAATAGTCTCTGGACAACAGCTGAGGCTGCTCAGTTTGAAGTGAAAACAAGTAAATATGCTTCTATTTACGACATAAGTTATGTGCTCATTCTTGACCACACTTTGGCTACACTTAGTAGGAGTTCATTGTTGGCTTTGGTCTTTTTCTGGGATTTTGTTGACAACAAGAAAAACATAGATGGCAGTGGCTGTAATTAGGCCCACAGCAGAAGAAATAATTCAGTACAGTGTCCCCACAAGTGACGAACATGAATGTGTGTTTGTGTGTGTGCCAGAGAATGCCATCTCATGCTGTTCTTAATCCTTCCCAGATTGAGGTCACTGGGGCTATTGGAGGATCTCAGTGTGTTTACAACCTCCTCCTGAACCCTTGGAAAGGCTGAGATTGGCTGGTGTTATCTGATTGGTTATGTCCTCCCGACGTATATTTGTGTAGGGATCCAATTGGGCCGGAGGACTCGAGATGAAGTCAAAGTGTTAAATATCTCTAAAAGAAGCAGCCAGAGGGGGACACGGAGAAGCAGCTTGTTGTGTTCACACTCGATAGGTGTGTCTACAGAGGGGAACGTGAGTCAGTTTCAGAAACGGGTTGGTGTTGGTGGGTGCGGTTGTTATAGTAACTCCTGACTGTTCTCAAAGGGCCCCTCAGCTTCATGTGGGAGGGTTGCTATGGTGATGGCAGGTTGTAGCGTAGGTGTGTTGTTGTGGTAACAGCTATGTCTGTGTGAGGTTACTGTTCAGTCATTGTTGACTGGAGTGTCAGAGGGAGAGGACTTGGTAACAGCAGGTTCACGGAGAGCAGAATTTGGTTATGCATGTGTGTGAAAATAACCAGTGGTTTTTAGAGGGAACACCTAATAGTACAAGACATGAGGCTGAGAGTAATTTGCATTTCCCACAAAGGGGTTGGTAACATAGTTAAAATCAATGATTAAGGATAAATCAGCATGGAATGTGTATGCAAAATCTCAAACTGATGTTCAAAGCGGTGAACTTCACATAAAAAACACTTCATATCTGTAAAACATAAATTCACTTACGAATTTAGCTTCTTTATTTAATCATTCAGAATTATTCATTCACATAACCCAAATCTTGGAACAGTCTTGGAGTGAATCTGGGAGTTAGTAAATGGTAACGTTGAAAAATTATGGTCCAGCAGTTTCAACCGGTACAGCCAAGCGCTCGGCCCCAATCTGTTATAAATAAAGCATTTGATCATAAACAGAGGCTCAGTAAGATTCCCATGTAGGTCGTTTTATCATGCAACCCACAAACAAATATATCAGCAGGATGGTTTTATTGCCACCCATGACTACCATTTGCATCTCTTGCCGCTCGACAGTTTTTCAAGCACTCAAGGTAATTGAGAAGTGCATTAGAGGTCATATTCAATCAGACCAGTTTTTTATTTTTTTTTCAAGAATGCTGCAAACTATTGCGGAAAACTGTTTATTTTTGCCTGGACTTAGTTTCTATATCTCCAAAAATGTAGCATCTTATCAGAGTGCCACTGAGTCAGACCCACCTGATTAGTTACCTTCTTTTCCTGCCACTTTTGTTTTATCGTTGTTTCTCTCTTTGAGTGGCTTGTTAAACTCCCGTAACCAGATGTCAAGCCTCTTCTCTCCGCCTCCTCGATATTTTTTCTCTGATCTCTCTGTCTTTGTTCCCCCCGTTTGTTTCATTAGTGATGTCTGTTTCTCTTTTCCCTCCATATTTAAATTTTACTCGTGTCTTTACACAGACACATGGGCGCACACAGAAAGATGCATGTTTGGTGTGTGTGCATGGATATAGTATGTACGTGCATACCGTTAAAAATAATGCAGGAATATTATTTTTGACATTTCATATTCTTACAAATAAAGGAACGGTCAGGAAAATAACATTTTACTAGCTATATGACCTGATTCCGTTTATGTTGCTGGTTTCCACTTGACTCTTCATTTTAGAGCATTTCCCCAGATACACCTATCAACAGAGGTGCATATAGAATTTTTTATTTATACTCAACTTGTGATTGAAAGACTAAATCCACTGTTATGTCACACAATATACAGGGAAGGGAATATTTATCAAATAGAGATGTTCTGGTGTAATCCTCGTTACTGCTGATGTTTGTTCCATTGTGGCTCAAACATGTATGGGTGGATTTTATAAGTTGCCATTTCCAATCATGAATGATAAATTGCATTACTTAGTGCGTTTATAATTTTTTGGGAGCCTCCACATCAGCAAGAGGAAGAGGCGTTGGTTATACACACTAGGTGTTGTTCTCAGCAGGCTTCCGGAAATTGGCTAATCAGAGGAGAGTCAATTTTTAGGAAGGAGGGCTTCAGAGAAAAGGCAGCTAATATTGCCTGTTTTCAGGCAGAGGCTCAACGGAGAGGCTGCACAATAGGCAGTATGAGACAAATAAAGATTTTTTTTTAAACAGTGAATCACGCAAAGTTACTGTAGTGGAGTCCCGAAATAAAAATATAGAGCTGGAAATGAGCATAATACGTCCCCTTTATGAGTCTCAGTAGCCAAACGTCTTGACAAAGCACTCCACCAGCGTAAACTCACACAATGCATTTCAATTTTCTGGCTTTTAGGAAATGCTCGCAGTCAACACATTGCAACGCAAGAAAGCCTCAATCTGCGTTATTTGCTAAATAAATTTCATCCCAGCCTAGCTCAAGTCAGTGGCTCTTAACCTTTTTAGTAGTGCGGCCCCTTGTGACATCCTGACCTTATGACTTTTCTTCCATTTGGTTATTAGAAATGCATTAACTTTGAATTTTAAATCTAATGCTCTCTCTCGCTCTCTCTCTCTCTCTCTCTCTCTCTCTCTCTCTCTCTCTGTCTTCCACACACATGTATATTGAATTGCACCCTGATACACATCCAAAAATACTCCTGTGACTAATACAGGTTCCTAATAAAAGCTATACATGTTTATTTCTGTCGTTGTGTTTACTGTTTCCAGCCTGCCGTCTGAAATAATCACAACTTGATGTCTGTTTTGCTTCCTTGCACTTGGCTGTCCCCCTCTCTCATCTCTGTTGTTTTCAACCATCTGGCTTGAATTAAGTCCTTTATTCTCAGTTGTATTGTAGATGGAAAGATTGGGCTGAATTTATTACAGTAATTTTAACTTGCTGTCTGTATATTTAGTATGTGTGATCAAAAAATGGTTGAAGAGTGTATTGAGATGGAGCGTTGCTATTAGATGACTTTGTCTTGTGTTTGCTATAGTAAACCATATGGGATATAATGAGTTTGAAAGAAGTGCCAGAGGGTCTCTGGAGGCATCTGGCTGCATGAGATAAATAAAATGCCATCAACACGTGGTGACATGTGAATGTCATGTATAGAAGAGGAAATAGAGGGCAGTCACCTCACAACAAAAGCTTGGTTTCATTAACACTTTTCCCTCACACCTTCTCCTGGGAGCAAATCAGATTATTAACCCTTTACAGCAAAATGCCTGTTTATTTCCCCATCCATAAGAGCAGCATAAACCAAAAGAAGTCTGTTTCACTGTGACTGGTGCTCCATATTTCACATCATTACATGGTATTAAAGATTTTTTTTTAGAAAGGTGGAGAGTTCATTTGTAATTTTAGGAACCAGATATCACTTTCCTGAAATTAGTCAATCCAAGTCTGCACATATCCTGACTCTGAGTGATAACTTTCTTTTTTCTTCTTCTGTTTGTTTTTACAGTCATTGCTGACTCATTGACAGTGGTGGCTCCAGCCCAGACTCTGTCCAAAGTGGAGGGCGACATGTTACAGCTTACCTGCGAGGTGTCTCGGACCACGATGCACCACACTCACTTGTCAGTAGGTTGGTACCTGCGGGCTCCAGAGGATGCGACCGCTGCGCCTCAGGAGTTGGTCACCTTGTCAAGGGACTTCGTTTTGCGCTCTGGGGGACCATATCGGCAGAGGATGGCAGCAGGGGACCTCAGGCTGGATAAAACCAGTGCTACAGCCTACAGGCTGACCATTCACAAGCTGCAGCCAGTAGATCAGGGACTGCTCTACTGCCAGGCCGCTGAGTGGATTCAGGACCCAGACGGAAGCTGGTTCGCCATGACCCGCAAGCAGAGCGACAAGAATCAGCTCCGTATTCAGCCTACTGGTGAGTGAATGGTAAATGGACTGCACTTATGCAGCGCTTTTTTACCATAACAGAAAAAGCGCTTTACAATTAGCCTCTCATTCGGCATTCATTCAGCGTTTTGTGAGTGCATGTGCATGAATGGACCTACTATGCAAGGCGCTGCACTTATAGGGAGCAAGTTGAGGTTCATGGCCTTGGCCAAGGAAACATAGACACGTGGATGCAAGGAGTTGGACCCCAACCCTGTAATTAGTGTGGCCTTCTGAGCCACAGCCACAGAGTGAAGGGAGGAGAGTCTGTGGGAAAGAAGAAGAGGGAGGAGTAGAGAGGGTAAAGACGTTGGTCTAGATCCCCGCTGTCCTTTTTGACAGGCACACACGCCTGCATGTGGGCAGGGTTCCTCTGATTGCTGATCAGTATCGCACACTAAGCTCATTAGCTTACTAAAAAGGGCTTAACTAAACCTCCACAGACTCCCTACTTTTGTATTTGTGTCTGTTTGATGGGCAACATTACAAGCACATCCAAGAATAAATTTAACCAGTTCCAAATAGCATGGGTGCTTGACAAGAGAGACCTATGGCTTCTGCATAAACACCCTCCCCAGGCAACAAGTGGCCCAGGGTTCAGAAGGCAGAAATGGGTTTTTCAGTCACTTCTCACCCACAGTTATGCTGGCGTAGATTGTGCAAGAGTGCATTAGTGAGCGAATCCATGCTGGTTAAATGCCAAGTCCTAAGGAAAAGATTCCCTAATGGAAGGGAGGAAAGTAGTTACCACCTGAGGGAGGGTGAGCAAAGGGAAGTGGGGGGTGGCATCAGGATGAGCAAGAATCAAGGACTGCATGCTGGAAGTGTGTGGGAGAAAATAAGAGTGTGTTGGGCGGAAGAATATGTCTCGTATGATAATGATCTAATAAGCCGTCAACCTCCAGACCAGATGGGCCAGAAACAAAGGCAGCTTTACGACTCCTCACATGTACTTATAGCTTCCCACCCGACTTGACCCCATCACATCCACATCCACTGTGCTGTGTTCCACATAAAGAATCTCTTTGTATGCTTCCGAGAAAGGGCCTTGGAGATGGGTGATAAACTGCTTTGACATTAGCTCAATTACCAAGGAAGCACGCAGTGGCGAGTGTCTCATGCCAGTAAATCACTTCAAAGTGGAATCGTTTTGCCTTTCTCCATTAAGCATCAGATCCGCTCTGGACCAAAGCGACTTGATGGTTCTCAAGATAGTGCTGCATGGATGAGGAGGAGAGTGGGAACTCAGATGTAAAGCAGGTTTGTCAGATGAGTTCCTGCCACTTCAGGGAGGAGACAAAAGGCACGAAGAGCTCCCCCTCTCAACACCCTTTGTCACTCTCTGTCTTCCCTGTAATCTATAATGGATGGAGGTATTGTTGCGTGACAAAGAGAATAAAAAGCAGTTGTGCTGCAGTGTGCATCTATGGGTGTAAACGCTCAAACTCCAGTATGTGTGCAAATTCGTTTTGATTTGTTTTTTGTGTACTTGTTACATAATGAGAGTTCACTGTGCGTACCTTTAGGCTGAACTGGTGTATCTGACATTCCACCTGTCCAAGTGTATATTTGACAGAGAGTGTGAAGGAAGAATTTAGAAAGGAGAGGGCGAATCCTCTCCATTAGACTCCTATTATAAAAGATGGAGTGGATCTCAAGACAGCCCCATCACTAGCTAATTACCCACAGCCGGCATCAGAGAGAGGAGCAACAGACAGAATTCTAATGTACCTCTCACTCTGTTTTTACCATATCTCTCTGTATTTCTCCCTTCTCTCACCTGCTCCCTTGTTCAGTGCTCTCACATCACCTCTCATTTTCGGCAAACATGTCTCATCACCGTATTTTTTTGTACTCCTTCACTTTTACTACCTGTGCTAATTTGTATTTTTTCTAATTACGTCTTTCCATTACCACATGTTGAATGAGCAGCACCAGGCAAACTGGTATACCTCTATGTTATATTATATTCCTGTAAAAACATACTCCTAACAATGGAGCACTATGCTGATTGGTGACCAAAGCCTGTCTTATCAGATCATGACACTTTTTTTCCTCCCCAGCTGATCACATTCAAATGTCACAGCACAATGCCTTGCTGTCCTGCTGTAATGTTGTATTTGCGGCAAGCAATATGCCATTCATTTTGTCATCCGTAGGCTGTTCTCTTCATCCTTGCACTGTCATGTGCATGCCCATGGGTTTACTGCTGCAAGGAATCAACTGATCTGATCGGAAGTCTGTTTGTCATGTTGATTGCTCAAGTGTTAGTGCTCTCGTAATTGTTGTCTGTTTCGGCTGTCCTGTTCTTTCCCGTTTTTACCCTCACCCCAACCATTCGAGGCAGATGGCCACCCTTCCTGCACCTAGTTCTGCTGGAGGTCATTCCCCTCCACTGTTGTAAATAAAATCTAATAATATAACAATAAAACACATGATATATCATTTATAGCTCTTGTTTAGTCAGGCTAATCTCCATAATTATTAAAGCTGTAGGGTTTTAGTCACAGTATTTCAATTAGTTAGGTCAAGTTCCATGATTAGTAACTCAGTACGAACAGCTTAACATGTATTATACTCAAAGTAGGATTATATATAATTTTTGTAGGGTTTAATCAATAATATGTAAATTACTCTGGTATAAGTGCACCTTAAATAGCACTACATGGTCTTAACTACAGTGTTTAGTCTTAAGTTACTTTTGTAATGGCAATCATTATTTTTTACTTAAAAGGCACTTTGGTGCAGCAGCTGTTGTCTTCGATGTAATATGTAAAAAACATTGTCGAGACCTTACTATTCTATCTTTTTTTATGTTGTATGCAATCTTTATTAGTTTAGTTTTTTTATTTGTCTAATTTGACATTTGCTTTATTATAAGTCACTATGTAACTTTGTTTTTGAAACTTGCTATACAAATTAAGTTAATTATTATGGCTTTCATTTGCAATTATATCAGAGGAAAGAGTTTATAATTTTGTGAGCAAATGTAAAAAAATAGCAAAACAGACAATATTTAAGAATGTTTAATTTTTAGTGAGAAAAACAAAAAAATGATATAGTTACAATTATTCAGTTTATGGTGGTGCAGTGGTTACATCTCTGGGTCTGAACCTGCTGGCTGTTTGGGGTCTTTGTATGTCGGGTTTGCATGTTTCCCCTGTGTGTATGTAGGCTTTGTCTGGGTGCTCCATCTTCCTCCTACAGTCCAAAGACAGGCATTGTTCAGTTAATTGGTGGCTATTATTTGGCCACAGGTGTAAATGTGAGTGTGAATAACTTTCTGTGTCTGTGTTAACCCGAGGTTAGCTGGGAAAGGCTCTGGTATTTTAAATGAATGCATTTAGAATTCCATTTCACATATCGGTATGTTACTGCATGTGGGGTGCATTTATGTGTTTGTGTATGTGTAACCAATAATTCCCTTCCCTCCCACCATAATGTTTCCCTGCATAATGAGCTCCACACCAGGGGCAGGCTTTGAACTTTCCACATAAGTGTGTTTCTCAGGAATCCCGTTTAAAGTCTTTGTAATTACAGCTGGGGGCTACCACCTCACAGAGCTACAAAGCAGCTGTCTCCGACACATACCGCACTCATCATCTGCAAGTTAATATAACAAATAAAACCGGACACACACACACGTTCGAGCGCGACGGCACATGCGCACATGACAAGCGTAATGTGGCCAAAAAAGCACTAGAACTTGCAGTGTTTACTCTTTCTGTTGTCTCAGACTGTGCAGGAGAAAAAGAGAGCGCCTGACTCCATCTGAGACAGCTGAAGAGAATTTTAATTAGATGTGTTTTTTTTATTGCAGAGGTGAAACCAAGGGGGGAGAGAGAGCAGAGCTGTCTGAAAGATCACTGTTTTACTGGAGTGGTGCACTGTGTGACCTCGACCTCCTCTACTTTCTAGCCTCTCTCTCTCTCTCTCTCTCTCTCTCTCCTCATCCTATAACTGATGCTGTTTTATTGCCCCCACCCATCTCCTGCCACCTCAGACCCCACCTCTGACACCCACCTCACACTCTCCCTCTCCTCTAGCATGCAGGCTCACCATACCAAACTGTGTGTATTTAGAAAATGCAGCAGTGTTTTGCATTTCAGTTGTAGCCCATATTTAGACATTTGTCTTGTTTTAGACTTCTAAGGCAAGTTGTTTAGGAATGTAAAAAACATCACCTTCACCTCAAACACCTACTCACTTTCTATTGTGCTGCTTTATATAAAAATCCAGTGAAGCAAACAATGGTTTTGTACATTCTCTGCTGTGATATTACACTTATCCTTAACACTGATGTTTCCTCTGTTTTCCCTTTATTCAGACCGGGACTTCAGCATCCAGGTGAGCACGGAGCGACGGTCCTTCACGGCCGGTGAGCCGCTGGAGCTTCGCTGCACCATTGAGGCGCAGAATGTCCCCGAGCGTTTCTTCTCGGTGTCATGGGTCTTCAGCAGCTCACCGGTGGCCGTGGTGGGCCCCAGTGCCGTGCCTGTCCTGGGCCCTGATTATGTTGCCCGTGAAGCGGCTGGGCAGATGACCGTGCGCAAGGAGACCGCCAACGTGCACCTTCTCAAACTGCAGCACTTGCGCCCCGAGGATGCCGGCAAGTACATCTGTCGCGTCACGGAGCGGGAGAAGACACCCACGGGAGACTTCATAGACCGCAGCAAGAGGTCGCGCAATGTCCAGATCACAGTCCAGTCACTCAGTGAGTAATAATCTGCTCACGAGGCCACTGGCCTTAGTTGTCCTGTCCTTAGTTGTCAATTACACTAAGAATGATGAGCTTTTCATAATAGCAGTTTTATCTTCATAAGGCCATATGGATTGTCATGCTGTGTTCCTCTCCAGCCTTTCTCTCTCCACTCTATCCCTCCAAGAGTGGCCCATAACAGATAGCTGCACAGCCTCTATTGTTAGCTGTGAGTAAGAGGGGAACGTATAATGCTACTCGTATTCCTGATGTATTTTCTCTTTGAGTGGATCGCTAAGGATTGGTAATGCAGCATTATGGTCCTTCCCATTTCCTTGGCTTAGTGGGAGGGGGGTAACACTATAGTAGGATAATGGAGAGCAGAGGAGTCCAAACTGAAGGAGGCTGAGCTAACAGCCATGAAATGAAAGTGTGGAGAAAGAAAAGAAGCAGAGAAAGGCGTCCAGCTCTCCTGGGCCCTCTAAGTGGTTCCCCAGGCTAAATTAATGTGCTCTGCTGGGGTAGACCTCTTCAGCTGGGTTAAGCAGGGGTTGGCTAGTGGGGTTGTGCCAGACTTGCAGCTGATTGATGGAAATATACAGTGAAACCTTTAAAACCTTGCTCACAATTCCTTAATCTGTCACTGAGACTTTTCTCCCTCTCAGTCATAGCATTGGGGGTCACATGCTGCATTCCCTCCTCACTCTGTACTTCCGTGTCTCTCAGGACTGAAACAGTGTATGAAGCCAGCTGCTACCAGCATAATAAAGCATAATAACCACAGAGCAGTATCTCCTCTCAAGCAGCCAATGCTACCTTATTCTGACCGCTCCGCACCCCCCCTGCTAAATCAGCTCAAAACAATGGCCCAGAGCCTGCAGCAGTCTCCAGGGAATAACTCTGTATGGGAGGTTTTGTTTTTCCAACAAAAGACCTTAATGCCCTATAAAGGATGTTTATAGGGTTTACACAAGATAATAGCCATGGTTATTGGGGGAGAACTTCCGTGAAACGCAGGAGCAGTGGTTACGCAGCATATGTTTCATGCACAGACTGTCCTCTAATGCCTGATTTCTCTCGCCCGTGCACACACAGTTTCGAGATGTGCTCCATTGCTCTAATTGGTGGAATTGGGTGAGAATTAGTAATACGTTGCGACAGGGGTTAGAGTTGTTGAGTCAGAGGCAGACAGAGGTGACAGCGAATGAAAAACAGGGATAAACACTTCTGACAAATAAGTCTTGATGGATGAGTTTACCTTTGCAACGAGAAAGAGAAAGAGACCTTCCTTGCCAAACTGAATCTTCATCATACAGATAGAAAAGACAAGGGCAAAAGATAGGGAGGAAAGAAAAGAGGATGTGAAAAATATAGAAGCTGGTGGGGGATATGGGACAATTTTAAAAAGAAAGTTCAAGAAAAAGTTGCCCAGAAACTGTACAATTTTAAGAGAAGGTGGATGTACAGTATGTACATGTATAACCGTCTAACAATTCTCTCTTGAAGTCTTAGTGTGGAAAAAGTGACAGAATATGATATTTTCCAGGCTGTGGAAAAGCCACAGAGCTGTTGCAATTAAAGACAAAGGAAGGGAAGAGGATGAAGGATTTTTCCCTTTGTTCGTTTGAGTGTGATGTAAGGAAGGAGCCGAGTTTGTTCCATATTCAGAGAGAGCTCACGCTTATTATGAGGGCCGGTGAGCTGAAAGGGAAGTAGCAGAGCATGGCCTGAGGGGAGTAAAAAAAAAAAAAAGACAAAAAAAATGAGGAATCTTAAGCCACACCCCCAAGAGAACGGCAGCCCTGACCCCACAAGGGGAAGAAAGCTTATGGGTCAACCAAAGCTCCATGATGTTTGATGGGCGTTGAAGCGATGTGAGTCTGAATAAAGCAGAAAAACAGAGCCGAAGAGTCGGTAAAGACTTTTATCCTTCCCTTCTGAAGTGCCACTGAGCCCTATGATTTGAGCCTTCTTCTCTGTGCGTATGTGGACTGTGAACAAGCTTGACGGGGTTCAGAAAGAGAGTCTGCATCCAACACACACAAACCTCACCAGTGTCTCTTCTCTGGCTGTCACTCTGATGTGCCCAAGGCCAGTTACAAAACTGCACTACTTTTCACTCACATTCTTCTACGCACAACCGCAAGCATGCAGACACACATGCACAGCGTTTGTACAGGACTGTGTTATACTCCTGGGAGGAGGCTCAGCGATTTGTTTTATTGCCCCTGGCCTCCTCTACTCTCTGAATGTTTTGACACAGAAAGTGTAATCCTTGTTGTCTCTTGGATTTAGCATGAGAAGGAGTTGAGGTTTTTGGGAACTTTTTTTCTGACTGCTTCCCCACCTGTCTTTTTGTGCTGTATCTCAAATACACAGTGGATTTTAAAAAGCATCCAGACCCCTTCACTTTTTTAAAAAATTAAAGTGAATGGAACTGCCATTTTGCACTTTTAGTCTACACCGAATAACCTAAAAGCGCCAAAGAGAAAATATGTTATGAAGTCTCTCATTTACAAAAGACCCTTTTCACTGCAGACATTTTGGCATGTCAAGTGCCACTAATGACATTAAAAACTAGAAGTGCACTTGGAGAGCACAGTTCTTGCAATTTTAAATAGAATGATCCAGATTTGCTCTAAAATGTGTGAGCTTCTTCTCTTACCCATGCTCCAACTGTCCAAGTTTCATGAAATTCAACAGGGTAGTTTTTACGTAATCCTGCTGACAGACGGACAAAAAGGCTCATTTGAGGTGAGCCAGACCTGCACAGACTCGACCAACAGTGATCACAGCAAAATGCATGTTGGTTAGATTCCTGCCTGGCTTGATCTCAACTTGTTCTGACGTCATAGTGATGTGGACGGTGGTAACATCATGAGATCAAGGCGGCATCAGCTTTTGAAGCCAGGCACCGCAGTCGCTCTCTAGCGACTACACAGCCTCAGGGCATGATGGGAAACACCTGCCTTCTCACCTGATCTAACAGCCGATTGGTTTAGATGTTCTGTCAACAATGTGACATTTAATAGAAAGTCTTCTTTTTTGTGCATTGAAGAGATGTAGATTCTTTTTTGTCTGATTTTGAAGGTTTATTTTGGTAACAGAAGACATGTTGTGTGGTTGGTGGTGATTTTGATCCTGAATTTATTCAAATTATAGAACACAACCTGAAAGCATATCACAGTTCAAGTGTATATTAACAGTGGATTGATTTTATCTTGACATATTTAACAATAAAAAAAACTTCTGATAAGGGATGTGAGGATTCCTAAAATAACATTTCATGAGATGTTTCAGCCCTGACAGTCTGAATGTCTGACAGATCAGTAATGAAAGGCTCAGCCTTGTGTTTCTTTCGACTGCAATTGATTATTTATCAATGTTTTAAATGATTCACGCAGTTTGACAGGGGCAGGTCTGCTCAACTGATTTGTAAACAGAAGCAAACTGATCTGATGCTGATTTACATGAGAATTAATGGAAAATTAAGGTTGAGCCATGAACAGAGATCACAGATCGCCTGTATAGCACTTTAATAGGCCACCCTGTCTTAATTAAAACAACTGGAGACTGTGTACAAGCCAATATGTCTGGTTATATTTTATTAAATCAGCGTGTTTCTCAAGCTTCCTGTATTGAATAAATGTTGCTGGAAACTGTCTGTCTCTACTGCTGACTTTTAACACCAACCCCCTGCTGCTGCCTTTAAAGATGAAGTACAGTTCATCTCAAAGTAGCCTTAAGTACCGGTACTGACAACACACCAGGATTCTTTTTGTGCAGTCTGGCTCACTTGTTGAGACACTTTGTGAATTTTGGTTCTTTTTCTTCTATGACAAGTCAAAATGTCTTATGTAGAAAAGGGTTTATTCAGACCCTACACTGTGGTGTTCCAGATCGTGGTCTGATGCATCCTGTTTTGCTTTAATTATCCTTGAGATGTGTCTCCAACTTGATTTGATTCACCTGTGGCTAATTGAACCGATTGGACATAGTTTAGAAAGCCACACAGGAACAGTGTGTGTGTGTGCGTATAAGGTCCCACAACTATTAATGCATGTCGAAGCAAAAAAATAACCAATAAAGTTTGAGAAACTGTCTGAGGACCTCCACTGTAACACTGTGGCAAGGGTATAAAACCCACTGTAAAGCTTTGAGAGTTCCCTGGAGCGCAGTGAATTCAATAATTGTTAAGTGGAAGAAATACTATCAAGGTTCTCGCATTGGCCACATAGCCAAAGGAGAAGGAGGATCTTGGTCAGGGAGGTAACCAAGAACCCAACAGATTCAAAAGTTCTTTCCACAGATGAAAGAACCTACAGGAAGGATAACCGTCTCAGCAGCCCTCCATCAATCAACCTTTATGGTTGAGTGGCTAGACAGACGTCACTCTTGAGTAAAAGGCATATGAAAGCCTGCTTACACTTTGCTAAACAGTATTTAGTGGACTCTTGAGAGCCATAGACGGATCGAGCCAAAAATGTCAGAACCCAGGGATGGATGAATGCAGCCAATTGCAAAGAGGTCCTTGAGGAAAATGTGCTCCGAAGTGTACGTGACCTGGAGCGATGGTTCACCTTTCAGTACAACAGTGATCTGAAGTTTCCAGCCAAGACAGCACTAGAGTGGCTTAGGCACAAGATTTTGGCTGTCCTTGACTTGCCCAGCCAAAGCCTGGACTTAAACCCTGTAAAAAACAGTCTGTGAAGAGACATAAAGATGGCAGCTCACAGATGCTTCCCATCCAATCTGACCTAGAAACGTACCAAAGAATACTTTAAACTGCAAGTGCTGCTAAATAATCCTCCACAAAGTATTGAATAATCACTTTTGTAGATGAGAGATTTTGATTTTTCTTTCTGTAAATTTGCAAGCATTTCTGAAAACACACTTTCACTTAAAATTAACTGAAAATCAAATCTACCACACAATAAATATAGAATAAGAAACAGTTTGCAAAAAGTGAATGGGATCTGAATTTTTTCGACTGTGCTTACATTTCTAATAAAAAACTCTTTGCCTTTTTATTTTCTGTCCACTCAGAGAGCAACATCACAGTGTCACTGTCCAGTAACTCCTCGGAGGTCCTGGAGGGTGATGTGATCCAGTTGACCTGCTCGGTCCACTCCATCACAGGCCCCCTGTCTGTTGTCTGGCAGTGGGTAGACAAGGAAGCAACTGGACCAACCCAGGAGGTGGCTTCTGTGGATCGGGATGGCACCGTGTGGCACAGCCCCACATACAGGGAGCGCTCCAGTTATGGGGAGATACGCGTGGAGAAGCTGCGAGCCGATGCGTTTTCTCTGTCCCTGTACAATGCTTTGCCTGGGGATGAGGGCCAGTACCGCTGCACAGCCACAGAGTGGCTTCAGACTGGCACTGAACCGGAGCTAAACTGGGAGAAGATAGGAGAGAAGTCAGCCACTAAGACAGTCACTGTCAAGACTGTTGGTAAGTTATTTCATCCTAATGTAACCCAGTAAAATCTGCATTCTAACATCTTCAAGTCATTCAAGCGTGTAAATGTTCTGACAGCGGGTTTGCACACATGCACACCAAATCAAAGACATGCTTACGGTTTGTGATTTGCTAAAGACTGATGAATGGCTCAGGCAAAACATGCAGTCCACAAAACAGAATATACCATGGTTTATTCATGCATTGCTCAGGGGTAAGAGCTATTACGGCTCACACACACACACACACACACACCCACAGAGAAACACCACCTGCCTCATGTCAGGAGCAGTGCTTCCATGACACCCATGATAGACCCACACACACACTCACACACCCATATGGATTAAGCAGAATTATTAGAATGGAAATGCAGCAGCAATGTGTTTCACAGTCTGTGGGTCTCCTCTGTCATTGCTGAGTTAAGCTGAACATCCTCGGTACAGGCTGAGGAAGCCACTGGAGCGGAGCAGCAAGGAGCTGGCAGGCCAAGAGCACTGGGTGCAAATACACACATACATACACACACAACTAACGGATTAGCTCCCTGCAGCAGCACACAGCGGTGCTGCAGAGAAGAGATGTCAGTTTTTAAGTGGCCATTTGTTAAGTTCGGGCAACAACAGAAACATTAGTTTGAGGAACAAGGGACACATTATGCAAATCAGGGACAAGAAGTCCAAAGCTACTCATCTTTCTTCAGTTACACTCCTCGACATTGCCTATTCCTCTCGTCCATACTTGTATATCAAGGATTTTCTAAATGTTCACTGTTGTGTGACGGTCAGTGTGTGTGTGTTTCACTTTGTCTAAAATTTGTTTTGACCCTCATTTTTCTCACTTTAGCTTCCAGCTGCAATTTTATTGGATCTAAACTTGCCATACAAACAGAGCAATTTTTGTTGCAGCTTTCTTTCTTTTTTGTCCAATTCTTGCCTCTGCTTCTTTAGTCCTTGTGCCTTTCATAAATGAAGAAGCTAAACTTGTGCTCCAGTTTCCTTCTGAGCACAGATTTCACATTGACCTGTCCTCTGAGTGAACCAGTTGAGAGGCTATAGTTCAGTATATTATATACGGCCACTGTACCTTAATTTAGTTTGTAGACTCCTCCTTGATGGACTCCCTTTGCTTGCTGACAAGACCCGGAGGGGATGGGAGAGGGATGTCCACTGGGAGTCTTGTGTATTTGTTGCCTCAGCAAAGACAAAAGTCCTTGGTAGAGAGTCTTCTTTCCAGCTGATTGGCTTAAGGGGCACTTAGAGTGTCAAGGGTGGCAAATGTGTATCAGTGAAAGGCCCAGATACACTCACACACACCCCCACACAAGCCAATGTTCAGGACATACTCATACACACTGTCTTCCACATTCACAAACAAAAAAGACAGAATTGTATGGGAAAAAAAATGGATTGACATGAAATCCTTTCTTTCTGTCACAGAGGCAGGCAGACAGTGTTGAGGAAATGGATGGGCGGAAGAGGGGTGCCGGGAGATGAGAGATAGAGTGAGAGGGGAGAGTTATTGTCTGTTAGAGAATTATGGCCCCAGGCGGCTGTCCCAGCAGTAGCCAAGCCTGGACAGAAAGCCATTGATTACACACCCTGAAGGACACAGGGGATGAAGGCTGTCAGAGGACGACAGAGGGTGAGGGACGGAGAGAAAGCAACAGAGCTGTTGACAAGAACATAATGGAGAATCTGCAAAGTTTCAAGGAAATTAATGGACTGATATGGGGGAAATCAGACTTCATCAACGTGTCTCCACTTCACCTCCCGTTTTCTTTTCTGTATTTGTGTAACCACTTCATCTTCCCCATATCCAAGCTCAATAATTCATTGAAATGCCTTGAAAGATGTGAAGCAGGGCCAAGTTATTGAAGGGCCTTGGAAAAAAGGGTTTTTTCTTTATCCAGTCCCTTTCTTTCTGTTTCTTTGTCTCCCCTCCTCCCCAGTGCAGGTGTATCTTGGCAAAAACATATGGAGTTGGGTGAATGTTTTTAGCTTAATGAGGATAGTTTAGACTTGGCAAGGAGCTGGGCGTAGATCGAACATTGGCGCTTATAGAAAATCTCTCCCCAGGGATTTCATGGTTGCATCACCATTAATTTTGAGGCGCGCTCTCTCAGGCACACACACTCGTGCTTTCACACACACACACACACACAGATGTCCATAGTCACTTAGACCATAATGATAAAGAAAAGTACTGGTGGAGACAGCTCTACCTGTAGGTCAGTGTACTTTAAGTAATTCCTGTCTGTGTTTGTTCCAACAATAAGCTTTAATTCTCTTGGTAGCCAGGCTTAAAAGGAAAGTTTTTTTTTCCAGGAAAAGCCCCTACATCATTTGCTGAGCTTTAAACTTTAAGAGAATAGACTTAATTACACACTCAAGGTAGTGTTATACGATTACGGGCAATCAGCGGTAGTGTATGAATAACGGGTTTGATCTTGGAGTGGTCTAATAAAAATCACTAGTCAAATAAAAAAGACCATTTAAAAATGCTTCATCCTAACCTCCTGTCCCATCTTCTTCCATCATCTAGAGTCCTCATTTATGGTGTCGGCCTCATCGCGGACACCGTCGATAACCTTTGGAGACTCCTTCGACCTCCTGTGCCTGGTCAAGCCTCGCCATAACCCTCGCGTCCCCACTTCCGTCACCTGGCGCTTCATGCCGGCTGGCACAGAAGTCGGCGACGAAGATCAGGGAGAGTTCAAAGACCTGGTGACCTTCACCCGCGAAGGCACGCTGCAGTGGGGGGAGCAGTTGCTGGGGCTGGGTACCCGCACCACAGTGGACCGCTCGCACTCCAACACAAACTTCCGTCTGTCGGTGACCCGGGCAGGGCGTCGTGAGGCGGGCAAGTACCAGTGCACCGCTGTCCTGTGGAGAAGGAACTACGACAACAGCTGGAGCAGAGTGGCCAATCGCACTTCCAACCTGCTCGGCATCAGTGTCCTACAGCCAGGTAAAGCTTCATGGCTACTTGCCAGGCAGACACACACCTAATTGGAAGGGACACAGACCAGCACACAAACAGGATAAACACAAATTTAGACACACAGTCACACACAGTCACACACACACACACACACAGTCAGACACTTGCACACGTACACATAGGGCGAATTCACCAGAGCTTAGAGGATTTCTGCCTGCTCTAATTGCTCTTAGTCTCTGGTTTAGCCACTAATTGGAGTGTCTGTGGATGTGTGTGTGTGTGTGTGTGTGTGTGCAGGGCAGGGTGGAGTCTCCTAATGGAGCGCAGTGAATGGATTGCTAAATATCCCACAGGAAGAGAAAACTGAGTGAAAGAGGTAGAAGAGAGGGAAGCAAAGGACGGAGACAGAGAGAGTGAGAAAGTCTTTTAAAGAGAGTGAGCGATCTGTCCTTGAACCTTTTTCCTCGGCGGAGGCATTAAACTGTCTACACCGCCCTCATTGGCCCTCTGTGCTTCACACATGCACACATAAAAACCCATTCAGACACAGCCCAATTATTGGAAGAACACAAACAACAAACACACACAGACACACAAACTCACACTGGCCCAATTTAGCCCAGCCTGGTCTGCTTCAACAGTATGATACTTCATTTATTTAGGTGAATGTGCCTCGGGCAAATACTCATCCAGCTGGAAAAAGAAAAAAACATTTTAAAAACAAAACACAAAACCTGCTGTACTGGTGGGGTTCAGATTTGTTGGATTTAGCAGGAGAAATATTCTCGAGGTGTGTGTGGGTGAGATGAGAACTGGGTTTTTGAACTTGTAACAATACCAGCGATCAAGGAACATCTCCTGAAACACCAAATGTTGGTCTGCAATGTTATATTTGTATCCATGAGCAATGTGTGCCTGCAGGCCTTGTCCACGTCCAGGTGAGGATAAATAAAATGCTGTATTGTGTTTTGAGGCAGACTTCGATGATCAATAACCCTTTCAGAGTGAGCCAGTGGCATGTAGTCACAAGTACAGTGTAGATAGACTCTAATTCTGTGCGGCTATTGATTCAAACGCACACACTTATGCAAAGGGATGTAAACAGACTGGCATGCACACAATCAGAAGCACCACAGTGCAGAGACAGTGCTTTTACTTGCTTGACTGACTGTGCTTTGACCTTAACCATTGATGCACAGCACACAGCATCCCCGGGCCCTTCAGGAGTTATTTGGAAAACAACTTATCATCCTGAATGCTCATTTACCTTCTCCCCCATGTGCAGTTTATGCTTAACCAGAAAAATCTTAAGGACACACACAGAGACTTTTTTGTAAGGGACTGGGTCTTCCTCCCACTCTCCTTTCCAGCAGTGTCTGTCTCCATGACAAAGTGATCAGTTACCTTGGTAATGCCATCAGTAACCGTGACGATGTGATCAGTTGCCGACTGAAATCCAATCAGTAACCGTAACCGTACGATCATTCTGTGTGTAAGGGCACTGTCTCATAGGGGAGGACGAGTGAGTAATTCCTTTATCTCAGTGGTTGCTGAGGCCCGGCTCAGTCCTGGTCATGCTGTGTTCATCTGCTCTGCCTCCTATGTTTCTGTCTTTTTTTTCCTTCTTTCCTTTTTTGGTTGTGTAGTCAGACCTTCATTTAGACTGATGATTCATTTGTCAGAATGTAGGACATCTCTCGCTGCCTCACGCCTCTCCTTCCCATCTGCTTTTTCCTTACTGTTTTCCTAAATGTTAACCACTCCTGGCGAAATCAGCGGCTGGCATTTTCCATTCCTTTCTCGAAGAAGTTGGATAAAGGGGAGTGTGTGTAATGAGGTGTGAGCAAACACGGCATCTGACCAGATACATAATTGAGAGACTTTAAATCATGCTTCTAGAGGTACTTACTCAATATGTATGAGCTGCCTCACCAGCATTATGTGTGCACATATGTACTTGGGTGCATGTCAAACGTATTGCATGAATGCTCCCGCCCCTTGTGATGTGCCTCTGAGAGCTTTCATATGCTTACTATGCATATATACAGAAGCCTACCTCACCCCTGACACCCAGAAACACAGCAGCCGAACTGCTTCTCTCAGCTCTTTGATGGTCCATCACACCACCATCTTGTATTCACAAGAAAGACACGTGTGCCAAACATAAGAAGGCTTGCAAATGCAGAATGAGGCTCCTCATTAAATTATTGTAGAAATTCAAAAGCAGAGGGGGAAAACTAGCATCAGAAATAGAGCTCTTGATTCAACATCTATGCATCTTAGATAAGCAAAGGAAAAATGTTGGATGTGGATAAAAGCTGCACCAAACCCACTCGGAAGCAGTCAGCTGGTCAGCGTAATGTTTCATCAAACTAGTGTTGCGCCTGTGGCCCAGCCCAGGCCTACTTCTTGTTCCAGATTGCATTAGCGGCGTGGTGCCTGTGTCTAAGTCCCAGGGGTCATATCAGAGGAGTTCACCACCATATCTACACACACGTGCAATGTTTAATGTTCAGTGTGAGGGCAACCCTGTGCAGTACTTGGGCTTGAATTATACACCGAAGGCTACATTGAGAAAAACCATTGCATACACGGGAGCACAAATATCATCATCCTACACAAACATGCAGTGTGTGTATACACACCAGGGGGTTACCTCCCAGCTTCAAAGTGTAATTATCTTATGATGGAGCATGATTCAATATTGGACCTCGCTGCAGAAAAAAATCCCCCGCAAACACACAAAAAGAACATAAACACATAGTATACAGTTTCACATACAATAGCAGTAATATTAGATTTTACCTGATTGAGTTTTCTCTTTGTGTCTCTCTCCGAAATGTAATAATGACAAACACATGTTCAGCATTGCGGATCACCGGGGAAGCCTCCGTGTCTCCAACACAATCTAATATCATCTACTCATAACTCAAACGGCACGCACACACTGAAGACACGCAAAACTAATTATGCTGAATCTTCCCTAATGGAACCAGAGTTTAGATTAATGATGATTTGGGGAGATCAATACGTTTTTCTCATCATTCGAGTGTGTGCATGCGCATGTTAGTGCATGTGCATCTGGCATGAGGAGTGGGATATTAAGGCCGCCTGGTTATTGAATGAGTTAGAATGATAATGGTGATGATGAGGGGGTGGAAGGGGTGTCCCAGTTAGAGTTTCTTCCTCAGCTCTCCTCACACACCTACGCTTGCTTGGCGATCTCTCACTCACTTGATCAAACATCACGATGCAGGAATGGATGCCTGTTTTTTGGTTATTGTTATCCTCCTTTCTTGTTTTGCTCTCTCACAGTTGCGCTTTGAGTTAGATGATATATTCCTCCTACTGTTTTGTCCTGCCTTGTATGCTGCTCAGGGTGTCTTCCCATTTAATATGGGCTGACACTAACAGATGCTGCATGTGCTCTCCTTTCATGCCACTGAAGTAGTTGCCACCCAGCATTTATTGATAGTGCTGGCATCACTGCAGTGATTGGAGATTCCTGCTTATCAGGGCTTGGATAGAAGCTGTCTATCTTCATTAAGGCCCGGCCTATCACCCTCATGTCCTCCTTCCTTGCTGGCGCTCCATCTCTGTCTTTCTATATTTTGTTCTCACTCTCCCCATAAGTCGCTAATGTCTTCTTTCCTCTTCACTCTCACTTAGCTGCATGTTTCCCTCCACACACGCCCCCAGCTTCTTTCTCACTCTTGTGATTTTTCAATATTTTATAATTCCCTGCTTCCCTTCTCCTTCCCTTCATAATTCTCTCCATTATGTTTACATTTTTCTTCAAATAGCTTCTTCACCATTGTCAGTATTTCATGAATAATAATGATATGGCAGCTGTACTTAATTGTGCGCAGTAGCGGCATCACCACAGTGTTATTGTCGGTGACAGGGTTGTAAATCTATGCCAGCAATGGGTACAGTTTGGGATTGCCACAAGCTCACCTGAGGCACGGCTAAATGTATGGAGCTGATGGGACTGCTCGCATATCTGCACCCCACCACCTTCCTCCTTTATGTACAATTTATACACCGCATATGAAAAATAATCAGAGTGCACTCACAGTCTGCCCGTCTGTTGCGCACACACATTAACACACAGGGTCATAATGTGTGATAAATAAAGAGACTTTGAGGGACGCACTGAAACAGAAAATAATTTCATAAAAGGTTTTTGATTAATCACGTCTGTTTTAGACATTCAAGGTCAGGTTCCTTCCCTACATGTCTTCTTCCTCAAAAGAACAAACCCTGACACTTTCTCTTATGCTCTCACACAGGCACATTTTTCTGTCAAACCGAATACAATCTCAAGCTCATTTCCTTATTCGGCCCAATCTGTAGACACAATGAGATCCTCTGTGTTGTGTCTCTCCATCTCTCTTAAGCACCTGTGTGTGTGTGTGTGTGTGTGTGTGTGTGCGCATGCGTGCGTACACATGGGCACAAGCGCTTGTGTGTCCTGCTGCTGCTGTAATTGAAGTCGTAACTCAAGGCTAGATACAGTGCTGCTGCTCCCCATGTAAATCAGCGGCTAATAGTGGGAGCAAGCCGAAGAGGCCCGACATTGCTGCCTCCTGAATGCACACACATACACACGCTCGCCATTCTCCAGCCTGCACTTACTGAATGACCACTGTTCTCTGTGGTTTAATGAGCATAATGTGTTTTATGCTTATTGGCAGGTCCCTTTCAAACGCACACAGGCATGCACACAGGCACATGGCTCAGACTGATATGTCTTTATGCTCTCCCCTGTCTGCCATCTTCTTTTGGGATCATTAATCTTCCAGATTTCCCCTTCCCTGACCTCCCGTCTCACCCGCCTCTCGTGCACCCATGTTCCGGATGTCCAGCCTCAATCTTAGTCCGTCAGGCAGGATGAGGGAAAGTGCATTCAGTTCATCCTGTGTATTTGCACCATTTGTGGGAAACAGGAATAATATGGGTGGACATTGTTGGGTGTGTGGTCTCCATATGGGTGTGTTCAAGGCTGCACAGATTCCTACATTTAACCCAGTCTTAATGATCTTGTGGGGGTAGTTCCAGGGGAGAGATGAGAAGTGGTAATATCCCTCTGACACAATGGGATCATAGATAGATCACATGCATTATCATAAAAATTAGGCTCCCAATTCAGCAGAAGAGCCAGTTTTCCATCAGGGGAACCCCATCCCTCATTGCCTCTGACTAGCAGCTCGCTCTGATCTGTGCCCCATGTGTAAGAAGTCCAGGCAGGATTGAGCATGCAGCATCTCTGTTGTGTGTTGTGTCAGGGGTTGGCAAGTAGCAGCAGTCCAAAGTGAGCTGTCCTGCAGGGGATCGGGGTGTGTCTAAAGCCCTGCAGTCCTGACATGCTTGGTGTCCTGGCTGTGGATAAGCCCAGGGCTGTGCTAACGCTAATGCTAAAGGCGGAGCAGGCAGCCATTAAGACTATAAGTCCTCTGGAGTGCAGCTGGAGAGACTGCCTGCTGCTTTCCGAAATCCCCCCAGGAGCATGTTCTCACTTTCTGTCTTTTACATCTCTCTCATCTTTTCCAGACTCTCTCCCTCCCTCTGCACACTCACTCATCTTATGAATATCTGTTAGGTTTGATGATATATCCCCTAACTTTCCTAGTTTTCATTCATCCCATCTTCTTCATATCCCTCTCTCTGTATTGGCCTCTTTTTGCTTTTATTCATCCCTCTCTTGTCCGTGTCTCTTTCTCCTTGTGTCTTGCCCACTTTCCCCTCCTTTTAAGTGGAGGCATTACATCGGTGGCCCAGTGGATAGATTTAAAATGAGCTGCAATGTTAGGCTGAGACCCCACAAGCACCTTTGGTGTTCGCTCTTCATTTAGGCCTCATTATTATTCATAAACCCACAGGTCAGCAAGCTGAATATTCATGCGAGCACCAGGTGATGAGACAGGACTGACACAGATGACGGTAAAGGAGAAGGGAGGCGAGAGGTAATGATTGGTCAAAATGAAGACTGTGATTAAAGGATAGGACGAAAGGGTTGAGTCAGACAGTTCTACCCTAGAGCCTGTCCTGTATTAAAAGACTTCACCTGGAGCCACAGCACAAAACAGAAATGGAAAATGAATTGAATTTCCTCCCTAGACAAAGAAAAAAGGATAACATTCTTTGATTTACCATCTCCAGCTATATTCTCTTCTTCTGAACACTCGGCCAGGCATTTTGTAGCTCCTTTGAAGTTATCCTAAAATTTTGTTACAAACGTGTGTGTTTGTGTGTGTGTGTGTGTGAATGAGAGCTGTGGTTAGTGTGCTCTGATGTGCCACAGTAACATCCTTAGCTGTATACTTCTCCTCCCCCTGGACTCACACTTGTTTTCATCTGCTATGCTTCATAAACAACAATTGTGTGGTGCTGCTTTTGGGGTTTGGGATGCACTTTGCTATCTTTCTCTTGTATCAAAACTGGGCTGCTGTTTGTAGCCTTTGTGTACTTAACTCCGCTAATAAATAAAAGGAATAAAGACAGCTTTGTCTCAACTCTGCAGTTTCCTGTAGCTATTAAACCAGACAAATTAGGCACACATGGAAAAGGGGTGAGACAAGGGTTCAATGAGCCAATTAGTGACAGTACCGTGTGGATTTGTGTGTGTTTGCGTGTGCTCTAACTGCGGTACATGCCCAGCAAACTGCTGAAACACAAGCACTTCTAGTAGAGCTGAGACAGTTGTAGGGTAAGATGCACTCTGTCAGAATAGAGCTCATATTTTCACATCCATATGTATTCCATCCAATGAAATATTTTTCAGGCGTTTTGCAGAGTAAGAACTAGCCTTTTGATCAGATGTTATCTAATCCTCCCTGTTGATGTAAACAAAAGGCTCTGACCTTGTTTAGCTGAGTCTTCTCTGTTTTTTACTGGAGTCAATATCAGTGACGTGTCGGCATCTTAGCCTCGCCACGTTGATCATGGAGACAGGGTTGCCCTGGAAACCACACAGGCAGGTGAACAGTTTGATAGGCTGTCAACATTTATGCACAAGGTTGAATAAGAAAATAATTATTTTTTAATGAGTTGAGAGAAGGGAGTTAAAGGCTGGTGAATTTTGCATACATTTTCATTCACAGTTGACTGGCAACCGGACTGGCACATGAACTAATGCAGAGCAGTGAGAACAAGTGTTTCCAATTACGGATTTGTCTTACTTCGCGGACGAACCCTTGAGGCTTATTAAAGAAACGCAGAAACAAAGAACATGTGGCAACACTGAAAATAGGTATTGACAGCCTTGCTGACACAGAAGAACACAGAACTGCTCTTGCTGTTTAGGGAATGCACACACATGATGAGCAGCCTTGTTAACAATGTATGATTGAACTGGCTCCTTCTGCTGCTTTTCTCTCCACAACGTAATGAGTGTTCCCTCATCAGTGCCACATATACAAAAACACTGCATACTGTATGTACATCATATTCGATTTTTTTGCTTGTTTACTGCTTGCGTCAGCAGACGCATTGATGTAACTGGTAGCATGGCTATACTGTAGCTGACAGATGAAACCTTGCTCTCTGTGGGAATGGACACATGTCAGAGGATGTGACAGGCTGCTCTGTGAAGTCGCTTTCACAGCAAGAGGATTCTGCAGGGAGTGGAGACTTTAAAGTTTTTTGGGACATAAAAAGACAGTATTTTTCTTCCTTTCCTTTCTCGTCTGCTTTTTGCCCATTGTTCTCCCATTTCATTTGTCCCTTCGGTCTCTAGTGCGTCCTCACTAATAATAACTTGTAATAGCTCATGATGCTTAAATAGTTAGCCTATTTTAAATTTGAAAAGGCATTTCTGTAAACACTGATGTACGGCAACAGGCTTTCAGCCCCCAGTTTTTCTCCTGGCTGCCGATTCAAACTTCAAATGGGAACGGCAGAGAATTGCTTTGTCCTGTGCCAATCCAATCCTGCATGGTTCCACTTCAGGAGGTTCGGAGGTAATTCTCCTGCAAAAAAAAGAGAGATTGCCAGGATTCCACAGGGCTCTGTAGTAATTCCGGATAGGGACATTGTCAAGCTTCCTCCCAAGTCTAGTTGGTATAGAGGCAATGATGAAGACTAATTTGAGATGCTGGCTCAAAATACTCCTGCACAACAGGGTGGTCTGGTGATGTCTCGTAAGAATGCATTTAAATGCATCCAAATGCATGCATGCTGAAAGTAAGATCCAAGTATGGAGAATAACAAACGGTGATCATTTGAGCATGTTCGCCAATCTGTGGCTAAGGATGAGGTTTTCTGGGCAGATGGCCGTGACCCTAGGCAGTCAGTCACTCAGTTGGTCATAGCAAATCTGAGCGAGGAGTGAGGAGGGTGTATGAAATTGAAGATGGGCTGTTTAACACATGACAAACAGGAAGAGGAGAAGGAAATGAGGAGTTTTATATGGGACCAGAAGGTATTTGTTAATATAATTTACTGAAAAAACCCTAATTATTAGAAGTGCACTGTATGTTTCTGATCAAGTCAGGTTATTGTTTGATATTTTTGCACCTATACAATAGGTGACTTGATACCAGTACCAAAGTTACCTTTTTTGAATGCCCTATTTTGCAGAATATTATATATTTCTTTATTTGTCTACAAAACCAAAACAAAGCAAATGTTAAATGTTGTCTCAACACAAGCAGCACAAGATGCATACCTTAAAAATGCATAAATTACCAAAAGAATTGACCAGAAAGAGTCTGACTAAAGGTGAAAAAGAGCATGAATCTGAGCTTGCATGTGGTGGCTTTAGGTACTCGACTGTTTTTGATATTCAGTGGAAGCCAGTGCCAAAAAGTAGATTTGATACTCAAAGAAATTCGTGATCATGTGTATATATGCCTAACTTAAAGAAGTATCAAGTAGTTTTATATATGTGACTTTCCATACGCAGGGTGGTTCTTCGAAATATTTATACTGACAATTATTGTTATAGCTGCATTTATACTGTTTATTGTACAACTTTACACAAAAACAATATTTGTTTAGCTATTTACCTGTTGCTATTTGTGCATACACACATCACTTTTTGTTATTTGAGTAATTCTGCCAGAAAAATCAGTCATTTGATCCAAAAATAAGTGTTTCACTCTCATCCGGGTGGGAAGAGGTGAAAAGATGACATATCCTGAAGTTGTTTGCAGCTGAGATCAAGTGAGTGAATTTGTTTCCCCACATTGGGCTCAGCCAAAAGCAACTCTTTGTTTGCTGTTTGTGTGCCAACACTAGAACACTGGTGCTACCAATGAAAAAATTAAAGAAGCTAATGGCTGGTGATAGAGGTGGTCTCTGTTGGATCTGTCAGTTCTAATGAAAAAGGCAAGAACATACATTTTAGAAATTCATAGTCATGCAGACCTATTTGACTTCATTCAGACGGTGTGGTATTTGTTTGAGTACACTTGAATATGTTTCTGATTATAATTGTTGGAGACTAATCTTCACTCCATTGTAAAATTCTCAATATGTTGAAGATCTGCTGAATAGGTTTTATGATTAATGTCCTAATGGCAGATGGAAATTACAGCAGGTCTTATGTCAAGACAAAATCTGTTGCTGTCGTGCATTTTGGTGGAGAATTGTGAGGTTACAAATTCTTTATTTGCTGCGTGTCCCTGTGTTTTCATACACCTTGTGTCAAGGATGTCTTTGTGTGCACGTTTGTGTGTTTTCTACATGCTTTGTGCTGAACTAATCCTCCCCCCGAGCGTTTGACAGTAGGACTCTGGTTGCGGTCACACCTGATGTACCTGCAGCTAATCCTATCCCACAACCGATGTCACTGTAACCAATCCTGTCACAGCACTCAGGGCAGCCTCAGCTCCTTCCTGACATCTCAGTCACACCTCTCCGCCGTCTCCTTCCTCCCCTGTCTGCCCTCTTCCTTCCTTGCTTGACTTTATAACTGCATTCCTTTTTCGCTTTCTTTCTGGCAAACTGACAAGACCCCCTGCTCCGCTTTTGTCTTATATCTCACCTAATAATATCCATAGCCCCGCGTTTCAATCCACCCCCTTTACGTTCACCCGTCTCTTCTCCTGTTCTACATCTTATCTTACATTTCTACCTTGATATCAACAGACCTCCCATTCCTTCAGCTTTGATTTGTTTGACATTTCCTCCTCCTTTCCCATTCCCTCTTCTTTCTTTCTTTCTTTCACTTTCTTTGTCAACCGCTGTACCCACCCACGCACCACTATCTTTTCCTGCCCTGCTGCCACTAGAAATAAACCCAGCTACAAGTCGTCTGTCACAAAACAGAAATTGCATTGTGTACCTGTCACCAACACTCACATTTTCCTACACCCATAGGAATGACTGTCTGCTCTTTCTTTTTCTTCCCCGAACCCCCTCTCCTTTAATTCCATGCAGAGAGTAAGCTCAAAGTACAAAAGAACAACCAGTCTCATGTGTACCTGGAGGACAGCCGTGTCAGGATCAATTGCTCCATCACCTCCCAGACCAGTCAGGACTCCCAGCATGCAGTGCTCTGGTACGTGAGACGTGCAACCGGGTCAGAAGCTGATGAGCTTCTGCTGAGGATCGAACGCTCGGGGGCCTTTGAATACGGTGCTTACGCAGACGAAGAGAGACTGAGACGGCGTGTGCAGGCCGAGAGGTTGTCACCCCGTCTCTATGTGCTGACGCTGAACAGGGCAGAAAGCAGCGATTCTGGGACGTACTATTGCTTGGTGGAGGAGTGGCTGAATGACCCAGATGGAGCCTGGTATCGAATTTCCCGGGAGTCTTCAGGATTTACGCAGGTTCTGGTCAGGCAGCCAGGTAAGCAAGCAGTCAAAAAGACTTTTCTCTTTAACATAATGCACGTTTATTCCCACTGCACAGATTCGGCAGCTGACACTTTGTCCCCACATGTTGTTATGCTTCAGACCAGTTGAACATTGTGAACCCAAACGTTGCCCCCAAATTGTTTTGCCCCCATCTCGCCTCCCACCACCACATGCTCTGCTCACCGCTTCAAGGCCGTCTCACTCTGATGACCTTACAACTGCCACAGGCAGAGCTCAGGTGGACGAAAATGGATTGAAGTCATGCCAGCTAACAGAGAACCTAATCCTCTTGTCCACTATGCAAAAAACTTCTGCTTAGAGCCATGATGTACCTACTGCCACCCACACCCTGACATCTCACCTCATGACAGTTATTTTAAGTACACTCAACTCATATCTCTTTCTCTCCCTGACTGAATTTTCTCGCACCTATCTTTCCTTTACAATGAAACCCAGTGCACCCAAATGCAAATAAATAAAAACTCACCAATCCTGCTGAAGGTGACTTAATCCAGACATCTCTGAGAGCAGTGCTTCTCTGCCAGGTGTCTTGTTTACTATTCAGAGTGAAATCTTTGATATGGCATCTGTCCAACTGGCATCTGTCCAACTAGAATGTGAGGATAAAATCATGTGATCATGAGCCCATGGGGCAAGAAAAACACTTCTATAGTAATATGATTGGAAGTTGACATTGGGGTCTTAATTAATGTGAAGAGATCTAAGAATATGTGCATCTTGCATTTGACTTTTCTTTGGGACTGCATTGATTCTTTAATGCTTTGGTTCAGTATCACCTTCAAAGTGAAGCTCATTGTGGGACTAGATTATTATTAAAAACCCAGACGTAACATTTCTGACTCATCACCATGTAATCTTTTATTTTTGAAGACGTGTAAGTGTCTTCATTAGATAAGTATATAATGCTGTGTAAACATAGATTTTCATAAAGGTGTTAAAACACTCACCTAGGAAGCCATCCAGGAATCTGCCTGTCGAGAGGAAAGATGAGGGGGGATATGTGCCAAAACTCACCTTTTTTTCTGGCTCTCCTGCTGTGCTTTCGGCTTCCCATTTTGCTTTAACAAGAACACCGTTCCAAACTGTGAGTGAGAGGAGCCCAAGCAAGCCAAGTCTTTGGTGCCTCTTTTATTTATTTTTTATTTTTTTACTGCAGTGGAAATGGGTCATTGTACCACCCCTGAAGTGCTGTAGCATACCCATACAGACAGACACAGTAGCCTTGAGGTAGGATCTAACCCTGCTGGGAAGCTGAAAGAGTGGCAATAGCCATGAGGCTCCACTGTGGGATTTATTTATTTTTGTCTTTGGTTTGTACATTTTGAAAGTTTGGTGTCCCATTTGCAGAGCCATTTACAGTTTTTTAGGTGTTAATTTGTTCTGTGGCATTTATTTTGCTTATCTAATAATCTACTCATTATTTTCTCAATTATTTTGAGGGTAAAATATCTGAAAACAATGAAATATATCTCCCACAGCTTTCCAAATGACAAGTTTATTACTTTAAATTTTACTTTTGTGTGACCAACAGTCCAAATTCAAATATAATAATAAATTAAAATAATTAGTTTACTATCAGTTTTATTTTGGCATTTGTGTTTGAAGAATAACAAATGCCAAATCAATGTTCAAAATAGCTGCAGATTAATATACCAAATTACTAAGTTGTCTGCTTTTGAACTAAAGCTGACATGATTGGATATTCTTGAAAAAAAAACATGTTAATGTAAAACTGAGTGAATACTGTGGCTTCTTTTCTATTGCAAAGCCTCAAGAAGTATTGTACGTTTTAATACATATTGACTTTCTCTGCCTCAATCTTTTTCTTTCTCCTGTCTTCTTGAACCTCTGCAGAGGTTCGACTGCAAGTAGAAGAACTGGAGTCGAATGTGACAGTGGAAGAATCCAGTTCAATCCGACTGGGCTGCAGCATTCCCTCACAGTCATCCCGAGACTCTCGCTTCTCCGTGTCCTGGTATGTGGAGCGCTCTGAAGATGAGGACAATGAGGACCAGCCAGGGGAGGAAGAGAGAGAGCGGGAGTGTGTGTTCTCCATCGGCCATGATGCAGTTTTTGGAAATGGAAACTGCAGCCCCAGAGAAGAAGCGGGGCCAAATTCCCGCATGCAGTTTGAGAGGATGACCTCCGACCAGTACAGCCTGACTATCCAAGGGGCACGGCCAACAGATGCAGGCCGATACTACTGTCATGTGGAGGAGTGGCTACTCAACCCCCGCAACGCATGGTATCGCCTGGCCACAAACAATTCTGGGTTCACTATTGTCAATGTGCTGCAACAAGGTAAGTCCTGAATAAACACAGTGACAAAACTACATTTGAATTAATGGTGGCCTTCTAATAGTATACCGGCAATTTAAAACCATCTTGGATGTATTAACTTCTACTTTTTTTTAGAAATCTCACCTCATGATATATACTGTTATGTTGTCCAATTATAGTATTTCTTTGGTTGACATAAGCTTGTCACAGATTTCTTTATATAGTCATCTCCTGCAGGCACATAAAACCCACAATGTGCAGGCAGTACAGCTCAAAAGCACTGGGTGTTGCATCTCTGCAGGCTTCCAAAACTTGGCCAATCAGAAGAAAGTTGGCTTTTAGGGAGGAGGGGCTTAAAGAGAGGGGGAGCTAAAATACCCTGTTTCAGATAGAGGATGAACTGAGGGGCTGCATAAATTGACTGTGTAAGATAAATAAGGATTTTTTTGAACTGTGAATCATGCAGACTCTCTAGTGGAGTCCTAGAATAAAAGTACTGAGCTGGAAATTAGCATAATAGGACTAAAATATCATCTGTAGATGTGAAGCCCTGAAGTCTAAATATTTGGCATGGCTATTGTCTTGTATTTCTTTGCACTGTATTAGACTATTTATTAATGTTTTCACATTTCTGTAGTTTGAGACAAACTGGTCAGGTCAACTGATTTATATACAGCCACAAACTGATAAGACTACATGAGAGCTTATGTAAATGGAGGTTGAACCATGAACAGGGATCACATTGACCATCACCTGCAGCATTTTAACAAGCTATCCAGTCATAGTTAAAGCAATTGGAGACTGCATACAAACCGATATGGCTCAAATAACATTTTCTTACTTCAGAATCACATCTTACATGATGTGAATAATCCTGTGACTTCCTGTGCAGACTGAAGGCTGCTGGAAACTGTCCGACTTTACTGCAGCTTTTTTTGTCCGCCCCCTGCTGCTGCCGCCTGCTATCGTCTGCTTTCCAGGGGAGACGCAGTTCATCTCGAACAAGCCTATTAATAGTGTCAAAAGCTGTGCTGGGATCTAAAATAGTCAAATTGATTCATTTACAAGTGTCAAAAAAGATGAAGATTATTTTTAAGATATAAAGAGTGCATTCTGCATGCTGTAAGAGACGTGAAAATCAGACGAATAATTTCTGTAAAAGCTCATTTCCTTCTTTAGATATCAGTTTTTCTGCATCAAGACCATACAAAGAAAGGCTGTTTGAAAAACTTTGATTGTTTTTTTCCTCTTCTCTGTCAACAGTGTCTACTCTTCAGTCAGTGGTGTGCTCCAATGACTCCCTCTTCTACTTCGTCTTCTTCTACCCCTTCCCCATCTTTGGCATCCTTCTCATCGCCGTGCTGCTGGTGCGCTACAAGAGCCGCAACAACAGCAAGAGCCAAGAAGGCAAGAATGGCGCCCCGCTCCTGTGGATTAAAGAACCTCACCTGAGTTATTCGCCCACCTGTCTGGACCCGCCGGCGCTCAGCCTGCACCCCGGCTCTGTTGACTAAGCGAGGGGTCCTCACCTCCTGCCTCGCGCACATCATGGATTCAGCCAACACAATGCCAGGGAGCAGATCTGGACTCCACCTTCAGACCTTACTGTCATTCACTGCTGTGTTGAATTAGTCAATCAGTTGATCAGTTTAAAAATTCCTACCCTGGTGGCTGTCTGTTTTATGTTAGCAACTGTGTGTGTGTGTGTGTTCGTGTGTGTGTGCGTGCGTGTGTGTGTGTGTGTGAGAGAGAGAGAGAGAGAGTGAGAGTGTCTGGACGAAAATGGGCGTACCATGTTGGCCTGATTATTTGTCTGAGTGCAAACAGAAGGGTAAGAGAGCATCACCAGTCTCTCTTATTTTTGTTTTCTGTGAAACTTTATCTCATAGCTGCATTCTGATTTTTATTACTCTAAATATTTGTCTATTTTTCAAAAGAGGAAAACAAACCTGTACACACAAGATCACTGGCCAACCTGGGAAGAACATTTAAGAGAAGGAACTCTATAATCAACTCTGGCACTAAGTGGATGCCAAAAAAAGTCTCCGCACTGATCCAAGAGCAGCCACAGCCTTGCCCACTATGTTGGTTGCCATAGTGATGCTCTGTGCCCACGGACTTCGTAGCTGCTGACTTGGTTGCCAGGCTGCACGGAGACAAAGGCTAGGACACACAAGTCTGTGTCCTAAGTGAGGATGTGTGTTGGCCCACCTGCCTTCACAATGAATTTGCCTTGGCAGACAGAAACAGGTCCTGGTGTGCCACTTAAACACTGCCAGACACTCTGGCCTTAGTGAGAGACTGTCCTGCTCTTCTCTTCTATCCTCCTCCTCTCTGAGAGAGACGGCGGGAGAAAGAGAGGGGAGGTCTGAAATTATGGAGAATAAATGAACAGCTCTCTCCTGCTGAGGATATATGTACTTTAACACAAGTGGTTTCTTTCAGTGCCAAGTCCTCCTTATTTCCACGCTGTCCTCTGCAGCTAATGTTGAGGTTTTAAAGGGAGGGAGGGGGGAAGCAGATTGGTTCGAAGGCACTTTGTAAATATGTCTTCTCACCTCCTGCTGCGGATTTATGGGCCTCGTTGGCAAAAAAAGGGCAATTTCTACACTTATGTTAAATCAGTGGAATTGTCCTGGTTAAATTACTCACCCCGAGTGACTGACTGAGAATAAATCCTTGCACATTTCTTTATGTTGCCCAGTATGATCACTCCGTCCTGTCTTTAAAAGATATCAGATGCATACTAGTTTTAAAAAAAGACTTTCGATTTAAGAGCGACACTGAACATTATTCATGTGTAGTTGTATATCAAAAACACTAATAATGTTATCTGCACATTATAAGACAACAAACCGGTTGAGGACCGATGTTTGAATTTTGTGTTTATTTTAAAAGGTTTTCTATTTATTGTTTTATACTATTTTGCATAGCTTTGTAAGATTTTCTTTTTGCTTTGAAATTCTCTAAAAACTGTGCTGCTTGTGTTGCCAGGCAACTGCACCAAGCACATTATGTCAATAGCCTGTGTGTTGACAATGTGGTAGAAGTAGAAATGCTAGATTTGTCCTGCGCACTGCAGTCTGTAGCATTTCATACCAGGTTGTCAGGTTTGGTCAGTGTCAAAACACTGTATATCTATACTTATAATGAAATTTCCTGTGGCTTTAAATGTACAATAGTTGAACAGACAAGTCACAAAAATTGATTCACTTAATGCTTTTTGCTTGAGTCGCGTTTATTTAGTGAAATGTGATGTAACACCTAGGTAGGATGTATGATCAAAGACGACTGAAACTGAACTGTTGAAATGTCTTCAAATCACGGATTCTAGCTGAAGGCGTCCTCCTCAGCTCCCCTGATGCAAGGCAGAAGGGTTGAAGACCTGTGTCACCTTCTCTGGAATGCAACAGCCAGCAGAGGTGTGAAATCATCAGTTCGACGTGGGCCTAACCCTTTCACTGCCAGACTGGACATGAGAACTCTTGGATAAAAACTTTGACATTGTTGTCTCAGTCGTGTCGACATGTATATTGCATGACAAAATTGCGGGAGGAATTTTGATGTTTTGTAAACTTTGAACTCTTTGAGCATTGTGTTCGTGTGACGGAGCAGAGATCCCACCCCCCAACACCCCCACCCCTGACCTGCTGAGCCAAGAGTCAACATAAAGCTCCCCTGTCCCTCGTCATTTCCAATATCTGACTGCCAGTTCCTGATGCCCCATGAACCTGTGAAGTAGTTAATTTCAAGAATGGGTGTTGTGGAGATTGTGTTTGATATTATTGCTCATATTTGTCTTTTTAATGCTTTGCTTTTATGCAGCACTTCATTAAACAGATTTATGTCAAAAAAGGAGCTAAAAGTATGTTGCTGGTACTCACATTAGCCACTAAGCTGTACGATTTCAGCTTCTTTTTTAGGTTATCCATCACCAATAGACTACACTGTTCCAGGCTGATTAAGACTGCTGCTGTTTAGTTGCAGGAATTAGAAATGTGATGCATGTACAGCAAATGCAGTTAAATTGATCGTGGTCATCAAAGGCAAAAGCCCATCGACTAACTGCCTGTCTACTCATTATTAACTAGGTGTTTACAAGTGTTTTTACAAAAGAAATATTGATGTGGATAAATAATTATTTAGGCAGAGAATGCAGTTAGTGTGTAGTCCACACTCTGTCTCAGTTGGGTACAAGAGGCATACAATGGAAAGAGAGAGGCAGCCCATACACTAAAAACTGCAAGGTCGTAACAATTTGATGAGGCAACATTTTGATTTATCAAAGCCTTTGTCAGGCAAACACCCATGGGAGGAGAAAAACTAGAAAAACACTTAAACAAATCAATCCACAATTAAGAAAACATTAGATGACAAAAACTTAGATAAACCAAAACATCATGCATTCCATATGAAAAAGTTGTTAATTTGTCGCATGACTCAAAGTCTTTGCTGACTTTGAGAAAAAGTTAGAAAATGTCATTTCTGTTGTTCTAGTTAGCCAACTGTGCACCAAATGTTTTTAACTGTTCAGCTGGTGACTAATTTTCGACCACTGAGTTGATCCACACCTATCACACAGATACTTCTTTGTCTATTGAGTATAAAATATCACCTTAAAATGGAGCTTTATGCAAATGACATGATGCCACAGCTGACAAGAGAAAGACAAGAGCGGGTTGCTGGTATGTCAGTTAAGGCCGTAGCCAGGCACTTGAATGTCCACAACTCCACCATTTGTTGCCTAAGAGATCATTTCAGACAGCATGCTATGAGAATCTGCCACACGATGCTGTAGATGGATTTGTGTATGAATGTGACATTATGTGATTTTGCCCCCCCGAAATAGTGCGCCAATCTCGCCAGGCCCTTCAAGAAAAGTGGGACAACATTCCACAAGCCAGCATCGACAATCTCATTAACTCTACGCGTCGCAGATGTGTGAGTTGTTATTGACTCGTAATTTCTGGTCCATGATCCCACTCTCCATCTGCCCATTATCATTTTCATTATAGTGCATGACGTCCGTTCTGTTGTCGAGCTGCCGTGTGTTGTGACAACAATTATTTATTTATTCCCCTGGGTTAAAAGCAGTGAAATTTAATTAAATATGACAAGCTCCATTTACATATTATTTACATATTATTAGATACATTCACACGTGTATATACTTTGATAAAACAAGTTACAATTTTGCAGCAAAAAATCATTCGTAAATAGTCTTTAAATAGTTTTAAGTATCATGTGATCTCCTGATTGTCCTATATTTCTGTTTATACAGTATATGTCTTTTCTCTCACACGAAGTTTGCCTTAAACATTTAAAAATGTTGCCTAATTAGCCCTCGTCCTATTGCCAATGTTTGAGGTGTCCACGGGAAACCCCAAATATAAAATAGTAAAATTACTATAAGAAAAAAAACGTCATAGAAAAATATTAAGTAATTCCCTCTCAAAACATTATTTGTAATGTAATTAATGTCTTTCTGAAAAACATATATAATTTTAGGCTTTTAGGACAATCCCAAGTACAATCCAAATTAGCACTTTAAGCATTTTAATCATCCTTTTATTAAGGTTCAATTTCGATTTCTTTATTTCAAGCAAACATTAATAGTGTTTTATTTATATTATCAAAATTTCAGCAAAAACTGGCCAGTCTTGACCGATGTGTGAGATATGACTAACCATACACCTCTTGGGTCTGTAGGATGAGGGTTAAAACGCAGCATTCAGTGTGTTTGTACGCGACTAAAAAATATCTCAAAACTTCAGCAGGAATAATTGATGGAACTGTTCCAAATGTGGTCCGACAGAAACGGTTACAAATCTTACCGTCTTGCATTTGCATAGAGAGTAAATACTATAAATCCAACATCAGTTTTCCAAAAGCAAAAAGAACTGCATGACCTTAATTTCTGGTTGAATGATTCCCTTTTATAAATCCTATACATTCCTCAAGATGCAGGTTCTGTAAATGGTGCCACGGAACGGCTGCTTTTGGCTTCAGTGTGTAAATCACATAATCCTAGACTTAATTCATGCAAAATTCATTTTATCTTTCTAGACTTGAGCCAGGAAGTGGAGGACGTGGTTGTGGTGTGTAATGTCACGGTGCTACCACCATCACTGGCGCTGCAAGTCAAAGTCTGCTATTTTTTTGTAGTAATAATATTAATTACATCCGAAGCTCCCAAGATTCCTCCACGCATTCTGACAGTGTTGGAGCTGCGTTTTGAAGGCTGCATGTTTTGACTGTGTGCTGGCTCCTTATTTAGGTATAAAATAGTGTGTGTTGATGTGTTCAGTGATGCGTTATTTTTACTGATGTATTTTTATATGATCATGGTTTATTTATTTTGTTATCCAGTTGAATAGTTACCATTGTGACCATTAAAAAAGGCACTTAGCTATTGTCAGTTTATTGCAATAAAATAAACTCAGTGCACCTTCCTGTTTTCCTTCCAACCGTATATATTTTGCAGTATCTGGAAATAGGTTATTAAAACAGCATATAGATCCGGTTTTGTCACAATGGCCATGATTTACGAAGGTACTCCCAGCACCCTTTCCAGCCATGTAGGTCCACTTTAACCGTGAAATGAAGGTTAATGCTCTGCAGGCAGCGGGGTCTTGTTTGGTCGGTGTGGGATTTTGACCCCAAACAATGCAAGGGTTTATTTACCCTGCATGTTCAGTTGGGTCTGTGTGTGCATGTGTGTGTTTCTGAGTCGGGGAGGAAGGTTTGGGTCAGCGTGCCAAAGGCTGAATTATGTTTAGAGGGGCCTCCTGCACATTAAAAAGGAACTTTTTTCGACAGCCTCAGCAATCACATCTCACCATTCACAACACAGTGAAGATGGACTTGCTCACCCTTCTCACACACACACATGCACACAACTCCCAAGCAGTAAACTGCAGTCCTCCACTAGTTTATGCCCATTTATGCTCTCTCTCTGGCTCCTTCTCCCATGAATTCATATTAGCTCATATTGATGCACACATACCCAATGAGGCCAAGAACAAATGCTGCCACCCATTCCATAAATCACGGTGACACAAAGGGAAAGCAGCGTTCACTGCAGGAAAAATCATAGTTTAGTCTTTGCATCGTGGAGCTAGTGGATCTTTTTCTGGGTTCTGTGATGCCACGCAGGTTCCCCTGCAAGTGTTTTTGGTCGCCTCAACACACTGTCGTGACTGAAAAGAACCCCCACACTCAAAAGATCTGTTGATGCTGCTAGCGCTGATAGCAAAGCACACAGCTAACATATTGCTGATGTTTTTGTCAGCAAGCTCTGTCACAACTTCACAGGACAGAAAAACACCAAATCCTCCCCCTTTGAGCACTATCTCCCTGTCCCACTTTCTCCCACATTTTTGTTCTCGTCGTCTCCATTTTCTCAAGAGCATCCCCCTATGAGGAAAGATGCGTTTTACATAAAAGTAAGCAACGTTCAGAAATCCATAGTTCTTGTGGAGGAGACTCACCAGAGGGCACACTTCGGCAGACAGCAGTTAACGATCTAGAGCGGCAGGCAAATAGATTATGATTTATTGCCAATGAGAAAGAAAGAGCTGATGACAATGCAAAGACAGGACGTGTCCTCTCCTGCTTGCACCACGGAGACTTTTAATGCATCACAACAAGGGCAGAAACAAAAAAATCCATAAAGATGGGTACAGATAAAGTGGCAGGGAATATTTGTTTGTCTACAAAAACATGTCGACTTACAACACTCAGCATCTACTATATATATATAAGCAGGACAGACAGGTTGTTCTGTTCTTAGAGACGAGACATAAGGGAAGCAGAGCTACAAATTTAACATCTTGTAGAGTGTGACTGGTAGCCTGAGCACAGCTTGTTGCATTCACTGTTGTGTGATACCACATCGCTTTGTGCAGTGTGACTCACTCACTGATGTAGGGGTGAGTCAAAACGAACAAAAAGAAGTGCTGGTAATACACCAACAGCAGCTTTCATATTTTAAGTGATACCTTGGTTTCTCTACAGATGATTTAAAGTAAAGGAGAAATGTGAGTGAGTAATAAAAGCAAGGAGGAGAACAGATGCACCACCTGCACTCGCTGAAAATGGCACTACAATTTGCTACTGATGTATCAGCAGCAGTCAGTAATCTCTCGGGCTGTGCGATCTGTGTAAATTCTGCTGGAAACAAGAATCAATAGTTGTATTAAGGGCTTGTTAGTTAAAGGTTGTTCATTGGAAAAAATGTCAAGAGTTTCCCGATGATTATCATGGACACTGCGGGCGAATTGCACAATACACATAAGACATCTACTGACACACCGACAATAAAAACACTTGTGGTCCCACAGCATTCATTATGGATTAAAAACATGCACAAGTTTACAAACACACACGCTGAAATATTTCTCATCTCATTCATAATGGATGAGCACTAAAATCGTGCATACTTCTACTGGCTCTACCTAAGACGGACTAAACTAATGCTGAGGTTGCTGCAACATTCCTCTGGGAGCTCAGCGTTTAGTTTCTCGATTCTTAGCCCTGTGAAAAAGCCTAGAGATTCAGATTCGTAGCTTTTAGATTGTTCTGCTCATTCATTTATTCATTTTTATTGATAACTTAGATGAGCAGTTAATAACTTATGGGTGGAATGATCTTGCAAAATGAATAGGGGTTTGGATGTAAACATAACAAAGGTGAAGTTGTCTAGAGCCCTCCTAAATCTCTCAAGCTCTACAGAGCATGTAGGATGTTTGACTATATGTGGGTGTTTGTCAGAAGTAGTTTAACATAAAGCTTCGGTGATCATGGACAGATTGGAGGGAAGATATTAGCTCTGAGAGTAGCCTACAGCTATGATAGCAGTTCTACGAAACATGCAACAAAACTATTAATGTGAGGATATTCAGCAGGTAAAAAGTTTATAATAACCATCAAATTATTTTAGCGTATTACCAATTGCGCCAGCAAAAGCTGCAAATCACAAAGAGACCAAATCAATAGCTGCATATACACCGATCAGCCACAACATTATGACCACTGACAGGTGAAGTGAATAACATTGATCATATTGGTACTATGTGGTGTTCTGATGGAAAACCTTGGATTTTGACATCCATGTTGATGAGAATTAGACACACGAGTAAACATTGTCCCACAACAAACACACTCCCTCATGCAAATGGAAATCCCAAATGTCACTGGCCTACCCCTGCAGGAAAATGCGCCCCACCACATGGAAAAAACATCAAACAATCAGGAACATGTTGAGGAACATGACAATGACCCAACATGCTGATTTGACCTCCAAACTTCCTACACCCCATTGTGATCAAGCATCAACAGGATGCAGAGGAACAAGTTTGATTGACAGAGGCCCCACTGCACAAGCCAGAGTACCCAAAGGATCCACTACCAACGTCCTGGTTCCAGACCCCATAGGACACCCTGAGAGGTCCTCTTGTCCATGCCCAATGGTTCAGAGTATTTTTGAGCACATAAGGGGGACCAACACAATATTAGGCAGGTGGTCATAATGTTATGCCTGATCGGTGTATCATCTCTGTCTAACAAAGTTGCATATTAAAAAAACATTTCCATGAAAATAACCTGTTCTTTATTTAAAATAACTTAGATTGAACTCTCCATTGTTGCCTCCTTTAGAATGTGCAGATATACAAAATCTGCCCTTGTAGCTACCCCCTTCTCCACTTCACATAACTGGAAACCGACTCCGAATAAGAACAATGAGCCTCAACCAGCAAGTCGACAGAGTTAGTCCTTTTAGGTTTGGTACATGTGAAACCCTGCAAGCCTGAATCCATGTTTTTGAGACATCAGTAGGCTGCAGTTTCAAGATGGAACTGCTCAACCATGGTACCAACTGTCTATTCCGTCCATGATATGTCTTCTAGCTTAAGGTGGTGCTGGAGGAAAAGTCAGGGGATCTCTCAGTTAGGTCTTTAGGGCTCAAATTATAAGCTTTTCAGTAGATACAATGACAAAAAAATCATGCCAGTCTATCCAGTAGTTATCAAGGCATTTGATGGGGATCTTCAAAGTCAACATATCTTAGGCCCAAAGTGTTGGACCAACTAAGTCACTGCCATCCCTACAGCAATAATACTAGGGTGGCTAAAAACCTGGCTTTGATATATTAAAAAGATGGAGTTCTGACTTTCATTTGCGTTAATCCACCCCAGACAGGCCAGACGGAGAACGCTGAGGCTTTATAAAGAGTTCTAAGCAAGCAATTTACCATCTTCAAAAAAAGATGAGCTCATAATATAGCCAGCACAGTGGTGCGCCTTTAGGCATGCTTCACCCCCTCCAATGAGTCAGATGCTCAGCTATCCATCATATTTACAGAGGCTATGCACTATACAGTAGCCCACCTTGCTGTAGGGCAAAGCAAAGGGATCTTTTTTGTAATGTTATCTTAAGCAAGCTGTTTTTTAATTGTTAATAAGACGATGCGCATTCAATCAGATTGGGGCCTTTATGCATAAGTAAAGTTGGTAACAACAGCGAGCTAATCAGCGGTGTGCATCTTGTCCTCCTGTGGGACGCCAAGTAATTATGAATGAGCAGGAGCCGGCAAAGCGAGTTCACTAATGTGCCTTTAGTGCTGAAGATGGGGAGAGAAGCAGAAAGATATAATTCTACTATATAATGATCTCAGAAAGGGGGGAAGGGTGAGTCACGGAGGCAAAGAGAATGCAGCAGGGAATAGATGGAACAAAATAAATGGCAGCAGAAAGTGCAGCAGAAGAAAAAAAGGAAAGGAAATGTAAAAAAAAAACATATTCCCCTGTGACAAGCAACTACTTCAAACAGTATCTTTGGATGAGCCAGTTGAATATTTGACAGCATGTAATATACAAGGGTTTCCTATCCAGGTTTTCATCTGCCTTCATGAATATGGCTAGAGATACTGGTATCAGAACGCTCGACACCCTGGGGTGAAATTTCCAGATGTGGATTTTTACTCCTTCTCAAACCAGGCGTAAAGCAGCTCCCTGCAGCGGTGATGTGCTCCTGTGGGGGTGAGGAGCCCCTGCAGTCTGTCAAAGGCAGGCTATGGAGGGGCATGCTGTTTGGTGATCTGACCACCTTCAATGTACGGTCATTCACCCCGTGGTGTTAAAGTCGTCACACACCTCTGCCAGGGAATGACACATTCCCTCACGGCACTTCTGTGGAAGATCAAAAGCTCTACATGATGGCTGTCTGACTCATTTTTGGTGTAAAAATCTTTTGTAGACTTTCAGTGTCTGCTCTCTCTCTCTCTCTCTCTCTCTCTCTCTCTCTCTTTCTCTCTCTCCCTCTTTCTCTTTCTGACTTTTGCTGTGTGTGGCTTATTTGCCCGGTGGCATGCTGTGAAAGACATAGGCGACTCACACGTGACAAGGAAGGGACAGCCAAGTGCTGATTGATCTCTGACCACTTCAGTCTGTGCCCCTGCCATCCCCCCTCTATTACTGCTTTTAAGCACAAATGACTGTACCTGTGGTAGTCGAATCAGAGAAGAAAAGCCTCTCATGAGGGACTTTGATGTATAAGTTAGAGGCCTGCATGTGAGGTATGTGTGTTACTGTGTGAGCATCCACTGTGTATGAACTCTGTCAGTGTCATCAAGGCTGCTGGTCACATTTCTCATCCTCTGCACTTATAATTTCATAATAGATCATCCAACATTGTGTAAACAGTGCAAGACACTCTGAAAGGAGAGACAACACATGTCAACTGACTGATAATGAGACTGCAACATGACTTAAGGAGCATGTGTAGGTGCTGACAACTCCCTCACACCGAATTGTCTCTTTTTCTTTCTGAGGCGGCAGTGACACCGGCATACAAAACACCTGTCATCATCTATTAGAACAGAAATTGGTCACAGGAGATCCCACCACGATGTACAAATGCATGCGTCACAACACAAACTCTCTCGTCAAATGCGTCCACCCTTCACGAGTCTCCGCAGGCTCGCAAACAATGATCCAGTGAGAAAAGGTGATGACATTATGTGCTATTATATATGACTGCGGAATGAAAATACAGATTTTAGGCATCAATATTTCAGCGGGCCTCGCGAATTGCCTCCAAGACATGTGCTGCATTATTGAGAGCGAGCTGCTTGCAGTTGAAGTATGTCATGGGTGATTCTCATTGACAGGAGGGATTCTTTCAGCAGACAAAGAGATAAGAGATACAATAGATGTGCCTTTCGTCTTTCTGGGTGTCCCCCAGAAAAAGGGCTCTGCATTCAAGTCTAATTCAACAAATGCAATATTACATACTAATTCTTAACAAAGGATCCTGCTCTCAGTTTCACTTTTCTCCTTATTCTGACTAAATGGTCAGTGGTACTGCTATTACAACATGCTTGACGAACAACAACACAGCTCCACGGATGTACTGATTTAAACTGACAGAGTGGTGAAAGGTTTCTGACAAAAGGGGTCAAAGGTTAATGTGAGTACTCACACAGACACACTTAGGTTTTAAGTCATTTTGGCAAAAAGAGAACCACTCTGCTCATTCTGTATCGTCCTCTGCTGAACTCTTAGCATTGCTGTTCACACCCCGAAGTCTGTATGCATTACAAATAGATTGCAGCTCTGTTTTCTAATTCAGATCCATATAAAATATTTGTTCATATTTTTCAAATTAAGAACATGCCCTTAAAGTTTTATCATGATTTCCCTCCATTGACCAACGGTCATTGGTTTTTGTCCAAACTCGCCACCTAGTGTGTGAAGAATGGAACAGCAGTGGAAAGTCAGTCACGCATCTTGGTTTATGTACTGTATATTCTATCTCCTCTGCTTGAGTAAAGTAGCTGAAAAAATACTGTCCGACAAAGTCTAACATCCAAAATCTGAGCATGGATTGGCAAAACAGACTTAGTATTAAAAGTAAAAGCAGTGCTCAAGCGGAGAACTGGCCCCTGTGAGTCTCTTTATTATAAATGAGAATATTATTACTGCAAAAATTGGTGTTTAAGCCTAGACACTCCAGGTTAAACTATTTTTTAATGCACTGGCCAATTTTGAGATTTTGGGCTATTTTGCTTCTTTCAGACATTAGAAAACATCACAAATGCATACTTTGCTGTTTATTTTACAACACTTTGCCTATTTGCAAAGTAGATTTTAATTACAATATACACCAATCAGCCACAACATTATGACCACTGACAGGTGAAGTGAATAACATTGATCATATTGGTACTATGTGCTGTTCTGATGGAAAACCTTGGATTTTGACATCCATGTTGATGAGACTTAGACACCCAAATAAACATTGTCCCACAACAAGCACACTCTCTCATGCAAATGGAAATCCCAGATGTCACTGGCCTACCCCCGCAGGAAAATGCACCCCACCACATGGAAAAAACATCAAACAATCAGGAACATGTTGAGGAACATGACAATGACCCAACATGTTGATTTGACCTCCAAACTTCCGAGACCTCATTGTGATCAAGCATCAACAGGATGCAGTGGAACAAGTTTGATTGACAGAGGCCCCACTGCACAAGCCAGAGTACCCAAAGGATCCAGTGCCAACGTCCTGGTTCCAGACCCCATAGGACATTATGAGAGGTCCTTTTGTCCATGCCCAATGGTTCAGAGCATTTTTGATGACATAAGGGGGACCAACACAAGATTAGGCAGGTGGTCATAATGTTATGCCTGATCTGTGTATATCTGTAAGGGCTGTTTTCTCTAAATGAGTTTTTCTTATAGACTGAATCAGAAATGTCACTTACACACACCAAGCCTTCCAGTTTTATTCCTGTCTATGTCCTCAAGGTTTTATACTGAGGGGTTTGCTCATGCTTCACTCGCAGCCTGATTTATAGAACATTTTGTTCCTGAAACTTTTTTTTCTGGCTGGCAGCGTTTTTTTCCACTTATGGAGTAATAAAAAGAGATATCAAAAGTCACCCTCTAAAAAAAACCTTTGACACTAATATCCCAGCAAAATGGGGCAAAAACGTTTGGAGCTGGCTTCATCCAATGATCAGATTTCTTTAAATGTATGTAAATCAGCACATATTTAATTAGATAATATCTTGTTTGCATATTTAGACATAACATTTCAGAAATTGTGTGACACAAAAAATATTTTCATTGAGAAGTTTCATTGTGGTGTCAGTTTCACCCTATTCACCTGTAGTATCTTCCAGCTGAAGTTTGCATTCAGCTTTGCAAAAACTTTTGCTATCCTCTGGGTGCAATCTTCTTAAACATGCATGTTACACTGAATCAATAAAGTAGGTTTCATCAAGACTGAATTATCAGTAGGGTTTAACACAACCTAAAGACAAATGACCCCTGGATGTAATTCAGTAATTTGCTCTGTATGTATTAAGGCAGGGGTGCCCAATCCTGGTCCTCAAGAGCCCCCATCCAGCATGTTTTCGATGTTTCCCTCTTCCAACACACCTGATTAAATGATCAGGATCGTTATCAGGCTTCTGCAGAGCTTGATGATGAGCTGATCATTTAATCAGGTGTGTTGGAAGAAGGAAACATCGAAAACATGCTGGATAGGGGCCCTCGAGGACCAGGATTAGGCACTCCTGTATTAAGGGCCGAGTAAGCCACTCTAGTCCAGCACACTTCATACATCTCCTCACAACTCCTGCTGACCTTCCATTCTGTGTGCCTGCTAATGAAAACAACAGCAACACAAAAAAAGTGTTTGTCCACAGCCCTGGCTCTCTAAATGGAGGGAAAAACAGGCACATTTTTTGTGAATGGCTTTGTGCAGCAGCAGACACCCAAAACTTTCAAGGCAGGTTTGAGAGACAGTGGCAACTGCTTCTCTCCTCCATTACCAAGGGGAAATGCTCAGCGAGAAGCTAGTTTCAGCACCACAGGGCTCCGTTTCTTCGCTCATGGTCATACACTGAGAATCCTCCTTGCAGCAGCCACAACAGCAGGTGACCACAGGCGCTGGCTTCTGCTGCAACAGGGGAAATAATGGAGTCTGCAGCCAGTTCTATGTTTCGTCCGGCTAGTAAAAAGAATCCACACAACTAACTCTTGCTGGGTTTTAACTCGGTTGTATCTTGGATGCTTGGATGCTGATTTGATGACATTTGTTTTGCTTCAGCTATGAGAAAGACACACCCACTATCAAGGCTTTAAGGCTGGAACATTTCTCTTTTGGTCAGCTAGCCAAACTGTTAGCGTTGTTGCCATAACGACGCATGTCCATGAATTTGGGAACACGAGGCCTCTTAAGAAAGCATGATGTTTAGTTGTTCACCTCTGAGTACATTTTGTCTGTTAAAGTCATGCAACTATTTTCACAGGATTGTTTGCCGATATGGAACACATTCCAGGTCAAACTGCAAAGAATACACACTTCACTTCACTTGAATCTTTTTAATCTGCCAAACCAAATCTTGTGGAATTTAGTAGTGTACAGTATCTTTTCTCAGTAGTACAGTGAGTAGCTTGGGAATTCAGCAAAATAGCAATTGAGCCAAAATAGTTTTTTGATCTATGAAACATGATTTCACGCAGAAGTCAAAAAATAACTTGCAAAACTGAAGATATGCTAATCAAAGTGCTTCTTGGGTCTCCATATTTTCAGAAACGACTTATAGATTCAAACGTACAGTCAAAGTATAATCAGGAATGTTTACAGAGTTTATCAGGGTGACCTTAGCTCCGGTTCTGATGGGAATTGCTGTCCCAGTGCTGAGATGAGACTCATTTGAAGTAAACTGTTCAGAAAGGAGACAGTGGCGGCAGAGGATGAAGTTCAGTGTTGTAGAGACACAATGCAGCTTCACTCACATCAAAGTGATTTGAATTTGGCCGTCAGCTCACACCTCTACCGAAGTCCTCCCTGCTTAGACAGTGACCCTCGACCTCTACCCCAGAAATGTCCGTATTGAGTCGTTTCCGCTGGCTCCTGCTGTGGTGCGTTGCTGGGACGGGCAGGTAGAGCGTCGCTGTCGGGTCCTCCATCGATAGGGACACGTCAGCGGTCCAGCGAGCGTTTCTGGATTGCTTCGGCCACCACGGTGCGCAGGAGAGCAATGACAGAACGAGGGTCGTCGCTGCCAATCACAGCGCTGCCTGACACAATCATGTTAGCCCCCGCCTGGAGTGAGTGTGAGGAAACACACAATGTAAGGAAAAGCTCCAGAGCCTTACAGGGGTTGATTAGAGTTAACTGCCATATTTGTATCTCTTACTTCTGCGCACTTGTGAATGGTGTCCGGGCCGACACCTCCATCTACCTCAATGTCTAAGGAAGGGAACTGACTCCGCAGCCAGCTCACCTACGCACAGAAATAAAACAAAAGAGCTCAAAACCTGCATGACACCATTTCTTTTACAAATTAGTAGGACTGCAAAGAGACACAATGCTGCAAATTCAATCACACGCATGCTCAACCATATTGGCAAGATTACTGCGCTTAACAGGTGCTTCTATCAAGGTTGTGAACACCTAATCAACCTTCCCACCTATAAAGAGTGTTAAAAAGAGCAAAATAATCAGAGAAACAAAGACAACATGAAAGAGAGAAGATAGCGCCAAGCACAAATGTATTGTTTTTCTTCTGTAATAATAATAAAATTTTGGATTCCTGTAGTTTTGTAAAAATTACATGGTGAAATTTAACTCTGCACTTTTGTAACATGAGCGTAATTTTACATTTCTTACACAACTCCATTAAGAAACAGGTAGCTAATGATCATCTTGTTGAGATACTTGTTATTTATACAAGTTGTCCCTTCAATTCCCACAATTACTTATCTGAAGTGTGCTTTACATGGCATATATTGGTTATAGATCACCTAACATGCGCAGCGGGATTAGTGTGTTAGCAAGGTATGTTGAGTATGTATGTTACGTTTAGAGTTTCAGATTTAAATCGGCAGTAAGAAGCGTCTCCCTTTAATCAAATCGTTTCCTGATGATTCTTTATGAGTGATACAGATTCTTAGCTGAAGGAATATGTTGTATTTGCAAACCTGTCGATCTGAGTGCCGCTAATAACACTGAAATAAGCTACGCAGTTACAGTATAGCTTACTGAATGCGTTGCGTTGCCATTGGAAATCAACATGTATTCAGCTGGTGATGCACAAATCGAATAAATATGTCTTTATGTTTGGTCCTGATTTGCTGCTAGTCCGTTTGCACTGCTGGTACTGCAGCTGATAGAAAACAGAACTGAAAATGGATTGTTCTATTGTACAAAGATTATTCACTAAATAACATTAATTTCACTTTGATTTGGCCGAAAATTTAAGTGATAACCTGCATTATGGGACAGTGCTGGACAAAAATGCACTTCAATACAACATCACGTTTGAATATATGAAGTTTAAAGTTTGTAAAGCTGTCAGTTAGAAATAAGCGGCTGGATTGATCAGTAAAATAAATATATGAGGCATCATTTGCACTAGAGCGCTTTTTACCGTCATGCATTTTTTATATTTAGGGTTCGAGCACCGATGATGTGTAGAACCCTATTGAAATTGCTCGGTTTATTATTATTATTATTTTCCGCCATTTTCAATTGATTTTTGAGGGACTTGCAATACTCAAAAATGTGTATAACTTGGCACGCACATGTGAACTGGCCAAAAATTGGATAATTTTGGGGGAATTACACATGTCCATGGCAAAATGACTCGACAATCACAAAAACTTATTAAAATGTTCCGCAAAAGTATGAGGGCGTGGCTGTGACGGACCGTAGCATTTTGGCGTTTCGCAATCAAATGAAACAGAAACTGCTGTATAACTAGCGTGTACATGCTTCAAAAGTCCTGAAACTTCACGTGTGATCAGACTCCGGGCCTGATGACATGCATATGGCGATATCCAGTCTCAGTTGTATTCTGATGCACGTCATCACGCCATTAAACAAGAAGTGATGTCTAACTATTCTGTATGTGCTCTGACCTCAAAATTCATATACATGATCAAAGTCCGGCCCTGATGAAATGCATATGTCGATTCCCTGTCTTAGCCACCACGACACCATGAAACAGGAAGTCCTGTGTAACTAGTCTGTATGTGCTCCAAGTGGCCTCAAACTTTATATACCAGATCAAAGTTGGGGCCTGATGACATGCATATGGCCATTTCCTGTGTTGCCAGCACGCCATGGAACAGAAGGCGATGTATAACTAACCTATACATGTACCAGTCGGCCTGAGACTTTATACGGGCGATCAAAGTCCGGCCCTGATGACATGCATATGGCAATGTCCTGTCTCGGTCACCAATCAGCAAGAAGCTCGAACCCATTCAATGCTGCTTGCGGCTTTAATCCTCATTGCTCTCCATTAAAATAACCTGTTGATTGAATCAGCGGCACACGATCCTTTCTTTTTGTGCTGAAGAAAAGTCACACGATGTGTTAAACGTCCACTTTTGTCTGAAGGTGCACACAGTTTGAAGCAGAAAACTTGAGTTAACAAAGACAGTTGATAATTACCTTTGTAATATCTGTTATCTCTGACTGGAGCTTCAGTTTTGTTGAGCCGACTATGTCAAACTTGCTTTGTAGTACACCCCTCTGGTGTCTAAACTTTGTGTACAATGGGTGTGTAGCTTGTTTATTTTTGTCACAAAGGTCAACTTGTTCAGGTTTACTCCAGAACTCTAACGTCATGCTTGTTATGTTACCAGGGTACAAATGTGCAGCAAAATGTGCAAACAGTTGCCAAGGTGGTGCACATTTAGGATGTGCTCTCTTGTTCACAAATTTTGTACATTTTAGAGAAACAGAAATATTGCAACACTGGTGATTTTAATAATGTACGCCTCTCCAACTTCTTCCTCTTCTTTCTTGCCACAGCATGATGTCAAATCAGTGGGCTGCATGCTTACAAAGGCTTGCTGCACATCTCATTTAAAATAACAGCAGGACCATAAAAACCCAGAAACTGTACTGCACAACTAATTGTGTTCAATATTTGCTAGAAATATTTTTTGTGGATTTACAGTATGGTGAGCTTTAAAGCTTAGTTTGTGTTGTTGTGAGCATTGTGGTTAACCTGAGGTTACCTTTGGCATCATGTCCTCCATGAACTTCTGTCCTCCAAAGCCAGGTTCGACAGTCATGACTAGAGCCATGTCGATCTGGTTAGCCCAGGGAGCGAGCTCTTCAACCGTGGTGCCAGGCTTTATGGCCAAACCCACCTACAGGTTGAGTCATAACATACAGTCATCTTAACACACCAGAATCTTTTGGTACAGATACAAATATTCATTATTTTTCAGAAGCCTAAACAATATGTCGTCTTGTAATTGCATGTCAAGATCCATTACACATTTATTCTTTAAGTTAGTGACATTATGCATAAATAAGAGCTCAAATGTGATTGTGGTTCCACCTCACCTTCATGCCACTCTCTTTAATCTCCTTGATGAGGTTTCCAGGGTTGGTGGTGGCCTCTATGTGGAAGGTGTACTGGTTGGCTCCTGCTGCTGCCATTGGCTTCACCCACTGCTCCGGCCGAGACACCATCATGTGCATGTCTGCAACATTAACACTGTCACAGTGCTGTACTCCAATACAGTGGAGTATGATTCAATTCACTTTGAATTAAATCATAATCAATTCAACGGTTAAGGTTTGTAAAATCTAAGGACTGTTTTATTTCCTCACCAAAGAATGGGTCTTGGCCTACTGACTTTCTCAAGCACTCCACCATGGGATGACCAAATGTGATGTTGGGGACAAAGTGCCTTTAAAAGGAAGCAAAGTAGCTGTTATGAAAGTCCCTCATCTTGCATAAACAGCTGCAAAGTAAAGTCTTGCTTAAGATATGTGTCTAAACACATCGACAGACTGAAGAGGAACTAAGCCTTAAAATAAAGTACAGTGTTTGACACATGGAGGTTTTAAAAACCTCTAATTTAACCATAAACTTTAGTCATATAAATTAACTCCACAGCTTAACTTTTGGTCAGCTAACTTAGCCTGTTGATGTTAGCCAACTTTGGCTCTTCAGCACTGAGCTCGTAATTGGCTTGCTAGCCGTTAGCCTGCTAGCTAATGTAGCTGCTAACACACTGACCCGTCCATGACGTCCAGGTGCAGGTAATCCGAGCCGCACTCCATCATCCGCACACACTCGCTGCCCAGACAGGACAGGTCGCTGCTCAGGATGGACGGACCGATCTTCGCACTGTAAGCCATGCTGGTACTGCTGGTGCTGTGAGCATGCAGCCTGGCAGCTAAAACACGCAAAGTTACCCACATCTTGAAACGTAACTTCCGCTGATGGACTTCAAAATAAGTTGTCATAAAGATAAAATAAACCTGGATGAAATGCAGCCAAAGAGAATAAAATTAATAAAATTAAATTAATCAAAAACAGTGCTGACAGGTTGATGAACGCGTGCATATATTTTATAGAATAATTGAAGGTGACTGAACAGTAGAAAAAATAAAATGTGGGAAAAAAGAAAAAAAATGAGTGAATAAATTGCAGAATAACATGTATTAATTTTTTTCTATTGAGTTGATTATATATATCTTCTGCAGGAAAGAAAGCATATGTGTGATTGTCCTTGTATAACATTGTCTTTGTGTTTGTGATTATTGCTGTTATATATGAACCTACACTGAAATAGATAATTTAGTCCTTCCCTAAAAAGTGGTGTTCAAATAACGCACAATACACATGTCTATTAAATAACTAATATACTTTGCATTTGTTTTATTTTTTGGCCTAACAACCATGTTTTATTTATTGAGCACCCCTCTCCCCTCTGCAGTCTATGCTCTCTAGTAGGCTAGTTTTATTTCTACAGGAAACTTCCCCCAACCTCTGGTTTTACTATGTGTGTCAATTGTAGCTTGATAACTTTCCTGTGGTCCATGTTCGAGGCTCACACTTCCGCCTTTAAAATAAGACAATCATTGCATTTTAACACTAGATGGCGCATAACTCATATGGTAATGAACCCTCCCCTCAGTTCCTCACACTGGATTCGCTTTGAATCGCTGGGTGTTGATTAAGATGTAGCTCACAGTAGTAAAGGCACCTCCTGCTTCTCCATGGTGCACAGTTCTTATTAGACTTTTCAAAAAAATATCTCATGAATAAAAAACTCTTACACTGAGTTGTGCTGTTGTTGCAAACTCGGGAGTGTGGAAAAGCTATAAAGATTAAAAAGACTTCTGCTTGTGTCATTCCTCAATCCCAGGACAGCGGATCAGTGGTTTTCAGAGCTGAAGACAATGAAAAAGAAGAAAAAAAAGCTGAAAAACTGAGACACTCTCTGCAGACATGAGAAACTCTCACAACAGGAGGCCTTCAATGTTTTGTCCTCTGCATGCAATAATTAGTTGCGACATATTTTTGCAGAATTGTGTGGATTTTTTTAAATGTTCTTCTACCATGAAAAAGAATAAGTTTCCAAGACCTTTATTGTGTGTGTAAAATTCTTATTTCCAAATACGGTAGTCCTGAATAATCCAAGTCCATATTATATATATCATTGTCTACCTACTTCATCCCACTAAATGATGACATTTCTGTGATGTCTGTCAGTTTGATCATGTGTTGTCAAATTTCGGTTTAGTTTGCACAAGTTTGTATGGACAGCTGTCAGTTCAGAAGAAAATCTCAGTTCTAATTAGTCCCAGTGCTCGTCTGATCCTATATTATGGTATTTTAGCTCCTATAGTTCAGCATCCTTATAGCGCTTTATTATTTTTTTTCTGTTAGATTGTGTAAGTGATTTATAAGGAGCAGAAGGCTGCTGGGCTTTTAAAAAGCCTCGCTGCAACTCTCTGCTGGGGCTCAGCCCACAAAGAGCAACACTCATACACCCAGATTGCCTAAACAGAGTGTGACATTTATGAGTTTTGCCCACGTTTTGTATTACTGTAGTGGAGATGGAAACACTGGTGGCATGGCACACCCTGGTAGACATGATATATGACATTTTTAAGTCGGGCTGAGGCAGAGTAAGTTGGCGCCACAGAGAACTGGGGCCTCAAGAGACTCTGAGGAAGGTAGTTTAAAAAAAGAGAAAGCTTTGACAGCCATATTGTGGACCGGTGCCATAGCTGCAAGGGCTGTTTTATTGGTCCATACAATCGTAAACTCTATTTAGAAAGTGTGTCTGTGATGCTTAAGAGCAGCGTTGATGGAAGATTATTCACTGCGGCTAATTAAGTGATTCTGAGCGCTTAAATCGTCTGCTTTCATTTGGGTCACACTCAAGGCTGATGCATTGCTTGAGTTGGCTGATGCATTCTGCTTTAAGAGGGGTCATTCTTTCTCCTGCAGCTGACATTAAGACACATTCCTCACCTTTACTGTAAACAGCTATAACACACATGCACGTCCTTTCAGGCAAGCATAGGCTTCTGTTTACTGGAGGTCCCCATTAAAGACACCTTTTTCTGGTTTAGCGGAGGAGGAACGGCTCAGGAATGTGACTTGCACTCATTTTTTGGATGCTGTCAAGCTGTTCTCTATTGCTCATTGTTGACATTTTGTCAATTTAAAACCACTTGAATAACCAGCAATGTACCAGCGATGTACTGTCACATGCATTCGCTTAGTTTTCAATTGAAATGATATGTATGTGCTGTAAGAAATCCAGACATCCCTCAGAGATCAGAGTGAGAAATACAACGGGCAATAAACAAAACTCAAAAAACAGTGCATTTATAGTTTTTTGGGTTTTAGATAAAAGCATAAATAAAGCCTTTGTAGTGTTAAGTTGATTTAACTGCCTTTAACCACTGATTGCCTTCTAAATTTTGCCTCTTTGTATTGTAGGGCCATCTTACTTGTGCACTCTGGTGACAAAGGTGGGCGTTTCACAGATTGAAAAGGTTTTCGAATGTGCAAATGTACTTTACATTTTCTGCCTCTTTGCGGTGTGTGAAACATACTGTGTGATCCTAATGAGCTTGTGGATGAAAGTTTTCTCGTTACACGCGTTCCTGCATCTCAGTCGTCTGTGAACACAGTTAGAAAAAATGGCTTTTCTGCAGCACATCGGGGACAATTATCCGCTAATGTGGATAAAAGCTGAAGACTAATCAATTCCATTCCTCCAGTCTGCTAAATTAGTGCATCCATTGCATTAGTTGGTGCCATTTTTAAGGCAATTAATGTGCTTGTTTATTTTTTAGTGAAATTAATATTTGTTTTTTCTCCTTTTTCACAAAGGTGGTATATACTTTCAATTATGTCCCTGGAAGTTTAGATTTTACCTTTTACATGCAGCTAGTTAACAGGCCTACAACAGAGAGTACTGAGCATGTTTGAACTTGTTCAACAGTTTTTTTTTAAGTGCATCATTTACCTGCTATGAATTAATTATCTGGCAAATTAGTGGTGAGCTCAGTCCAAAAAAAGAACATCCTGGAACATACTGAAACCAACCTTTCACACAGCAACTGCCAATATGCAAAGGGGAAACTATATGTAGAATCCATATAAGGAGGAATTCCTGTGTGCTTTAAGTGCTCTTCAAGATGTGTACATTTGCGGTATGGGAGCTGTGACCTTGGATAAATTAGGTTTATGTCACCCTTTACCTCAACAATAAAAGTCAGGAACACAAATGGTGACAGTGCTGCTCTGGGTTTTTTTCTTTTCTGTGCAGTGGTTGATAACTAAGAACTTGGTACAACTCCAAAACTTTCATGTATTATCTTGATTGAAACCTTCCTCCTTCTTCCGCCTGATGCCTGAGCAAACAAACAGCGATAAGCCGGTTCCTTGTGATGGTCAGACGTGGAACGTGTCCTTCTAGCCTCTCCCTTCCAAGGCTTCATGTCATTGTGGTAAGTGGAAAGGGAAGGGTGGGGTGGGTGCTGTAACGCTAACGTTACTGATCTGGTCTGTTTTCCTGCCGGTGGGGGTCACGAGGAGCATGTTTGTGTTTTGTGTATCTTTAGCAGCGACACCCTTCACGGAAACTTTCATTAGGTGTGTGATGCGGGATATCCGTGAAGATGTTAGAGTAGGATTAGGATCGAACACAGCGGGATTGTGTCTGCATCCTGTAACCTGCAAAGCAGTGATCCAGTCAGGTAGGTATGTACAGAAAGCTGAACAAGGAGGAAATATGAGAAATAATTATAGATCTCATGAATTTAGGATATATTTTGCCATTCCTTATTTGGAAAATGTTTAGTATTGCATGTTGTACTTGTCCTTGCTTGGTGAATACTAAAGAGAGGCTCTCAGAGGTAAAGCAGTAGTCATAAAGACTCACTGTGGCCCCTAGACATCTAAACATTAACCACATAAAAATCAAGACTTTGCAACCTGGAACACTAAAGCAGCACTCTTCATTTCTGATACTTGCCCTGTTTTTACACAATCTGGTTCATTCTGTATATCACACAGTATGCCACATCATTGCAAGTACATAAAAAATTATTTAAAATCAATAATGAGGTCTTTTAATCTTCACAGATCGATGTGCTGAGAAGCTGTCTTGCCGCATGCTGGTGTCATCAGCATCATTGGCTTTACTCTCAGTTATTTAAACAGCACTGATCAATTTATGTCACAGTGCATATTCCTTGACATGACCTCAGCTTCTGCACCCTGACCACAGCACACTTCTGAGCACCAGTGGCCAACATATAACACTAATCGCCTGTGAAAACCCCCTCTAGGGAGAAACGGACCCTTCCGCCAGTCATAATTTAGCCCTTTATGGAGGACAACGCATCACTTCAAAAGACCAGAAATGGGAGCAGGGGGGCACCGGTGACATTTCAAAATGAATAAAAACGCAAATTTATTGAGAATATTTTTTTGTGATTTAATACCAGTAGCCCACCGTGTAGATGGTGTGAGCAGAGATTACCTCCCAACTTCATAAAACATCTAATCCCCCTGATTTAATCTTTAATATTTGAAGATTGTCGATGCAAGTGCACTGCTGAAAAACACTGCCTACTTTAATATGTTCTCACAACATGTGCTTGCAGCATGCAGGGGTTTGGTTTATGAAAGCTGGAAATCCACTTTTAATAAAGCTGCTTTCGAAGATCAGACTGAAAGTTTTTTTTGCGTATCTTGTATATGTTTTCCTTTTCTCCCCAATATGGTGTTTAATCCTGTACTTGGAATCTTGTGGTGCTGGTTAAATCTACCTAAATCTTGATATATTCCAGCACACACTCTGTCTTTCAAAGCTAAACCAAATCTGCCAACAAATCTGGGAGTGAGGAAGGTGTTTTTGCCAATTCTTCATGGAGCAGCCTGGTCAGTATCCATATTCAGATTGAAACTATGAATCATGACAAGCCTCTCCTCTACTGGGAAGAGTATTAAATGCTTGTATTGCTAAGAATACAACAGGAACATCAGCTGCTGAGCATTACTCAGCTGCAGGAAATAAAAAAAGCAAAACATCATGTGGGAAATTCTTTGGCACCGAGCGTCTATCTCCTTTGGACAAAATAAATTTGTTGTGAAAAACGGCACGAACTTTCACTATCACATGTTCTAAGTGGGAGTACTGATCCTGACCCCATCTGGTCTTTCCAGCAGCTGCTGGACCTACTGTGGAGAGCGCTAAAGAGTCAGGCAGTCTCAACAAATTCTCGAAAATCCTTGTACTCAGTGAGGAGCCATTCAGGGATTTCGACTCCGGCGCAGTGAAAGATAAGAAACGAACACAGATGCAGCTACGTAAATACAGGCTGAAAGATATGCACTTGTTCACGTCTCGAACAGACGCGCACACTAACTCTGCATGACATTTTCTCTTCCTGTCTCCGAGGTCAAATGGTCCCCTGACAGGATTTGAACGAGGACAACTCTCTGGGGAGGAGAGCAGCAAGTGAACCTTGTCAAACTGCCTGAAACAATAATTTGTAAATTGTACGAGTTTAAAGGTGAAAAAAGTTTTCAAATCATTTTGAAGAATGATGCAAAAAGTAAACATATGCACCGGAGGGGAAAGTGGTTAGTGACAGATTTATAGGAATAATTTTTCTGTTTGGGTCAGTTAAGATGCAGGTTTAAAAACAATCATTTGTAAAACAACTAGAAACTATAGCTCTCACACACAAAAAGAGGACCAGTCACAGCACATCTTCTAGAATTGTTGTAGAGTTGAAGTTGCATGAGCTCCGAAAGCTCAAGTTAAGTACAAGAACCTCAAAATATCCCCTGAATGCATTAGTTGAGTAATTTTTTGGTTTTCCATGACTGCCAATATATACTCAAACTCAATCTTGTTTTTGGTTTTACAGCTAAAATGTAAAACAGTGAGGGAAACTAAAGAAAAAAAAACCCTCGCTGGGTGCCAATAAAACGGCCTTTTCACGAATACACTAATATGCTTTACCGCTTCTAATCTCGGTGTATTTTTCCTGGATGGATAGAAAATGTTACTTAATTGTGATGCTCATCCACTTCAGTCATCAGGTTTTCACTATGAATGGGTGGTGGCTTTCTCTCCAGATTCCCCACTTAAACCTTTATTTAGTCAGGTAATCTCATCGAGATCAGGCCCTCTTTTGAAGGAGAAGTCCTGGTTTTCAGCAAAGAACAGGCCAACCCTTCCTCAAATCCTCCAGTCTTAATATTTCACATGGTAACTGAAGCGTGCAACATGACACAACAAGGTATGCTTTTAATCGAGAAAAAAAATGAGACTTTAATCCAAGCCATGGTGTCTCTCTTTACATTTTGCACGCAGAGGAAAATTTAGGGCGAACATCCCTTGAAATGCACTCAGCAGCATATTTATGATGCCCGTCACTGGGAGGGTATCACCACAGCTTGGATTTCTGTTGAACTCTATACAACCTTTGAATCCAGTGCTGGTAGTGAATGCACCGTTATCAGGGGAAATAGTTTGTTCCATTAAAGAAATAAAAGGGGGGATGTGTGAGTGACTCTAAAGACTCAGACACATCCTGACACAGGGTTGTCCCACTGTCCAATTAACCTCACACAGAGAACGGACGGAAGGGAGAGCAGCAGCGTGATGGGTTACAGCCCCCAGGAGACGCGCCGATGTTCGAGAGCACATTTCTACAACCTTCCTACAATCTAAGTGTTTTCATTCAGCCTTTAGATATCCTTTCAGGTATTTTCCCTTCTTTTATTCTCTTTTTCCTGCTGCTGGTTGGCGGTATAAAGGGGCCAATATTGACTTTACTGATGTGTTTTTGTTTGGCATGGGAACGCTCGAGGCTTTGACTGGTGCTGGCCTCTTTGAGTGGCTTACCAGAGGGGCCTGGAGGAGAGCCAGCATGTATAGCGGCTAATAATGGACTCTGCTATACTGCTCTGCTCATCGGATCAGAGCAGAGGGAGGAGGAAGCTATATTGGTGCGGGACGAGCAACTGTAATTTGGATTTGTGTATATGCACAGCAATGCATTTAAAGACCGGCTCTGTACACAGTGCCGTCTGTGAAAGACAAATATAATCATTTGGTACATTTCATAGATTAATGGAGCATTTAACCTGGTTTCTGCTTGGTTTCCTAAAGTCTGCCCTTAGCAAAGAGACTGGCTTTATATCTTTTTGTTTGCCAGGAAACACCCCATGGCACTGAGGCAGAAGAAAGGAGGAGGGGAAAAAATATGGATCACAATTGAGGAGCAAGGATCAATGGGCATAGTGCCAGCAGATTTCATGAGCTACTCCATCAACAGAAATGGAGCCATGAAAGGGAGTTCTACAAATCCACACGAGCCTTGGCAAATCTTTTTTTTTCTTGCTAATGTAGAAACTATCTTGGAGACAAAATAGAAACATTGGCAGTTCTGGAGAAGATCCACCCAGCCATGAAGTTCAGTAACGTAACAAATCAATGTTGTTTTTCAGGCTGTGACAGGGTGTTCCCTTACTGGGTTATACAAGGCCTGGCCCCGGAGAGCGAAAGCTGTTCACTTAGGTTCGTTAGGGTGGATTTCCCTTGAGTAAAATAACCGTTTGTGGTTGTAACCGATTAATTAGAAAAGTTACTCTAACACTTTGAATTATGCCTCAACTGCCTCAGTCATTACAGTTAATTTCCAGTACACTGTTTTAAATTAGGAGCCGCGAGGAACATTGCAATGTATAATTTTATTTAATGTATCACATAAAGTTAAGCATTTGTCAAAAAAATGTGAATGCAATTGCAAAATACATTTTGGAAATCAAGCATTTTGCTGAGCAGTGAGAGGATTGATACCACTGAGACCTACATGTCTGTATGCTAAATAGGAAGCTCGGAGCCAGCAGGCAAATAGCTTAGCATAATTAGAGGGAAAATCCGCCACACAGCACCTGGAAAACTCACTATCAATGCAGTATATCTTGCTTTTCATATTTTTAATCTTTTCACAATCCACATATAAAAATGTCAATAAATTCCTGGACAAATCTGCGGATGGCGTGTCAGGAAACAGTCTGACACGTAAGACCCCATAAAACAGCAAATTGTTGTTTTTACGCAGATTAATCATTCCAGGTATGACATGTATATGAGTAAGAACACTGACATAATATTGGGCAGAGTGTGGTTGGCTGTTTCCAGTTACTATGCTAAGCTACGCTAACCGCACATTTGCCACACACGACAGTGGCAGCCTGTCTGTCATCTTATCTAAATTTCAGCAGGAAAGCAAGTAATCTTGTTTCCCAAAGTGTTGAATTTCTCCAATTTAATATAAAATAACAGCAGTCGTGCCAAAAATGTGCATGCAATGCAAAATACAACACAATGGATCCTCATTTAAAGTAGAATATTTCTCATGGAATCAAATTTGTTGTCTAAAGAAACAGTCCCTTGTTTTGGAAAAATGCTTGTTTGCTGTCTTACGAGTGATTAGATGATTAGGAGATTGATAGTATTTTAATTTGTTTGTATTTTTTCTGCGTCTGTCAACATAATGCGAGCCTTGTTGAGAGACCACACGCATTCTTTGGTGCACTCTGGATTGCTGTAAACAAACAACACGCTTTCACAAATGTAAGTCTTTATGTAACAATGTGATAAAGACGAAACCATCCGCTGTTCACCAACAAATCAGAACAAGCAGTAACAGCAGCAGTAACAACCGCAATGCCGCTGAGGAGAACTCGGTTTTATCCTGCTCCGTATCTGGAGTTGTCATGACAGTCGAGTAAATTTCAATTTGTGCATTCCTGTGGTATTAAGACACTCATAGATCCCTGGCAGGAATTTCCCCTGGCCTTCTCTTTTGTTTTTTCTGCAGTGTCCCTGCCCTGCTTGTGGAGGTGAGGGAAAGTTCAGCCACATAAAAATCAGGAATCTGAAGGAGAATCTTTAATTTTTTTTTTTTACATCCATTGTTTTTCCCTGCACCTTTCTCAATGATCAAGAAAGACTTTTCACTCACGGATTTTTGCATATCTAGGGCACCTTTGTGAATTTATAATAAAAACTGAAGTGGTGTATGTGTGTGGTGTTTCACAACACAGTGCACAATAAACCCATGAATACATAAAGGAATAGGATAACCGTGCTATGGTAGTGACCAGTGGGAGTATCAGTTTCTCCACAGACAAAGAATAAGAGGAATCTGTGAATAACGTATTCATAAAATACTAGAAAAACAAGACGTGATTCATGTCACATCCTTGGCAGCATCTCTACGTTCCTTGGGTGGAAGGTTTTTTTTCCTTTTTATAAGCGAGGAACATCTCGTCGCCATCAGGGGCCAATTTTCATCGTTCTGTCCAGAGCTGTCTCCGAGCGGTGTTCCCCAAGTGATTTATGGGTAAATGTAGACTATAATCGATATCACCTTGACTCTGTAAGGTTGTACAAAATCTTCCATAAGGGTTTTTACAGTTTCACTTATGGCAAAGATCAGTACAATGGAGACACTGGGTTGCAAGGGTGGGACTCTAGGTATCATTTCCTTCTGCGTCATTCCTGAGAAGCGATGGTAGATATCACGTCCAGATGTTTCTGCGGGTTAGAGTGGACACTGTGATATCTTCCCTCTGTGCCTCACATCTTTCCTGCTTTCTGTGCTGCACAGGACACTTGGAAAAGACTAATGGCTGCAGAAAATAAAACTCAAGATCTGATCTATTTGTATGTAAAGTGGTAGACAAAGAAAGACTGATGTGAGATTTCACTTTCCAGAAAATCTACTCCTTGAAGCCTTTATATGGAATAGTCTGGTAAGGTCCAAAGTACTATGTGTATTATAAAAGGTGCAGCATCTTTTTTCCCTGAAAACTTTACTGTTTTGGTTCACTCATGCTGTTCAAATAGGTACATTTTTGGCTGCATCATGCAAGTTCTAGAAAAAATACAGAAAAAAACTAAAAAAAAAATAACAGCTGTACAATAACTGCTCAGCACCAAAAGACATAGAGACAAACTAAGTATCAGGCTGGGGGACCTAGTGGAGCATTTATTAGCTTTAGAATCTAAAGTAAAGATGCTTTTCCTCCACAGATGGCAAAGACCAAGACAGAGCCAAAAGGAGAGTGAACACCGGTCTTAATCAGGTGAGCAGAGACACAACTTCATATAGATATAGTTCTGTGTCTGCTGGATGCAAACATAATAAACTTTACTTAGCCTGTCAGTATTTTCTTCGTTGGCGTTGTTAGGTAGGATCATAAAAAGCAGGTTCAAAGGCATGAATAGTACAATCTGTTCTTCTTGACTAGACTTGACTTTCAAGATAAAAAAAAACACTGAAGGTAAATATTTAAGCATGTTAAGCAATGCATGGAACTCTGCTGATATGAAAAAAATGAAGGGATGTTACAGAACTAAACACCGTTTCTTTACATAACCATGGCAACCCAAGCTGCACTTATGCGGATAATTACAGCATGGTATGTCTTTCTGACAAGTGCAAGTGCTCTTCATCTGCACACAGCGTTGCTCGTTGGTTTGCGTGGCTGAAGTCATGAGCTGAAGTCGAAGAAACAAAGAAGAACAACGCAACAATCAGAAATATTAAACACAGTCACAAACATCACAGTTCAACCGGTTGTATTAGTGTTTTAATTCACTCTTACCCTCTTATAGTGTTGTTCTTGGCCACAGAAGGTAGCTGTTTTCAGAAAAAAAAGCTCTACAAACTGACTGTCAAACACAGAAAGACTGACAGCACAAAGTTAATGACCGCCTTGTGAATAAAGTAAAGCATTCAGCTGCTAAAGAGTCAAATATTTATCTCAAGGTTGATGGAAATCAAAATAGAGCTGGATATGTGTAGCCAACTGTTTGCTAATATGTTCGCCATATCGTCATTATCGCTGCCCCCAGGTGGCTAAAAAATCACATATAAAATCCTCTGTGAGGCCTGCATGTGTGTGAGCAACGTTATGAGTCTCCTTGGGCTCCATTGGTCTCCTTCACTTCTTAAATTGTGACTTTATCCTGCTCCAGAGGCTTATTTGGGGTATTTGCACACTTTTGCCTCTGGTTTACAAGTCACTCGTTCGTCCCAGCAGAGCCGCCGCACCATGACACCACTTTCATCACCACAGCGTTCGAGACATTTATAGCTGCAGTTGCCACTCCCTGATTTGACTACAGGCTCATGCAGGAAGATGAGGCATTAACAAATCACAAACCATGATGTAACCAGTCAAAAGTTCACACGTCACAGACGGTGACATTTATGTGATTAGTTCTTTCTTTGTAGATTCATGATAGTCGGCACTCCTGGTACCGTCTCCGCTCAGAGGACCGAGTTTTCTTCAGGCGGCACGTGGCAGCTCTGTCAGGACTTGGCTGTCTGGCTTGACAGTGAAAGAAATGAGGTAATGCTGCCACAGCGGTGCCTCATTTCTGAACCCAAACTGTCAAATTTATCTCCCCTTCATCAGGCTGACACTGCAGCAGGGACATCAGTCATTTTACACCAAATGTTAAGAGTCTTTCACAAAACCCAGAGATAAAATCCTTACAATACAGTGATGTTGGGGGGCGACGTGAGAGATGGATGTGATTTTCTGTCAGACTTCACTCTTGCTTCGGGCAGAAATGCGCTTTATAACATTTTATTGAAGCCTGGCTGTTGGTTTTTCTATAAAATTGAGAAAGCAAATAGAACATTACATTAAAAATTCAATAAAAATACATTAGTAAATGAGAAAAAACATGGCTCTACCCACCAGACGGATCCCCTCTGAGACGTGTAATGAGAACTGAGTCATCTTTCAAACTGATTTGGATTTCTTCCAACAAAGCAATGAAGGAGGACGGTGTTCCTCCTTCAAAAAAAATATTTTAATGACAATTTTGAGAGCATATAGATTGTTCTCTCATTAAGATAAGACCATGCACTCTGCCATTTGAGAAGAAGCAGGTCATGGGAATAGGATGAAGGAAGAGGGACCAAATGTACACTGAAGTGCACTTAGAGTCTCATGAATGATGCTAATGGAAAAGCAGAGTTGATAATGTTTCTTCCAACTATATGTCATGCACACCTTTACCCCCTTATTGTATTTCATTCTCACTTCTTTCTGTCATTGTAACTCACCTTGTGAATGAAACTTGTTGCACTCATCCGTTGAGTCGAGCCGTTCATTTAAACCTCGCCAAGCCCACCTTAAAAACCTTTACTGAGCCTGTGAGAAAAATCTAAACTGCGCTGCCATATGTTCTCACCTGCTGCACATTTCCAGGAAGTCACGCACTGGTGCCCGCCGCACATTTACAGCCTCAAATACGCAAACACACATGCGTTCAGACACATCTGCGCAACACACAAGTTCTGATTAATGTGTGCAGAGAAAAAAAAGGGGGCTAAGCCTTTGATATCTGTGTATCTGTGTTTCCATTACAAGGCCACCTACTCAGCAGTATTTATACACTGTACTGCAAACATAATCCGCATAGCGGGAGAAGCAGGAGGAGGGGAAGGAGTCTGAAGAGAAAAGGTGGAAAGTAATGGAAGAATGTATGAAGATTTAATTAAAAATGTGGATTAAAGAGTGAAAATAATTACACAGCGTGAGGACGGAGAGGGTGGTGAGCTATTTCTGACGTTTGGAGCAAGACATAAGGGCACCTGTGTGTGACTGTGGGTGACCTGTGTTTTTACATGTGTTTGTGTTTGTCCAGCCCCCAGAGGTATGTCTGTGTGTGTCCAGTCTGTGGGTCTGGTTAGCGGCTTGTGTGTCCCATCCATAGAACCCCTCTGGTGGGCCGAGGTGATGGATGACGCCTGGAAGCTCCGTGTGTGCATGCGAGTGCCGTCCGAGCGGCTACCAGACAGTTATGGATGATGGATGCTTCGGAGTTTGTATGCATGTGTGGGTAAGTTTGGGTGCAAACCAGTGACAGGTTACTGATGGCGGCTGTGTTTCAGGTGTTTTTCTAACATTATTGATTACAAGGTGACAGGCATGTGAAGGAAAGCCATTTAATACTGTAGCAGCGAGCGGGTGAAACGCACACCTACACAGCCTCCTCCCTGCAACTCATGTTTGTTCAAACCCCCCACTGCTCCTATAGAATTACAAACCATATACCAAGTGTAAGGCCAGGATGGAAAGCCCAGTTTGGGTTGCAGTCTTTAGTTGTGACATTTCGACCTCGATGAAAATGTTCATCCATCAATCTACAGCACAGACAGGGATAAGTTTACAGACCCGGCCAAAAAAAACTCCTTACAACTTGTATATATAGGGTGAAATGTGTAATGCTTGGAATGCAACTATGTGATTCTTGACAAAACCAAGCAAAACCTGAATAAAATTATGAAGTGCAAATCTTGACCTCATCATTTTTTACTTATATTCACATTCCGCATGATTTTACATGATTTTTTTTACATAATGAGGACTATTTGGTAACTTTTCAGCTGTAAACCTCCACGAGATCAATATTAAAACAAAACTATAACTGGTCTACAGCTGTGCAGCTCTGTAAGCCTGTTTTTAATTACAGAACAGTGGTGTTTTGAGCCAAAAAAGGTGATGAATTAAAGGAAAAAAACAACATAAGGTGTCTTAGTAAGGTGTTGGGCCAACATGTGCAGCTAGAACAGCTTCACAGTGCCTTGGCATTGATTCTACACATCTCTGGAGCTCTGCTGGAGGGATGGAGTACCATTCTTCCAAAAGATATCACCTCATTTGGTGTTTTAATGACAATGGTGGAGAAAGCTGTCTCATGTGAAACCTCTCATAGCCACTCAGTTGGATTGAGCATGAGGGAAATGTCATTAGTTTTGCAGGTAGTGGTCATAAATCCAAATATTGGGCAAACTGGCATTTCGACAAGGTGAAAGACATAAAGCAAGGAGAAAGAGAATCAAATCAAAGAACCTCAAGATGAAACTTCACTCAGATCAATTGCAGTAATTTTCTGCCCTTCACATCATCCCCTAAAAGGGGTCCTCATGGCATTCTGCAAAAATCCTACTCATTTCCTTTATCTTTCCTGTCATCTGTCGGACATTTTTGGCTAAAAGCCCCAGATTACGATCCTTTGATTTTTTGTGTTGCTATAGTTACTTAATTGGACAATGATCCCGAATTATCAAGATCATACATTTGAATCAGTGAAATGAAATGCTGCAAAAGAAAGCAGCAAGGTCATAGCTTTGTGTCTTCATGTTGAACAAATCTTTATCCTCTGCCTGGATGCCAACATACTATCTCATCTCTCAGCTTAAAGTAATTGTTGATTCACTGCATCAGTTCAGGAACAATACTGTAAAAATAAATTCACAGTTACAGATTTACCACATAGTTGCTGCAGCTTCTCGGCCTTGATGCTCAGAGGTGCTAATTTGCAACGTTAGCTCTTATGTGTTTTTCCTACAGCTCTCCTTTGCAAAATCTTTTTAAAAAAATAACAAATTAGCTGCAGCTGTGACTACAATGACAACTTGAAGCAAATAAAACTAGCAATTGATACATCAAAACCACCGCAGGGGTTAAAAAAAAAGGGGGGCAAAAGAGGACAAACCCTGAGTTCAGCTTCTCAAAATCTCCTATTCATAACTGAATGCCAAGAGGGAAACACAATCCATTGCGTGTTTTCATTTGGTCAATTGTGTGGCTGAATGCTGAGATTTGGTGTCACACTGGGCGTGTCAGCTCTCGGCTTCCCCACCCTCAACCCCACCCGGAAACTACAACTTCCTCCCCCATTCATCTCACTCTGATTTTGTTTTATTTCTCAGGAGCTGTTTTACAAAGTCATTTGTCAGGCCACATAAAAGTTTATTGAGACCTGTGAAGCCAAGCTTAGGGAAACAGCAGTGAGGAAACTCTCCGATTCATTCAAAGAGAAGAATTACAGAAACGGCAATCAGCTGGGTATCGAGGTTATTGTGCTGAGACCACCAACAGCAATCCTCAGCCACAATACTGAAGTTTCAGTTTCAGAATCAGCACAGCTCCACATTGAAAACAGCCAAATGTAGTTCATCTTGTTTGTGTGGGTGTGTACATGTTTGCTCATTATGAATTCCTTCTTATCGCAGCAAGGCGCGAGACATAAATCACAGGTTTGCCTGCATTAAGAGGAAACCTGCAACCAAAACAACATAATGAAGGAAGAGTTGAGTGAGTTCCAGGACAGCAGAGAAAGTCTCACTCCTGCGGGGGCAGTAACTGGGGTGTTATGGAGGATGACGAGTACCTCTCAGTTCAGCCAAGACTCTCCAAGGCGGTTGCTGAATGACACACAGACATTCGTTTTCACCTTGGGGTGTAAATTTCGTGTGTGAGTTGATGCTGGTGGGAGAAACTCCCTGTAAGCCGATACAGCGCCGAGGCCTATCAGTCCTGCTATCCAGACACGAAGGAAAAGGGAGCAGATAGGGAAAGAGACAGGAATATTTTTCTTTCCTTTTTGGTGACAGACAGACATAAACACATCATCAGTGACAATAATTGTTGAGCTAACATTCTTTATATAAAATGGCATGGAGCATGTGAATCAGTAGAGATGGAAAAATAATGGAACCACAACCACCACTATAGAAAAAACATATGTAGAGAATATAATCCAGGGAGCAATTCTGTGTCCTTACTAAACTTAATTGAGAAAACAAATGAATGGGATATGTATGTACCATAGTGTCGAGGAGACTCTTGGCAGGAGGTGTGATTCTAGATATCTGTTCTCTTCGTCTCAAGTGAAGCATTGTCAGTTCCCTTCACACAGCATTTTACAAGAATAGAATATGCTCACCGCATAACCCTTTAATGGAATAAGCAGGTATGGCGATTGAGTACGCACAGTTAAATTGCAATAATTAATTCCTGCCATCATCTTCATCTGCGGCCGATTTGGGAATATTGCTTTACATGGAGAATGTGTCAGAATTCAGGTGTTCGAATGACACTTAATAATTCCCCAGGCAAACCCGAAATGAGTTGAATCACATCTTTGGCAACACACACATTGTGCTCTGTGCAGGTTTGTGTTCTGTGGTGAAAGGGTGAGTATTGGCGTGTGCTCAAGTAATACTTTTCATCCCAGGTGAGAATGCTGTACTGAGAATATGAGAATGCAGAAAAACAGAATTGCTATTGTGTGAGCTGCATTAATTTGGGAGGGCGAAGGCTGGAAGCTATACTTTTTGGGGGATTTCCATATTTGCACCTTAGCTGTAGAATGTCACGCACCAATTTTGTACAGACAGATGACACAGATCTTAGTTTTATATGCTTTAGCAAAGCCAAAATAAACTATTATCCTTAAGAAATGATAACATTTTGGTGGTGCGATGCACAGTTTTACAGCCTCACAAAGCCTGTTTTTGAGGGAAACTCTGATGAATGTGGCATGTTGTGTAAAGCAGAAACAAAAAGGAGGAAACTCTGAGTTTATGAAGCTTATTAAACTGAGTTCTGTTGCAGTGATGTTATGTTGACTCGACTGGGACGCCCTGCTTTTGTCTGAAAAAACAGGCGTGTTTATTTAGCGGAATGCCAGAGCCTGACCCCAGACAGGAACCAAAGGAGGACATTTGCCTGCTCAAACATCACCACAGACAAAACATCACACGCAGCCCCTAGTCTGCAGTGCTTTTTGTCGCTACAGAGAGGCGCATAAATCCTACTTTTGATTTGAGCCGTCACCGTTAACACACCCTGTCAGTCGAGATAAAGGTATGTCGGCACCTTCATTCTATCATTCTCGCCCTGGAACCAAAATAAGCCTTCATTATCTGCAGTCAGCCTCAAAGTGCTGTAGGTAAGTCATTCATTATCCATCGAGGAAAAAAGGGGTGATTTGACAGAGTGACATGCTACGATAAACATGACCAAACTGTGCTCTAAAGCTTGGAATTTGAGCTTAGCAATATTGGGTGTAGCGTGAATTCTTACTGATATGACGTTGTGTCTTATAATCCATTGTCATTATCTACATGCCAGAGACATAAAACACTTAGTATGAAAATATAGGAGGACAGATCAGTCCAATAAACAGTGCTTAAATATAAGTAACATGATATTTTCAAATGAAGTTCTAATTATCCAAACACATTACCAGGTTCTTATAAAACACATGACAGACGTGTATAAAAACACAGCCAAATGGTTTGCAAGGATTTGTGTGCCTCTGCAAGCCATAAAGCAGCTGACTTCTCTTCTCTGACACGTCTCTGAAGTTTCATTATCGGCTCTGACACGAGCGTGCGACTAAGATGATGGAGTGGAGGGTGAACTTAAAGTTGCACACCAGGCTGAGCTCTTAAAGTCGACAGGGTGGCGGATGAATTAGGTGATGTCTAAACACCGGATCCATAGTTTGGGCACGAAGTGTGGTATAAATCAGCCTCCCTCCAAATATCAGCCATGTGTGTCCTGCCTATACAGTTACATTTGTGGATCTGGAAGAGATTAGAGCTTTCACACTAACAATAAGCCACAGGATGGTTTACGAGGGGTTGAGCATCAGGCACGGAGTGGTAGGCAACAGGAGAGAACCTCACATCCCATTATTTAGGGTACATGTGAAGCTTATTTTGGAACACTCTATGTTTAATCTTGGTCTGGGCCATAAATTAGAGTCAGGTCTTTAGCCAAGCATTCATGAAGTTAGTCTTTCTTTGCTTGGATTACCCCCTGTTTATACTTTATAAGATAAAAATGTACCAAAGCTCTTTTCAAAATCACAGTTTAACAGTTTTAATACTCTTAAAGCTACACTAATCAATATTTTAGAGAATTATGACCACCACTTTAGGTTTGCTGCATCTTTCAGCTCATTGTTTTGGATTCACAGCAGTATAAACAGTAGCATGCAGCTGTTTTCAACCAAAAAAAAACTTCTAAAAACCCACTGTACTTTAGAAGACCAGCATCAAACAGCAGACAGACAGGCGACCAGAACATGGTGGAACATTTAGCTGTGCAGCAGCCACATATTTCCCTCAGAGGCTGGAGGAGGCCAAACCTGAGCTAAAAGGAGTGTTTTCGTATTGTTTTTGTACAACTGCTAGAGAATGCTCTCTTCAATGTGATGGACTGTCATCCACCCAGATAACAAATAAATAAATATCCTGTCATTTGTATCTAACCAGTGAGATATATATTAATACATATTTGGACTGATTGGATTTGCCTCTAGACCCACTTCAATGGATTTAAAAAGAGTTTGTTTGCGGTTTGTGGATCTAAAATGGAAACTGACACCACTTTCCAAAGACAGTGTCCCAGTTAACTATGATAAGCCATAGAGCCCACTGTATCCGCAATGAAATATGATTCACTCTCACTGTGTTTGGGCGGAGGCAGAAAACTTTGTGTTCTCAAACTCTGGACAAATAAAGCCCAAACATTGCATGGGTAGATACTAATGAAGGTAGGAGATTTTTTTTATTTTGATTGAACAGACCGAAACACATTGCATGAGCTGAAGGACACTTTAATTAATCTCTTCTTGACTGAAACAGAAAATGTTGGACCACCAACCACTGCCTCTTCAAGACCCTTACAGTATCATAATAACAACATTAATCTTCAACAGAGCAACATAAACTCTAGCTTTGGTTTGCCCTCAGTTTCTTTTGATGTATTCCAGCTCACACAAGGAATCTGCCCTCAAGTTAGTGTTATCAGGGAAGGTTAAATAAGCCATGACTTTGTCAATTTACGCAAACCATTGGTGTTGCTTGATCCAAAATCAAGTGCAGTGGTCTTTAAACTCTATTTCCTTCTTTCCCTTTCAACTGCACATCTGCCCAACATCTGGGCACAGCACTTGTCCTCCTCTCCTGACGGTAGTGAAGTCATTAAGTGCTAAACTAACCCTGCGCTTCGACTTTCTTTATATCCACACCAAAAAACTCCCTCTGAGCACAAGCAGCTGCCACTTTCCTCTTCTGCTTCATTAATAATTCAAGACCTTTTATTCACCATAAGTCCTTATGAGAAATTCCTGCCACACTGAAGCGAGCAAGCCGAGACTTGTTTTGAAATATTCTAAATGCTTGGAAACGGTCCAGAAATAATGTTACAGTTTCAGTCACTGCACAGTACACCTTTAGTGTTTGTGTGAAAATAATATGCAAAATTCGCAGCACATTTGCAAGGAATGCTCCTCCTGAAGCCAGCAGTAGAAGATCCAGTTGCTCTAAATTACTCTTCACCTCTGCTCCTCCTCTCTTGTTTCATAATTAATTAATGTTATCTCTTCTCAACACAGAGACTATCACCGTGCCATAAGAAAAAAACACTCCATTAATAGATTTAATCTTTGGTCCATTACCTGTGCTTATTAAATCATACAAAAGCAGATAGCCCCCATTACGAGTGTACTGTAATTCAACCTGCTGTAAGAAAAACAAGGGCTGAGCTGGATGATATATCAGATGATATCCAGTTTTGAAGTACTTTGAAGCTCAAGGATTTTGCTCTAAATCTTTCCTTTGGTTTGGAGAGTATCACACAAAACTACAACTTTCTGAATGTTCCTTAAAGTGACAAGAGAAATCTGCAAACAGTGAGACTGTGTCTTAGAAGTGAAGGAGAATCCTTCACTGTAGCTGGTTTTCACTCCTGCAGAGTGTTTTGGTTTCTGTAGCGCACAACTGTTTGACACATCCTGTAAAAGCAACTTGTAATAGTAGCAGACAAGAATCAGAAGCAAATCCTAACTGACAAACTGTAAGAGAAAGCACAGCAGTTCACAGCATTCCAAGTAAAATACAGGCCACTCAGTTGTGGAACAGCAGGAGTGTGTATTACAATGTTCACCCTAGACAACCCCCATCTTCCAGAAATGACATTTATACAACTAATTTGAAACAGCAAGTATGATTGAAGGAAACCTAATTCTGATGGATTACATTTTCTATTAACATAATGAGGAAATGTTAATACGAGTGCTTGGCAATTTAAAAATATGATGATAATAAGTCAGCCTAATGTCAGCATTTTCTTCTACCAAAATATCCAAACTTGCTACTAAACCTTCTTGTGGTTTTGCTTAAATGTGCATACCGCTCATTAAGTTTGTAGAAAGATTGTGGTCTCGTTTAGTGCAGGAAAAGTTTGCATTGACTTGAGGTGTATCTATACTGAACTATAACCACAATGTTTAACTACAACCAACGTGTTGTTGTTGCCTAACCACAGACAGTGGTGTGCACGTGAAACCCGACCCCCTTCCATACAGCATACAGCCTTCTACTCACCAATTCAGTGTATAAATGTAGCACTACATTATTTTTAAAAATTGCAATTGAAAAAAGCCAGCAATTATGTTGTCAACTGGGCTGGGGCAGTGAAAAACATTGGACTTATTTATACCTGGTAACGTCCATCTACAGCCTGTATGTATATGTCATATTGAGGCAATACAGTTGCTTGCCCATAAGCCTAGATTCAGCTCTATAGATCAATACCATTGTGCATAAAACACGCCCATAGAATAAATAAACAGATCAATGAGCATCGTCAGAGTCTGGACTACCAAAAAGGCAAAGTGGGCAACTGCCCAGAGGGCCCCTGACTCTGGAGGCCAAAACACCCAAGTCTCATTGTGTAGCAGTTACTTTGTGGCAGTCTGATGTATTTGCAGACTTGAATGCGACCCCTTCCGGAGAAAATCAAGGTTTCTATGTCCAAAGGGTGTTTTGTTTTTATATGTTAGAAGACACATTTCCTGCAAAATAACCAGTCAAGGTTGTAAAGGCTGAGCATTTCTACCTTGAAGCTGCAGGGTACCAATGACAGTTTCAAAAACATGGATTCAGACTTCTGTCGTTTCATATGTAACAAATCTATGAAACTGGTCCTGTCACCTCGAGGGGTGAGACTTTAAGTATTATTCTTATTCGGAATCAGCTTCCAGTTTGAATTTGTATGTCTGAATTGCTCCAACATTACAACTTGCCATTGTGTAGCAAAGAATAGTTGTACAGTGTTTGAGCAGAGTTTAGGTGAGCTGGCGCTCAAGCTGCAGGAGGTGGTAGATAGGTGGGTGGAGAAAGAGGCAGGGGCTTCATATATCCACTCAGTGTAAAGGAAGCAATGGTATAGAGTTACATCTACGTCAGGAAGGGATTCTTAATGTGTCATTTAATACATGATGAGAGTTTTTAGTCTAGAAGGACTTTAAAGCAGAACTTCATAACATATAACTACACCGCCCTCAAGTAATGCCACTAGCAAAAGCAATATATCTGCCACAAAAAATTTTGTGACTTTTTTTTTAAAACTATCTTTTGAGAATCTGACTCTTTTTAAGGCAACTACTGTTTTTGTACCTAGTCTTAGGCCCTGTCTTCTGGAGGGCTTCTGTTTCCACTCTGCATTTAACTTGATATGCTTACGTGGTGCATATTCCTAAATACATTTGCATTTAATTAACTTACAACACAACAAAGTTTTTGAGCACATTGGCTTAATTAGGGCCCATAACTCTTAGATCTGCTTGCTGTGTCATCGCTTTGTCAGAAGTAATCCAGTAACTCCAACTCTGAATGCACCCACTGAATACGAGTTAGTTAATGAAAGTTCACTGACCTGGAAAGTGCCCTCGACAGGGTGCAACATCAAGAAGACATTGATAGGGTTTTAGTCAGGAGAGAAATGTCTGCTCTTATGTCAGGGAAATCTTTTACACAAGAAAGACAGAGCAGAGTGACCACCCCCCCACTATGAGCACCTCAAGATCAAGGCAGTGTCTGAGAGAAGAAGGAAGCTGGAAGGGTGTCATTAGAGCCCTCACTTAGCTTGGCCTTTAGAATCCCTGCACCACTGTTTTAGTAATGAGCTGTCCTTCACTTGCCAGATCAAACCTACCTCTTGTAAGAAAGAACTCAACTATACTATCTCTACAGCTGATGATGTGGCTCGATGTTGAAAACAAAGGTCAACACACTGATAATATGTAGGCGTGACAGTAGGCGAGAGTTGACAGGCTGGGAAGAAAAAGATTAATATATGTGTCCAAGATGTTAAAAATAGGAAGCGTACAAACAAAAAAATAAAAACATCACTGAGGGACTGTTGTGTCTGCGTCTATGATTTATGTTTTGAGGATACAATTGACAGTGACTCCACAGTAAAAAACATAAAATCTGCATTTCCTCAGGATAGGAGGAAACGTTGGAGGGAGCTGCGTCAACGTTGCTCACCTCAGGCAAAAAGGAGGGTTGACCTTAGCAGGAAGATCTCCCAGGGAGATCACCACATCCCTCTGCTCAGACATGGTGGTGTAATTCTTGGCCGTCAAGATAGGGTTCCTCATTGAGCTCATCATCCCATGGGAGGTAGCTGCCGGCTATGAGCAGGAGATGTTGAAATATTTACCAATGGCAGCTGAGTCGAGGGTCGTCACGTATATTAAGGATGAAACTTGGATGAGCTGTACTAGACTTAAAGGTGGACAACACTGAAGAGTTTTCATCTGCATGTGATCATTCTGCAAGTTGCATTTGTTCGGGGGCCTGCGGGCATTTTTGATGGAGCCAGATAGTTTTGCCTTTGTACTAGTCTCAATAAATAAGAAAACACAATATAAATCAAACAAACTGCTGTCAGTCTCCTCATCTGACCCTCAAAAAAACATCTGTCTGACTCCTGTTCCATCAAAGTGGCAAGAATAACATCTGTTTTTTCTCTTGCTGTCTTAGAGTGACAATAATTTAAAAATATGTATCCCAAAAGCCCACCCAGTGCTCCTTAAGTGACCCATGACTTGCCTACACTTCAGTGTGTCTTTGACGTGACAGCTGGGATAAACCACAGAACGTGATACTGACTTGTTTTAGCTGAAGCTTCATGCTTTTGTAGGAGTTGAGTGACTCAAGCTGAATAGCAGAAGCTTCTCCGAAACACGTCCCAACAAAGTTTTTTTCAGGGCAAAAAACTCTGTATTTTAGAGGCTGGAGGATATTAAGTTTGAGATTATTTTGACAAAAACCAAAGAAGTCCCTGAGGTGAAACATTTTCTCTATATTTAATATATGACAAAACATGTTACACATTACAATGTCAAAGGAATGCCTCTGGTCTTGTAGACACATGTTCGTGTCTCCACTCTTTTCTAATCGCAATGTGAAATCTTTTCAGTGTAAAAGCATACATGTGTAACCAATCACGTGACACCATGTGATTTGTCGGCACATCCTAATAACATTCTGCTTTCTACAACAGACAGTGAGTAAACTGTAATGTTCATGACACATAAAACGTAATATTTGGTGACGAGCTTTGGCTCACTCACACACGTATACACACACACACAACTCTAAAGTATTGCTGTGGTGTTTTTTTGTTATTTGGTCTGTAAAAAAAACTTGGGTGTTGCAAACCACAGCTGCTGCCTACATGAGAGGAATAAAGCTATTCATTCACGTTATTTGGTCATAAAGTTTTTGCTGTCTGTTTCAGAATGAATACCACATGGACGTGTCCATCCTTGACTTGCACAAAATATAGTAATAATACATTTGACTGTATAATGTAACAAAATGAGAAGCTACATGTATCTGCTCTTTAAGCTCAGTAGTCCAAGCTGAAACCTCCAGACAGTGTTTGGAAAAATTCCGACCACCAGGTAGGCTGGTAGGCTAAGCTAAGCTCATCAGCAGCTTTCTGTAGGTTTATATTTACTTTACAGACAGGAAAGGGGTATTAATCCTCTCATTTAAGTCTCAGTTTTTTAAAAAAAACATATGCGTGCTTTAAATGATTTAAAACCCAGAACTAATTCATATGGTCTGTCTGAAGGGTTCAGCTAATGTGACATGAGGTTAAAATTAAAAATGAGACAGCAGGACTAAAACACTGAGCCGGTCAAGGGCTCAACCGTAATGATGAGGCAGCGTTGTATGAAGTGGAGCACTGAGCAGACATCAGTGTGTGAAGACTTTGCATTACAACATTAAAGAGGCAAAACAGTTTAAATGCATATAAATACAACTAGATACAAAGAGATTAACAATAATATTCTGCTGATACTATAACTGTACATTGCACAACACACACACAAACACACACACACAGTACAATCCTACATACACAGTAAAGGCAATGATTTCACACATTTATGGTCACTGTTTTGGCTTTACGACTAGAGTGACTACATTTCTATGATTTCGGTATCAGCTGTTATAATGAAACTGCTTTCTAAGTGCTATTCAATCAGTCCACCAGAGTTTATATTTCGCAGTGTTCAAGCTTGTCATTCACTCAAGCGATTTTCGGTGAAGAGGATGCTGGATTTTCTTCTCTTTTTCTGTCATCTAATGTCAAACGTGGTAGCTGACAGAGCAGATCAGCTCTAGCATGAGTTTACATTACATTAGAATCATTTAGATATTTAAAAAAAAACGCTCATTGAGTTTTGTATTGTTCATATCTGTGGTGGATTTTCTACAGCTACAGCAGAGTATTCAGTCTCAGACATGTTGGAAGCCTCGATGAGGCGCGCCAAGCCTGTCCTAGTTGAGTATTTAAAAATGAAGGCCTTCATGAGGTCGTAGCGGTAGTTTCTGTTGATGAAGTTGTAGAGAATGGGGTTGAAGCAGCAGTGGAGCAAGGACAGGCACTGGGTGAGGTGTAAGGCCACGTAGATTACATTCTCCAGGCCACAGGTCAGTGGCACTAGGCCCAGCTGTGACAGGGCATCAGCCAGGAGAACGCCATGATAGGGTCCCCAGCAGGCCAGAAAAACCACAATGTACGCCAGGATCACCCTGCGGCTCACGCGACGTTCCTGCTCTACTGGGGAAGACGATGAAGAAGAAGAGGAGCGGGTGAAGGCTTTGGCCAGCAGGGCATAAAACACTGCAATGACAGGGAAGGGGAGGACAAAGCCCAGCAGGATGAAGCTCAGCTGCACTCCCACCATCCACTCCCTTGGGTTCTCTTCTGGGTACACAGGCCTGCACAGCATGGTGTCCCCATGGGTTGACTTCACAGTACGCAGGAAGTAGGTGTCTGGCAGGGAGGCCACCAGTGCCAGAAGCCACACCCCTACACATGCACCACGGCGGATCAGCTTCCTGCGCGCATTTCCCTCATCTCCATGCCTTGTCACACTCAGATAGCGGTCCACACTCATGCAGGCCAGGAAAAATATGCTGCCAAAGAGGTTGACGGAAAAAAGCAGGTGTGTGAGTTTACAGGCCACTTCACCAAAAGGCCAGTGACCATGCTGGGCGAGGGAGCTCACCCACACAGGCAGAGTTACACACACACACAGATCCGCAACTGCCAGGTGAGCAATGTACATGTGCGTCTCGTGGCGGGGGGTGGAGTCTCTCTGGGCGCGGATGTTCACCCAGAGGACCAGAGCATTAGCAGCCAGGCCAACGATGAAGATGAAGGTGTAGAGGACACACATGGAGTACAGCAGAGCGCTGCGGTTGAATGCAGTTGCACACACCATCGCGTCCACACTTGATATGTTGCTAAACGTCTCCGAGAGGTTGAAGTCCCCAAATGACTCCCACAGGTCCTCCAGCTCACTGGTGCTTAGACTCATTTTTCAGCAGTCAGAGAGGACCACAGACCACTGGGAGGTAACACACACCACCTCTGACTGGGAGAGAACCTGTAAAAACATGACATTAAATCATCATTCCTTGTAACACACATTCATCTTGATAGAGATCTGACTGCCAAATGCGAGCAGTTATTCATGTAACCTTCTGTATCGTATTTAAAAAGCAATTTTCTGTTGCATAAAGCACAGCTTGTTTTACACATGTGGACTGCATGAGCTAATAAAACATAAACCCACTTGTGGTATGCCACCAGATCCTAAAGAATCTTAATGCGGTTAACTTGTTAAAACACTGCTTTCATGAGTTAATAGAGGCGCTCTGTTATCGTGTCACAAACGGTGGAGTTTTCTGTGATTGATGGGCAGTCGGGGGCAGCACAATAAATGTTTACATTAGCTCCACAAGCACAGAGTGCAGATTAGACATGAGGAAGTGGGTTCGAGAAATCCAAACAGGGTGTATTTCCGGAGCGTTCCGGGCATTCCAAGATAAAGCACTGGTCAGGGTGGGAAACCTGATGCCACTTTAAAGATTTTTTTCCCCTTAACATGCTTGTTATTGTAAAAAAAAATGAATCCCATGTTTCTTTTCTACTCATGAAGCAAGCAAAGAGAGGGCAAGAGATCAGCTGTCACCACCCAAATGATCAAAGACAAAGGCTGCTCATAACCTCCAGTACGTCATTTTACAACATCTGAATCTTATAACACAGGAACACATGAGCACAATTTCAAATGCAGGGTGCATGTATGCAGAGAGTAAAGTGAGTCAGTTCAGTGTGCCAGAAATTAGAAGTAGCAGTCTAGAGCACATTGGCATGCTAATAACTGAGCAAGATTCTTTTGAGCTTGATGGACCACTGACATGTTCACCCCTGCATGGCCTGCATTCACAGCACTGTGATGTCTCTCTCAGCTAACTGTCAGTCTGCCACAGTGTGAAAGATCAGAGGTGAAAGGTGATAGATCAAAACCAAGAACACTTCTTGCTTAACCCCACCGCTGCCCCCGACTGACTTGTACACCCGCGGAGTGAATTGTGTGCAGGCAACAGCGGGAGGCTTGACGCTTGCAAAATGGTCCAAACACGGTTAAAACGAGGGTCACCGACCACTGGCCTGACACAGCACGCCAGAGAGCAGTGAAATGTGACCACATCAGACATCTGTCTGCGTAGGAGACTTGTGCTGCACACGGGATAATTGGCACAAAGTCGCAGAAGATGATGAAAGAAAAGGGCACGATGGAAATAAGTATATACAAGAACACCTGGAACAAGTTAAGATGTGCAGCTGTCTGGTGAGGGTCATGTCTGCCTCTGGTATCTGCAATCAGTTTAACTGTGTTTTTTCCCCACTTTTTACCTCTTTATACCTCAGTTGCACAACAATTCAGATGCAAATACTACACTTTTTAACTTATTCAGCCGCTACATCACAAGTTACTTTGCTGACTTGTTTGTAAAATGATAAATAGCTGCAGATTAAACAACTCAACAGTATGTGCAGTAGTTAAAATCAACATTAAATGCTGTTTACATGCCAATCCAAGTGTAATAAGACTTTAACGATCACCTATTGTCAGATCATATGAATATGTAATCTGGCAGTGATTTTGCCATAAACGGTATGGTGAAGTCACTGCTGCTATTGGGGCAATTTTGCAAATTACTGGGTAAAACTGCTTTACAGAAATATTTGATTTGATTTTTACATGATTTTTACATGATTTTGCATTAATACAATGAAGTGGCTTGATTCTTTCAGCTATTTAATACAACGGATAACCCAAAAACAGACATTCCAATGTGGTTACTGTATCTTTTAACAGTTTACACATTATGAAAAGACATTTAGTCATAAAAAAGGTCCAAGGATGTTATCTTTCTTTAAATAGATCTGACAAACACTTCTCTGTGTTACTAATTTTGAATGCAGGACTTGCACTACAAATGGATTACATTAACATTCAGTAGCACTACTTTTTCTTGAACTTTAATACTGCTCATATCAAACACACTACAGGCAGGGTGATAAAGCTGTTTGAAGAGATGTCAGATGCCTCACATTTAATTTTACTTTCAATTATTCCGAGGCACCTGGGAGTGCTATTCATTCTACTGGGGGATTTTCTAAGCAGAGATAATCCCTCACAATAGTTTCTGTCTAATTCCCCTTATATTATATGGAAAATACCTGGAGGTGCCAGGTAGCCCCACAGGCTTCAAGCTAATTAACCTTTTAACACCCACACCATCAGATAACGCAGAGTACATGAAGCCCATCTCACTGTATCTCTCCATGTATCTCTCCTTTCTTTTCACTGTGGCCTAAGCGCATCCAGTTACAAATTAGGCGTCTTTTGTTTCTCAATACACAGAAAATAAAAGGCGATTTTCATGTGTAAATGCCTCCGACAAGAGAGTAGTGCAGGTGCAGCTTGTTTGTCTGAAGTTTCTCCTGTCAGTCTCGATTTACTTGCTTTACTGTGGGATAAAAATCTTCCCCCCTTTTAAACACAGGACATAATGTTTCCGTGTAGATTAACAGAGAAAAAAGTGTTGTTTTGTGCGTAATGACGCACAAGCGCCAAATCCAACGACAGATCCCAGATTGCTGCTGACGGCAAACACATACAGTGTTATTGTTGTCATTGTTGATTTATATCAGGCTGGAAACAAACTTCTGTTATCAGATCTGAGCTTGGTACACAGAAGCCGGACTCTGGGGTTTCAATGGGGTGGCAAATAAACAGGGCACACACTCTGGAAAGATGGAAAGCGACCAAAATGACGAAAAATGTTGCTGTTGCGTTTCTTTTTCTTGAACACTATCCAGCATGCATTTTCTTCAAAGGTTTGGTATTTAAAATGATAAATAGTTTAAGAAAATGATCAAAATGCAGTTCCTTAAACCAATTTCACACAAAGAGTAAGTTAAAATCGCATCTCACCCTCAAAGAAGTGTTAGAAACCCGAAAAAACAACCCTTCCCCCGCCTCACAGCAGCTCCACAAGCAGCTTACCTGTTCTCCACTGAAATCTCCTCTTCTGTTTGGAAGAGCAGATTTTGTTTGTGATCAGATTTGATGTTGAGGGATAACTTCAGCTCCACCGCACGAAAAGACTTGCCTTGCGCTTCCCTCCGCCTCCTTCGGATGAATGTGAGTCTGTTCCTTGTTCTGCACTTGCTGATACTCTCCGGAGCTACGCCTCCAAGGCTGGTCCTGGCAGCGCTGCGTATTGACATGGCATCACCTCAGGCGTTCAAGTGTCAAGCCGAGCGAGTTTCGGGCCGAGAAGAAAAATGAGAAAATGCGGAATTTCCTGCTCTTGATGCACCATAACTATTAAACAAAAGTTCAGGCAACGTAGCTGAACGTTGTGTGTTATTTCATGCAAGTGTTTTTTTATACTGTAGGTCTGTTTACAACATGGCATGAACTGCACTGCAAATACAGGAGATGCTGTTATTCTGTTGTTGTATTGGTTTACACTAAACTTCCATTGCATTTGGTTTTGTGGAAAGTAATTTGCATGTAATTAAATAGTATAATTTAACTTAAAAAATGTACATATATAGTCTACCACACCTGTCATGCAGGATTCAGCATTAAACTGCATGTCAGTTTTGATGTGGCATGCAGTTCTATGCATGTGCATTGTTGTTCTATGTAAAGTTATGCCAGTATATAGAATAACATTTACATTTTTATGATCAAAATATGGATTTTTGGAAAGTTTCCATTATGTGAAAAAATGCAATAATATTGTATAATACATGCAAATTTAAGAAACTACACTTGGTCACCTTTGTCATCCGTTCAGATGCTGCACAAGAGCTTTCTATGAATGATTTTTGTTGGATTTTTACTTATTTATTTGTTTTGTTTTGTGATATATGACTATAAATTAGCATGAAATTGTAAGGTACCACATTCAAGTTGTTCTGTTATCCATCCTCAGTCCTGCCATTCTTGTGAATAACTTAATATTCTACGCACAGGATAATATTGGAAATTATTGTTATCATAGCATATTATACAAAGCCTTTATTTTAATGTATGTGAACAACAGGAATAGTAATATAATCAGATAAAAGGTTATAATATTCTGTTTTTCTATCTTACATTAAGACTTGTAACATTTTGCATAACACTGGAATTGTACTGTTCATAAAATAAACCAACCTGTAAACTTCAACATGTGAGGTAAATGTACAATAAATCTAATATGCAACATACACAGTCAAATTAAACCACAGGGCAGCTCCTTGTGCTCCCTTCAGCGCCCCACCCCAGTCACCTCAGTATGAAACCAAAGTTTCAGACACCCAGTAAACCACATCCACTGTCGTCTGCTTCCACCCAAAACCAACAAGCGGGTTAAACCCAACACTCAGCCCCACAGACGTAACTGAAAACACCCTCCAAGTTAACGAACAACACCGAAAGTCAAATTAATGGTTTAGTCTGTGTTTTAGTCGGAAGCCATTTTCTGTCATTTAGAATCATTTTCATCAATCTGACCAAATTAGGGGCTGAAGAAGTCAAATCTTTTCAGCAATGGGATGCTTGTCCCTAAAAGACATCAGCCTGTTGTTTCTATATTGTTTGAGCCTTATTCAGTCTCCATGCATGAACATTGTTTGGAAGCAGGACAGAGCTGCGTGGGAGGCTCATGTGTTTACTGAACGTTACTAAAAGCTCACCTGCAACTCTGGTGGCCTCACAGCTGCTCCCACCAGGGCAATTAACCCCAAGTTCAGCACAAAGACAGGATGACAAGAAGAAGCAGAAACTCTGGCATTTGTTGCAGGAATGTGCCGATGGAAGATGTTTGCTTTGACAAATCATGATAATACACTTTGATTGAGCTGAAAGGAAATTCCGTCTTTTGATGTCATGTTCAATGAGCGAAATATTGACTTAACCAGGTACAGTGTGTCCAGAGTGTTTCCTTAAGAAGCCGATATCGCTGACTTGCACAGGTCACCCAACTGAGGATTATTATGACTATATGCCTTGTACTCAGTGATGAAATACCGCCAGCAGGCTACTCTGACCTCATTAAAGAGCAAAGTAGTGAAGCCAGTTTCAATGAGGCTTTAAAGAGAGCTCCCACTACGCACGCATACCCATTGTCCTCCATATCAGGAGCATCGGGGGGGATTTGTAAGCCTTTCTGATAAGCATCCGTAGCCCTGAAGACTGCTGCCAACCTCTGTTCTGCAGTCCTCATTCACAGGGAGGCCTGGAGTGGGAACAGCAGGGGTGAATGTGTGTGTGTATGTGTGTGTGTGTGAAGTGTGTGTGTGGTGTTTGAGAAAAGACCAATAGAGCCTTTACACATTCTGCTAGAAACAAAAAAAGTACATAATAAGGATCTAATTGGAATTGCATTGATCAAGTTAACTTCGATTGATGCCAGGGAACAAATAAAAAGATATTATAATAAGTGAATAGCTGGAACAGCATAGCATTTAATGTGTAGGCAAATTAAGTTAACTTAAGCCACACAGTTCCTAATTATGATATGTTTCAATTCTCTATTTAAAAATTCTTTTCTACTCCTGAATCAATGCTATAAACTATACCGTTCCTTCCCCGCAACAGATGACAGAAGAAATTAGCTGGTGAACATAGTTGAACATCTTGAAGCAAAAATTTTCCTCAGAAGTTCGCTTGGTTGAGACCAAAGCAGAGCACAAAAAAGACTAAATATTAGTCCTATATTTATTGAGAAAAGAACATGACGACTCTGCATGCAAAATGTGCAAATCGTTGCCTGTTTGCAAAAAACAGAAAACCTTCTCAAACGAGTGTTGTGTTTACATCTTGCGCCTACAGTTCTGGAAGAGAAACACCCTATTCTTTTGTGCTTTTTGTTCTTTATTTATCTGAACTGAAAATCAAAAAGTCAAAGGTGTCTTGTGTTGTACTGACTGTGAAATTTTCTCTTGCACAGATTTGTTGGGTTAAAGGATATAGGCTAAGTAAAACAGACTTCATCAAAGTTCCCGGGACTCCACAGGGTGCTGAGTTTTGCTCCTTTTGTGCATTCGTGTTCAAAACAAAAACAACACTCAGACTCTGTTTAGATAAAGAATCTTTATTTTCTATTATTCAAGCACAGTTTGGGAGAGAGTATTGGGCAACTCTCTTAAAGTGTTACAGACAAGACCAGCCGCAAACAGGATAACCAAAACAATCAAGAGGTAAGCACATTTGAAAGGTTAGGGAACTACAAGAGGAAATCGTTTTGCAAAGACGCAAAAGAACAAGTAGAGTGGGTGGTTGTGTGCATGAGAAAAGCTAAAAGGAAAACAGGGGAAGAGAGATTCCAAGACTTATTCCAAAAGCCTGCTACTTCTATTGTAGTCTAGCCCTGCGTCATGGCGGTGGGTCTGACAGGCACAGTCTATTTTCGTGCAAATGTCCATTCAGAGGGTCCCTCTCAAACTGTTTCTCAACCACATTGTTACCAGCCGACCTCCCCTCCTGCTCCGAGGGGCTCCCTCGTGCATTTTTCTACTCCCTCACATTCCTCCTCCAGCCTCACTCATTTTTCACTCAATTATTTATTCATTTACAATTATCTTTCAAATGAAGAAGGGCCTTCGCGGCAGTGAGGCTGAAAGCAGGGAGCGTGAGGAGGGGATGAAAGTACAAAAGTTTGGCAGACATTTCTCAAATGTTGTCTCGGGTGTTTGAGCCAGTTTTTTGTCACTGCTGATATTCCTTGTGCTGGTGATGAGGTGATCTTTTGTGTCTCTCGGGGATCTGTTCTTGCAGGTGCATGTTTGGGAGAAAGAGTGCGTCCCAGTCGGGAAATGTAGCAGTTGAGGCATTCCTCATGTTGACAGAGCATCCCTAACACCAGCCCATGAATCTGAGCGAAACCTGAGAACGGCTCAGATGTCAAACATGCAAAAAAAGAAAAAGAAAAAAAAGTGAAGACACAGCAAAAAGCTTTTTGTTATACAAAACCTATGAAGTAGATTTCTAAACCTATTCTTTTGGCCATATAGGAGGAGTTAAAACAGGGTGTATGGACTGCTTTTAAAAAAATTAGCACAAAACTGATTATTTGGCCACCAAACACACACAGTGCAACATATTTTTTCATTTGGATTTTGAATTTATGATGATTGTATTCTCTAATCAGTGTCCTTTTTGATACCTATCAACTCCCTTGGAAATATTTAGGTCCAAAAAGCTGCTAAATGATCCGGTACGCTCATCAGACATAACAATAAAACCTCTGACAGGTGAAGTGAAAACCACTGATTATCTCATTATAATTCAATGTTCTGCTGGGAAACTGTGGCTCTTGGCATTCATGCGGCTGTTGCTTTGACACGTACCACCTACCTAAACATTGTTGCTGACCAAGCGCCCACCCCCCTTCCACCATGGCAACAGCCCTCGCTGACGCCAAAAACCACCCCCCAGTAGGACAATGCCTCCTACCACAATGCAAACTGCTCAGGAACACGACAAAGAGCCCAAGGCATTGACCCAGACTCCATTGATCCAGACCAAAACAAGCCTTATCCACACTTTGCAAGTCACAGGCCTCAAAGAATTCGAGGACAACTTCATGGTGCATCCAGACAAAACAGGATACCCTCAAATGTACCATGTCCATGCCAGGGTCAGAGCTGTTTTGCCTGAATTTGGAGGCCTTACACAATGTCTGGTTTTAATATTTTGGCTCATATAGGTTCCAGAGCTAGATGCTAACTTTCTCTGTATGCTTTTTGGAGCTGGGTCCTGCGAAGGGAAGCTGATGAGAGCTGTGAAAGTGAACCAAAACCGTAAAGCTTTAAGGCTAAAACAATCAGCTGAAAGATGCAGAAACACTCTAAAAACCTGATGAGGAATGGTAGCGATGAGTGATAGTTCTCTGTGAGACCATTTACACACACACAAAGACAACATTTTTAATATGAGAGTATTAAACCTTGTTTTCCTTGTTTTTGTCTTGACTTCTGGAAAAGCTTTCTCTTTGCTCTGTCTCTTCCCTCTCTTCCTCTGACCTCAGTCAATCTGTCAGTGCCTTCATGCTTAGCTGTTGACCATGACTGGCTGCGGCTCATACAGTCCATTGACTTTGTCTATCATCTCTGCACGCTGTAGTAACTCAAACAAAGAGCAAGTTCTGCCTCCCCCCTAAGCTTTACACCCCCACACTTGCACGCACACACACCAAACACTCACTCATGTTCATTAATATGAGCCAGGTCATTGGGATCATACAGAGGATGGGTGATAGCTGCAGAAAAGCACTGCCCCAGGGGACAGTGAGTGTCCAGTATGGATGAGCAAATGACAGAATCTGTCCACAGGCTGCATGAGAAGGTGTCCGTCTCGATGTGCACCCTGAGGACTGCAGCTCTAATCTAGTAATTCTATCTTGACAATCCCGATGTGTGCTCTAAAACACGCTGCCTTTTCATGCTGCTGACACAAAGTTCACAGATATGGTGGGTAACTTTCACCCCTATTGTCCTGTCACGCTAAATGAAAAATGGACTATCAGCGCTGCTGGAATGCAGCAGTGTTTTAGAGAAGCCTGCAGCCATTGCTTCACCAACTGCATTACCCGTAGGTGTCTTGCTAACCTTTGCCTCAATGTAGACATAGTATCACTGGAAGGTTCAAGGTTTAACTCAGGGTTTAAACTCTTAAGTTGCAACAACTGGCTGATTTAACACAGACAAAGTGACATTTCAGTTGCAAACAGAGAAGTTTTATAGGAGCGTGAGCTCTAAAGGAAAACCAAACACTGCAGGCTTTATTGGATATAAACACGACCCCACAGTACTCAAACAAGATGATGGAATAAATAATGTAGATAAACATGCCCACAGAATGATGCCTGACGTAGTTTAAAAAAAAGATGAAAAAAAGATCCAAATGGCGACACACTGTAAATACAATGTCCTTCAAAAAATGCCCCTGTGGCACTAAATGATCAAATTCACAAAAGCAACGTGATGGAAAATTACCTCGAGCCATTTTTCTCTGTCCCAGGTGGTTTCCATTCTGGGGTCTCCCCACCAATCTCAAACACACAAGTAAATGCAGCACTGCAGGGGGATTACAGCCAGGATGTGGCAACCCAGGCAGCATCTGGAGCTGAGCCCTCTGTGCCTGCAGCTTGTAGCAAGGGGCACTAGCACTAGCACTCCCATTCATCAGTCTTTCTTCAGTCTCATCTATGATTCTGAGCTTAGTTACAGCTATTGCACTCAGACAAAACATATGAAGCCATTGTAGTCTTTCATTGTTTATACTGATTTGTGACCATGGTAAAAATCTGAAACAAAAGCCAAAAAGAAGCTCCAACCAGATAGAAAGAAGGGTCGAAGCAAGTGAGAGACAGGATGTGTTGTGTTCACCATGTGTCTGTTTCTTGTATCACTCTGCAGCTTGTGGTGGAGATACCAGAGATCTGCTTCTCATTACTATACAGCAAAGGATTTAAAGAGGAGCGTAATGGCTGACTGGAGTCTTAACCCTGTCACTCTGATGCCCCAAACCACCAAAAGAACCTCCGTGAACCTCCCAGCCACACTCAACCTTGGCTTGTAAATACGAAACAGCTTTGCAGCCTCACGTCAACCTCCCAGTACCAGGCACCCGATACATCACAGCACGAATGGAAGCCAATCGCCTGACGAACATTAATTCATCAGAACTGCAATGGCAGGCCTTCTGTGGAAGACTTTCAAAGTTGCAAAGTGCAGGCTTGCCTGGGCCCTATCACTGCCAGCTGAGCTGAGAGAAGGGCCTGTCAAAAGCTTAATTTGTGTTTACATGTGGTGACCTACACTCCAGCCCGCTGAGAAATGCATCTCCAGCGAACACTCAAATCTCCATTGAGTGAAAAAGATGTGTGAAAAGTCCCATTGTGGTAAAAGTTTCCTGTGTATTTTCACATCGGTGAGAGGAGAAGACTAACACAAAAGAAGGATGGAGATGAGGATAAAATGAACAAGGGATGAAAGACACATCCTGCAGAAGTTCATGAAAAGAGGAAGGACCTGGTGTTTGTTATTATTTTTTCACCCGTGTTTCTCACTCCTTTTTTGGACTTTGTATAGAGCTCCTTGGCGCTATTTGTGGTCGTGTTCCTCCACAGCTGTTATAGGCCACCCTTTTAATATTTTTTCTTAACCAGCTGCTCAGGCTGTGATCACAAGCACTGGACTGTAGGAAGTTTATCTTTGATGCACACACAGAGAGACACTCAAGTGTGTACTTATGCAAGTACTTTATAACCTAAATTTATGAAAAAATAAAACATAAAAATGCTTTATTTCCTATCGTGCTAAAGGCAGATGAACCTCAAGTATTTTGTCTTGTGTGTTAGGTATGCAACCCGTCCACCAGTTAGTTATTCCCTTGAGTAAAACCATTTTAACAATGTTGTATGTTTGACAAAGACAAACGTAAAGAAGCATTTTGCCGGACTATCAATCTTGGCTGGTTTTCTCCTTTAAAAAAAGACTGTGAGAATCTATCTACATGTTGCAAGGAAAGCTTGATTTAAGAGGCTACTGTGATCTGAGCACTTTGGGGGATGATTGTGCTCGGATGTCAGAGGGAATTCCTCGGTTCCGTAATGATGGGGAACATACAATGGACACTCTGTGATACGGAGGTAAAAAGGGGGCAGTTGGAGGGTTGAAGCATAAAAGTTAACGCCGGTAGTTCTTCATTACAAACCTTTCCTGCTGCCAATCTTAATATGACTGGCCTGAACGGTGCCTCATTAACCTCACATACATGCACACATGGACTCACTCTCTCTCACACACAGACTTGCAAAGCACGACAAGCTTGCGTTTTTTTGTTGCGGTGTAATTGATTGGATTTTAATGTGAACACTGAAAGAGCGAGAGGATGGATGGTATAAATAATTTGCCTCATTTCTCAGTCGACCTCTTTTTTTCTCCTGCTCTCTACCACCTCTCCCTCTCTGTCTCTCTCTCCCTGTCTGTTGTGGGTCATAGTGTTTAATGGCTGCCCTGTTGTTAACCCTGTGACATCTGGTGCAAACACAGGGGCCGATTTATGGCCTAATCAAACACCCGAAAGCCAACAAAGAACAATCAATCACATCTGGCCCGGAGCGGCAGCAAGACTTTAGAGAAGAAATTATTGTGTGATACATTTTTTCACATCAACATTTATCTCAATCCTTTAAAAGAATATTCCGACAAGTTGGGAAAGGCACTTGTTCACTATTGTTTTGCAGCTGTATCAGCAGCTGGCTAGCTTAGACTGAAAACAAGATGTTCTGTTTAAAGGAAGCAACATCTAAGTGTAGGTTATAACTCCTTTGTTTCATCTGTGGGAAATTTTTTTTCCAGGCAGCCAACACAGCTGCTGAGCCAAGATCCAGCACACAGTCTCTCAGAGCACCAGGATATGTAGTTTTGATTTTGTACAATAAACAAATGATTTACAGCATATACAGTAGTGAGTAGCTTTGGAGGCGTTGGTAGATGGGATTTGTGAGAGCAGGGTAGGTTGTTTCCACCTGTTGTGTTCCTTGTGCTAAGCTAAACTCACCGTATACAGGAGCTTCATATTTGCTTTATAAACATGTGTCACCTGTCTCATCTAGAAGTGCTTTTGACTCCATTGAATTGAGCCGTAAATTAAATTAATTCTTTATTTGGGAGTGGTGGGGCAATAGGCAATTTTTTGATGTTTTTTATCAAAGCATTCTGTATTAATCATTTTTATCTGTTGCCTTTATTCATGCTGCAACCCTCTGTGTTTGGCTACTGACCCTAGTATGAGTACGGATGGATAGTATGGTGCATTGTTTTGGTGTTTTGTTGGGATCTGCCGCAATATTTCCCACTGCTGTCTGCTCCTTCATAATAATTGTAAGCCAAAGTTTAAAAAAAAAAAAACTATTACAATTCATTTGGTGGCCATTAGTAAGATCCGCTCCACCTTCAGGCTTCATCTGAACATTGCAGGCTATGGCTATTTTTAATCTTGAGTATATGTGTATATTTGAGCTTTCAGTCAAGCAAGGCTGCTTTTCCGGAGACTCTTTTCCACGTCTGGTATAAGACGGTGCCCACTTCCTCTCATTGAACCAGCCAAAAATGGCCTTCCCTGCAGCCATGGTGGGAGAACAGGAATGGACAATGGGGCAACAGGACAGACACCAGATCAGAGAGTGGGGCAGAACCCTTATATACATAAGCACTTTATAGCCACAAACCTGGGAACTACAACACCAGCACTGTAGTTTCCTATATGGGATAATGATTTTTGTTGATAAAGCGCTCTTCAAAATCTTCCATATCTTTTAAATTGTATCCATGTTACTGCACAGATTTACTGATGTGGAGTTGATGTCTTTTAAGTGTAAGGATGAAGCAAATCAGCCTCTAAAGATTCACACCTTTCAAGGACTTCACACTGAAAACACTGTTCAACCACACTGCCACCTCCAGCTCATTTCATGTGGTAAAAGAGTGCTAAGCCGAGAAGCCTCCAGTCTTAGCACCGTATTAAACAAATTATATGTCTTACACGGTGGTTAACTGGAGATCACTGAATTTTCCGCTCTGCTTTTTTGACAGCGGCAAAAGCAAATGATTTAAAAATGTTCTGGAGACGGAGACAGGTGATTATGAGACTGGACCTGACTCAATGCAAACAAACATGCGGTGACCTTGTGAAACCTCAGCTGTGAAGTATGCATGCCATCAAGTTCCTACATGTCACAGGCTGTGGTCTGGACATCAGAGTGCAAGGCCATTTCCTTAAGTGTGCCTCACCCCTCCATCCCCCACCCTTGTCTCATTTCCTCCGTACCCAAACAAAAGCTGCTTCTCTGGGAAAAGCGCTCAGCCACTTATGTTTCTTTGCAGAGCCCTATCCTGCATGCGAGCGCACTCTTTACTCGCCAGTGTGTCTGTTTACAAAGGTACAGAGCAGTTTAGTTTTACCCAGATGTGCATGTGAACCGACGGATTTGTTCCACACCAAAGTGCACATACCAGACATTAACTCGGCTCACCCAAACAGTAAAGTCGGAGCTTACAGAAAAACCAGCGAGAGACAAAGGGAACACGTTACTATATGAGCAGTGTTCATCACTAGCCTCTAGCTTTGATCCGTCATGCTTTGTGTTTAGCATGTTTCCACTGGACTTCAGGCTTCAGCTGGACACCCTTCTCCCCATCAAAGTAGTCAGACGGAGTACAAAGAGAGGAGTTCTCCCAGGAGGCCCAGGAGAATTGTTGGGGGGAGTGTTTAAACCCTTACTGCAGCATATAATTCTAGAGAGGAGACGAAAAGGGCAATAACATGGGCTTTAAACCTGCTATGAGTTATTTTTGAAGGTGTTTGTGGACAGCAGAAGCAAGATGTGAACGCAATGTCTCATCTTTTAAGTTGAAATGGGAAACTTATTGACATCTAATTGGTTATTTGCACCTCCAACAGTTAACATTTGCAAGTTTCCAGCAAACTGGTGAATGCAAGTGTAATATTCAGGTTTATCTCCAGTTATGGTTTCTACCAACTCCTGAAGGAAACAGCTTCCTTTGTAACTGGTTTTCAGCTACTGGCAAACCTCATCAGCTGCTTGGTGCTGAGCAGATAAGCATACAGTTGGTTGTTGTAGCTGAATGCTATAAATATAATTCTATGAAATCAAAGAATTAGTAAAGCTGTAGGGTGAAAGGGCTAAAAATTACTTTCAGATTGTCAAAGTGAGCCAATAAAGTACCAAAACATTTACAGTTGTAAGAAAAAGTCAGTGTTGTATCCACTTTATAGACTGATTAAAATGAATCTGAAATCCAGTCAAACCTGGGGATCATGGTCTGAATCTTGTAAAAAAGGACTTTGTGAAAGCATTAAATTGAAATTAAACTAGTTAAACCTGTGACCTATATGAACAGCACAGAGAGGGGAAAGAAAAACAAAATACCCACACATGTTCTTGCCCGAGTTATGTTGACAAAGAAAATCTGAGATTAGTGCAGAAGTCTTCAGTAATCAGCTTACCAAAAGAAACATGAAGTTGTAAATTGTGGCCCAAGACCACTTGTTCAGAAATTGCCTAAAAGATTCCTTGGGCTGTTGTTCACATTTGCCCTTTAAGAAAAACCCAAAATGTTGATTATACAAGATTAAACTAATGCAAATATTGACCCTCATTTTCTGATCTCTTGGCTGTAAATCTGCAAAAGAACAGATAGGAACTTGTCAGACTAACCCACAATGACAGAATTACCAAAGGTCAGTATGCCTTCCAAACACTCCACTACAAAGTCAGAATGAATAAGCTTTTATTCATCATACAAGTTATGACAGCCATGTCTTCAGACTCCAACTTTCTTCTTGTTTTGTGGCAGCGGCTTGCCCATGTGAATCCCCAGAGACGGTCCACACTCTTGGCTGGCAAATTTCTCCTGGACATCAGGCTTCAGCTGGAAACCCTTCTCCTTGTCAAAGTAGTCCAGGGGAAGAAATGAGAGCGGCTCTTCAGTCATCAGCTTCTCCAGACGTGTATGCCAGTCATCCAGCATGCACTTACGGGCCTCACAGGTCACAGAAGATGGAGCCCAGAAGATCTGAGGGGTCAGAACCTGGAAGCCACAGTAGTTCAGGATGCCATTCTGCAGAGAGAAATTAACGTTTGAATTGTCACTTGGTGTCATGTCCACGTCCATCAGCTCATTTAGTGCTCGACTGAGTCAGTTTATAGTGAAACAGTACCTGAAGTGGCCACAGTGTGACATTCATGTCTCCATGAATGCCATTACAACTGAACATGGACTCTAGAGACCCAGTGGTAAAGGACAACATGGCTTTCTTGCCCTGGACAGAAAGAGCAAAAAAACTCAGAAAACAAGCTTTTGGACTCCAAATCATGCCCCTTGACTGATTGTTGACCTTGAACTTTCCCTCGCTGTGCCCCTTCTCTCGTGAGTAGGCGAAACCTGCTGTGAGCACCCGATCAATCCAGCCCTTCATGATGGCAGGAACAGTGAACCAGTACATGGGGAACTGAGAAAATGTTGAAACTGGTATTAATGGTGAGAGCTTAGCACTTAACACAAACATCACTACTACTGAGACTCTACCTGAAAGATAACAAGGTCTGCCTCAGTGACTTTACGCTGCTCTTCAGTGATGTCAGCAGACAGTCTTCCTTCCTCCAGGGCCAGTTTGGTCTCCTTGGCGTATCGGAAGTGTTCAGCATTCTTGACTTCTCCTGTGACAAACAAAAGGCTTTTTTCTTCAGTCTGAAGAGCAATCAGATCAAGATGTTTTTATGCCTGTGAACAGCTACTTACCAGCGATGTCCTCAGCAGTAGCAGAGGCTTTAAAATTCATGCAGTACAGGTCTGACACTGTTACTGCACATCCCTTCTTTGTTAAATTCTCCACAGTAGCATCTTTGACTGCAGCGTTGAATGAGCAAGGGCTCTGGTGGGCATAAACAATCAACACTTTCTGTGCTGCCAAGCCAAGAAATACAGAGTAGAATAAGTTCTCATTAGATCAGGAACATTTGAAAGTATAAGTTGCATCAAATCTTTCAGCAGTTAGAAGGAAAAACAGATGAAATTACCCATTCTGAACCAGGTTGACAAGTGTAACTGATGAGCTCTGTGTTGTGCTGATATGCTGATGGAAAGAGCTGCTCATCCTGGAGCAAAACCCAACATGCTGTTTTTATACACTCTTCTAGGTCTCGCTCGGATGTTGTCAATCAACAATCAAGGTCATCAATCAGACAGCTGGCACTTGAGGATTTTCTCTCAGGTCTCTCATCAACACATCTTTTACAGAAAATGGGGAGCATTTGGTGACTGCTACTGAAGGTGCTCACAGTTGTTCGTGTGCTGCAATCGGCTTCATTCATTTACAGCTTACGGTAAAACATAAAAGAAACATCTGCAGCTCATCATTAGGAGGTACTTTAACCAGAACCATGTAAATTATAGAGCACTGAGCATTATAAAACGACACACACACTTCCATGAAACTGCAGGTGAATTTGATTCCTGTTGGTCTTTATGAAGGATGCTAAATAAATAAATCTAAGAAGTGCCCTACAGTGCCATCATGTGGCCAAAATGAAGCTTTGTCCTTTCATTTATGGGGAGTAAATTCACCCTGAAGTGAAGATATGTTGCAGCAGATGCTACAAAAATAAAATAAAACTAAAAGATATGCATGTTACATACGCAAGGATATATTATTCCACCCCTGGATGGATCTCCAAACTGGCCTACCAAGAAGACACCCAGGAGATCCAGGAATCAGGAGCCAGTAAGCCTAAGCCTGCTACAGAAATGTCTGTTATTCACATTTATGTGTTGTAAAAAGACAGTTCTCAGGAAAACAAATGAGAATCCATAATCTCTTGGGGTTTTTTTGTTTTTGTTTTTAAAAGAGTAATGGTACAATGTTTTCTTTGTACAGCTGCAAAATGTATGCTTAGGCTTCAGAATGTGCATGAAAATTAGCAAAGAAATGTAAATGATATTGCCTTGAGAAAATCTGACCTGAATTTCAGACTTCCTTTGATGATTTATTACATTTTAAATATTTTCAGCTTTGTCATGACAAAAATATTGCAGATGCTTTTTGTTACGACTGACAATGCCGATTTTGACTATATAGCACATTTCATTACACATAAACTCAATGAACCTTTACACTGAAAGACAAATTTTGAAAATAGGGCACATGCATGAGAAGGAAGCACTGACAAGATAAACATAAGCATGAGCAAAATGTAAAATCTAAATCAATAAAGCATGTACTCAATGTGCATTAAACATACCGCACAGCAACAAAAATCCCAAAACATAAACACAATCGAATAAAAACCCGGCTCAGACACAAAGTTGTATGAGTAACAAATGTTACAAGGAACAAGTACTATAACAAAATACATACACACAGTAAATAAACACACTGTAATTAATCATAAGCCTGGGAGCAAAGCAAAGTCTGCAGTTTGCTTTTGAGTATGGAAACTGATGTGATGTATCTCCAGCCAGCAGACAGTTTATTTCTGAGACAAGGATCACTGTAACTGAAGGCACCAGAGCCAGACTTGGATCTAATTCTGGATACAGGTAGAAGACTGATGACCTGAGAGGCCTGATTGGGTTCTAATAAATGGGCAAGTCAGCAATGTACCAAGGGGCTGAACTAGTAAGTACTTTATAGACATTTAAAAGGATTTTTTGAAGGTGATTCTGTATTTTACTGGGAGCCAGTGAAGTGACTTCATTACTAGAGTGAGATCCTCAAACTTCGGTGTGCATGTCAGTGGTAAAACTCTGGCTGATGCATTTGAATTAATTGAGCTGGAGCATTCCTAATTGTTTAATAATCCTGTAAACAGAGCATAACAATAGTCAAAACTGCTTAAAATGAACACACAACCATTTTCTATTGATGATCTTCTAATTTTCTTTGAAAAGGGGTAAGACATTCTGGTGAGGTTTGCATGTAACTTTCTACACAAATTATCCAAAACAGTGCCAAAGGTTCTATCATGCTCACTGTATCTCAGAGACAGCAATGCCAAGTGTGAATAGTTTTTCCCCTGAATTTAAAAGGTACTGAATAGTAAGAATTTATCTGGCAAGGTGAATCAGCAAAGTCAGAGATTTTTTTTTAAAAATCTGACAGACCTGGTGACCATGATCCTTTATATTTAAAAATATATTATAAATAACCCCATATTAGTATGGATTTAAAGAACTCCAGCTTAACCTTTAACCTGCTCAAATGAACATTTCCAACACATGTTCTTGCTTGGAGCCGTATTGACAAAGTTGACTCATACCATTACAAAATCATTGGTAAAGTTCCAACAGAACAGTTAAATTGCAAATTGTAGCCAAACATTACTTCAGAAATGGCCTTGAAGATTACTCTCTCTACCAGTCAGTTACTCTTCCAGGAAAGAAATTTAAAAAAAACCCAGAAGGTTAATTATAAGACACTAAACTGACGCAGATGTTAACCCTCATATTCTAACCTCTTGGCTGTAAATCTGCAAAAGAACGGATAGGAACTTGTCAGACTAACCCACAATGACAGAATTACCAAAGGTCATCCATTACAGTATGCCTTCCAAACACTCCACTACAAAGTCAGAATGAATAAGCTTTTATTCATCATACAAGTTATGACAGCCATGTCTTCAGACTCCAGCTTTCTTCTGGTTTTGTGGCAGCGGCTTGCCCAGGTGAATCCCCAGAGACGGTCCACACTCTTGGCTGGCAAATTTCTCCTGGACATCAGGCTTCAGCTGGAAACCCTTCTCCTTGTCAAAGTAGTCCAGGGGAAGAAATGAGAGCGGCTCTTCACTCATCAGCTTCTCCAGACGTGCATGCCAGTCATCCAGCATGCATTTGCGGGCCTCACAGGTCACAGAAGATGGAGCCCAGAAGATCTGAGGGGTCAGAACCTGGAAGCCACAGTAGTTCAGGATGCCATTCTGCAGAGAGAAATTAACATTTGAGTTGTCACTTGGTGTCATGTCTACATCCATCAGCTCATTTAGTGCTTGACTGAGTCAGTTTATAGTGAAACAGTACCTGAAGTGGCCACAGTGTGACATTCATGTCTCCATGAATGCCATTACAACTGAACATGGACTCTAGAGACCCAGTGGTAAAGGACAACATGGCTTTCTTGTCCTGGACAGAAAGAGCAAAAAACTCAGAAAACAAGCTTTTGGACTCCAAATCATGCCTCTTGACTGATCCCTCACCTTGAACTTTCCCTCGCTGTGCCCCTTTTCTCGTGAGTAGGCGAAACCTGCTGTGAGCACCCGATCAATCCAGCCCTTCATGATGGCAGGAACAGTGAACCAGTACATGGGGAACTGAGAAAATGTTGAAACTGGTATTAATGGTGGGAGCTTAGCACTTAACGCAAACATTACTACTACTCAGACTCCACCTGAAAGATAACAAGGTCTGCCTCAGTGACTTTACGCTGCTCTTCAGTGATGTCAGCAGACAGTCTTCCTTCCTCCAGGGCCAGTTTGGTCTCCTTGGCGTAGCGGAAGTGTTCAGCATTCTTGACTTCTCCTGTGACAAACAAAAGGCTTTTTTCTTCAGTCTGAAGAGCAATCAGATCAAGATGTTTTTATGCCTGTGAACAGCTACTTACCAGCGATGTCCTCAGCAGTAGCAGAGGCTTTAAAATTCATGCAGTACAGGTCTGACACTGTTACTGCACAGCCTTTCTTTGTTAAATCCTCTACAGTAGCATCTTTGACTGCAGCGTTGAATGAGCAAGGGCTCTGGTGGGCATAAACAATCAACACTTTCTGTGCTGCTGAGCCAAGAAACACAGAATAGATTAAACTCAGATTAGAAACATCTCACTAACAGACTAATTATTAACACTTCCAGCTTTTTCAAGGAAGAAAACACACACAAAAAAAATACCCATGCTGAAGCAGGTTGTCAACTGAGACCAAGGAGCTCTATGATTAGCTGGTATGTTGATGGAAAGAGCTGCTCATCCTGGAGCAAAACCCAACATGCTGTTTTTATACACTCTTCTAGGTCTCGCTCGGATGTTGTCAATCAACAATCAAGGTCATCAATCAGACAGCTGGCACTTGAGGATTTTCTCTCAGGTCTCTCATCAACACATCTTTTACAGAAAATGTGAAATCTTTTTAAAATAGAAAGGGAAATATATGTCCCCCTGACAGTAAGCTGAAGACTTTTTAAAGATAAACTCTCCACGGTATTCTCTTACACACTTCCTCTACTTCAAAACAATGTTTGTCTCTTCATTTTTTGTCTTTTATGCAGTAACTGTGTGGGCATTGGAGAGAATGCATGTCTGTCTTTGTCTGTCTGTCTGCAAAATGTTTAAAAACTGTGCACCCCTCCCATTGTCTTTGAACCACATAAAGCGGCTGTGGCTGAGCGATCCCCTCACTCTACTGTTACTGGTTTCCAGCTCTGTTTTCCTTTTCATTACTTTCCTCTAAAAAAGCAGTTGCCTGTGGTCAAGGCCACTCACGAATGTTGCACTGTAAAAAAAAAAAAATAGACACAGCAACGGGCATCAAAGGGGAGACATGAGCTGGCACACATCTGGACCTGCAACCAGTCTTAAGTCCCATTTACTCAGCCACTCTGAGGAGGAAGGGTGGTTTGTAGCACACGTGAGCACAGTCATACAAGGATACCACATGCGTGAGACATGTGGACATGTGTTCTCAGCCATCTTTCTTCACATTGTCTCTCTTAATTCTCACTTATTGACATGGATTTGAGTTTAATGCACCGGTTCTCAAACCAGCACTGTGACTGTTTTTAAATTGTGAGGCATCCTGATGTTTATGTGTCATCTCACCTCTACAGCCGGTCTGGTTTTAATGCCATCACCACACTAGTATGCTGGTCTCCATTGTGCTTCACACTGGGCCTCTGGCTGCATTCCCTCCGTTGTGATGGAAAGGGATCGTGTGTTTTGCCGGGGGTGTGTGTTTTCATGCTTTGTGATGTATTGAGCTACGTGACCCCAGACTGTTTGTTGTGTTCACCAAATATCTGAAAAATGTATGTAGTAGAACGTGTGAAGCACTCTTTCAACAACCAGCCTCAGGTATTTCATTTGTGCTGATTAGGTCTGTTGTTTTATTCTGCTTACAGCAAAGCGTAAAAGAAACATCTGCTGGCAAAATTTGACGTTACATAAAACCACAACCATGTAAATTACAGAGCACACCAGGGCATAAAAAGGTACACACACACACACACAAATACAAAGGATTTTCATCATGTTGATCGTTGTAATGGATGCTGGATAATAATACAAAAAAGGTCCCTACAGTGCCATCATGTGGCAAAAGTGGGTTCAAAAGATTGTATTTTTAGAAATAAAATGTATCCTGCAAGTAAGAATGTGCCGCATCTGTAACATCTGTATGCAGCATCATACAGATGTTACTAAAGTAAAATAGGAATAGGCATCTCACAAATAGAACCAATCTCTCAGTCAAACCTTATTTTTTAACACTTTTAGTCAAATCAACTGCAGTCCTTTACAAGCAACTGACAAAATATAGGATATTAACAATAGATTGAGAGACTGCTGTACAACAAAACAACTCAATCAAATGAGGCAAAATAAGAGAAGGGCAGTTAAAACAAACAAACAAATACACACAATCAAAAATAAATTTAGGAAATAAATATAAAAATGTATTACAAGGACACATTATTCCCCTCCTGGATGGATTAGCAATCTGGCCTGAAATGAAAGCAGCCAGGAGCCTCAGGGTTCAGGAGCCCAAAAAACAAGAGCCTGCGTTGTTGGAAGTGACTGGTAGTAAGATTTCTTGCTGCAAAAAAGAAAGTGCACAGTGAAAAACATGATGTCTTAATCTCTTGTTGTTTTTGGAAGGACAGCACATTTTTCAGATTATGTCTTTGTTCATAAATATTTATGCTACGGTGCATCCCAAAGCTTCAGAATATAAATACAAATTAGCAAAGACAAATAAATGTCTGAGCAGCTTCAACTCAAGAAAAGACAACCTGAATCTCAAACTTCCTTTGGAGATTTTTTAAAGCATTTTTATTACTGATTCTATAGGATTTGTGCAATATTTGTTCAGAGGGCTGCTAATGTGGCTCTTCGATGAGGATTCTTTTCACAGAATATTACCATAACTCCCTCATTTCCCACAGAAACAAAGTGGTGAAGTTCAGGTGCTGTTATTTGATTAAAATATCGCCGGGAGAAGCAAGGCCACAGTAGTCCGTGCCAAGGGACTCATTATCCACCACTCCATCCACTTTTCTATCATACAGAAAAATTCTTCTGGCTTTTTACCATTAGATGGCGACAGTGGCTGGCTTCTCTCGCTGCGAGGAGATTGATTTGATGCATTTATGGTCCAATCACAAATTGTGAATATCCAAAGTGAGTAATGGCCATCCAGATGGCGAGCCATGAATTGTGGCTATATACTGGCACAACGGCATCATTGTAAAGCATGCAAACTGCGACCTTTAACAGATTAATGTCACTGATCTAATCACCAGAATGACCGTGGGTAAACAGAGCTGCAGGATTTACTGTGATACTTTTGGTGCACTCTCAGCACAGCTGCTTGGCAGGGATGCAAAGTGGTTTGACGTTCCAGCATTCAGGAGTAGATTCTGAGGAAAGTGAGGAGAGTTTTCCATTGATATGTGTTTTCTTAACCTGAAGCTAAACTGAACTCTAACCAGATGTGCTATATGAAATTTATGATTTCAAAATGCACCTTGAGAAAAGTCCTGCTGTGACATACACCGATCAGCCACAACAATAAAACCACTGACAGGCGAAGTGAATAACATTGATCATATTACTACTATGTGTTGTTCTGATGGAAAACCTTGGATTTTAACATCCATGTTGATGAGACTTAAACACCCAAATAAACATTGTCCCACAACAAGCACACTCCCTCATGCACATGGAAATCCCAAATGTCACTGGCCTACCCCTGCAGGAAAATGCACCCCACCACATGGAAAAAACATCAAACAATCAGGAACATGTTGAGGAACATGACAATGGCCCAAATGTGGATTTGATCTCAAAACTTCCTACACCCCATTGTGATCAAGCATCAACAGGATGCAGTGGAACAAGTTTGATTGACAGAGGCCCCACTGACTCCAGGAAAAATTCAGAGGTCTAAACCTGAACTGTCTGATGCCTGCTTCCGATGTGAAAAAGACGTCAACTCATTTTTACATTGTACTTGGTCATGTGTAAAAGTCAGAGATTTTTGGCTATATCTGTGTGATACTCTATCTAACATTACCAAGACTTTGATACCTCTAGATCCTGAACTCTGTTTGATTGGAAATTTTAGGAAAATTGAGAAACCATTAAACAAATATCAAACAAAATTTCTTGAAATAGCTCTGGCAGTGGCTAGAAAATGTATTGTTGTTACATGGAAGTCAGACTCCCCCTACCTCTAACCAAATGGTAAACGGAAATGAATAGTTGTGTGCCTTTAGAAAAAGTAACATACAGTCTAAGAAAGTCATACAAAATCTTTGTCAAAATTTAGCAGCCTTACTTAAACTATGTAGGTACAACTCTATAACGTAACTGGCATTATATGTTGTGTACCTCTCTGTACAAAATATAGTAACTGGAGCTTTTTTTTCCCTCTCCTGGAGTGAGCGGTGGGGGGGGGTGTTTATTATTTCTTGTTTGTTGATCTGTTTGTAAAATGTAAATTTAAAACGCAAAATAAAATATTTCACACAGACAGAGGCCCCACTGCACAAGCCAGAGTACCCAAAGGATCCAGTACCAACGTCCTGGTTCCAGACCCCATAGGACACCCTGAGAGATCCTCTTGTCCATGTCCAATGGTTCAGAGCATTTTTGACCACATAAGGGGACCAACACAGTATTAGGGAGGTGGTCATAATGTTATGCCTGATCGGTGTACCTTATATTATGTACTCACATGTTTCTTTTGAGTGAATAATATAAAAATTTCTTTGAAGACCTTGTCTTGTATTAATGTTTACCCATTTTCTTTATTTCTCTGTGTCACAAAACTGTCAGAGAATGGAGCTGAAGGAGGATGAATCACACGTTTCTTGAGGCGATGCTGAAGGCATCTAATATTAAATGTGACAGATGGTTAGATATGTGCGATGTTATTTTTAAGTCAGAAATTGAGACGCATGCAAGTGACAGACACTTGCTTGTTAGCACTCTCTGGCCTTTTTTTATCCTTCACTATTTCACACAAAACTTAAAGTTACTGCGACATAAACTGGGCTATTATCCAATCACACTCCATCCCTCACTGCTGACTACCGCAGTACTGTCACAGAGAAAGAACAAATATGTTGGGGGTTAAAGTATTTTTTTTTAATAAGCTTTGTCGTTTACTTTGTACATCTGACAAAGAAAACAGCAATTTAACACTTCTTGTGACCACATCTATTTCAGTAGCAAATCTTAACAGCTTTGGTTTACAAAAGAAAAGCAAGCATTTGATATAAACTCCAACCTTTATAAAAACATACAACAATGGCACATTAAGTAACTTTTTTTAAAGAGAGAGAAACTGTGATTTTCTTACTGTAGATGATGCAATGTATCTCTAAAGGCTGCTCTGTAACAATACACCGATCAGGCGTAACATCATGACCACCTGCCTAATATTGTGTTGCTCCCCTTTATGTGGTCAAAAATGCTCTAAACCATTGGGCATGGACAAGAGGACCTCTCAGGGTGTCCTATGGGGTCTGGAACCAGGATGCTGGCACTGGATCCTTTGGATACTCTGGCTTGTGCAGTGGGGCCTCTGTCAATCAAATTTGTTCCACTGCATCCTGTTGATGCTTGATCACAATGGGGTGTAGGAAGTTTGGAGATCAAATCAACATGTTGGGCCATTGTCCTGATTGTTTGATGGTTTTTTCCATGTGGTGGGGTGCATTTTCCTGCAGGGGTAGACCAGTGACATTTGAGATTTCCATTTGAATGGAGGAATTGTGTTTGTTGTGGGACAGTGTTTATGTGGGTGTCTAAGTCTCATCAACATGGATGTCAAAATCCAAGGTTTCCCAGCAGAACAACACACAGTACCAATATGATCAATGTTATTCACCTCACCTATCAGTTGTTTTAATGTTGTGACAATAATGAGTTTTCAAAATAAGAGTAAATTAAATACACTGGGAGGAAATAGAAATAAGATTAAAACAGTTTTCATCCTGCTGGGCTACAATGATGGAGAATGTTGAATGCATCAAGAGAGGAAGGTGCAATTCAGTCTCCGTCTCACCTTTTGTTCCTCAGTAATTTTGTGTGTCAGTCTCCATTTGGATTAATGTTAAGCTCTCACAATACTTTATGTATTACTGCATTTAAAGAAATGAGGCTCAGTTCAGGTAATAATGGACTGATTTTCTTGCATATTCCTTACTAGACATTGCAGGCCAGATGGACAAAAACATTCTGAAGTATTTTGGTCAGTTTGCAGACCAATGAATTGCTCTCAGTTCTAAAGGTTTGCTGTTACTGACAGCTGACTGAGTTTCCTGGCAACAGATGATCCCAGTATAAAGAGAGATGCACACCTTTTACTAGGTCACTAAGAAAAGAAACAGAGCAGCAATAACAACTTATATTTGCAAATTCTGTGCAAGAACACTTTAAATAACGAGTTCAAACTTGTCACAATGACTCACTGACACTGAATTATTTCTGTCTTCCCTGGTGTTGTTTGTTTATTTGTTTTTTGGTTTGATATTTTCCTTGCATCTCAGTCACTCTCATGCAAACATATGCTACCCTTTTTTTGCTGTTTTTTTTAAAAACATTTTGTAACTTTGAAAAGTAATATGAATGGTAATTGGTACATTACTGCTCCATTTCAGTGTGTTCTGTTCTCATCCAGATAAGTCGCTTATTATGTGTTTGTCAGACTAGTAGGGTTTCCTGAGCCAAAACCCCCTGAAGGCAACTCCATGAAGAGATGTGCGCTGAACTGTGACAATGTCTAGCAGCGAAACACAGAGTATATTGTAGACAGAGTGGATGACAGACAAACCTTGTGCATATTTATTTGATGTTGCCACACAGGCATGCACTGAGATAAGAGCCTCTGCTTCAAGAAAAATCCTCTGACTGAAGAGAAAGTCTCCTGCTGTCTTCTCTGTCACGTAAACATGCTGTATGCCTTTTCCACCGTCCACTAAGTGCCACTCCGGAGTTAGAAACAGGTGTCCTCTCCAATTTCTCTGACTGTTTTGGCTAAGCTCACATCCTTGGTAGTTAGAATAAAGAGCAAATGTAGATGCTTTTGTTTTAAGGGGAAAACTCTCAAAATAATTCAAAAAAAATCTCCCCAGTGTTATTCTTAGATGTGCAACAAATCCATCTGCTCTTCTTTTCCATTTAGGCTTCTCTGTATCAATTTTAATATTGTCTGAGCCTGTTTAGAACCACCTTCTCCTCCTTGGAATTGGTCTTTCAGTCACTTTGCATTTGGGAATTATGCACACAGGCCTTAATGTGCCAGATTGGAATGAAAACTATATAAAAACTTGTTAGAGTGGCTTGTTTTGTTGTCAATCAACGGAATCAAAAATGATTTCTCCACTGAACTCAAGTGCAGCATTGCACTTTTCTCTTAAACTTTACTTTTTGCAAAGTGCATGGCATAAAGTTGGTGATGTTATTTATTTAAACTTGATGTCTTCATGTGTGCTGTATGTTATGATTGCCTGTGGACAAGCTGAAGAATTTGTTATGCTCAGTTGATGTGTTGCATTCATTGGTTCAGTTAATTCAGCAGTTATGGTAACGTTGTTAAGCGGTTTCAAGCCTGTGTGACCTTATAGTGCTTTTATTAATGAATTGGAAATATAATCAGTTAAAACTGCTCCCTATTGTGCCAGTTAGTTGGTACCAAGTTGCATTTTTGTCAGGGTCCTTATGTGGCTCCGTCTGTCATTTCTTCTTCATTTTTTCATCTCAACAATTCAGCATTTATGTGGATAATTCAGCACTCAATCATTTTCTAAAAGACTATCTTCCTTCACTGATGAAAAAGTCCGTTCTTGACTTTGCACACATAAAAGCCTTTTTGCCAAAACCACTGAGAACCAAACCAAAGCTCCTGGAATACTTCAACTCTCCTCCATCCTCCTATTCCGTCCCAAAAGCTGATCGATTACAATGTCGTCAAATTCCAAATCAGCAGGAACAAAATATGACAGCAGATGTTAACCAGACAGAGGGGATGACTGAGGGAGGGGAGGTGGGGGTGGGGGTGGGAAAATCACATGAAAATTAAACTACTTCACCTCATTTACATTTACAGTGAGCGGTTTGGTAACACATGGGGGTTACAAAGGATGAAAAATTTACTTGACAGAACATAAAATTGATAGAAAGTAAGAGGAGCAGTTTTGACCGCTGTACTACAGATAACGCACAAAGTTTAATAGGAGGCATAAATATTGTTTTACTGTGTGCGACCAAAAGATTTACCGCGTGCATGTTCATAACACACAGGTGCATGTGTGAAAGCATGAACAGACGAGAAGGAGGAAATGGAAAATGTGAGGCTTGTGACTCTGTCCTTTAAACAGATGGTGTCCAGTCTGAGACAGATGAGGAGTTAAAGCCAGAGGAAGCCATTAGAGGGTAAAGAAGCTCAGAGTCTTCACATTATAGTGTTTGGTCATGAGTGATTCTAATGAGGTTATTTTTAATTGCTGTCCTTTAGGAGTCTGGTTAGGAGACTGACATCAAGGTGTCAGGTGTCTGAGCTCCTCCAGAATCTGCAGTGTAGACCTAAAGATCTGACGCACGTGAAGAAAACTGGAATCCTCTGTTCATTAGGCCTCCTGTGAAGCTCGGCTACAGTTGAAACTGGAGCTTCTGGATAAAAGACATCTCTCTCAAAACAAATGAAAAGAAGAAATGAAAGGGAAAAAAGGAACTGGCACAGACATACTGCTTGTGTATATATTCTCTGACTTGGACATCATAGGCTGCTGCAATCTCTTTGCAACAATGCTGGGAGAAAATCTCAAAATCAGTGGCATCTTGTATGTTGTGCTTTAATTTATTATATAAGTAACACACTGATCAACACTGATCTGTTATTAGACTGACAAGTTAGCTAGCCTTATTTTAACACTAGGAGCTGTCTGTAATCTGACCAACCAGATGTTGAGGGTATCGTGTACATTGAAGGTACTGACGATTAAGTGACAATAAAAGGTAATTTTGTGATATTGTGTTGGTTCCCTTTATGTGCTCAACAATGCTCTGAACCATTGGACATGGACAAGAGGACCTCTCAGGGTGTCCTGAGGGGTCTGGAACCAGGACGTTGGCAGTGGATCCTTTGGGTACTCTGGCTTGTGCAGTGGGGCCTCTGTCAATCAAACTTGTTCCACTGCATCCTGTTGATGCCTGATTGGGCCATTGTCATGTTCCTCAAGATGTTCCTGATTGTTGGATGTTTTTTTCACGTGGTGGGGTGCATTTTCCTGTAGGGGTAGGCCAGTGACATTTGGGATTTCCATTTGCATGAGAGAGTGTGTTTGTTGTGGGACAATGTTTATTTGGGTGTCTAAGTCTCATCAACATGGATGTCAAAATCCAAGGTTTTCCAGCAGAACAGCACATAGTACCAATATGATCAATGTTATTCACTTCACCTGTAAGTGGTCATAATGTTGAGGCTCATCAGTGTATGTATGGCTAAAACAATGTATGTATGTAGGTATATTGCAGAGCAAGTAAATTAGCGGCCTGAACCACATGAAAAAACCTATAAAGCCAGATATAGTTAGAACTGATCATGACAGCATGGCTTACAATCCTAAGACGAACACAACAGTGAAAAGTCAACAAAACAAACATGCAGTGGCATGAGTCTCTTCTTTGTACCTGATGTCTCCACAGTGTGATTTTTGTGTTTTAAATACATCCAATGTGATGCCATAGCATCAGTAGCAGGAAAATGTTATAAGTGGTCGTTTCCTTTAACAGTAATAAGTTTTAACTCTAGCACAGCACTCAGTATTGACCGCACATCCAAATCAATGCAACATCAACCTTAAATCTAACCACACTGAAGAAATGCTTTGTAGAAGATGCATCAACGCCCTCATATCCATCAAGTCCTCACCAGTAAAGGTCAACAAATATCAATGTTGACTAGAATAACAATTCTGAGGCTTTGTTTTCATCACATGATGTACGTTTCTTCCTGTGATGAGCGTCATTTCCCAATTGACAGGGCAGAAGCGGTCACACGGCGGCTTGGAGGGAATGATAATGACGTTAGCCATATGCCAAGGCCTTCTCAATAACAGCACATGATCCCAACTGAGCGTTTGTGGTGCCATTTCTGACAGCGTCTGAGGAAACATTTTCCACCAGCAGCACCGGGTGGAGGCCCTCTGGTGATTTACTCCCAGTGATTATGTTAGTAATGATTAGCACTGACATTTCACTCAGGGAGATGAGCGGATCAAAATGCCAGAGCCACCTAACACATCTGACCATAGAGGAGAGGCTACAGAAACACAGACTACACCACAACATTAAGCTTTATGTTATTTTATGGTGTACATGGCTTGCATACCAATGGTTAGAGCTTGGATTTGTACATGCAATTAAATTCATGTGGCTTTTAAAATACACAGAATGCACAGCTGTGACTAAATCTTCCATAAGCTGCATCTGTTTTGTTTGTATTCTAAAGGTTTCAACACAGATGACAGCAGGTGCTTAAGGGACACTTTTTGTTTTGGCTTAGACACATTTTTTTAAATCACATTTTCTTTCTATTTAGACACAGGTGCTCACTTGACCTTAACAGGTTGCAGGAAAATATGGCGTCACTGGCAGAAGTTTTACGTCAAGTAGACGATATAATCAGTTTACTGCCACTAACCTTTAGAGGGAAACGTCTGCACAGACAAAACTGACTGGGAAAAAAAGCATATTTCACCTGCTGATAATACAAAAAGAGAAAGGAGGGAGAGGTTTGGACGGCAATCATCCTCTCCTCACCCCGCTGTGCTTGTCGTCACTTCGTTCCTGTTTGTCGTGGAGAGATGAGGGGGTCTCATTTTTACGCACAGCCAGGAGAGGCTGGATGGAAGAAACAGACAAGGAGGATGTTGCAGGAGGAAGTGGTACTAATCCGAAAGTAAGATGAAAGGAAAAGATCATCCGAAGTCCGATCCAGTGTGCTGTTTTCAGCTGATTTACTCGACTCAGCTAAATCAAGACACCATGAAAGCTGATGGAGAGCAAACTTTACCTGCACTGACTGTTGCTGTTTCATTTTCTTGAAGCAGATGAATCTTTGAACGTGTAAGGTAAGTTTAATTTTAATGATCTTTATTTATACTCCATCTACAGTGACTCTAGAATGTTCAAAAATTAAATATTTAAAACCTGAAATGAAATCGAACCACAAAAAAGAACAGAAAATAAACCGGAACCCTCTCCTGCTCGCTCGTCTGCTGAATCAGACGGAAAAGGGATATTCACTTAACTTACACCCGATGACTTTATGGTGCTGTCAGACAGCAAGTCACACTTTTATTGCTTGTTTTTGTTGTTGTTTTGGTGTTTATTTTTGTCGTCTTGATGCGGTTTCAGCACCTCGGACAGCGTCAGTCTCTGCTAGAAGCAACGCCACAGACGCACCACTGAGGGGCAGCACGAGTCCTCCATGTTTCTGGGTTTTTTGTCGTGAAGCATTGTAACTAGCCAATAAATGATCAAATCTGGTTATTAATGAGCAGCATAGATGCGTTAGACTGCACTTGTCATTATGCCAACCTCAACTAACAAATGCTTTTTTTAGATTTACACCTGAAAAGTTGCGCATGAGATGAAATCTTCGTTTTTGGAACAGGATTCTCCACAGACATCTGGTTTTAAAGTGAACATATGTCTCGCTTTTTCGAACTTTTCTGCAGGACATCTGGACTATGATGCTCAGTCCTGACCAGCAGGAATCAGATCCCTCCTGGGGAGAAGCGGAGAGAGACCCCCTCCTGGACACTCTCAGTGCGCAGCGTGGCTCCATGGATGGAGAGGGCAAAGCGCGCTCCAGGGAGGAGAGGAGACGCAGGAGGCGCGCCACGGCCAAATATCGCTCTGCGCATGCCACCAGGGAGAGGATCCGCGTTGTTGCCTTCAATGTGGCTTTTGCAGAACTGAGAAAGCTGCTGCCGACCCTCCCGCCAGACAAAAAGCTGTCCAAGATTGAAATCCTGCGACTGGCGATCTGTTACATCTCCTACCTCAACCACGTGCTGGATGTTTAGACTGTGAGGACAAACTGCTGCACAGCTGAGGATGAGCTGAGGTGGTGTGACAACCAGGACAGCTGGAGGGTTTCTGAGGACGTCTACACAGATATTAGACTAATCTATCACGTCGATTTTCCCTTATGGGAATCCGCTGAATGAAATAATTGAAATATTAAAAAACTTCTGTTATATCTGTGAGCCAAACTGCTAAAACATCACAATGCTTGATCTTGAATTTGCTGCCTTGTGTTTACTGTTTGCATCAATTTGTAAATATATTTATTTTAAGATGCAAAAAATAGTCTTGTCTTCTTTGTGTTTTAACTTGAGAAGTTGCACTGAAATCCATATGTTGGAAAAGTTTAAAAAATTAAATGTTTTCCTCGTGCATTTCTTTGAATCAATACAGTTTTGCAAAATCTGATTTTAATATTTTTTAAAAGTGTTTCTAGAAGCAAGTTGAAAATATTGAAACACACAGAACAGATACTGCTGAGAAACTAAGAAACGACCAAAATAATTTTGTGACAGGCTACCAACTCTGCAGCAGCAACAACCCTATAGGTGAAAGCAACAGTGAGAATCAGCAAAATATGCTTTTTAGAATGCTTTCCAACACTGTGTGTTATCCAACTGTAGTAGTCCCAATTTTCACAACAATACTACTGTAGGAATTTAAATTTTGCAAGATAAGAAACAAGAAACAGCTTCCACATCATATGTTTCTGCTCAGTGTTATGGGATTGAGGTCAACATGATTTGATTGAGATTTGCATAAATAATTTTGGCACGTTCAGCACATAAACATACAACACAGAAGGCAAAACAGTCCAACCACCAGGCTGTGAAAAGGAAATTCCCTTGTATATTCTGCTGGAGGTTTACTTTTACCTGTGGTATCTAACGCAGCACAATTAGGCTTGTATTGTCATTATATTTAAGTGAAGAAAAGTTTATATAGCACATTTAAAGCACCAGCTGTTGAGCCAAAGTGCTTTCCAGTAGAGGGATAAGATTGGTGTTGCAAATTTACCTCACAAGTTTGGATGTTAAGATTGAGGCCCTGTGATATTATTTGCTGGGAGGAGGTGTGTAGGTAGCCTTGCCAGGCATGTGGAGGACAAACATCGTGCTGGCAAATCAAAGTTCTCCTTGAAAATCAGATGATTTGCAAGTTTTAAACAGCAAATCCTCAAAAGGAAGTAAAAGAAACAAAAACAGCAAGAGAAAAGAAAACTTACAATAAAACTTCCACAGGTTGCTTTCAACAGTTAGGAGCTGCATTGTGCTGTCTTTGGAATAAACTATTTCCTCCTGTCCCTCCCAGTACACCCACATATATAAGAAAGGGGGCTGTCCTTCGTGGTTTAAACTAACCAATCAGAACATGTCTATAGACCAATCATATGTGAGATCCCACCTACTCAGGGAACCTATCAAAGAGCTACTTAGGAGGCGTGGCCCCCCTCAAACCTCCAGGACAAGATGACCTCCAAAAGGAAGAAACTCAGGTGAGGACTTCTGTAAATTAACAGGCTGCTCACTTTGAACAGACAGGTAAACTTAACTTTAAAAAGTACAAAAGCCACTGGATTAAAAACAAAATGGTGTGTTGTTCATGTCCACCTCTCTACACAAAAGGTCTGCATGTGGTCAGGTAGGGAGCTCATACTTACTAACATTATTAATCGTGCAGATTTACCTGACTAATTTAGATGTTAAGGCTGAGAATCTACAATATTACATGCTCTAACAAGTTACCTGACTAATTTAAAAAACACAAAGACAAGGCCCTTACAAATTATACATGGAAAAGCCAACAAATCCAAAGAGCAAGCATCCATTTGCCTTGTCCAGTTGGGGTAAGGGAAAAGGTGAGAGAGAAAAGAATAATGGAGACAAACAGACAAGAGTACAAAAACAGTCAAATGATTGGGACAAGTAGCTACAGATCAGACCCATGCGACTCCAGAGCCTGCAGAGAGAAACAAGAAGTAAGAGAGAGAAGACATAAATGTCATGGTTTGGGTTTCTGGGTTTGGTTTGTTGTGATTTATTCCTGTGTTTTCCTTTACTGCGTTTCCTGTGTCTCAGTTGATCTATTTCATGTTTCTTTTCAGTTACTTCCTGTTTTATTTTGAAATTGTTGTGTTGTCACTTCTTTTCTTTGTCCCCTTTTCCCTTCCTTTTGACTGTCCTCATTAGTTTTACCTGTGTCTTGTCTCCCTAATCAGTTCTGAATGTTAAAATACTTTTGTCTTTACCTCTGTCTTCTGTCTGTTTGTCTTTGTTGCTAACCTAATGTTCCCCTGTCTCTGATTTGTAAATTTAGTTTTTTGAGCCTTTGGTGTTTATTTCTCAGTTCAGGTGATGCCATGCTGCTTGATGCCTTTTTAGATTTTTGGTTAGTTTTTGCCAGCTCCCCATGCTTTCCATTTATTTGGACCTTAGTTTGTTTTTGCATCGTTAACTCACCAATCCACAACAATTAACTTAATAATGTGTAATAGTATATATAAATGCATGACGGAGGGGACAGCTAAGGTGTAAAGCATGATAGCAAGATAAATAAGAAGAACTATAAAAGCAAAAACTAAAGAGAAAATCGACCAAAATTAGGCATTTGATTACAGCAAAAATTTAGAAAAATCAAAGGCAAAGGAAAGAAACTGAAGCTTTAATTTCTAGAATACACTTAATTAATGAACACAAAAATAAATTACTGGAAATTTAAGGTTTTAAAATTCTGCACATCACCAAAAATATTGTACGGTATGAGATCAGACTGTGGATGTGAACTCTCTTGTCCCTTTGCTTTTCCTCTCCATTAGTCAGAGGCCGTCTGTGCTCCTCCTGTTGTCCCTTTATGTGAATCTCTGCAGAGTAATGTGGCCCAAGGGGCTCGAGGTATTGTTCATGCCCACTCCAGCAGCAAGACTGACAGCGCTTTGTTGCACACTGCACATCACACACACTGCACGCTGGATACAATAGGCATGTCTGAGAATATGGAGGAACAGGCGCTAGTCTAACAGCAGATTCTAAGATAAATAGGACAGAGACAGGTATAAAGCCCAAACATGTATCGTGATTAATATTCTGTATAGTTTTGGTCAACATTAGTCAAATAGTTAAACCAGAGCAGAAGCAGACACTTTTAATTTTGTGTAGAACCACACACCAGGCTTGAGTATATAATGTTTAATATGTAAGTAGGTTTGATGGCATTTAGGACATCTTCTTGAGCTTGGTAAAGCCTTATCATTCTCTTTGGAGGGAACAACACTGCCCTCTGATGGACTCACTCTCTGATGTATCGTAGTGCAAAATCAAAAGATAAGAATTTTCATGTACATGTTGACTGTTGTTTAGAGATGAGTCCACTGCATGTATATTTACAGGGATACCACTGCAAGAAGAGGGATCTTTAAACATAAAGTTTTACTGGGCTATTGATTTTCAGATTACCAGCACAGAAAAAAAGGAGCTCTGTAGAGTGTCTTAACTGATTATTAAAGGTAAAAGATACCACAAACTGTTTTAAATCTGGATAACTGAAAAAATATATGCTCACATACAGAAATATGGTGCAGCCCATGTCACTGTAGTCTTACAAATAGAGACAGTGAATGAAGCATCTCATATATTGTACAATTATGAATTGTAAAAGAACAGCTAAAGGCAAATCTACATAATCTATAAAAAAAACTACTGAAAGCGAAAAGAATAGTTATGGAGGCAGCCAGGTATAGCATCATCTAGCATTTGTAAGATGAGTTGTACGCAACAAAGATCTTTTTTTTTAATACAAACTGAAAGCAGCTTGTGTAGTGTTAAAGAACATAAATAACTGATGAATTGATATGGCATTTACACCGATCAGCCACAACATTATGACCACTGACAGGTGAAGTGAATAACATTAATCATATTGGTACTATGAGGTGTTCTGATGGAAAACCTTGGACTTTGGTATCTGTGTTGATCAGACTTCGACACCCAAATAAACACTGTCCCACAACAAGCACACTTCCTCATGCAAATGGAAATCCCTAATGTCACTTGAGTACTGCCACAGAAAAATGCACCCCACCACATGGAAAAAACATCAAACAATCAGGAACATGTTGAGGAACATGACAGTGACTCAGCATGGTTCCTGACCTTGGTGTTTTCAAAGTCAGGAATTAAGCCTCTTCTATAGTATGTTACTGACATTGTTATTGCTTTTTGCTCTTGGTGCAGACAGTAACTAAACCTTTCTTAACCTTTCTCTTTTTTGCAGTATGTTACCTCTACAACTCCTCTTTCCCTTTTTTTCTGGGTGTCAAAGTGACCCCTTTCATTGTAGTGAAAAATGGCTGTTTCCCCGTTCATATTTTTTCTCTTTTGTCATCTGACCAGAAATGAAATTCCTTATAGTGATTTATCCATTTGTAGCAGATCCATGCAACCAGCCTCCAACCTAGTTTCTATCTCCAACAATCAAGGACCATGAAAGTTTCTATTTATTTTACTCTCCCGGAGTATTTGTGGCCTCAGAATGTAGAAACTCCATCTCTGGAATGACACTAAGCAGGTGAGTAATTACAGTAATCACATGCAGGTGCTGGGCCTCAATTAACTCCATCTTTCCTCCCACTCTCTTACTAAATTAATCTGGTTTATTGGATAGCCCTTTTGTGTGGATTTGAACCCGATTGCACACAAATTAATTAAGCAATATGGATCATTTTAAGCACAGTATCAACTGAAATTAAAAGGTCTCAAAATCTCATGACCAGGTATTTCTGCAGGACTCACCTTATGGCCTTTATCAGGGAACCTGAGTCTTCTTGGGATTTGGGGAGCCAAAATAATTACCGGCTTTGCCTGGTTAGTAATCCAGCCTCGCTTAGACCTTTCACACAGCAGACATTTTGACTTCTCACAATAGGGAAAGCACAGGTGGATTAATGATGGCTGCATTCCACTTAAGGGAGGTCCTGTGCATGCTGCTTTGCTTTCATGGCTTACAAGGACACATAACCATCCAAACCATCATTAATTCCACTGGTACTTTGTCTGCTATTGTAAAAATAAATCAGAATGTGTGCTGTGCAAAGATCAAAGGTCACCAATATGACTTGGGTGGATACTTCTCCCTGTGTCTTTGAACTTATTATGTTGAAAATGCAACAATAAACATACCATAAAGACACTCATTCATCCATTATCTATACACCACTTAGTCCTCACTAGGGTCGGGTGAGTGCTGGAGCCTATCCCAGCCGACTCAAGGTGAAGGCAGGGGACACCCTGGACAGGTCGCCAGTCTATCACAGAGCTGCACATAGAGACAGATTCACATCTATGGACAGTTTAGAACAGGGGTGTTCTACCCTGGTCCTTGAGGGCCACTATCCAGCATGTTTTAGATGTTTCCCTCTTCCAACACACCTGATTCAAATGATCACCTTGACATCAAGCTCTGCAGAAGCCTGATAACGATCCTGATCATTTAATCAGGTGTGTTGGAAGAGGGAAACATCGAAAACATGCTGGATAGGGGCCCTCGAGGACCAGGATTGGGCACCCCTGGTTTAGAATCATCACTTAACCTCAGCATGTTTTGGACTGTGGGAGGAAGCCGGGACGTGATGAGAACCCATGCATGCACTAGGAGAACATGCAAACTCCACACAAAAAGATCCCCAGCCCAAGTCGGGACACAAACCGGAGATCTTCTGTCTGTGAGGTGACGGTGCTAACAACCACACTACTGTGTCGCTCCACCATCAAGACATATAAATTGAAATTTGCTGCTTTTCATAATATATAATGCATTTCTGATACAGTTTTACAACCAAGAAAATTTCAATAAAGTGCTTGCAAATTCTTAACAAATTCCCTTTCTGTCACTAAAAAAAAAAACCAGCATCTGGTAATAAGTAAAATATTCACAAACTGCTGATTTCACAAATTTAAATACCAGACACTTTAAAACTGTTTTAAGTGTAGTAGTTGTTGTGTAGACACGGACATTTTCCACATCAGAACCACAAGGGCTTCCAGACTAATGATTGTGAAATTAAATCTCTTCATTTTTTCTATTTCTAATGATTAAATTAAGGTATTTTAATGGGATAATTATTATATTGATTAAATTATTAAACAAATTAATGTCTTAGAATAGATTATTTGCACAATATTTAGTCAGTTATGAAGCCCATCCCTCATTTTACACTTCCAGTTGAGGTAAAAGCTCATGTTTTGGGGGTCAGCTGAGCAACTTTCTACATATGCATCAGCTTGCACAATAAAGGTCAAAACATGCAAGTGAAGTAACAATGAGCAGATGAGGTACTTCAAACTTTAAAAAGGCAACTCCTCATTTGCTGTTCATTACACCATGCGCAAAGGACGACCTCTTGTGGGCCCGTGCAGAACATCCTCATTGTAGTGCACTTGAGAGTATTGTACAATTCATGCTGCCTCCCTTTCTGGTCCTGCGAGCCACAATGGCCAGGCGCGTATAAGGGAGCTGCCTCTCCGCACAGACGCACCTCGCAGCAGCAACAGCAGCAGCACGTCGGCGGCAGATTCACTGACACCGAGACGCAGGAGAGGAAATATAACACTTCTGAGACAAAAAAAAAGGTAAGTGAATGAATCCATAATCGTGATACTGCGTTCATTCCACCGGCGGGGCTGTCTCTGCCAAGAGCCGGAGACGCACCACCTCACAGGAATCACGGATGAAGTTCAATGCTGCCAAAAAAAAAAAAAAAAATGGTTTCCTTCCCTCCAGACAGATGCTGTCTCTATAGGGGCTCACCTTAGTTTTGATTTTTTTTTTTAATTTATTTTTTATCTGTCTGCTCCATTTGAATAATCTGAACGCATGGATTATCAGAGGGTGGTTGTAGATTATATAGCCTGCGGCGTCTAATAGGGTTCAGAATGTAACCGGATCCGCTGCTGTAACCGAAACTGCAGCTGTGTAATAGAGAAGTAACATCCCTCTTGCTCTTTCGGACCCAGTAGCCTGTAAAATGCAGGCGGATGTGGGGCTGCCTTTGCAGGGTTGGCGGTGCGCATCGCCATCATCAGCAGCTGTCTGGATGAGGCGCTGAGCACAGCTGGATGGAGGTGTTACTATGACTGAGGCACCTTCACGTGTCTCCTAGCTGTGGTTGCTGTCACCCCCCCTACTGTATCTCCCTGGGTCATGATGCTGCAGTGTACCTGTGCAGCATTATTTATTATTGAGCAGGACTGATGGGTCCTGGTGATGAGAGGCCTGGGACAGTGTAATGTCTGGGAACCCCTTGGATAGATGAGTCATCTTGGCATGAATGATCAAAAGCAAAGTGGTGCTGGCGTGGCTTTTGCCATTGTTCTCCTCTGAAACCAGTGTTTTCTGGCCTGCAGGGCAGTGTGTCAACAGTGTAATGAGAACTGCAGCTAAAAGGAGCATTGAAAGTTTTGGGTAGCATGCTGTAATGTATTATAAAGTAGTTTCCAGTATGGGCTACACTTAAAATAGGAATGCACTGAGGTATCTCTTCCACAACCCTCCCAGCCTTGCACCTCCTCCTCCCTCCTGCCTTCTCTCTCCCTGTACTGTACTTTTATTTAGTTCCACATGAGCGGATCAGAGGGGACTAAAGTTTGCATTCCAGAGAACTGTGTCAGGTCTTAACTTTCTCCTTTTATCCAGTGGGTGCATGTGTGTGTGTGTGTGTGAAAGAGAAGCAGAGTGGGAGTGGCTGAGTTTCTATCCAGTCACTCAAAGGTCACAGGTTTGCTCTCTGCACATATCTGACGACTACTGCAGTGCCTGGAGTCAAATGCCAGAGAGTAACGGCGAGGGATGTAAGGAAAACCCACGAGATATAAGTAACATGTCATCCTGGTAGTGAGGTTTTTGAAATGGGAGAAAAAAGTCATGACTTTGCGACTTTGGCTCAGTTTGTGTGATTCTAGTCCATCAGTAATGTAATATGTTAATGAGCAGCTGTTCCCCAGGGTTATCTGAAGTCCATGGAGGGATTGGAGATTGTAATCACTATAAATAACAACAGGCACCCGCTGTGTCACCCTTTGTATGATTTCAGAGAGGTTTTCACCCAGCTTAGTGGACTATGTTACTCATATGTATGTGTCTGCCTGGTATGTTTCCACCACCACTGTCAAAGAACACATTGTATTACAGTAAAACAACATACAGCTTGGTCCAGGTCCTCAAATATGACTATTGGCTGGTATGCTTGGTGTTCTATGGTAGCTAATGAAATATTATTCACTGGATACCGTAATGGAAGAACATGTAAAAAACTGATTTCAATTTTCTTGCATCAAAATATTCAGCAGCTTTATCAATAATGGAAATCAAGCTCAGGCTCTAACATACTATTTATTGTATATTTTGCACATTAGATTGGAGTTATTGTAGTTTATAGATTGCTTTGAAATTGTGAAACAACTGATAAAAAGAGTAAGCTAACGCAGCAGACTGCCAGCTGCTGCATCTGGCAGATTATGGCATAATGCCACCAGGGCAGGGTGTATATGAAGGAAGGAAGGCACAAGGGCTAATGGATGTGAGGGGAGGGCACAGATGCCATGGTAACCAGGCCTCAGCATGAGCTCTAGATGAGCTATGAGACTGATCTGTGCCATTTAGGGTGCCAATACAGCATCGCTTTCATGGAATCTCAAATTCTGCACCCCTCTTTCTCTGCCCGGTTTGGAGGCCGGATGTCTCTGCAGCGAAGGACATCACACTAAAATCTCACATTTGCAGGTTTATTAATAATTGATTACCTGGACCAGCAGGGGGGGAGATGTATTTCGCCCTCCTCAATGAGTTTGCACATATTTATGCTTTCTCTTTAGAACATGTAAATAAAAATAAAGCAGATTCTGTAATCCCACATGTGCATGCATCTCTGAGCCTGTCCAGGTGTAATTACAGTAGGTCCCACTGTGCAACAGCCTCAATCCGCTAAACAAACGCATTAGTGAGTGTTTGTTTTACATTAGTGTCAGTTTCTGCCCTCGTGAGTCTCTTCTCTGTGCAGCCAACCAGAACAGTCTGCACCGATGCAACTGCGCTTCACTGGAGAATATTTTTTTTTCTGCACAGACTCCTTCACAGAGACCTACCGAATGTTTCTTCTTTCGTTTTTTATTTTTTATTTTTTTGGGGGGGTACACTGACTCAGAGTAAGCAGGCAGTCTCTGATGCGCGTAGTTTTTCCCGCATGCTTTATTCATAGTTATCGCTGGTTTGTAACTGATAGTTTTTCTTACCCTGTGGCTGCGATTTTTCCACATGGCCTGGTTCGCTATGCCTCTTCATGCTCGTCTCGTGGATGAGTGGCTTCTCAGGGGGATCATCTTGGCCCACATACCATCGCCACGCGCTCAGAGATCAGCACTCAGGGGGTTAAAACAGCCTTTATTCAAGTCATAGGCTTATTCATTTAAACCATATGGGTGCTGGGTGTGATGAGAGGCCATTGTTTGCTCTCTGTGCCCTCTCACCATGCCACCCCCCACCTTCACTATACACGCACACATACATAAGTGTATCACACAAATTTGCTCTCAGCGGGGGTGATTGATTATTGCTGTGAGATGGGGCCTCCTGCCTCCAGTGTTGCCAAGGCAACAGTGGACGCTCCAGATGTGGATCAGAGATGAGACGTATGACTCCTCTGGTAAAAAAATTCGGGTTTGTGTTTAAAATTTGATGCTGCACCATTAGCTTTGATACTGTGAGTGCTATATGTTCCAGCATGTTCAAGCGCATTATTTATTGAGGTTCTGCGTATATGCAGCTCTGCCTCGTTCAACATCATGTCCCCTGCTTTCAATGGCACAAGTGGCTACATCCGTGGGGACGGATGCAGCCACTCGTGCTGTACTCCCTAAGAAATTGTGCTTTTTGTCACAGCAGCACCATTCATGATACAGGTCTGTGAGATAATACAAATCCAAGCATTTGTCTGACACATATATTTCTATAGATTGTGATAATGGTGCATAATTTATTTGTCTATGACAAACCCCTTAATGTGAAATCTGTGGTTCCTCCTTTACACCAGGGATGTTTTCCATAATGGGGAGAAAAAAAAAAAATTAAATCCATGTTAAATGACATCAGCTGTATACCAGCATCTTCCTCTAACCATCATTTCCATAACATGATCTCCGTAGCATTCACATCCTAATATGCTGAATGGGCTATATTAGTGTTTGCATGCATCACTGGCTGCAGAGATAACAAATAGCCTGTAAATGATGGGGAGAATAATCCCAGTTAGTAAACTGAAATGGTGCTGGGGATGGTGATTGGCAGATGGTTGTCAGGACAACAGCTGGGAGACAGACAGGGTGTAGATTGAGGTCTAAATGAATGGTCATGCATGGTGAAGTGCTAAGATAGCCTCATGCATACATTAGTGTCCAGGAAGTGAGTCTGCAGCAGATTTAGTCCAAAGTCATAGGGACAGAATGGGATGGAGAGGCAGTTCTGAATCTTTTCTGAAGTCCTTTTGTATCCAGCTTACATGTGTAAAAATCATTAACAATGCATATACTGCAGTACAGCTTGGTTTCAGGAAATACCAGAGTTTATTGATGTTTTTGTTATTTTACAGGTTTTACCAGTTCTAGGCGATATGAAGTGTAGAATTAAAATTTTGTACATGGTGGACATTTTGTAAGCTGATAGCAGTTTTTTTACACATTTATTCAATGTATTGAATCTAAAGTATGTTTAAATAATTCTACTTTAATGGCCTAAAATAAATCATTCACCCTGAGTTGTATTTCTAGTCATACGCAGGCGACTTCGAAAGAGAATGGAGATCTTTATTTTTTGGGCAGAAACTGCCAGGAAGGACAATTAAATTCCTGAATAAACAAAAGATGAAAAAAAAATCATCTTCTTTTTAGTTTCTGGTCTGTCTTATCTGATGGTAGTGGTGACAATAAGAGGAGGAGGCGGGGGGGGGAGCATTGGCTTCAGTGCAAACCCAGCAGCAGCATCCATGGTTACAAGCATCCTATAAAAGTCTGATAAAACTAAGTGCACTGGTCTGGGTTTTCCCCCCAAAGCTCCTAATATGTTTGCAGGATTCTGTGCAAAAAAAATGTTTCTTTTTTTATTTCACCAGAACGTCTCCTGAGATGCATTATCTTTTATAAGTAAGCCCCAGTCAAAATAGCAGCATTTTGTCGTATTAACATGAACATGTTATTCAAGGGCTGTAAAAAGAGGGTTAGACTATTTAAAGCTGTTACAATCATAATGTTCTGAATTTGACAAGGTTTTAAGTAAGTGTTTCCATATGCGGTTTGTCTTGTAAATTATTATAAGTCCAGGGTACAGAGTATAAATATGCAGTTTAATATTCAGAATTGACCATCTTATAACTGCTACAGATGTGAAAAAGGCTTATCCATAGGTGGACAGGAATAAATTCATCTGGTTGATTCATCAATGAGAGAGTATCGAATGTTTCTACCTGCCCTTCCAGTCCTACATTACACTGCACTGAGTGACTCTAATATTTTAATCCTGGTCCCTTTGAAAATGTAATTGAATGATAAGAATTAGGACTGCCCTTTACAGGAGGTTGTCTCGTGTGTGTAATTCGTTATTTGTTACATGTTGCAAGCAAGTTTCGATGTAAGCCCTCTGTCTGTTTGCCCCTCAGGTCAATGTGGTTACCAAAGCGGCTCTCTGGGGTAGTTGTCAGTCGTCGTGGATTCCTGAGGCTCGTCTCTATAGCAACCCATTCCTCCTGCTGAACACTGCTGCCAACTTACTCTCTGCCACGCGACGAGCCTCTCCTCATCCCCCTGCCCAATCGCCGGCCCTGGACAGCGTTGGAATGGACACCGAGTCGACCCACTCTGGCTACTCCTATCACTCCAGTCGCTCTGGGAGGTCAAACCGACATGGGTATGTTTCCTGTCTCCATCTGACAGCCTGCTCCTCCACTCAGTCTGTCTTAACTGCCCTTCCTATGACATGAAATGGTTTCTAGAAGATCGCACGCCAATTCTCACACCTCAGACCTTGTTATGGTTTTTTTCTTTTTAGTGGAATGCTGGTTGCAGCCAAATAAACAAGATGAGAGACTAAGAGGGAACTAGTGAGAGATTGAGGTGGACAGAGCTTGTGGATTAGGGTCGTCACAGCTGAGTGGCTCTAACCTATTTCAGCGATTGACTCAGTGTACTCTGCAGCAGAGAGATTCATTTGATGCCTGTCCCGTCCGTTTCTGATTGCTGTGATTGTCTGCTGGAGTATTAAGCACCTCTCTCCCCCTTCTCTATCCACCAGCTTTTCACCATGTAGGTCTGTGACTGATAGTTACTTTCATTTTTAATTAATTTTCTTATAATTTTCTCACGTTTTTGTTATTCAGTTGGCCTGTAAAATGCCAGAAATTGATTGATTTGTCCAAGAAGCAATTCAAAATGTCAAAAACATTCAGGTTATGATCACAAAGTAGCAATTTTTTACATTTTAGAGGCAGATTTGGACGGCATTTTTGCATCAAACAATTAATCAACAATAAATTAAATACCAGAATTTTTGCCTAGTTTGATTTTCTGATGATCAGTTAAATTGCTGGTGTGTATAAGTATAGACCTGAAATGGTTGGTTGATTTAGATTTTTTTTTTTTTTGGATTGAGATAAAGTATATGGAGAGATAAACCGATCAGCCACAACATTATGACCACTGACAAGAGTGAAGTAAATAACTTTGATCATATTGGTACTATGTGCTGTTCTGCTGGAAAACCTTGGACTTTGGCATCTGTGTGGATGAGACTTAGACACCCAACAAGCACACTCCCTCATGAAAATGGAAATCCCAAATGTCACTGGAGTACTGCCACAGGAAAATGCACCCCACCACATGGAAAAAACATCAAACAATCAGGAACATGTTGAGGAACATGACAATAGCCAAACATGTTGATTTGACCTCCAAACTTCCTACACCCCATTCTGATCAAGCATCAACAGGATGCAATGGAACAAGTTTGATTGACAGAGGCCCCACTGCACAAGCCAGAGTACCCAAAGGATCCAGTGCCAACGTCCTGGTTCTAGACCCCATAGGACACCCTGAGAGGTCCTCTTGTCCATGTCCAATGGTTCAGAGCATGTTTGAGCACATAAGGGGGACCAACACAATATTGGGGCAGGTGGTCATAATGTTATGCCTGATCGGTGTATGAGTCAAATAACTGTATAAACCAATTGTTTCTTCATTTGTATTTTGTTAGTTCAACAAAACTTGGACTCAAGCAAACTGTGATCCTGGCTGTGATATTTCATAGATGAAAACAATCAAGAAAATGATCTCCACATTCATCCAAGGTCAACATATTAATGTCTATGGTACAATATTCCATTCTCCAGAGATCGAAGCCGTGAGCGACACAAAGCCAGCAGCAGCAAAGACAGCAGCCGCTCTGAGAGATCCGTCGTCATCAACCCCCCTGACACGCCATCCCAGGACTCTCCTGTTCACAATGGAGAGCCACTGCCTGGAGAACCCTCACCAGCAGCAGAACACGGAGATGAAGCCCAGGTATTTGTTGCTATTGAACGTCATCAGCACATAGATTTGAGCAAAACAGAACGATAAGCTGACAAAAACAGGACACTGAGAAGGAGAGTTGGTTGTTTTTCCAGAGAAGCGTACTTTAAAACTGTCGCCACAGTAATTGCATTCCTGTCAAATAAAGCAAGACCCAGTAATCCATGTATGAACTTTCTATCGTGACCTTATAAACTCGTCCTCATACAGCTGGCTGCCTGGGACTGACACAAAATAACAATGGCGACAAGGGATCAAATAGGTCAGAGGATTAGCATCCCTCTTGTAGGGCTGGACGGATTTGTACGGACAGTGCTGTGCTGTAGTGTGTGTGTGTGTGTGTTGTGTGTGTGATACTGCGTATAACTGTCATGCCTGATGGCTTTGAAAGCAAAGCAAATTGGTAACAGTCATTCCATAAAGCTGGTTTTGCTGAGCTCTGCAAGTGAAATTGGTTTTAAGTAGACACAGATGAGCTAAATGCTGTGATAATGCAGCTGAAGGACAGAGTGGGTATTCACTAAGTCAGCGATTGAAGGATTAAAGATGCAGTCAAGTACTGTGACCATTGTTTAAAGTAATGGAATCGATATTTATACTTTTACTCCGCTGCCATATCTATCTGCATGAAGCCACAGCCAGCAGTCGGTCGGCTTACTTTAGCACAAAAACTGGAAACAGGCTCTTTTCCGGAGTGGCAACTTCCTTTAGTTTCCTCATCGCTGTGAAATGCCAGGCACAGGCCCCTCATTAAATTGCAACTTGTTGTTTTTACTTGACAGTTTATGTTGGAGTTGCTGGTTGGAAAATTATTTTTATCTTCAATAAGCTTATTTCCCTAAATGTCATAGTTTCCTTTCAGCGCAGGAATGAGGCAAACTGCAATAAAAGTTAAAGCCAGCTAAAGGAAAGAGAAAAAGAGTCAAGAAAAGAGATTTTTCTCTAAAGAGAGGATATAGATATTACTCTTTATAGAGAATTCTGCCTTGGGCTGCCTTCACAGTGTGTCTGACCTACTTGATCTATTATGAAAAGAAGAGCATTTCCTTGTTGTGTATTTGTATGTTTAAAAGGAAGCGCAGACAAGCTGTATTTTTGTCATACAAGCTGTGTTTAAACTGCACTTACCCAACTAATAACATAATTTAATGTAATTAGGTAATAAACATGTCTCTGGCCAGACTTTCTGACTTTTTCTGAGGAGTCTGACCTATTTTGCCATCTCGGCTCAGCATCCCCTTCTGGCAGGGAAGACACATTCCACACTGGCATGTGATTGTCAGCTCGTAGCTTGTGTCCATTGTCGGCGGTGTAAGGTAATCTGCCATTGTGCCGCGTTAGGCTTCCAGGCAAACAAGTCCGAATGGCGAAGCACCGCTGCCATCACCAAGATCCACTCCAGCCAGTGCTTTTCTTTTTTTTTTGGGAGCAGCTTTGTTCGATGGCAGAGCTGCTGTAACACCAGCTAGTCACCAGTGCAAAGAGGCATTCTCACAGACTGAGATTAGCCTTAGCAACCAGCCAAACGCCACTTTGAGGAAAGCTGATATGAATAATCCTCCATGTTTACACGCATGCCTATGACATAAGGATACGGTCTTGGAGTGCAGCTACAGTGTGTGTGTGTGTGTGTGTGTGTGTATGTGAGTCATAGACAGAGCGCCAAGTCTGTTACTGAGACTGTCCATGCTGGTTTGAGAGACATTGTGACTTGGTGCCAGGAGGGAGCAGCTTCAATTTCATCACAGTGTTAGCTCTAGATGCACCAAAGCATATGGTAGCCTTGTTTTTTTTAAGCATTTCACAACTTGCCTCCCTTTGCATTAGATGAACCTACTGAGCCACCACACTGACTAATTTGATGTCAAAAACAACCCCCTCAAAAAAAAGGAATGTAGTAAACCTGCCAAGCAATTTAAATGTTTTTGTCTCTGGAGTCTCGTGACTAATTTTAACACACACACCCAGTATGGCACTAATACCCTCTCCAACACAAACAAACCAGCACGTAAAATGTCATTTTAACCTCCACCCAGGCCAGTGGGGCTGAGCCATTGTGTTTTATAGTTGGCAGACTCTTTTGCTCTGCGTTGTTGTGCTCGGTGGTGGTGGAACAGGCCTCGTCATAATCCATATTCACCCGCTGCCAGATGAAAAGACTGCCAAGCAAGCAAGCAAGCAAGCAGGCTGTAGTCACGTCTAGTCTTTCTTGCTTGCTTTCCTGTAACCCCTTCTCGGTTTCGTTCTCTTTCTTTACTTTCTCCTCCTCTCATTGTATAGCGATCAGATCTGATTATTTCAGCATTAATCTTCCAGATTAATCCACCGAGAATCAAAGGCCGGTTTTCACAGTGTATTAGCTCAGCACTGTTTTCTCCCACTAAACGAGACATTAGTATGAAAGCTTGTCTGTATTAACTCCTTGGCAGTGGGATTGTTGGGGAGAATATGTTCCAGTCGTGTATCCCAAACAGAGGCTGGTGCAGACTGTGAACCGTTAATCTGCATATGCTTGATTTAACGTGAATTTTCTTTTTAAAAATCTAGGTGTTTACAATCAAGAGAGACTAGCATGTGGAAAGATCCATGCCTACCTGCAACCACATGAAAACTCCCAAACAATAGAACAATAAAATCAAGTAAATCTCTGCAAACAACAAAGCTGGTGAGCCAACATCTGGTGAGGAGGGGCACAGACAGGCAGTCTGGGTTCTCTGTTGAACCAGTGATGTGTCCCCTCCTCTTCTCTGTGATCACAAAGTGTTTTAAAGAAATAATTTGACATTTTGGGAAATATGCTCCATTGCTTCCTCGCTGAGGAGCTAGATGAAACGATTGATGCCAGTCTGGTCTGTTCTGGCTCAGTTTAGTCACAAGGAGTCAGTTCATCCAGCCAAGAAAAACGTTGTAGCCTTGCTCAAAAACAAATGGTCATTTTAAAGCTTTTTTTCCCCTTATTTATTTTATCTTTTTGTAGAAGTAAAACAAGTGACCTGAGATATGTTAAATTGGAGCGATAATCATACTGCGGCAAAAGTGGCACAAATCAGATTTATTAATTTTTTGCTCATGTGTGACTCAGATCTGTGAGCAGCACAAATTTGATCTTTTGAATTCTGATTTGCGCCACTTCCATATGTGGTTGTAAATCAGATACAGATTTATTTATTTTGCCGTGTGGCCTCAGTCTGATCAGTCATATATCTCGGTGAAAACGAACATGGAAGACGGCTGTGATGGAGGTAGTCAGTGAAGCAACAGCGAGGTGTTAGACTTCATAACTATTTCGGTGACACTTGTTATGAATTTGCTGGCTTCAAATGCACATGAACTTCTGAGTAGCGCGTTAAATGCTGACTTCAGTGGCCTACATGTTAATATCCGCATGCTGCATGTGACATATTCTTTTGCGGTCAGTTCAGGTCTGTGATGTACTGCAATGTGATAGTGGACACATTCAAAAAAGAATGTTACCAGCAAAACTGAAAAATCAGATCTGGACAACAGATTTGAATGGAGCACTGAGGCCTGCAGTGTTAGCGTAGCCTGAGAGGTCTTTTGCATCTTTTTGAGTTTCATCAGAAAGCAACACAAGCATGCAATCCAAGTGGGATCATGGCTCATAAATGCTGCTGGTTTATTAGCATAATAATAATTATGCTGCACTGAAACATCAGTCCAGTCATTAACATGTAATTGCAAAGTTATGTTAAGAAATGATCATCCAGTGTTAGTCATTTATAACTGCCTGATTTTACTGGCAAGCAGGGCCCAACTGTGTTTTAACAGGCTTCTATTATGATTTTCAAAAAGCCACATTTCATCTTATCTGTGCCAAAAAGCAAAACGGACATTTATTCAGATTTTGAATGAGAAAATCATCAGTTTAGTGTGAACCGAGAACAGAAATTGAAAGCAAAAGAAGGCTTTTTTTCAGATACTGTTGAGTGTCAGTGTTCAAGTAACAGGATGTCGTTTTCACATTCCCATTTGTTCTGAAATTGACTGTTCACAGCTCCTGTTATCAGGTTGGGACCCTGGTAAGTGGGGGTTGGCTTAAGATAGGAATGGAGAAACAGAGGAGGGACGTGAGGTGAATAAAAATGAGATCGGACTGTAAATGGAGCCGATGTTACAGTAGATAGCTGACCTCTCGTTTCACACATTTGTCTGGCAGTCACATGCCCAGGATGAAATACTTCTGCACCCCCTCACCCTTCTCTCTCTCTCTCTCTCTCTATTCATCCACTGCTGTATTACACTTTAACCAGTGCCATCCCCCTCTCTGACTTTCCTTCCATCTCCTCTTTTCATGCTCATTCATCTTCCGGCTCCTGTTGGCAACCCCTCCTCCAGCACGGTTGAGTTAATTGGCTGTGAACCATAATGGAGGGCAGGATTCATATGTCTGCTACGTTTTCCTGATTGGAAATACGTAATGTTGATTTCATTTTTCACACTCGACAAATGGCAGCAGGGGTTTGCTTAATTTGTAAAAGCTTATTTTAGCTTCTTAATGGCCTAAAGTGACCTAATTTACAGTGAAAAAAAAACACACTCTAGACAGGTGAGAAGTAATGTGACCGTCTTGCGTCTGTGTTACTCGCAGCTTGTCTGGTTTCACAGCAGCTTCGTTTTGCACATATGGCTCGAGTTCGTGGGCTTTACGTACTGTTTGATGTGCTTAGGTGTATGTGTGCACATGTGTGTGTGAAGCCACGGAGGCTTATCGGTTCAGCTTGTCATTTTTCCAGCTCTCATCCGTCTCTCTGCAGCTGCCACTCCCGTGATTGGTTGTCGTCGGTACATCGCAGTGACACTCTGGGGGACAATGAATGGCTAATTACGCGAATTAATGACAGGCACACACAAAAATAAACGCCTCTTTAGAGCAGACTTGTCACTAATTTATTCTTCCTGTGACTCTTTGTTGGAAAGATTTATACTTAAAATGACCTCGACAGTTGGGAAGAAAAAAAACACTGACTCTAATTTGCAATGATGGGCATGGAAAGCTTCTGCTTTTGTTGTTGGGACTCTGTGGTTGTGTGTGTGTGTGTGTGTGTGTGTGTGTGTGTGTGTGTGTGTGTGTGTGTGTGTGTGTGTGTGTGTGTGTGTGTGTGTGTGTGTGTGTGTGTGTGTGTGTGTGTGTGTGCATATACCTTCTTATGCTGCTGTGTGCATCTTCCTGCCAACGTGAACCTTACTGCACATCCTGTCCTGTCATCTTATATTACTTCAGCCGGACTTTAAAGGCTTGCCATAATGAGGCAAAACTCCAGGAAAATCAAACATCATAGCATCAAGGATGTGCTGTGTGCATGCAGCATAAAATCTCTGAATCCACATGTAAAGAAGGGAGAAAAATAGGACAATGGCAGGAATGTTGTCTGTCTGATTCAGGTTTATGTATATTGTTTGATTTGCCATTTTCTCGAGAATTTCGCTCTGCCATTTTATTCTAAAGAGGTCTTTGCACAGGTTTTGCTTTTGTCCAAAGCAGTAGAGTCGACCAGAATTATGTTTGAGGTGCTCACAGCATAAAAACAATACATTTACAGCCACACCAAGAAATATCTTTTTATTAGCAATGGACCAAAGGACTATGCCAAATGCATCCGTCGAAGTAGTGAAGGCACAGGAAGTTTTCTGCAGTTTTGCCGTTAGAATTTTACTGTCTTTTGGCTCCTTGTTTTGATGGTCTGAACCACAAATCCTGCTGTCAATCCCTGTTCTTTTCAACTGAAGGCAGAAAGTAGTTGTTTTCAGAAAACTAAAATATGTTCTGATAAGCCCACTATAACTACCTAGCTTCAAAAGACATACAGTCAGTTGTGTTTCATGTTATTTTGCTTCATTTTGTCTTTTAAATTTAGGTAAACTGGTCCTTTAAGTGCCAACATAGACAATTCAGAACATCCAAATAGTAAACAGTGAATGGTCTGCACTGATATTGTGCTTTTCTACCTTGGTGTCATTGAAAGCGCTTTTACAGTCTAATGACAGCCATCATTCAAAACACACCTTTCCTTCATCTTACCTTCTGTTCCGTTTCAGGATGATAACTGGGGAGAAACCACCACCGCTGTGACAGGCACCTCAGAGCTCAGTATTTCCCAGGAAGAGGTGGTCGGTCTGGGGAAAGAGATCCAGGACCGGACCCAAGGCTTCCGCCGCTATCTTCCCCTGGCTGTGGGTTCATGTGTGGGGCTGCTGGTTCTGGCAACACCTCTGGTCTTCCTGCTCCTTCCGGCGCTAATGTGGCCCGACAGACTGCAGGCTTGTGGTGCAGCCTGCGAAGGCCTCTTCCTCTCCATTTCCTTCAAGCTCCTCATTCTCCTGGTGGCTGTCTGGGCCTTGTTCCTGCGGCCGGGCCGGGCCTGCCTGCCCAGAGTGTGTGTGTATCGTGCCTTCCTCACCACACTCACGCTGCTGCTCACCATGTCTTACTGGCTCTTCTATGGGGTCCGGATCCTTGATGCACAGGTGGGTTTGAAAGTGCACTATTAGAACATTTAACCCTTTGAACCCCAGGCAGATTTTATTTACTGTGGGGTCGTTTTTCACTGCAATATAAATTCCTGCAACTCTATAGAAACAGCACAACCATGGCTAGAAGGAGAGAGAACTCCAAAATGTCTTTTGTGCAGTATGACAAAAGTATAATGCCAAAAATCATAGAAAAGAAATTAAAAAGTACAATTTCTTTGATTGTTTTTTTTTTTACAAAGATTGAAAAAGAACTACAATCAACATGTGCAGCATTTTTTTCCAAGAGCTACCTATCTACTGCCTATCTTTTTACCTTGTTTCCATACTTTGCTTAGTGTAAACACAGCCTGCAGTTCAACCCAATTCAGCCCACAAATGCCAAAATTTTTGTCACATGACTTTTTGCCTTGGAGCACTATAGTGTAAATTATTTTTGTAGAATTTATTTTTTAGTTAAGGTTTCTTGACATGTAGAACAAATTATTTTGGCTAAATTTCATGATTTTAAACTTATATTTAGTTCTGTTTTCTGATGGAACTACACATCAGAGATGGGTAGTTTAATGACCTTTGGAAAATTGGAAAATCCGAAGATGCATTTGTGTTTTTGTTGTTTTGTAGCTCTGATAAATGGCGCAATTGTGGGGACTGTTAAAACATAAAATGACCACCAGTAGCCTGTTGGGGTTCAGAAGGTTAAGTGCTTTATCTAGAACTTGTCAAAAATGTGGGGTTCAAAGGGTTAAAATATTTTATCTTGAGGCTTTCAAAATTTCAAAATATACTTTATGATACTTTTATAGAAACAAAGATAATGATCAGAGATTCTAAAACGATAACAGCGCTTCAAAAAAATTATTAGAATCAATCATTTTCTTTTTTAACGTGACGTTTAACTTGTCTGAAGGATGCATGCTTTTGTAAATTTCATCAGCAGTTTTATTCATGATTTTATAGAAGTGTTTTGCTTAATTCTGATTTTGTGACATTATTTGTGTTATTTATGGTACTCTATGTTGTCTGTCTTGCCAAGATTTTGCAGAAACTAGACATTTCTTCTCAGTGACACTTTATTGATTACGTACAGATCATTAAATAACAGCTAATGTTTCACTCAACCTGTGATGTGGTCTGAGCAGGATGAGGATTACCACGGTATCGTCCAGTTTGCTGTGTCCCTGGTCGACTCCCAGCTGTTTGTTCACTACCTGGCCGTGGTGCTGCTGGAGCTCCGCCACCTCCAGCCCTGCTACAGTGTTTGTGTTATCCGCTCCACCGATGGGGAGACACGCCACTATAACATCGGACAGCTCAGGCACGTAGCTCTAATTGTACTGTAATAACCTTGGCTATGATTCCCAATGAAACATAAGACTCATTGACACATAAAATAAGCCTTTTACAGTTTCACATGTGAACATGACCTTATTATACTGTACACACTGAGGCTGCAGTGGCCACAGTTATTACACTCTGCTTGTAGCTGCAGTATGTGTGCACTTGGAGTCTCATGTCCACAGGGAACAGTGGCACAGGCAGTAATTGAGTTACTCAGCAGTCTCCTCGACTAGTAGGCTATTCTAGGACCTGGGGGGAGGGATGAGAAAGTACCGGACACAGGCTCTGATCATCGCTGTCTTACTCTGATTCTGCTTTGGACAAGTGTATGACTATGACAGGACTTTGAGTCACAGGTATTTAGCTAATTTGTGTGTAATGAGGCTCAAAATGTAATGGGTTTATAGTTTTGTTGATGTGATTCAGAACGAAGGAACTGAAGGATGGTAAAAAAAAAAAAGAAACTAAGACCTGGACAGAAGAAAGCAGGATGGAACTGTAAAAAACCTGAATTCTAAAACTCAATGGAAGATTTAAAAGGCCTGTTGTCTTTCAGAAATCACCATAATGACTCCATTTATTGGGCCAGAAGCTGTAAAAACAGGAAATATTGTTAGATTTAGAATTTTCCAACATTCTCTAAACTGCTGATCTGTGACATGAGGTTTGGTCAGGAGGCTTAATCAAATCCAAGTTCAGAATCGGCACATTTTATTGAAATCCTTTCATTTCAAAAATAAACCATTTGCTCAAAGCAGATTCTGTGAAAAACAAAGGAATTCTGACCTCATCAGCACAACTGTTAAGCCATATTTGACTCAGCTAAACTGGGATGAACTGCAGGCAGTGTTTACACAGAGCAGACAGGAGAAAAGCATGAAATTGACTCAAGTTCAACTTTCATTTCTTTTACTTTTTTACAGATCATAGCGTTATAACTGTGCCACACTGTACTAAAGACATTTTTAAATTTTCTCCTCTTCTGGCCTTGGTTCAGCCTTTTCCATAGAGGTGCAGGACTTTATATTGCCGTGAAAAATGAGTTCTCATTGAGGAAAAATACTACAGGGGCAATAACACACCCATAAACTGCTTGGTATTCAGAGGGTTAACAGCTTCAAATAACTTACAAGGGAGCTGCATCAATTTTGCACATCAAGGTCAGCTCATTGGTCTCGGGGAGTGCATGTGTGATCAAAGTTGTATAAAGCCTTTAGTAGCTTCAGAAGAAGCTGTGCAAGAGTTCACGCTGTAAATGGCCTAAAGTCAGGTCAGTGGAGTTCAGGGGTGGTTCAAGACTGCAAATCAGAATTGGAGAATATCTGGTGGGTGACGAGATTAAATAGAAGTGAACTCGCCCGATTTTCATAGCCAGCTCTTCATGTGTGTCCGAGGTTTGCAGTTCGAGGCCGCTTTAGCCGCCGCTTGTATAACACACCCTATTCTCCGACTGAACTGTCAGTGGTGGAGGTCCATTGTGGGTGATGTAGATGCCAGGTTTTGACAAGGAAGAAAAAGGCATGGAGGAGAATAGACAGAATCAGATAATATCCCTTTCAGTCAGGCAGACTAATGAGAGAAATCACTGCAGTACTCTTTTAATTCAAGCAGCGTCGACAGAGAGATTTTAATTAGTCTTTGTCTGAAAAAAACAACAGAATCAACAGATTTATTGGTGTACTATTCAGGGAATTCAAAGGCTGGTCTATACTGTGCAAGGTTTGTATATTGTAAATCATACTGTGTTTTCTTATTTTTCTCTCACTCACAGCATTCAAAGGGCAGCTCTGTCTATTTTGGAGTATTACTACAGAGATTTTCCACTCCATAACCCAGCACTCCTCTCTGCTTCCAAGCACCGAGCTGCCAAACACCTGGCTGGGTTAAAAGTCTACAACGTGGACGGTTAGTCGCCTCATTTGTCCTGATAATTTCCTAACATTTTTGCCAATGTCCCTTTTGTTGTTACCTTTGGTTTCCCTTGTTTTACCTGTTCTAGTGCTCATTCTGCTGTCTTGTAGTGATGTTCTCTTTTCCATCCCCATCTCCTCCATGAGCAGCTTTTAAAAACAAACTGAGAACATACCTTTTGGACAGTAAGTACAGATAAAAGTCATCGCCATCACTCCACACGCCACTTTATCACAGGAAGCGGCTAATTTCATGGTTCAGCTCACTCCATCTCTCGTGCACTCTGAAGCCTCCATCTATGACATAATGTATATACGGCATTTGCGGCAAACACTCCTTGCGAGATGCACACTCAGACACACACACGCTGAGATTGTGGCGCTACAGTGCGCTTCATATGCCGCCTCCCCGCACCCACATGCATCCCGTAATGTCACGTATTCCACTCTTTCCTGCAGTTAAAAGGGTTTTCCACTCACTACCCATTAATCCCCCATCCGACGCACACCATTGTGGATTTGTGGATCTATAGCAGGGATGCAGTATGGGATATGGTGTTCACATAGCTCTTTCCATGCACCCCCACCTCCCCCTTCCCTATCAAAGTGCAACGCGAAGGCCTCTAGGGGGCCATGGAATTTCAAGCCTTAAATAATTCATCAGAGTAACGCTCATTTCTCACACGCTCCCACATCTCTCCTTCCTCCTGTCTCCAGCTCTGCTCGTTCTCTCCCTTTTTTCCCCATTCGTCAACCCCCACGCACCCTCCTATCTCTCTCATTCAGTCGTTCGCAGTCACCCTGCACATAGCATGAATATGTAGGCCAGGAGGTAAAAACAAGCCAGTGTTTACTCATATTTTCACTGGGAAATATTTACAATGCTTCTTGTGCAAATTATCTTACTGCATTCTCTCCACAGCGTGCACTTGGATGATTTTTTATTCATATTTTATCAGTGCACTCAGTGTCTCTTTCTCACCTGCACGCTCATGCTTAAACACACACATGCAGATCAGATTATTAATGATTTATATCCTAACCTAACCTGCAGCATTTACTCTCTATAACCTCCCCCAAACTTTTGCGGATCCTTATGAATATGGACCACATCGTACTCCCCCACGACGCAACCACAGCAACTCTAATATGCTCCCGTGCAAGCTCCATTAGTTTTATGGGTTTGTCTCACAAACCAGTAAATTCACAGATCAGACAAGAGCTGTGGCCTTTGATGTGTAAAATAATGAATATTTCATCCAACCCCCCCACCACAAAAGGTTTCTGCATCAGAATGTCTGTGGAGAAATGTGGAGGCTTCTAGTGGAAATTACCTCTTTTCTCAGTGCTATAATTAAAATGTTCTGTGACTGAGACTGGCATGATGCCCCAGATAAGTAACAAAGATTAACATACATTGTCCTCAAATCACTCTCAGAAAGTCATTGGAGGACAAGATGGAAATAAGTCTAAACCAGAAAGGTCGAATCACAGCTGTTTTACACCTCCTGATAAGATCTGAGATCTCCTCCAATGAGACTTTCTCTCTCCGTGATTTAGATTGAGATACAGCCCATTAATCACTAATGGGGGAGGGCTGGCAGGCTGGGGGCTGCTTCGTCCAATTCAGATTGATGTAACCAATTTACCCCTGTCCCCTTCTTCTGGTGCAGCCCCGGGGAACGCAGCGGGGGCTCAGTCCGGCAATGGAAATCAGTCACGGGCCATGGTTACAGCTGCCTCCAAACGTAAGGACAGCGCCCACAATGAGCTCTACTATGAAGAGGCCGACTACGAGAGAAGAGTCCGCAAACGTAGAGCCAGGTGAGTCATGGGAATGAAATGTCCCCACATTAAAGGCAGAGAAGACAAGAGGGATGGACTGTGAATAATAATAATAATTTATCAGAATTTATTTGGGGATTCACCAGTAAGATGTAGGGTGAGCATTCTTCAATCAGTGATCATGAATTAAGGTTTAAAATTCGTCAGTGATGCAGTAAGTGAGTGAATAGAGAGCATGTTTATTGTTCTCTCAGGGTTATGTCTTTTAAAAAAAAGCTACAATAGTTTTGAACATCTGCAGAACACGCATCAGTGTTTAAATTACAAAATGTCATTACTGTCATTACTGATTGATATGGCAGTGGTATTATGTATTCAGTGTCTGGAAAAGAAAAAAAAACTGAACTGGTACATGAGAACATTGCTTGTTGCTTACTGATGAGGAAAAGTTGTCATAGTGAGCTAACTGCTCTATGTATGTGTGTGTCAGGCTGGTAGTGGCTGTGGAGGAGGCCTTCACTCATGTCAGACGCATGAAGAAAGAAGATGAGCGTGCAACACCCTCAGACATCATGGATGTACGTGAAGCCGCTCTGGCTATATTTCCCTCTATGGCTCGTGCCCTGCAGAAGTACCTCCGGACCACCAGGAGGCAACACTGCCACAGCATGGAGAGCATCCAGAAGCACCTCGCTTTCTGCCTCGTCAATAACATGAGCCCTAAGGTCAGCTTGGCTCAGTTATCAGAAATTCTCATCAGCAATGAGTGTTTACTAAAACTTTGGTTTTATTTTGATCATTCTCGGGATCATTTTTGTCACTTGTGATAGAATCCAGGAATGCTGCTACAACTAAATACAACAGGCCAACAAAAATGAGCATTGCAGAGGTTATTTGATCTATTTGGAGATTGTTTTTCATGTCTTTATTGACAGTCGCAGTGGAGATGCAGTCAGCAAATGTGGGTAGAGAAAGGGAGGTATGACATGCAGCAAGGATCTGACCAGTTGTGTGCATTTAAACCATTAAGCCAATAAGTCCATCTGAATTACTTTTAAACTATGACTGTGCAGGATACAGGGGTTTAGCTAATGGATGAATGAATGTAGTACAATCTACTTAACTGCTTAAAGTGCTATGCTTTTGCTGTGTGCACAAGTATAGCAAGTATGGTTGGTCATAGTTAAACAAGATGTTCAGTCTATGATGGTTGTTTTTTTGGAATAATCATAATCATTCACCTTGATTTTCTGCTTTGAAATGATCTGTGGAGCCAATTTCCTGATTCTAGTTTTGCATTCTAATTTAATTCTAATTTAATTTCCATTTGCTGCATGTCCTGTCCCTGCTCTCTTTCCCAAAATATTTCTCATCTGTCTTTCAATAAAGGCACAAAAATGTCCTAAAAAACAAATATTTAAACAAAGAAAAAAGGTTTTGGCTAACGTGGGGATAAGAAGCAGAGAAGTGAGAACATTTAATATGCTGTCTTTTTTTTAGCACAGATACTCACTCAGTGGCATGAAGATCTCAACAATCAATGCTGAATAATTGTTGTTTTTGTATTAGGAAGAGTGGTTAAAAACTATGCAAATAAGACCCACTAAGGTTATAATAAAATTTAAATATTGTTATTAGGTATCTCCAGGTTTTAAATAAACTTCTCAGTATTTATTTTAAATGTTTTTCTCTGTGTCCAGGCCTTCCTTGAGGCCTATCTGGCCCCTGGTCCGACCCTGCAGTACGGCCCTGAGCGCTGGATGGCCGATCAGTGGACTTTGGTAAGCGAGGCTTCAGTCACCAGTGGCATTAAGGAGGGAACAGAATTTCTGCTGAGGTGTCTTGACTTTAGCTTAGCTGTCACCATCAAGGCCATCCCGTACATCCGTCTGACTGAAGAGTACGTCGACCCCAAGTCACACAAGTTTTTACTGCTGCTCCAATCGGAAACCTCAGTTTAACAGTGACACGGTGGACCGGCGCCGCTGCTCTGGACTTACAGAACTGTTACCGTTATCCAACTGAATTTTTCAAAACTGACTTTTTGTACTGTTTTTTGTACTTATGTTTATGTAGTTTTCTCACATAGAGTTATCCTTATGTCTTTTGTCTTTGTCCCGGGAGACGTGAAAGCAGGATATAAGACAGAAAACAAGGGGAAACACGCCTGGATTTCTCTGTCCTGACATTTGCAGAACACAGCTCAGTTACTCCTCTATGCACAACAGATGACCGTCACAAACTTTCATCTTCCTTTATTGCATGTGCCAGTGTGTGCCTGTGTAGGAGAGGTCGAGATTGTGTGACTTTAGGATGCAAAACTGTGTGTGTTTTTTTATTTGTATTGCACACTTGGGTCTGTCTTAACCTGCCTCCTCTTTCTCCTGAGTGTCACCAGGACATTTGATATAAACTGAACCCGTTTCACTAGAACTACTCTTTTTCAGTCTTCAGCAGTTATTTAAGTCGTTCTGTATCACAGATATCTGTACAGTATTTATATGTGAATATACTTTATCCCTACAAACTTTTTTATACCAAAATCGTGCATTGCTTGAATGATTTTTAAAAAAATCTTGTCTAAGTTTTTTTTTTTACCTTGTCTATCTATGCTGTATTTGTTGAGATAACTGGACTGTAAATAGCTGAAGACGTGTTTGTGAATGTCAGACGAATCACAGGAGTCTCTCGGACTGAATGCCAACCACAATACAATGGAAGACAGACGGTCTAGCCAAACGATTGTGAAGGAAAACATCTGACTGCACGTGATATTTATGTGTGCAATGTACACTAATCTTTTTCCTAGAGTCCTAATGTTCTGACAGCAATGAGGTTCCCATGGTTGACTTTTTATATCTGATGTTGGACTTTTACCCAATGCTGTTAAATTTCAGAACATTTGCCCCTGATTTCGATCAAGATGCTTTGTAAAAGTCCAGTGGGCCAAGGGTCAGACTCCGATCAGCCACTACAGTAAAACCACTTTCCTAATGTTGTACAGGTTCCTCTTATGTCACCAGAACAGCTGGGAATGGACACAGAACCTAGGTGGTGTCCTTTGCATGTTGGATCCTTTGGGTCCTGGGGGTTACAGGATGTGGCCTCTATTGATCTAGCTTGCTCTGGCACATCTTGTTGATGGGTGATCAGATTGGGATCTGGGGAGTTTGGAGGCCAGGTCAACAATCTCGGTCTCGGTTGTATTCCTCGAGCTGTTCCAGAACAGTTTTTGAAGTGTGGTAATATCCTGCCTTTAGGGAGTGCTGTTGTTGTGAGGGTGGAACAATGCTTAGGTGGATGGTACATGTCAAAAAAACATCCACAATAATGCCAAGACCCAAAGCTTCCAAGGAAAAACCCTGCATTGTAACCAGATGATCAATGTTATACACATTACCCATCAGTGGTTTTAATGTTGTGGCTCGACCATGTTTAACACAAAGCACAACCTTATATATGATTTAAAACCACATTTCAGGAGCTATTTCAAAGGACTCTGTCCAAACCTCTCTCCAATATTAATAGTCAGTTATCTCCTGCTGACACGTGCTGAAAAATGAATAATTTAGTGTAAATTAGCTCAACCCAATGTCAGTATTTCTGCAGTCAGTATTGTGTCACACTACTGCCATCTGCCTACCACTACAGGAACACTAGTATGAGCATCAATCCCACATGTATTTGATCTGTATTTTTTAAAGCTCTTTGTATTTATGAGACTTGTCGTGTCGTAAGATTCTATTTACAAGAGTGTTACTGTGCTCACGGACGGTGTAGTTTTGCTTAGGACTGTTTAGGAGTGTTGATGGTTGTAAATACCTTCTCTTCTTGACTACACATGTGCCTCAGTTATACATATTTAGGATGTGCTCGGCATACATGTGCAGTTTTCAAGTGTGTGTGTGTGTGTGCGTGTGTGTTTCTGCATATGCGTGTGAGAAAGAAAGTAAAAGAGAAAAAGAAGAAGAGAGCATAATGAAGAAAAGAGATTGCTTTTTTTAAAAATGTCCAAATGTGATGCAGCTGACAAGTCATGAGTTTGAAGTTGTCCTCGTCTTCTTTTTTATACAACTTAACGTGTAAAATCATAGCGGCGGTGTCAAAGTCACATTTGTAAAAAAAATAAACATTTGTACTGGCCTTTTCAGAGCATTTGATTATTGGTGTGTTTTCATGTGATGAGGATCGATGAGTGTCAGTTTTAGAGGACTAGTCTGGTGATTCAGTAGCATTTGGAAAGTAGATTCACTGTTAAGTGCTAGTTTCCAGTAGCTTGGTGATGACTAGCAGATCTCGGATAGGGACACGTGTCGTCTAACTACACTTAGGCCTGTAGTTATATTGATTAGATATTAAATATTGTAGTACATTTGTATTTATTTAACAGAAAATTGACTTCTCTGGGACTTTTTGTATGTTAATAGGTATGTTAAATAACTATAATGACCTTAACAGTGAAAAGAACAGTAACATTTTTAGGTTTAGTTGATCAGTGAAAATGTGTTTTTCATGATCAACAGTGTTTCTGCACTTTTGATTTTAAAACCAGCATTGGTCATCCTTGGAGCGAAAAGATCACCAACGTTTGTGCTCACTGCAAGTTTCTGCTGAGGATAATTCTGCACATTTCTATTGCTATTTCCCAATACAATCTATACAGTTGCTTGAGACACATTTTCAAAGAACCCAACGTGGTTGGTGTAAGTGCACGTCTAAGACCTACCACCCCGTTCACGGTCAAGAAATCTCTCCTGCCTCTGCATATCGTTGTGGTCAGAGAGAAGTGGGCAGGAATTAAGTCATAGAAAAGATAATATACACAGGATAAAGTAAAAGCAAAGACGAATTAGCATCCAAATGAGCTTTTTTGTCCAGTAGCATAAAGACAATATCATCCTTCTGTGCCTGCCCAACTGATTCAGGTGAGAAATAAACTCGATATAGAAAGAGGACAGTGAGAGAACAAGGAAGACATTAAAGGTTACGTTGAAAATGGAAATCCAGCATGTGGTTTAACAACTTCAAAGCTACAACCCCCGGGCAGAACATGTACCTTTTGTAGATAAACCAAAAATTACAGCTAAAGCTGTATTACCTGGAAGAAGAGGTTGGTTTCCTGATATTCAGGGCAATGAATCTTAACTCATGTAAACGAGTAGAGGGTAAGAGAAAGAAATTACATTACGAGAAGTGAGTCTCAGAGGAGCAGGAAATATTCAGAGCTTTTACTTTGGTAAAATCACAAATACATACATAATAATACATAACTGCAAGTTAAAGTCTGACATACTTCAGTATTATTATGCTGGTACTATCTACAAATTGTACTTACAGTATGTGACATAGAGGAGTTGAGAGATGAATAATAAAAAAAAGAAAAGAGAAAAAACCTGCTACACAAATGTACACTAATATTTTGGTCTTTTGTATGATCTTTGAATAAAAAGACACCTGTTTTATTTTTAAGGCATCACAAACCAATAGTTTTGAAACCACTACTTTAATTTGGAACAGCTGTGTTTTGTTGTTTTTTTTAATGTAAAATCTTAATCTGGGAAGTAAATAGTAAATAAATGTAGTGGAGTAGGGGAAAGAAATCGAAGAAGAATTGTAAAGTCTGTAAAGTCACATAAAATGGAAAGTACCTCAAAATGAAACAGTGAAAGAACAATGTTTAAATTCCCCTGGTGGGGTTGTTTCTGCTGTTAGAGTTTTGTTAGAGGGAATAAGTAGTGTGGATGAAAAGAAAAATACATATTTGATGACATTATTGTGACACTGACAGTCCTTTATTATTAACAGACATTCATATGTCATTTATATTTATTTTCATATTTTATTGCCACATGTCTGATCCACTATTTTTATTTTTTTTTAACTTAAATCCCAAAAACCATTTCATGTGTATTTACACTGTCAAAAAAATGACATTTATGGATATTAAATATTCTTGAAATTAGTAGCAGACACATATTTAGTACAAATATTGAGCTATTTCTTAGTGAACATAAATTCACATTAGACCCGGCCTGAAGAATAAAGACTGAAGAAGAGGTGATGTTTATTCTGAGACTGTGAATTACTCATCATCATCATCATCGTCATCATCATCATCATCGTCGTCATCATCATCATTGTTATCGTCGTCATCATCATCCTCTCCGTTATCTTCTTCTTCATCATCGTCATCATCGTCGTCATCATCATCATCATCGTCATCATCATCATCGTCGTCATCCTCATCGTCATCATCATCATCATCATCTTCAGTGTTGACTTTGCCAGAGAGCACATCTTCAATCCAGTCCTCCAGCTCCTGAGCCGTGGGCAGGTCCTCCTCATCCTCCATTTCCATCCACACACTGTCCGCCTGCACACACACACACACACACACACACACACACACACACACACACACACATACACACACACACAAATATATACACACACAGAGGTTCAAACAGAGTCAAGAAAAACTAAGAACAGCATTCACGTCACATCAAGTGCGACAGGTTCTCAGAGACTCACGTCTGTAACATTGACGACGCCGATCTGTGGTCTGAACAGGTCCACCTTGAAGGTCTTCTCCCAGTAGGGAATCAGCTAAAAAGGGTCAGAAAAAAAGCATCATTAGACCTTCAAAATGTGATCCAAATACATTATGTCTACATCTTTTCTTCTTTTCAGGTTTCTCTACTTGATTTCCTGTCTGTCTGAGCCTAGAGGCATTTGCTCACCAAGGGAAAGTCATCAGGATCGATCCAGACGATGCTGAGTTCAGGTAGGTGAGTGTTGTCTCTGGCCACCTCCTTCAGGAGCTCCAAGAATTCGAAACCATCTGCAATAAATCGTAACATTTTCTTACATTTGTCAAAAAACAAGTTGTGTTGTTTTAAGGCACTTATTTGACTGGCTGCAGTGACTTTCTCTAGTCTGTGTTTCCAGTCTTTCAAGAGCAGTACTGATATTTGCATCAAAGTGCAGAGGGCCATGTCACAAAAAAATTCATTTTCTCATCTTCTTTTTAAAACATAAGTACATTTCTCCAGTGTGGCCCACAAAATAGAGAAACATTCATCCTTTTGTTTTGTTCCCATCTCTATGAATCAGAAAGTGTGCCTCCGAACAAGCTGTTGCAGCCTCTTATCATTTGCTTGCATTATGCAGTACTGTATGGTCTTACTGCAGCCTATCTGTGGGACATGCTCTTGTGAATAAACAGGAAGGCAATACTGTTGGGTCCTTAAGCAAAAACATTTGGTGAAGCAGCTTTTAGCTTTTGGAACAGGCTGCCTGAGAATCCAAGAGCAGATGTAAGTAAGGATCTCCAACTGTTAAGTTAAAGCCTATCTCTTTAGTCAGTCTTGTAATCAGGCTGCTCATTCTGTGGGTTTTAATCACATTCTAGTCTCTTATCCATTTCTTAGTCCACTTCCATTTCTATCCATCATTTTTTGTGTTTTAACTGCTTGATTTGTTTTATATTTCACTTTTTCATTTTTGTTTCATGTGTAAATAACCTAATTAATTATTTGTTCTGTCCTATTATCACTGTGTCACTCATGTGGTTGATTAAACATCAGAACAAAGAGGCTGCTGCACAACTTGCTGCAAAACTCTCATGTCTACAGCAAATATGATCCACAGTGGCATGTGTATCCCCTTCAATTACAAACGCTGGTATACCATCATGAAATATGCTCTTACCGGGATCCTCTTCCTCAGCAAAGGCCACAATGTGAATGCCCTCGATATCATCCTCCTGAGAGATGTGAGATTACTGTAAATCTTAGCGAAAACTACAAATAAATGTATGAATGTTTCCTCTGCACATGGGTGACTATCACTCACCCAGGTCTCAAACATGTCTTCTGCACGTAGCTTTCGCAGGGTTGGTCTGACAGCAGAGGAAATACATTTAGCGTTACTGTATATGTTTATCCAGTGGACCAAGAACCAATTGGGTAAACACGTTTATATTGCAACATTGCTCCTTGTTTACCGTCTGTGTTCGGTTATGAACTCCACCAGCTCCTCCTCTGAGTGAGGTTTGCCTGGGATAGTCACTGGCTCCTCCATGAAGGGCTCATAGAAATCAACCTCATTCATTTTCAGAGTCAGCTCCTTGGCCACCTGAAGCAGCAAAAAACAGAAAACTCAAGAATAATCACTGGTTTGTTTAGCATTTTGTGTGCTTGCCTGTTACTCACAGATTTCTCAAATGTGGCAAAGAACTTAATGTAGGGCTGGAACTGCTCTGCAGCTTCTTTAAAAGCTTCATAATCTGGGGATAAAAAAAAACAAAAGGAGAAAGAAGGAGCTAAGAACAATATGGTGGTGCTGCAGTGTTCAAAGAAAGATATCTCTAGCGCTCTTCCTTTAAGGCTCACACATCTGTTCATCCTTTCTTTGGCTGTTGTGTACGTGACATTTGCACATCAGGGAGCGGAAATAGCTAAACTTTGACCTCTGCTTAATGCTCCCACAGTTGCTCAGATGGGATGTAGCGGCAGCAAGTAAGCTACACTATGCAGCATGTGAGAGGAGAGCAGGCAGTGGCAGCTGTGTGTGCAGCAGCGATAAAAATGGATCTGTAAATCCATGGAGATGAGGGGGTTAAAATGCACTCATGGTATAATGAAGGACATGAGCCATAGAGCGCCCATCACAGACACAACTAACAAGGCAGTGAGCTGTGTTTAAAACACACAAATACATTTTACAACATACACACTCACGCTCAGAGTCTTCACTCTTGAAGTAGCCAATGAGACGGATGTCTTCCTCCATCCTATCAAAGGCTCTAAGCTCTGCAGCATTTCCTATCACCTCCACTGGCTCCTCCAGCAGCTACAGAAGGACAGAAAGCACAGTGGACTTGTAAGTTTGGCAAAACTGGTGGTTTAGTGCTAGCAGCTGGGAATCTGCCCTCAGAGTCTACTCACATCCAGCAGGAATTCCACCAGAGTGTTAGCAGAGAGCAAACCATCAAACTCAATCACCCTGTCGGCCTTAAAAACATACACGCTCCCCTCCTCCTCCAAGCCTGTGATCAAGGGAAATGACAGGTCATTATATACATTAAAAGAAAGTTGTCTGACTCTGAATGATTGTGATCAAAAGCAATGCTCCTTCAAGATATGTCTGCAGCAATCAGATCAGGCATAGATTAACAAGTAGGTGTGCTCATATATACTAACCAAGTTTCTTTGCCACTTTTGCATCTTTGTGGGAGTCAACCATTCCAAATCCAATGTCTTTCTCCTCCATGACCTGAGCTGCAAGCTGCAGCCAAGAAAAAATATAACGAAGGACAAAAGTAAGAACAGGACTGAACACATAACATGTACGTAAAGAAACAAGACAAAAAGAAACTTGTGGGTCCTTAGTTCTGGAAACAGAAAGTCCACTTCAGCTTAAATATTAAATGAGACTTCATTAGAAAGGCGAGCCTGACAGCAGTACCAAAGTTGGCAATAAACCAGAGGTGCTCACGCTGCCAACAGGCCAAAGAGATACACTTACATAATCAACTGGACTGCCTTGTTCTAAATATAACCAGAGTAAGTGTATATGTATAATTAGTCTGGCAATTGTTCTGTGAAGTACAGTAGATGAGCTCAGGATACAAGAGATGAAGCATGCTAATAAAAGTAAAGCTATCCTGTAGAGTTTTGGACCACTAGTGGTGTTATTTTGCAAAGAATTTACAAGGTGATCCTTATTTTATTTAATGCACAAGGTTGCTCATGCACACGTGTGAATGCAAGTGGTTTCACACTATTTACTGACTGCTGGTGGTGGAAAAGCACCAACACTGGCAACAAACTAAACTACCAGCAACCCAATGTGTGTATAAATAATGCACAATTTAAATCATGTCTTTTCTTTGATAGCAAGAAAATTGGTGGAAGAACAATTCTGATAAAGTAAAAGTACAAAAAACACAATAAATGTATGCTCCCTAATGAAAGCATATATAAGCAGCAAAGTGCACCTAGAATATAAAAGTTAAGAGCATGCATTGCACAATATGGTCCAATTTCAAATATATTATTTCACTTTTTTATTATTTCAATATTATTTTTGTATCATTACCTTGATGCATAGAATTCACTTTAACAACTTTATGTACTGATGAGTCATTTTTTCATTCTTGTCTCTAGAAACTGCAGTTACAGCATAAAGTATCATAAAATGAAAATATTTTTAAAAGCAATATTGAATTCTACTTAAGTACAATACCTGAATGATTTTAAATAATTACATCCCACCACCCACACCAAGTGTTTTTTCTACCAGTTAACAAAAAGGATGTGACCAGACCTCAAGCATGTTGAAAAACTGCAAAAACACCGGCAAATTGTAGATAACTTAATCTGTCACTCATGACCAGTAGACTGTGATTTACAAAATTATTGTACGTGGTTTCATGGCTTCCAGACTATAGCAGCATGGCCCACCTGTGTTGTGTAAAATAAGTGAAGCTAATATCAGGACCGCACATCAGGGATCCGATTACCTTTAACAGTTCAAAGAGCAACGTGCCCTCAGCCATGTGTAATATGAGACAGGACACTGTGCACAGCGTTTCCTATTATATGGGATTTAAAGAGATTCATTTAATGCATCAATTCGACCTGCTTCCAGCTGCTTAGCTGAGCCTGAATACAAAAATACCTTCAAATCTGTGTTTGCTTTGACAAATGCACCAAAGAGGAGAAGGTAGTTGTGCCCTTCAGGCTTGTAGCTCCAAAAAAAAACATAATACACATGAGCTCTTGGCCTATTTCTGCCAGCAGAGGAGAGCCGAGGGGAGAATTGGCCTCATGCATTTCTATGGGATGAAAATGCATGTTGAATTAGGCTGAAATAACCTTAAGTGACAGCACTGTATCTCACTGGACTGCTGTGCACTCATAAACACACTGACCTTGAGGAAACGCATATATAGTAATAGTTTTATGTGTCACCAGTTTGCTCTGCTTATTGGAGCACTAAGATGGAGTCTTTTATATGAATGACAGGAGTGTCCTTTCTCTCACTGCCAGCAAACCATGTGATTTTATACTTTTCCTGATCATTTTCCCTTTTCACTCTCTCTCATGTTGTTTATATCTGGCCCTGCACCTCTTCTCTGCTTCCCTCATTCGTCCTCATACTTTACCTCCAGCACCAGCTCAGTCATCTGGTATTGTTTTTGCAGTTCCTTGCTGTCTGGTATGGGCTCGTGGTAGAACAGGCAAAGCATGCTGTGCTTCTTCAAGGCTTTCTTGCAGTTCTTGTCATTGATATCAAGAACGCGGTCTTTCCCGTCGTAGTGTGGGAACTCCAGGCCCTTCTCGGCCGGGACCAGAGGCACCAGGCTCAGGCAAGGGAGCAGGAACAGCCAGAGGGAGAGCATGGTCCAGAGCCACCACACACCCCCACAATATGATTTGGTTTCACAGTATGAAGCAGCTCAAGGAGAAAGGTCACTGAAGGATGGGGAAATGTAAGAAATGCTGCAGCAGGATTTAGAAGTTTAAAAAAATGATCCGTCTGTGGCAGTTCTCGGGTATTCCCAGTTGTACAAGGAAATCCAAAGTATCCCCAGGACCAAGAGACTCTTTCTCCCACTGTGGTTCCTCCTTCACGGCTTCCCTCTGCAGACACAAAGGCGAAAGAGAAGCACTGTCAGGCCTGTGAGGTACTCAAGGGGGGTGGATACCAAACATAGCAGCCCTTCTCCTTTCCTACACATGCAGGATAGGCCCATTTTTAGGAGACCAGTTGTTTGAATGCTAAAAATAAAACAGCAAGTGAGAACGGGAGATGGCAAAGGATGACAGTGGGGGCTTTAATAATGAGTTACAGTACTCGCTCTCGCCGTCATGTCTCTTTGAGGGACTCGGTGATGTGGGAGGAGGGAGCTGAGCCGTGGAGATTTGGGGGTTCAGTTATTTTGAGGTGTTTAAATCTGAGGGGAACCAAAAGCAGCAGACATGATGTTTGGAGGATAGAGAAGAAAATGTATTTTAAGTGACAGCTCATGGGACAATCTGCCAACAGGTGTGTAAAGGGCAATTCAAACGATCTGCGTGTAGCGTTGGGCCTCCCATTGTGTTTGTGTCATGACCTATCTCACCATGGTTTGAATATCTATATAAAACAACCTATGTTTTGACTGGAGTACAGGTTGCATTGTCTTGTTGATTTCTTATAACTGAATGTGTGCTATTTTTTCTCCCATTTTCCAGTTTTGAAACCTACACAGTCACTTACTCAAAGATTTTCCACTTAAACTTCATACTAATTACCACCATGAACTCTCTCTACACCACTGACAAAAGAGCAGCAGCTGCACCTCTATTTTCGCCCCTTCCTCTTTAGTCTTTTTTCATCTCTGCTCTTGTCTGAAGTATAGCAGTTGTCTAGGAACTTGGGATAAGGCTTCTGCTGCCCTCTTCAGGTAGAAATATATACACCGATCAGCCATAACATTCTGACCACTGACAGGTGAAGTGAGTAGCATTGACCATATTGGTACTATGTGCTGTTCTGCTGGAAAACTTTGGATTTTAACATCCGTGTTGATGAGGCTTAGACACCCAAATGAACATTGTCCCACAACAAGCACACTCCCTCATGCAAATGGAAATCACAAATGTCACTGGCCGACCACCGCAGGAAAATGCAGTGGAACAAGTTTAATTGACAGAGGCCCCACTGCACAAGCCAGAGTACCCAAAGGATCCACTGCCAATGTCCTGGTTCCAGACCTCATAGGACACCCTGAGAGGTCCTCTTGTCCATGTCCAAAGGTTCAGAGCATTTTTGAGCACATAAAGGGGACCAACACAATATTAGGCAGGTGGTCATAATGTTATGCCTGATCGGTGTATATGAGCTGCTTAACCATGAGAATCACAGTGCCACAAAACCTAAATGTTTGAGATACTTAAGCAGTGACAAGCCTTTTGATACATCATAGGAGGAAATATTAATGTGTAAGTTGACACATTTGCAGCTTAAGTGACTTAATGAAACTACGAAAGATGCCATCTTTAGCATCTTTCGTATCAAGTTACATGACTTCATTCATCTTTACAGATGTTTGACAGTGATAAAATAAAGGAATCCAACATAAAGTGTTCAGTACACCTCTGAACCTCTAAAGTCTCTCGAACTCTCCTGGAGGAATAAACGCCATCCATCTAAAAGGTATTCCCTCATTTTCTGTTTTGATGACAGTAGTAGAGAGTGGTGTTCGACACATCATCATCCAAAATATCCTAAATGTTCAACTGAGTTACACTGCAAAAAAGAGTAGCCTAAATATAAGATAAAAACACTGAATTTGAGAAGAAATTACTTAAAAGCAGTAAAATTATCTGTCCATGCAGCAAGTAAATTTTACTTGGTAAGAAATCTTGAAATAAGTTTTTTTTTCTCAAATCTAAGACTGTACTGTAAAATCAAGGGCTATAAATGAGTAATTAACTTTTAAAACGAGCCAAATTATTTATCGTGTCTGAAAATAAGATTTTAAATCTTTTTTTTCTTTCTAATTTCCAGTGTAAGATTTAGTGAAGGCAAAACTGATAGCATATGATTCACATCATTGTATCAAATCATTCAGTGACTTCTCCTGCCCTATGAGGTCAAGGTTTTTCCTTTAGTTTGTCACCCATTTATGTATAATCAATATGTGTATGCCTGTGTGTGTGTGTGTGTGTGTGTGTGTGTGTGTGTGTGTGTGTGTGTGTGTGTGTGTGTAATGAGTGGATGGAGTGTTGATTTGTGGTGGAAGCAGTAAAACTGTTCTATAGTAAGAAACCTGTAAGTCCGTGACATTCTGACAGCGATAACAACTCCCAGCTGATCATTTTACTGAGTGACTCTCTGTTGTTTTGTTTGTAATTCTGTGCACTTTTGCCGATTATTTCTTTCTCATTTAAATCTTTCCATTAATATGAGGCAGATTCACAACATGAACTAAAAACAGCAAGAAGATCAAGTGTCACAGTTGATTCATGCTGCTTTATCTACTCGTTGTGCAGGAGCTTGCACTACAACTGCAATTGGAATAAGCTTTCTTATGAAGCTGCTTCTTAAATCGATAAGTAAACCAGGGCTTCTAAACCTGGGTCTGAGGATGTTCACAAGAAAGAAGTGGAGATGGGACCAGATGACCAGTCACAAAGATCATTTGACTGTTGAACAGGAGACAAACACGCAGATAAACAGTGTTACTCGAGGCCTTACGGGCTACATCACCATGGTAACTGATGCTGAACTCCTCATGTGCTCCAGAGAAGGCTTTGTTCGAAATAACAGATCAACTCATATATAAACATCACCAACTGAGCAATCGGTTCTCTTGGAAAATAGCCAGATAGTGAAGCTAGATAATGACAACATATCCTGGGTTTGTTAAACTCTCTTCATAGTTCCCCACGTGGTTGTCTACATCACAAACTACACACTTTTTTACTTCAGCTGTTCTTGTATGTCAGTGACACAGACTAGAGCGTATCAGGCAAATTTCATGGATACCATTAACACACCTTGAACTAAAAATTATTATTTTTTAATTTAAAAATATAACAACAGATCAGTAGATGATGACGATGCTGAATAAGCAGATGATGTTGCAGCTTCCTCCAGGTCTGTCCTCCAGGTCTGTCCTCCAGGTCTGTCCTCCAGGCTTGTCCTCCAGGTCTGTCCTCCAGGTCTGTCCTCCAGATTTGTGCTCAGGTCTGTCCTCCAGGTCTGTCCTCCAGGTCTGTGCTCCAGGTCTGTGCTCCAGCGGTTGGACTCCACAAAAACGAAAACACAAACAGAGTCAGTGTTTTCAAATTATGTTAATGTGACAACAGATACATTTTCAAACCTCTCTGACATTTTCATTTGATTTTACTGTGACCGCTGCTGTCACAACACCCACATCGCTTTCTATGTTCCTCCTGCAACTACAACACAAGACTAAATTATCAATATCTCAGAGTCCTGTAACTACAACAAAAAACAATACAAAATTATCAGCACCTCTGAGGAAATAAGAGCGAAGAAAGAAACTGTTAGTAATGGTCAACATTTGAAGTTGCCAACATTGTTTTCATTAGTTATGCTGACATAAAAACGTTAATTACATTATTGTATTATATTATTTCATATTAGATTGGATTAGATTAGGTAATATATTATATTAAGATGACTTTAATTTACAAATTTACTGTATATTGTTATTGTTAGAATTTGACACTTTAGGGTGCATTTTTCAATTTAGTAGATTTTTGATTGTAGTATATTAGATTATATATGTTATATGCAATATATTAGATTAATAATTCTGTTATTTCCCTGTTTCCCAATATGTTTTGTTGGTTTAACATAATAGAATTCTGATAAATTTGTTGCTGAGCCTAAACATTTGAGGTAGAAAGTAGGCAGGCTCAATCCAATTCAATTTAATTATATTATATTTATGTAGCGCATATTAACAACATGGCTGTGTCCCAATTCAGGGACTTCTATGCTTCAAAGCATGAAGCCTTCACATCCGTCAAAGGATGGTTCCTTTCAAAGATGCAAACTCTGCATCTGAGTGTTTGTTAAAGACGGTCTAGTCTATGGTGGACTTCTTGCTTGCGTCATCACGTCCCGTAGCGCTGCTGCTGTCGTCTACCAACTGCCAAATTTATATCCCGAGGATCAGGATAAGACAGCATCGTAATTTTACATATTTTTTGACTGAAATTGATCCGGAAATTGTGATTTTTGTTTTTCAATTTTTTCATATACTTGAAGACTTGAGGGGCTTGTACTAACTGCTTGTACTGGACTAAACTGTCTGAAAAACAAACTGGGTTCACAGCTTGTTTAAATCTGTTCATATCATATGAATATATGAACTTCAAATGTTATAAATTGGCACAATCTCTGGGCTATATTACAGTATTTCCAGTGAGAAAAAATGTTTTTTGAAGATCATAAAATACAAGCTGTCTGAACAGAAATCCAATATAATAAATATCTGTTTCTGTGGCCGTGGTCAGAAAACAATCGCTACAATCTCGGTAAAATATTACTTTAACACTGAAGCTGTACAACTGGTGTCACGATTCCGGTTTCAGCCACTGCCTGTTTTCCCTGTTTTCCTTCCTTTCTTTCTCCTTGTCCTCACTCTCTCTCTCCCTCACAATCAGCCCAGCTCTGCCTGTAGACTCCCTGATTGCTGCTATTGTAGGCAGCTGTGAGAATCGGCTCACCTGTGTTCAATCATTCGCCCTCTATAAAAGCTCCAGTTCATTCAGCCGACTTCTGCCAGACCATAGACATTCCAACTCAGTTTCTCTTCCGGTCCCGTTCTGCCTTCAGCCTGCCAGCTTTCCCATGATCTCCTGCCTCCTTAAACCCCCCTGTATTAGTGACTTCTCCACTACCTGGATCCTGCCCCTCCAGCCAGCCTCCATTCAGCCTGTGTTTCTACCTGTCTCCTGTTTGCTTCCCCTCAGTCCGCCAGTCCCTCTAGTTTAGTTTCTATTATGCGAGTATCCTGTTTGGTTTGTCTTGCTTTAGTTAATTTGTATCCGTTTATCCTGTTTTGTTTGTTGGATTAGGTCTTTTGGTTTATAGTGTAGCTCATTTCTTGTATTCAGTCAGGTTGCTCCATTCTGTTTTCCCCCTCAGCTTAGTTTCCACTTTCTGTTCTTCTGAGTCCTCTGTTCCAACTTTCTGTTTCTCTGAATTAGGTTTAGTGCTCACATTGTTTCTTCATCAGTTAGTTTTCTCTGCTCTTGGTTGGTTTTAGTTTGTCCCAGTTTAAATAAATCATTTTGAAAATCCCGCTTGTCTTGAACCTGCTCCTGTGTCTGCACCTGAGTTCTCAGCCACCCCCCGTAACAACTGGAAAGGAAACGTTTTAAACTGCAGCGTCTCACACCAATAATGTTGCGTTACTTAATCGTTTTTTGTTTTTTTTTTAAACAAATACTAAGGTTTTGAATGTTTGTATCATTGGCTATTGGAGCTGTAACACATTACTTAAATTTAAAACTATAATTCGCCGCCACTGATAAATCCATCTTTTCTCGGGATACATTGGCTGCGAAGGATCCACCTGATGCATCCTTGGCAGCGAGGAAAAGGACGTATTCGTCCGCCGCATTTGACGGCGTGTTCGAGTCTTGATGAAATGGGACAGCCTTTGTCATGCAGCTGTGACGCATTTGGCCTTCAAATGCTGCCTTTGAATGATGCAACCCCTGAATTGGAACACAGCCCATATGTCATATCATAGCGCTTAAATAGTAAGGTACGAATTAACAATTAACATAGAAGAGCATCAAACAGAAAACCCAACAATCCAAAGTTGCCAGCAGCTGCAGATCAGGGTCGTGTAGATCTAGATACAGAGACATCCGTGGAGAGGTTGTGTTCCTTATCAATATTGCCTACTGTAAGTTTGTGTTCCCTGACACTACCGTTACCCCCTACTGTGCCTCCTCCGATGACGGGCCTCCCTTTCTTCTGTGGGTTTAATATTTGATATCTGAGCCTTCTATTTTGTCCCAGATCTTCTTACTGGTGGTGAACAGAGTTACATAGTTAAAATGAGGTCACCAATTTAACATCACAGCTTTAAATTGCTTATTTGCACAATAACATGAGTGTTTGATGTGTAGCAGCACTTTCTGAGCTGTGTATAGAGCTTCTCTCTTACCTGTTTCTCATAAAACAGTAGGTATGCTGCTTTCTGCCGCAGGTGACACACCGACTCACCCGTTGTCTCGGTGACATACTCGTCGTTGTAGGTGAGCCAACGGTCTGATGTGTCACCTGCTTCCTGGGCTCGGTGAGCACCGTCGCAGATGTAGTGTCCTGAGAGGAGAGGAGACACTTAAGTTAATGGGATGTCTGAAAACATGCTGGATTCCTAAACAATAAAAAGTCTGACTTCAACAAATGCAAAACACAACCAAACACTTACCGCTGTGAGCTGTGGAGCCCAAATGGCTGACAATGCTCACCAGAGCATAGCGAGTCCCTGTCTAGAAAAGAGCACAGACACCAACAATTAGCTTCACATGCAGAAATATTTCATCAAAATGCAGATAGATCTGAAGAGGTTTCCTCATATTCAGAAAACTACACTAGTCATAGTAATGGGGTAACTGTATTTAATGAAGTGTGATTCTAAGCATCAGTCTTACCTGTTCGGTGATGGTGTTTTCAGGATTCACCACAAGCTCTCTTGTCAGTTCAATAGGAGTGCTGACCTTCTCCAGGCTGAAGGTCTTGGTGAACCTGAATCGTTTTAACTGGAGGATCAGAACACTGTTGACACAAGAGACAGAAAAAGGAGACAGAGAGGAGAGGGTCACATATCACAATGACAGAGGAAACTAGATGAAAGAAACTGCTGGTGGATTTAGTCTGTAATGATATGATGTTACTCACTTTGGCAGAGTCAAAAACGAAAGCTGCTCTGTTGATTCTGAAGCTCCACATTGACACCGAAAGTCCAGCTGGCCCTCCTGCAAAAGGGAACAGCATGAAGAAATATGTTTTAGTTGTAGTTATTCATTGTATCAGATTCATGTTGACATACATTTTCATGCACACACTTTGTTGGAGTGTGAGAATAAAGTATAAAGCTGCACTTACTTTCAGGTACTCCTGCAGGCACTGGCTCACTGAGCCTGCAGGTACCAGGTCCAGAGAGAGGTTCAGGAACTCCTCCTCTCTCATGGACTGACAACCACATCTGCAGAAGAAAGAAAAACTTCAGATGAACACAAAATCACACATTTCCTGACAGAAATTCTGACTATGAAATGTTTACGATATCAGAAAACATTTAGCTTGGCATGGCCGCCTTTGAAATGATGTCATGTACATAGTCAACAATGTCAAAACACTCTGATCTCCAACTTCAGTCACAGAGAAGAAAACTAAATGTGTGCAACAGTGTATGCGTACCCCTGGCAGGTCCTGGTGCTGAACATTTCAAACGAAATATGTGCACCAACAGGGCAGGTGTATGTGATGCCCATGACAGCTGCCTTTGCCTGCAGGTCGAAGGATAGAGACTTCACCATGTTCAGCAGACAGCTGAGGAACTCATGGGCATCCTGCACAGAAACATACAGGAAAAAAAACAGGTTCAGAAAGTGAACATTTGACAAAAACTGTAAAACTAGTTCAGCTAAGAGAAGTGTGGTACTATGCTGTGTCCTGTATGTAAAGAGTGCACTAACCTTTTGACTGTTGTCCTTGAACTCTGAGTTAGACTCAGCAACAGTCTTTTTAAGGGCAGTCAATACGTGTCTCTTCTCCACCTTGTTGTTGGAGAATCGACTGACTCCAGCGTCACCAAACCCTCTGGAAAGAACAAAAGTAAAGAGGAGAGAATGCTGTTTAGCTGTTGTCACTTCAGCTTGAGCTGCAAATTAATGAAGAAACCAAAGAGTGACAGTGTCTGTGTTAATGTGTGCAATGCTGTACCTGATAATCTGGGATCCCAAGTGAGAAGACCACACCTGCTCCTGGATGTAGACCTCCTGCACGAAACCAGTCAGTGTCAGGAGGCCTTGCAGGGTGGAATTCATGTAGCATGTCTGCGCCAGGTTGGGTAACCTTGAATCAAACCACAAAGGGGACACAAGTCAGTATAAGGCTAATTTTCTTTCCTTTAAACATGTTTTAACTGTACTTCAAAAATGAAGATTCGTGGACTTCATGTGGCATATAAATGTATACAGTTTTCAAATACTCAGATGTATACGAGTATTGAATGTGTCTATTGCTGTCTTTGCTTACCCAAGGCAGATCAGCTCCTCACTGCAGAGAATTGGTGATTGGACGCTGGTGGGATTTAGCTCTTCAATGATGTCGGCTTCGACCTGCAGGCTCCCACCATGTCCTGCTGGAGTTGACCGCCCTGAAATCGGCACACGGGTTTCTGCACTAACGTCAGCGTTGGACTCCGCTTCACTGCCGTTGTCCCAGTTGCAGAAAAGGCTGCCGATGTCAAACACATCTGAGTCACCATCAGTCAACTCGTCCACCAAGTCGACTGTGGCAACCTCAGATTGAGGGCTGTTGTTGGCTCCATCTGTATCAGCAGGAGACTCCACCTTTTTCTTCTATGAACACATAGAATAACACAGTTAAGTACAGCAAAAATCAAACACATACTGGTCGTTTCTGCATGATGCATAACATTCAGACTCCATATTTTACTTCAACAGCTCATCAGTGATAATAGCAACATTTAGCTCTGTGGGACATACTTTACGGAAACACGACAACCACCGACGCCACCATGGTGCCTTCTTCTTCTTCTCCTTTGTCTCCTTTGTCTCCCTCTTCTCCGTCTCTGGAACATTGGTGGCGGGTGAAGCCTCCTGGTCATCATTGGTGTTGACACTGGTGATAAAGGGAAACACAGATTTTAGTTGACTTCATGATCCTGTTACAATGACTGGACCATTACTACCGTGATGAAGTAAAAGTAAATGTTTGATATGTTCCCAGTCAGTCTGTGTCAGATCAGTCAGTATTCAGGAAATATTTTGTTCAGAATTTACTTATCTGTTATTTGGGACCCAAAACTAACTCTGTGAAATATTCTGGAGATAATAAACTCTACAAATGGCTTTACAGCCCAGCACACTAACAGAGAATTCAAGCTAACAAGCTAGCACGACAACAAGCTAATATAGTATAACGTCACTAGCTTAACCTAAAGTCAGCTAGTTGGCCTTTTAGACAGATAATAATACATTTTATAGTGCTGTTAGCTGTTATGTAACTGTATGAGATTATGGTGGGCATAATTTCAGAGATGTAACATTAGCAAAGCTACAGTTAGAAAATCATTGATGTCCAAGTCTTCCCTCTAACATCCCAGTCTTACATTTTCACATATTATTGAATAAGTTTCTGTTATTTTTTTTGCTCAATCTAATGGAGAATCATCCACAGGACTCTCTTTTGTGTGTTTTTTCACTAAATTTCATGTCTCTGTGAGATATTTTTCTGGAGATATTGAACTCTTAAAATGGCTTCACAGCCCAGAACATTAGCAAAGAACTCAAGCTAGCAAGCTAGCACGACAACAAGCTAATATAGCATAGCATCACTAGCTTAACCTAAAGTCAGCTAGTTAGCCTTTCAACAGATAATAATACATTTTCTAGTGATGGCTAGCTGCTATGTTAGTCAAAATATTTTACAGTACTTAGTTTTCAATGACAAATAAGTGAACTCTGAGCAAAATTTGAGATGGTGGAAAAACACAGCCATCTGAAATGACGCCTGTTGACCCTTGAATCAGTTTCATAGGAACAGACAGTAAAATAATTTCACACCCTTCTTCTGTTGCTTTCTCAAAAACTCGGATTTTGAGAGGAGATGAAGTCTGGACCTCCAGAAGAGCATCACCACCCTCACAGTTGGTGTCAACACTGCTAATGAAAAGGAAACACAGCTGTAATTCTACTGCATGGAGTGAACAACATGAAAATAACACCAATATAATGTGTTCAATCAATTTCAAAAGGAACAGAAAGTAAAAGAGTTTCATACGTCTGGTCTGTATCTTCTTCTGCTGCAGTCACTTGATTGCTGGTTTTCTTCTGGAAACAAATAATTTTAAAAAAACAACTATTGAACTGAGCTGAGAAAGATGACATACTGCATTGTCCGTTCACTGGTCATTATTTCATAAGTTTAGCTTTGTTAAACTATATTTTAAAAAATGCAAATGTCAAAAATCTGCCAACAGAAATGCCAGATTTCACAAACATGTTTAAAAAATGATAGAATACTGTGACATTCAAAAACTAACATGCAAATATTAGGTTTTTCCTATGATTTTACCAGTTATCTGCACGTTAACAAAACAGGGAACATCTGGAAAATAACAGTAAACTGTTGAAAAAAGTAAAAAATGACAGATTTAAAAATGATAAGTGTACCTTGATACGACGGAGCCATCTGCACCACCATGAATGCTTTTTGGCCTTTTTCTCAGATGTGCCTGAGACTGTGGTGGCTGGACTGTAAGGGACATCCTCCTGACAACTGTCTTTTTCCTGTTTGACAGATATAAAATCACATGTGAGGAAAAGTGACAGTCACATAACCGACTGATTTACAGAAAAATAGCAACAAAATACATGAAGACTGTCAAAATTCAGCACAAATCCTCTCAACACATGAAATCAAATGAACGATTTCGACAACAGAGAATCAGATATTGACCTTTTGGCGTTTTCCAAAACAGCTGAACATCTTGTTGGTTGTTGTTGGCTTTTCTTCACTAAATAACACACTGCGATATTCGTAGTAAGAACTCCTCTCCGAACTGAAATGTTTAACTGATTTTCACCTTTTTAAAAAAAGTTAGAATGTTCAGCCATTATGACATCAGAAACAAAGGCCACCTTAGAATCCATGTGATTAAACAAAAACAAGCTGAGTTCATTTTATTGCTGTTTTCAAAATGCATTTGCAGCCAATTATCTTATTTGGCTTGATGTTCCACAAGCAGTTATTTGACATTATCTGGATAAATACTCAAGATGTTTAAAGACTGAATACAGACATACATTTATTTATTCATTTCATTTTGACTAATGGGAGGAGTTTAAAGCTCCGGGAGTCCTGAAAATGAATGTGTAAAATACCACAGTTTAATGGTGGTTGGTGTCTGAGGTGATTACATATTTTGTGAATTTATGAATGACAGAAACTAGAACAACCACAGATTTAAAATCATAACATAATGCAGACAGATTTTAAAAACGTTCATGTGAACTATTTGAATGAACTTCAGTGGTGGACTCACCTGTTCAGATATTTCACATCAGCCTCATGAACTCCTCAACTGCTTTATTTCATGGGACCAGCTTTGTTAATTAAAGTTTCATTTTCTCAAGTACAATAGATAGTTTTGTTAATAGAAAAGTCGGACATGACAGGAATTACATAGTGTTTGCCTTTACTGTAGTCAGACTGATGCACAGTCACCCCACAAATATTCATTCTGATCTGCTATCTTGCAGATCAGAGCATCTGAAACACAGAGAATGATCCAAAATACTCCCTGATAGTATACTTTCATTTCCAGCACAAGTTTCACTACTTCAATTTCTTCAAAATAATTATAGGGAGCTTTTTAAATCCAGGTTACAAAGTGCTTCACAATGGAGCAAAATAAAACAGACATAAAATCATCAAAACTTAAAAGACAAATACAAGCACAAGAGAGGAGATTAAATCATTACTGAACAAAACAAAAGACAGTTAAAAGGAAATGAAAATTCAAATATAGTCAGTTAAGGTCACTCATAAAAGTATATCTTAAGAAGAGATTTAATAGAGGTTAGTGGCTCAAGTGCATAATCATGCATAAGGTACTCAAAGGTCAGAAATATAAAAAGAAAAGAGGCCATTAAGCACCTTAAAGCCAGTTTAAAGAGGCTTCTCTGGTTCTTGTTCAAAGTCTGGCAGCTGAGTTCTGAACTTTCTGGAGTTGAACTACATTTTTTTTTGTTCAGGAAGGCAAAAAGACACTTACAGTGATGAAAGCAAGAAAATAATAAAAACAAATAAAATGGTTTCAGAGTCTTTAAAAGTTGAAATCGGTCGTATATTTTAAAAATATTTCTGAGATGGTTAAAACACGATTCCACACTCTTAGTGATGTGCTGCCCAAAGTTCAGGTTATTATCAAACTAGACACCAAGATTTTTTTTTAGTACAGGCTGAAAATGATGTGACAATATGTTTAGTTCTATGCTGTGATCCATGAACAAGAATTTTAGTTTTGTTTGAATTTGACTGAAGGAAGTGATTTAACATCAAGTTTGTCAGATCAGACCAATATTTTTGTCAAAATAATGCTGATAAGATCTCAGCGTCGTATACATTTTGTATGCATGAAGCCTGAATGGACTGTGGAGTGAGCTTGTTGTGTTTCTAAAATCAGATGTGCTGTCCTGTCTGATTGTTTGACCGAACAGATAATGAACATCAGTAAATACACCAGTTTGTGTGTAGATGTGTGTGTGTGTGTGTGTGTGTGTGCAGGATTTGAAAAAAACAGACTGAGACTGAGCAGAATCTTTATATCTTGCAATTTCTGTAATTGTCGTTGTTACATAAGATGCAATTTAACTCTGATTAATATGTTTGAAACATGATGGATCTGGGTAATAAGAGGTTTATGTGAAGATATTAGACACAATAAGACACTGGTAGTGAATAGTGATGGATCCGAAACACACACAGAAAATCAAAACAAAATATGTTTCTCTTGCTGCCTCTGCAACTGATGACAGCAGAGATGAGCTGTGAGCTACATGCCTATTGCTGCATTATCCAGATGTAAAGTTGACATCACTCTGGTGCATGTGAGTGGTCCAGTCCTCCTTGATGTACTGGTGGTAGGGGTCATTGGAGTGCTCCATCCTTTTAGATTTCACTGTGCTCACCAGCATCGCCACAATAATGAAGGCAAACATGCCAATCATCACTGCCAGATACCAGATGACATCCCTGAAGTTCTCCTCAGCCAGCGTCTTGTCCAGAGCATTGGCTGCAGCTGTGATGTTACGCCTCCAGTTGTCCAGGTATTGACCCAAAGCACTGGTGAGGGACTCCTCCAGGTGAAGGGTCACGTTAGACCAATCAGATGTACCAATCTAGTTGAAAGTGCATATTTTTTTAGTCATTTTCATGAAGTTAAAATCCAATTCTGCTTTTCTGTGAAGTAAATATGAGCATATGCTATTCAAATTCTACTATTATTACAGAAATTAGACTTGTGCAAGCAGGTGTACAAGCATAAAAAAGTAACATTTAAATAGTTATGAAGTGTAAATTTAGCAAATACCAATGATAAAGATTAATTTTTAAGATGCATTTGAATTTTAAGTTAGCAAATACTTTGTATTTGTTGTTCCTCAAGAGTTTAACACTCAGCTCAGTTTATTTGCTTTGTCTGTTACTCCAATACAGTTTGATCAGAACAATCTTGTGTCTGTAATCAGATTCTGATTGAACTATTGCCAGGCTGTGATTAGTACACTAAAGTTTATGCCCTTTTTTTCCTCAAGCTTCCATCCAGAACAGTTAAAAAATCAGACAAAAGCACAGAAAATGTACAAAAAGTAGCCCATCTCTTATACTAAGACATGAATTAAGACTATGGATTTTCAAGGCAATCAAAGTTCACTGTAATTTAGCAGCAGTGGGTCATATTGGTTTAAATGCCAGTAAGTAAGATCTGCCAGCTGTAGAAGAGGACTGGAAATAGCTGTGATACAGTATGTGACTTTTTAAAGCAACAGAAAACAAGTAAGAGAGCTCTAAACAGGCCAAATCATCAGAGCCTCTTTTATTCTGCTTTCAAAATGAATTTGTACACCCACTGTACTTTCATGTCCTCTCACTCAAGGACAACTCTCAACCATTATACAGCAAGAGAGAGAAAGATTAAACGGTCTAAATGCAATGTAAATTTTATTTTTTTCATACCTCACCAACCTTTTGCCATGTATTCAAAGGTCCCATCACGAAACCGGTCGGGAGATCAAGAAACAGTGGAGCTGTGTTGGAGCTTTGCAGGTCAGAGTGAGCTGCAAAGTCATTATTATTTTATTACTTCACAGGAAAACAGAGCCAATCACTGCTCATAGTTTATTTGCAGTTTTTATCTTTGCTGCTTTGCTGAACAGTAGGTGTAGAGCTTGTGTGTGTGTGGTGAGCAGTGAGGGTGTAGGTCTGATAGTGGGCCATGACCTTGAAAATGTTAGACAAGAATGCTGATATTTAATCTAGTTGATAAAGTAAAGGGAAAGCTGGAAGTGAACAGACACATTCATATTTATACACACATTAAAATTCAAACAACAGCAAAAAAATATAATAATTGGATATGTATTCACCTGTAATTCCTCATGTGCCCACACAGAGAGAGCAAAATATAAAGAATCACTGATTGCAAGTCTATAGCAAACATCACAGTAGCTCACCCTAGATGGCAGTATAATGCAACATGTTACAGATCTACAAGGATCAACAACAACATTATGAACACTGACAGGTGAAGTGAATAACATTGATCATATTGGTACTATGTGGTGTTCTGATGGAAAACCTTGGATTTTAACATCCATGTTGATGAGACTTAGACACCCAAATAAACATTGTCCCAGAACAAACACACTACCTCATGCAAATGGAAATCCCAAATGTCACTGGCCTACCCCCACACGAAAATGCACCCCACCACATGGAAAAAACATCAAACAATCAGGAAAATGATGAGGAACATGACAATGGCCCAACATGTTGATTTGACCTCCAAACTTCCTACACCCCATACTGATCAAGCATCAACAGGATGCAGTGGATCGAGTTTAAATGACAGAGGCCCCACTACACAAGCCAGAGTACCCGAAGGATCCAGTGCCAACGTCCTGGTTCCAGACCCCATAGGACACCCTGAGAGGTCCTCTTGTCCCAATGGTTCAGAGCATTTTGGAGTACATAAAGGGGACCAACACAATATTATGCAGGTGGTCATGATGTTATGCCTAATCGGTGTATACTCATATGCATTCACATTTTTCTTTTCAGTGAAACCTGTCAATGATTTATGCAATATCAAATCATTAAATTAACACTGTTTGTCCTCCTGTTTTGAAAAAAATACAAGCAGGTATTTGGTAAATAAAAGAACTGAGGTGGGAGTCTCATATAAGGGGACTTGTGAGGTGTCAGTGTCAGCAGCCCAGAGTCATTAGAGATCCATTGTCTTGCTCAGAGAAACTTGACAAGAATGCATGAAACTGTATCCTGTGACTGTTTGACGGAGGCGGTGTTTCCACCCCACAGAGGCACACTGCTGAAGGGGACGACTCCCACCACCTCTGATCAGTCCCAGATCATTTATGTTTGGCCACGCAATCCCAGCGGGTGGACAGCGCTTTTGCTGACTTTTCTTTCTGTAAAGAAGACCAATGGAGCAGAAAGAACACAAACACAAAAGCAAAAGATAGACATGTACACACACAGGGAAGTAGAATTAAAAAATGAGTGATGTAATTCCAAAGCCTGAAGGAGAGAGAGACATTTAAAAGGTTGAAACCATGACAGCAAGATCCTATAGGATTTATAGGTCTTAGAAAGTGCCTAATCTGCTTTCATATGCCAAAAATATTGCACAACACTAAAGAAATGTTAACTACATGCAAATGCAGGGCTGTCCTTGTGCAAAGGCTACAAACTGGTGTCTTATGCAACTAGGAATTTACATGGGCAAATATGATACAGAGAAGAATTTAAAGTGAACACCAATCTCCACAATGTCCCTCAGTTAATCCCTGGCAATTTTCAAACAGCTTTCTGCAGAGTTTTCCCTGTTGCCTCAGTGTGATGAAAGCTTGTTACAACATAATGTGTGCTGAAATGAACTGACAGCAGGGGACCAGAACATCTGATGCTTTTCATAATAACGGATAGGGAGGCTGCATCAGCCAGAAGAGCATTGTCTTTCCTACTTTATGTATGAAGTGAAATCACTCAGGGTAGCAAAGCTCAGCAAATTATCTTTTTAACAATGGCAGAAGTATACACACTCTTAATGTTGCATTGAATGCAAATATACAAACAGCTGGCAATTTTTTTAAAATTCTACCTAAAGTCTCTTAGTAAAGTTTTAAGTCTCTACATTCTGCGAGAACTGCTTCAGTGTGCACCTACACTGATTCTGCAATTACTTGAAGGGATGGAGCATCATTTTTCCGAAAGATATTCCCTCATTTAGTGTGTTGATGATGGTGGTGGTGGCGGTATCTAACACATCTGTTCAGAATCTCCCATAAGTGTTCAGCTGGGTTGAGATCTGGTGATTAAGAGGGCCATAGTGTATGACTGACCTTGGAAAAGACTACTTTGTATTCATTTTTCAGTCAGCCTTCCAACTAAGAGTACAAGTTGACCCAAACCAGACCAGCAAAAAGCTCCTTGACATCTTAATAGAGTCACCAGATCCACTTACTGTAGGGGTCAAGGGTTCATGTTTTTCCTTTAATTTGTCATACATCTGCATAAATCCAATGCAACATGCTTTGTCTTCGAAGTATAATTCGATGTAATATGTACTAGTTCTAGTAAAGTACGCTTTATTTAAGGTTTATGACTAAGAAGTAACTGTCTTATTAATTGTTGATACATATGTTAATAGCGTTTTATAAATTAATTATAAACTAATAATAACATCAAGTTCTGGTTTACCAGATTATGAATAATCTGCCAATTAAAAGGATTTCCACAAATTTGAAACCCGAAAGCGGCTTTTATTATTGGCTTATAAGATGTCTAGAAAGTGTTCATGAATGGCTTACTAACCAGTACTAATGCTGTCAAAAGGGTAACTTACTATGGTGCAAAATCATGCATCAAAGTAAGAGTACTTTGCACTGAATGCGTAGCTAACAGTGTAAATTATTCTGTTGAAGCTGCACTGCTTCTGCTAACTGTGCAACACTGGAAAATGGTCATTTATATAATCGTGAATTTCTAAAAATAAACAAAAAAGACTGCAGACACATTCATATGATCAGTGTAATACAAACATCAGTTTATGATTGAGAGGAATGTGCAAAAAAGCACATATGAAGCTAATTTTTTTCAGTAAATGTAAAATGTAATTAAAGCTGCAAGCAGCGTTGAATGTGTCCTTGGTTCTCGCTGGTCTGCGACTGATGCATATCATCAGGCCCAGGCTTGGATTCACACATGTGAAGTTTCAGGCTGATTGGAGCACATATAGCCTAGTTAGACAGTGCTTCCTGTTTCATGGCATGCGTGGTGTTCAAAATGGTGGATTTCCTGTTGCATTGTGGATGTGAGTTCTTGAGGCATTTTTGTGTGTCTTGGCATGATACATATGAAATTTGTAGCTGTACGTGAAACTAACTGAATGTAAGGACTTTTAAATTATTTTTTCTAGGGGGTGCTACTCAGCCATTTTGCCATTCACATGTGTAATTCCACCAAAATATTAATTTTTTCACCAGTCCTGATGTGCGTGCCAAGTTATACACATTTTCGAGTACTGTAAGAGCCTCAAATCTGCAATTTAAAATAGCCGAGAAAAAGAATGATAATCGTTACGATTCCACTAGGGTTCTCGCAATGTTGTTGCTCGGACCCTAATAAGTTTCCCACGGGTGTAAACAAGCAAAGCTATGACTTATAGAACCAGAGGCCATCTGACATAATCACAGACCTGGCTAGATTAAACGTCAGGGGTCAGAGATGGACCAGAACAGCAACAGAAACCCCCCAAGGCAAGGGGTGACATATGTAAAAGAGAGGGCAAGGCCAACACAGCCGGTAAACCATAAACCCCAAGCTATGCTTGAATGTTACATAAAGTCTGAAATGCAGAGCTACACATGGAGAACATCAAAGCTGTGTACTGTTGCTTTTGCTCCATAAAGTCAGGATCACACTCACACAAAGGATTTTCTATTTACTCATAAAGTGTGTGTGTGTTTGTGTGGCACTGGCATTATGACACCAGTTTTCCTGTGTTCACAGAAGTCAGCACTGATGATTACATAATCCATAATACAGTCATGAGAGCAATTATTTTTTGGTTGGTTGTTTACAATATTCATTCACCTGTGGTTATCATTCTGTATTGACAGTAGCTAATCCCTTTCTCAGGAAGAATCAACTTTCCATGCAACTGAGTCATTTATGTTTTAGTGCAATACAAATATGTCGTGTTGTAACTTGCTTGTTTAGGGTGTCGTCCTCCATATCTTTGCTGTTGAGTTGTTTAGCCTTGAGGAATGACATCATAGTACTTTTCCATACAACCACTTGAGGTTTCTTTCTCCTTCATCTTGGTGCAGGTGATGATGACTCTTTCAATCTCACTGGTCTGCTGCAAAGGTAACTACAACAAATACAGTGATGATTCAGGTTAGCTGTTATGCTGTCGTCAGAAATGCCAGCCCTTCATTGTTAGCTCAGGGTGAAAATGTTATACATCTTAAAACCAAGATCCTAAAAAGAGTTTCTCAATCCTCAATTTGATACTAAGAGAACGATATAAATCATGTTTTGACTACATTTTGGCTCAAAAGAATGCAATACTTGTGTATTACCCAATACTCTGTAGTACCCCTGGTTTGTTGATTTTTGCTAACTTAAACACGCTTAGAATTTTCATGCTCTACTTCTAATTTTAACCTGTGCCTAAGACACTAAAACCTAGACCTAGATGAGTGGATAATAAGTGAGAAACAAGGATGGTAAATAGTTTGTAATATAGCTATATAATATACAGGGGAAGGACAAATAGAATATTGTACAATGAAGAGCCAACGACAGGTTAGTTTTCTTTCCTTCTTTGCATGCATTCAGGGTTTTTCTAATGCAGCTGAACAGGTAAAGCTGTGAGATGAGTCTTCAAAGGTTTTGCTGATACAATGCAGTAAATTACTGACCAGAATGACGGTTTGATTTATTCACTGAAAGCTCAAATGTTGCATAACCTGTCTAAAACACAGCTTGTTTGTATTTGGAGAAGTCCTCTTTAACAGAAGTTTCTTTATAATTGTGGCATATGAGGAAAATGCTTTTAGGCCCATTGGGGAATGTTTTTTGTTGCAATACCATATCCAGCTCTCTTAATACATCTATTGTTTCCCAACTCCTGAAACAGAATCAGGGGAATTTCCTTTTTTCACTTCAGCTCTCCGTTGGTCAAATAAAACTGTTCCACATGTTGATCACATCATATTAATAAATTAGTCTGTGGTGACACAGCAAGTCGAGGTGAAAACAGACAATCAATCAGTTTGTAATAGTTGTAGTAGCAGTTGTTGGTGTGAAGCAACAGAATGGCATGGACTGCAATAAAAAATAGAAATAATGCTGTTAAAAAGGATCATTAGTGGAAGAAACAGGTGCAGTGATGGCATTAGAATGATAATTATCTTCCTGTTAGAATTTAAAGCTTAGATTTTGATCACATTTACTGGTGTCAGTCAGGCAATGTTCTGTTGTAATCCAACTGGTGATATTATAATTTATAGTCATGGGCAACGAATTGGACAGGACTAGCCACGACAGTCTAGTTATTTATTCTAATCTTGCTTGCATAAATTCACATCATAATGACACACCTGCAGCAGGTCAAATCTCAGTATTATTATACATGAGAGAAGTGATTGCAAAGTATCTACAACATACAACATATGCAACCTGGAAGAGGCTCTGGCTTCCTGCGACCTTCTGCAGGATAAAGCTACGTGGCAAATGGATGTACAGATGTTAAAAGCAATAAATATAGCATTTGTGAACATCTGTTACATTACAGCCTCTGAGAATTCTGTAAAATCAGACATTTGGGAAGTTGTAGCCTTTAAAAAATATTATTTCAACTCTATGTGCAGTAAAGTATGCACACTAACTGCATACCACAAATACACCAATCAGCTACAACACTATGACCACTGACAGCTGAAGTCAAACATTGATCATCGTGGTACTATGTGGTGTTCTGCTGGAAAACTTTGGATTTTGCCATCCATGTTGATGAGACTTAGACACCCAAATAAACATGGTCCCAGAACAAGAACACTCCTTCATGCAAATAGAAATCCCAAATGTCACTGGCCTACCCCTAAAGGAAAACGCACCCCACCACATGGAAAAAACATCAAACAATCAGGAACATGTTGAGGAACATGACAATGGCCCAACATGTTGATTAGACCTCCAAACTTCCTACACCCCATTGTGATCAAGCATCAATAGGATGCAGTGGATCAAGTTTGATTGACAGAGGCCCCACTGCACAAGCCAGAGTACCCAAAGGATCCAGTGCCAACGTCCTGGTTCCAGACCCCACAGGACACCCTGAGAGGTCCTCTTGTCCATGCCCAGTGGTTCAGAACATTTTGGAGCACATAAGGGGATCCAAGACAATATTAGGCAGGTGGTCATAATGTTATGCCTGATAGGTGTATAGTAGGTAGCATTTTGATCCAGGTTACTATGGTTACACCACTACTTACTTGACAATTAGCAAGATAATATGATTTTATATGGCAACACCTCTCAGAGAAAAATGCTTTTATCAGGGTATAAGATTTAAGTTCAGTTCATGTAGGGATTACCTTTAAGAAAAAGAAAGCTTAAAACATTACTCATTCCTAAATATTTCCATAAACCCTCACCTATTTTCTGGAAGTCATGACAGTGAGGTCATGTGACAATAATGAACCCTGTGATAAGGACTGTTTTGCCTACACACTGGCATACTAAAATGAGAAGCGCTGATAAGGTTTTCTTTGTTACATATAAACCAACTTTTTCTTCATATCATATCAATAACTTGCTGTGTCCATGTCAGCAAATTCTTTATCAGCAGTTGACACTTGACACCGCTGCTTCTCTGTTGCTGATTTGTCACTAATGAAGAATGTTGTTGTCACCGGTCGCTTTGACCCAGAAAGACAGGAAAAGGCCGCGGCGATGTTTGCTTCACTGATTCACAGTTGCGGCCGCAGACAGTGTTGTTCCTGCTGTTGTTTCTAAAGGTGGTAAATATTTCCTTTCGCCATTCAGGTCTCGTTCAGTGGATTAACGCCAGAATCTCAGGAATTCCGCCATAGTTTAGTCGGGGCTGTGGATGGGAACGACAGGAATGCATTGACTGTGTGTTTGCAGTATCTTTGAAAGAGCACATCACATTCCATACATGGCTGCTTCTGTAGTCACACTAATGGGAATGAACAACAAGGATGTTTTTAAAGCTTCAAAATGTCTGGTTTAGTTGGAAAGAAAAGCAAACACAACAGCAGAATTATGAACAGATACCAATCTACAGAAACTATAGATCTTCATTACAGAAATCAAAACTCTTCCTAACACCCATCTTTTTAAACAGCTTTTTCACTTTAACTGTGATGGATGGTGACTTTAAGTGACATGAGAATCAACATAAAAAAATACTTCTTCTTCTTCTTCCTGCAGTTTAACACAGTTACAATGCTATAAATCATAAAACTGAAAATAGGCCAACAGTTGAATCTCTTGAATTATTATTTGTCACTTGACTTCCTGTCACAGCTGAGCCACCGGCTTCTTAGTTGCAATGTGGGATGTTGAATTGTTTTGTTCTTACAGTACCAGGTCAGTGCCAATAATTTATTTTTGGTATATTCTTAAATGACACATGTAGAATAATGTGATTCTGATACATTCAGGGACAGTTGGAATGCTGAAAATCGGACGTTTCTTTTTGTTTTTACAGTCTCCAGCTCTGATAAATTGTGTAATTTGGTCATTTAAAAAAACAAAACATAACATGCCTTTCAAACCCACCAGCAAGTTTTTCTGTTGGGAGACTTAATAAATATTCAGAATACACTAAACAAAAACACTGTAAATAGTTCTTTTCACTGCCACCATGCATCAATATTCCCTGACCACTCTAATCTCCAATAATTTTCCCTGATAAAAAAGAGCTGAGATCGTGGGAAGTTTGTGAACTTCACAACATTCAAATTCCTCCTCAGGCCAGACATTGGCAGCTTTTCCTTTAAAGCACAGACAGCACCAAATGCAACAACTGACTAGGTTCATAATAAAACCAAAGAGATGATGGGTTGGATCTACAAAAAAAAGTAGAGTCTGCGCACATTTTTTTCGCGTATATCGAGTTTAACAGTAAGATTGACCCTGAGAAACTTTGAACAGAAGTGTATCAGTCAACAGAATAGCATACCTTATTGATAGACCAGAATCTGCGAGACAACCCAGCTGCACCCTCTGCAGATGGCTAACACTGATAGCATCATTGGTCAGCAACAACATTAAACTCCCTGTGTAACATTGTGTGGATCCCCCTTGTAGCACCACAACTACTCTGGCCCGTCGGGCAATGGGCACATGGCCTCTGGGGGTGACCCGTGGCTGGATGCTAGCAATGGCTCATTTGGGCCCTGCGGGTTGTGGGGTGGAGCCTCAACGGATCAAGCATGTTCCCGCTTGGTCAGTGCCTTGACTCATTCCTGAGATGTTTATGTGGCGTGTCAGGGCACATTGTTCTGCTAAAGGAGGGCTACCTGTGCTTTTCCCATGGGAAGGGTGTGCTTCGTCTTGGACACTGCTGACACTGATTGCCTCAAAGTGAAATCCACATCAATGCCAAGACTTAAGTTTGTCTGCATAACATTGCACTGCTACGATGCAAGATGATCAATGTTATACACTTCACCTGTAACTCTAACCCTGTGGTTGATTGGTGTAGCATTAAAGTAAATGTATCAAAAACAGAAGAAGGGATTCTGAAAGACAGGATTCTAATTTCTATGAAACTATAAAGCAGGCTGAATGGATTATCCTGGTAGATAGAAATTTGCATCCCTGTATAAGTGGGAGATCAACAGGCTTCGACACCCACAATCATCCACTCCTGAACTGCCTAATTGCTACTTATCTCTGTCGAACCCAGCTGTTACATGAATGGTTGGTTTGGTTGCTGCCTCCCTGTTGCCAAAAACATATGGAATTAAAAGCATTGTGACGCATGTGCCTTGTAAATGTGACTTGCAAAGTCGTCTCCTCATCTAAAGAAAGATATCATGTGCTGGATTTAGCTGCATGGTCAAAGCATAGAGCATATCTGTAAGACCTGTAAACATGAAATTAATAAAAAAAAGTAAAAGCATCAACATTCAGAAAACACGGTTTAAACTAAGGAATGCTAAAAACACCAAATTATGCAGTATTAAGGACTATTATTTTATGAAAGTACCTTTTAATTTGCATACTGTGTAAAACAAAAATGGTCAGTTTTTCATACAAATTGCAGCTTTTATCCCAAGTACAATCCACATCAGTGCTTAGAAGTTTATTTGCCATCCTGTTTCAAGTAAACATTATTTGTGACCTATTTATATTTCTTAAAATGTCAGAAGACTGGCCAGTACTGACCTGCTTGCCATTATTTCCTAAAAAAACATCACTGATGTCATCCAAAGCTATATTACAAAGACATATTCAGGATTAATTACCACAAAACACACTTGTAAGCTCTATGAAAGTTGCATACAAACCTTCACCTCTCTGCATCTTCAAAAATAGTTACATTTGCACTGTTTCTGACAATCCCTCCATGTCCCGGCAGCATGCTCGTCATATCCATGACACACTATTTTAGTCTTATCTTTTGTATTAGCATATGAACATTTTATTTTACAGTCTTCAAACATTACATCATGAAATTATGCATCACATTTCTCACTTTGAGCATTTTCTTACTTTAGAAAGAGCAGTGTTTAAGGTTGTCTCGAGAGCACATGAGGACGTCTGTGTCTGCCCCCTTTAAAATGACTGACGGACTGACAGTAATCCCCTTTATAGAGTGTGATCCTTTAAATTAGAACCCATGCAAATATGAACTCATAAGTAGTTTCATCTATTAAAACTGCATGAGCAGAATTAAATGCTTTTGACGTTGGATGAGGGTTAATCAAACATGATATAACTGAAGTAGTAAGCTTCATTGGTATGAGGCAGACATAAGACATAAGATACATAAAAGACTTTATGTCATTGCCAGTAAACAGCGATACTTTGTTTATGACATTCAGTTAGCAGCAGCTAAATAGTACAGAGGAATTCAAGTATAAAGCGTACATATAAACAGTAAATGACACACAGTATTTACAATATGAAATGAAGGCAGTTTTTGATATTGCACTGTCCATGACTGATTAAAGTGCAGTTGGTGCAAGAGTGTGTGGCACAGTCTGGAGCTTAAGCTGGTGAGTGTGAGAGTCGGGGGTGGGGAGAGGGGGAGACGGGGAAGAGGAGGGGTGATGGATGCTACGGCTCTGTGGAAAACGCTGTTCTTCAGTGTACTAGTCCTTGTTTTAATGTTGTGGAATAGCTTCCCTGATGGGAGCAGGGCAAACAAGTGGTGTCTGGGGTGTGTTCTGTCAGTGGAGATTCTGGTGGCTCTCCTCTGCAGGCGTCCAGCATACACAGCATACAGGTCAGGAAGCTCAGCTCCAATGATCCTCTAAGCTGTCCTCACAGCCAGGGCCAAAACTTTTCTGTTCTCTGCTGTGCAGCTGGCATACCATACAGTGATGCCCTGGCAGAGGATGCTCTCCACAGTGCTCCTGTAAAAGTTCACCAGGAGAGGCCAGCCTGCATCAGCTTCCTGAGGAAGAAGAGCGTCTGCTGTGCCTTCTTTACCAGGTGGGAAATGTTAACTGTCCAAGAGAAGTCCTTGGTGATGTAGAGTCCCAGGAATTTGATGTTGTCCACAACCTCAACCATCTCACCATTTATATGAAGTGGTTGGGGGGTGGTCCTCCTGGTCCTCCTGAAGTCCACAATGACCTCCTTGGTTTTGGTGGTGATCAGAAGCAGGTTGTTCTCTGAATACCACTCAGTCAGCTGGAGTGAGCCTCCTCATTATCCAGGAAGGAGCCAAGTTTTATATTAGGCTAAACTATTTACTCAAACTCATCAAAAAAGGTTATATTAAAGACAAAGTTAAGGATGCTGCACTGAATTCATCTAAAATGTACATGGATAAAGACTTCCACTTATTTCAGTTTATCCATTTGATCTTGTTTTGGACTTTTTAAAAAGGGACACTTGGGACCTGTTATGTGAACCATAAATTGTGAAGTATCCAAACCTTTTTTCATGTTGCTTTATGTGGAGAGCCTTAAGAGTTCACTGCAATATCTAAATGTGATAGTTTAAAGGCATTTAAAACTGTCTGGGTGGAAGACTCCTGGTAACATTTGCCATTAGTATGCCTTATTGTGTCATTGCCTTATTAATCTTCTTGGCGTACAGCTTTAATGTTCAATAAAGAGGAGAAATGGGGGAAAAGTAAGAATGTTCAAAGATGCCCTGCTGACTTTTTAGAAGTTAATATGTAATGTATACAAATGTGCAATATTTAAGTGTAGTATTCAAATTTTTTCACTTTTCTAACGAATTATTGATGATAATGTCTGCAGGCAATCCAGACTCATTCAGTCTCACATCTAGATTTTCATGTCTTTAGACGAACCTGACTAACTCCTGACTGTGCTGCCAGAACTGACATACTTATGTAACTCCAACTATAGCTTGAGGCTTCATCTCAAACATCCACTTATAACATCAGAGTGTCAGGATGTTAGGATCAGTTAAGGGCATGAGAGAGTTCCAGTGTTTTAAAAAAAAATTACCACCAAGAGACTTAACACTAACACACACATGAGCACCTTTAGGTTATATTATTTCACTGGGAAAAGTCCTTATCAATTTCCCTTCAGGGAAACAAACAGCATCTTATCCGACACAGATTTCTTCTGACATTGATATGTTGTTCTGCTAGAAATCTGTAGATCTGTGGTTTGTCCTGGATCAGAAAGAGCCCTTTTGGAGACGAGCTGACAGTAAGATCATTCATCGTACAGTAAAGAAGAATGAGATTGAGTCATCTTATCTGACAGAAATCAATGCCCTTTGTTATTTCTGACCATTTCATTAATAGAAAATGTGCATTATGCTTGAACAAGTGAAATCCCAGTTAGTGAAATTGTTTTTTTTTTCAAGTCTCAGGTATAATTTTGGTGCTGGTGATTTTCCTTTGGTGCTGGCTAAAACCCTGATTGTGAATATTCCCCACATGTTTTTTGGGCAGGTTTTAATATTTGGATGAAATTTACAATCCTGCTTAAAAATAATTGTACAGTATATGATTGCAGTCATATAAAATGATGACACACAGCTGCTCATAGACTGTAATGCATATTGCCTGACTCATTCCATCTAATCCATCCATTTCAAGCATTTGTCTCAGACTATTGTTCGTGTTTTCACTGTCCAAAATAGACAATGAACAAAGCATGGCCTGAATGCCAGTACTTTTCCACAAGGACAATATCATTAGTTTCCTCTTGGGAAAGAGGGAGGGCATGAGTCGAGTGGAGGCCGGTGGAGGAGTTAGCAAAATGTGTAGGAGTGGTGGAATGATATATGGCAAAGAGAATTCAAACTGTAGTATACATCTGAAGGCTGTTACACCACATGTGTGTGTGTTAAGTTTTACACCAACACAGGAGAGCTGAAGTCCTAGCCAGCAACTTAAATGAAGGAAACTCTAGAGCAGGTCATTTTGCACAGGTAGAACATCTGTTAAATTAATACAGTGAGTGCAAGTTATGCATCTGTACAACATCAGCAAACAGTGGTGGAACAAGTGTTTATTTATTTATGTCAAGGTAACAATAATGTCTTGTAATTGCAAATTCTGTATTAAGAAGATAAAAGTTACTGTCACAAGTGGCAATAATGCAAAATGGACACTTTCATTGTTTTACTATTATTATTATTAATGCATGAACCTATAAGTGGGATGTGTTTGCAATGTAACTGGTCATGGTGGCACTACTATAATTTCTTTATAACCCTCTGTGAAGTTCTGTCTTTAAAATGCAAGGTATTTTATAAACTAATCAGAATTTTGAATCTTATTCTTTAAAGACGCTAATAACTATAGCTGTATGTGTATGTAGAGGAGCATTAAACATAATATTTTCTCATGTGATTGCTACCAATCACATGAGAAACATCATGTCTTCAAGTCAAAAATGACTTGTCAGATATTTTGTCAGTTTTAGTGCTACATACAAAAGTGCAGTCTTTCCGTATACACTATTTTTTTTAGTTTAAATCTCTGAAAATAAATGAAGGCATTGTCTGGTCATTTCTGTAGCAGCACTGTTTAACTTTGCACCTACAATTAATCATTTCTATGACAATTGCCTGGGGCATGTAGAGGACTCCATGAGTAGAGGTGAATTAAGGTCCTCCTCACTTATGTACAATCAAAGCATTCACACTCATGGTTGCGTAAATGGTGCACAAACATTAATCACATCTTCCTGCACAGGTCAGCATTATCACAGAACTCTTCTCAAAATCAAGTGTGGAACTGAAGGAGAGGTTTTCAGACGACTCTACGAAGGTTTTTGACCCTTTTTTTTTATTGCTGAAAAGTTACTTGTTTACCTGTTTCCATCAAGGCACCTGCCAAAAACCTGTGAAGGAATGGTAGGTGATTTAATTAAACTATTACCAGCTGCTACCCACACACTCCCCTTTGCAGTGTGCATGCTACATTTCAACCTGTTGCTATGGGAAGTCATGGGACATCAGTGATGCGAAATGACTCACAGTCTAAATAGGAACACAGATCATATCCTCCAAATGCCACCCTCTGACTAAAAGAGACTAATTTGACAGTGTTGATTGTGTCACCCTCAAAAACATGGTGTTCGTGTTAGTCTACAGATTATCTCACTATATGATCTGATATGATACTGCTATGATAGCTTTGTATATTTATATATTGGTGTGTATATGCTTCATGCCCAGCAGCTGAAAGTCTATTTTCACAACTTTAAACCCACTCTTAAATATGGAAAGGTTTGGTGGGCAGAGGATAAAAGTATGTATGAAGCTAAACTGGTAGGCGGAGGTTCATAAGCCACGGGTGCTGGCTTTTTGATTGGTTGATTCTTGTGTAAAGAAGCCTGGAATCAGCCAATCCTCATCTGGCTGTGAGCAGATTAATAGGGCCTTGCTGGGGTTTAACTGTAACAGAGAGCCCCAAATGTAAGAGACACTGAAAGAGATGGTAATTCTATTTCAACCCGATCCAAATATGAATTCCTTCATCTCTTCAGTTTTGGAAACAACATCTTAATCTTGACTTACAGGAAGAAGTTGCACAACATCTCTGACAGCGCAGTTATTCAAAAGCTGTGATAAGATGAGGGTCTGTGCCAACATAACCACAAGAGATAAATTTTAAAAAGGGGTCTGATCTGAATTAAAATCATTTAGCAACTTCTGTTAAACAGATGCTTACATGAGTTCATGTATTTTGGAAGTAGCTGATGATCGATACAAACGTTTCTGATATTTCATATTGATGTTAATATTGAACTAGACAGACTTTATGGTAGTCTGTGCTGCATATATGCATTTTTGTGTGTGAAGAAATGAAAAATGAAAACACATCTTGTTTTTGGTCTCCACAGAAACTTTATTTTCGATCTCTAAAAATAATGTTCATAAAAATAGCAATGTATTTTCTCTCAGAAAGAAAGAAAAAAAGTTTTAAAGCTCTTTCCCATACAGCAATCATCTCTTATCAATCCTCCAGTGATGCATCATTTATGACTAACACTGATAACAATGGGCCTGTCACATTATGACACTGACGTTTTGGACTGAGGTTGTTCAACACTGCTGTCAAATTTCACAACACATATAAACACAGTATTTTTCTTCGCATTGTTTTTTTGTACTCTGGTGTTAAGGTGTTGATGTGTGGACACGTGGAAGTAATGACCACACTCCAGAAGGCCGGCAACTTTATGCACCTGCTTAAATCACCCTTGATAACGTCATGAGTAAGCTCATCCTGCGATGTGCTAATCAGGGAACAAATGTCTGAAATGTCATTTCTGTTTTGCAATATTCTCCTCTAACCAAAAACAAACTGCATGACATAAGTGATTTATGAAATAGCTTTAAATGAATGTGGTATTCACTGCACAAACATTTCAGAACATAAAACAATTACATTTTTGTGTTCTTTGACTTTGTCTTTTTTATAGCATTGCACAATAAGACACATTTGGTAGGAAGTTTATAAAAGATGCACTTGAAACAAGATTAAATGATATTTCTGCACTGCAGTGCACTACAAGTATACTGACACATAGTAGATACACAAGAGATAGCTGACTATAGAAGAAATGTACATTGTGGGTAATGCAGTGAGCCCTGAAATATATTGTACACATTGTTAACATAATGCAACAGACTTGACACACTTTTTAATCATGTAAAACATAAAATGAGATATGCTTTAACATATAAACGTGTGCAGAATCAAGAGCATTGGTACTTGTGGCTTTTTGTTATGATACAATAGTAGTGCATAAAAAGCTGTATGTTGGTTTTGAATTATAGCACAGAATACAGTCACGCACACCCGCACACGCACACACATGTACACATAAAAACACAGTAGTAGAAAACGCAGTATATAAACCATTAAAAATAGCAGTACAGCTCCAGATATTACTGGGACTTGGTCAACAGTAACAACACATTAAACTGCCCATCCAATCTATATTTTTTAAAATGACAAAAAAAGAAAACTCATAATTTTGTGCTTCTTTTTTTCTCTCCCCTGTGCTGCCAAACTTATATATAATCTATGTACCAAATATTAACTGTATACTCAAAAAATGGTTTTAAATGCAATACCTCTGATAGGCTAAATAAAAAAACAATAATAACCACCAGAAACATAATGATCATATGCAACAACAGCAGTAAAGCAATGCTTCTTTGCACTTAAAATGAAGTCTTGTTTCTCCCAAAATTCATAATTGGTCTCTTACAGAAAGAGAGGCTTCAATTTCATGTCATATAATGTCCATTCTCTCATACAGAAACATAAATAAAAGGATATTCAGTTATTTAACCTTAAAATGATCATCCAGGGCACATTAGAAATTAAAGTAATCACATACTTGAAGTTCTACCGATATAGTGTAGTAATAATCAGTGTTCAGTGGCAGAAATTGGTATAAAACTGCCTATAACCTAAAATCGTTTTTAGAGTAACTGCGGACATTATGGATGCTACACCAGCAACTAAACCTACAGACACTCTCAACAAGAGTGGAAAAAAAGCTTAAATCACAGGATACATTTGTTTTTCACAATACACAAAAGAAAGACAAGTGCATATGTCAAATAAGGCAAATATTAAATTCACTTAGAATACAACATTTCTAAAAATCCCAGTAGATATTTTGAATGCAGGATTAACAACAAGCGCTGTACAAAGTGGACACGCTAATGAGACTCAAAGTTATACAGAAGTAAATTATTTTTTCTTGTGGAGAAGCTTTAATCATTTCAAAACAAATGATTAGACTAAGCTTGGATCCCTGTTAGAGCTACAAAAGACAACTGTAAATATTACAGACAGAGCTTCTCAAGTCTCTGAAAATTCAACTGTTTGTAACAGCCCCAAACCTCCCACATACCTTCCACCTACATAAAAGCCCCCACAACAGTTCACATTAATTCAGTGCAGGGTTCAACTACAGTGAGAAATAAACAAACATGAGGATGCCCACTGAGCAGACACATATCAGACCCAAGTTGAGAAACAGTTTCATTCTAGGTGACTCGTACAACAGCTCTGCAATGACTCTTGTATCTTCCTGCAACACTTTCTCAGCACTCGATGTTCCTTCCTTATATCCACAAAACCAGTCTAGGAAGCGCACACACCTGCTAGTCTCTCCATTGCCATGATGGCCTTCCTCTGCTCTGCTCATCTCCATCCTTCCTTTACCAAATTGTTCTGCAGGGGTGGTGGCAGCGGATGTTTCTGCACTAGGTGTTGCTGGATCATGGTCAGTAGATGGGACCAGAAGTTTGATATCTGCCCCATCCAAACACCTCTGTTCTCTGACATCTGGGGGCATTTCTTTATGGAGGCGTCCATCGCCATTGCAATGGCTCTTGTCACTCAGCCGGTACATTTCTTCTCTGTCCTTCATGGTGGCCTTCTCAATGTTGCGGAGCCCCCAGACTGTGGTGGTGCAAACCTGCTCCTTGTCTGGTGGAGAGGTGCAGAGACTGACCACCACTGCCACCAACCCTGAAATCCAGAACAGCCCAGCTGCAAAATACATGTAGTGAACATGAGTGATGAAGACAGGCCTATTATCTGGCTGGTCACACCGAGGCTGGCGGTAGATAAAGGCTAGGATCAGTCGTAGGGTACCTAGTGTGAAACCTGTCATGCCTCCCCAAAATGCACCTTTCTCATTACATCGTTTCCAGAACACACCAAGCAGGAAAAGAGCGGCAATTGGTGGAGTGAGGTAGCCAGCAACTTCCTGGATGTAGAGGTACGTCTGTCCACCCTGCATCTCAATAATGACAGGAACCCAAGCAATGCTGATTCCCACCATGAGCACAACAAACATGCGGCCTACAATCAGCAGCTCGCGCTGCGATGCTGTCTTCCGAACAGTTTGGTAGATGTCCAGGGTGAAGATGGTGCTAGCACTGTTGAAGATTGAATCAAGATCACTCATCAGGGCAGCGATCATGACTGCCATCATAAGACCCCTGAGTCCCACAGGCATCACTGCCATCACCAGGCGAGGGTAGGCGATGTTTGAGCAACCGGCCTGAGAACCACACACATCCATGCAGTGCTCTGGCCCAATGCAGGCAATCTCATTGGGAAACATAATGCGGGAGATCATTCCTGGAATCACTATTACAAACATGGGGAGGATCTTGAGAAATCCAGCCATGAGTGTTGAGCACTTAGCGTGAGCAATGTTCTTTGCTGCTAGTACTCTCTGAACAATGACCTGGTCCGCACACCAGTACCAAATAGATGCAGGGGTTTGGCCAAGAATGAAACCTGGCCAGGGGATGTCTTCATCCAGGGGACCTCGAAGGATGCGTAGTGAGTTTGGTTTAGGTTCGATGCGGCAAGAAGGTGAATAAGTGTAGTTTCCAGTAGCAATTATAGCAGAAACATTAGGAACTGCTTCCATGTACTTAGTTCTGACACCCTCTAGCCCGCCAACCTTGACTAGGCTGAGGATGGTTAAGGTCAGGGCTCCACCAATCATCAGCACTGCCTGAAGGGCGTCCGTGTAAAGCACTGCCACCAATCCACCCGTGACAGTGAGCAGAGCAGTCATGCTGATGAGCAGAACGATAGACAAATAAAGGTTCCACCCCAGGGACTCCTGAATAAAGAGAGCTCCAGCATACAAGTCCACAGACAGCTTGGTAAAAATGTAGAGTAAAACAGACAGGAAAGCAAAATATACCTTTAGTCTGTTGCCACCGTAGCGTTTTGACAGGTATTCAGGCATGGTGTAGACTCCTGAGTGGATATACACGGGGACAAAGACCCAGCCAAGCAGCTGCAGAAGTAGCAGTGCATTAAATTCCCATGCTCCCACAGCAAAGCCACTTGCTGCGCCTGACCCAGCCAGGCCTATGAAATGTTCACTCCCGATGTTACTGACGAAGAGTGATGCACCTATCACTATCCACGTCATGGAGCGTCCAGCCAGGAAGTAGCCACTCACAGTGCTACGATTAGCTTTCCACATAGCCAAAAACCCGATGACTAGCACCAGGACAAAATACAGTGCCACCACAGCTATGTCTGCTGCTTCCATTCCTGGAGCCATTTTGATAGATTACCTTAGAAAAATCTCTTGGATGTAAGGCTCGAAAATATATTCATATATATCGTCAAGGGTATGGATGTAATTAATAAAAAAAAGGACAATGAAAATGCTTTGGTGTTTGCTGTCTGGACGGAAGCTGTAGGATCCACAGTCAGGTCAAATTCACTAGGTGTGCTTCGGATGGGGTTATCCACCGGCACTGAGGTCGTTCTAGTTTTAGAGGAGGAGGTTGTAGGCTTCTGGTCTAGAAAAGTCTAGAGTTAACATTCCTGCAAGACAGCAAAGACAAACACCTCATTAGAGCCTTAAATAGAGAGTGAAAAAACACTGAGGACAAATGCGTTACATTTGACAACAGCCTCTCTGAAAACAGGATAGAAACACAAAGTGATGTTTAAAAGTTACTGGCATCAAACTGAACATCACAAACCATAACAAGATTCTTAAAATCACTACTGAAAGGAATGGTGAAACATGACACATTACACTAAAAAGCACATGAAGATTTAAAAGATTGCCAATTTAATTAATTAGGTTTTGCAACTGCAATCTTTTTCCAAGCCAGTCCTTGGGTTTAGTCTGCCCATAACTTCTCTCCTTAATCGCTTCAAACACAAAAGAACGCAAACTATGCCGCTGTAAATTCTTCAGAGACACATTATATAAGACATCAAGAAGAGTCAAGAAAGAACAAAAACTTGTAGCCAAAGATTAAGTAGTCTGTGCATTACCTAAAGTGCTGCCTGACTCTGTACAGTCTTAATTCTTTAGGATGATAAGCATGCCTGTATATTGATACTAATTATTTTTTAAAGAAGCTCAAGACAAGAACTCCAACAGAATTGTGCCATTCCATTTTACAGATTAGGCTATGAATAAATAAATAGGGAAGGGACATCACTTAATCACAAAGCCAAGCCCAATTAAAAATCTCATGTTCTTTAAAAAAATATTTTAAAGAAATCACCCTATAAACCATATATACATCTAAAACAGTTACAGTGACATCACCATACCCTAGTATAGAACCAGAAAAACCAGTTACCTCAACCTGTAGACACAAAATGTGTAGTTTGCTGTATTCTAAATCAAAATTCAACAGATATTTATGAAATTAATCAAATTAAGTTCCTATGTCAGCAAAAAGTAATATGCATGGGGTTTTGTAAGCACATCTGTTTTATGGCAATCACACACACACACACACACAAACTTGGATATCTGGCCTGTCCTGAGGTTTCAGCCTGCCAAGCATGGTAGAAAGTAACCCCACGCCTTCGTCTTCAAAACCATGCCTTATGCATAACCACCCTTCTCTATAAAAGAAGTCTTTGTTTTCGTTCCACCATCTCATCATCAAGGGCTACTTGCCATGTGTTCACCATAAACTGCCCAAGAGACTCGGGCTCTGAAATACAGCAATGCCATCCAATAAATGAATGTAATTTTACTTACAAAGTTACATAATGCAGGCTAAAGCCTAATCGCTATCCTTCCAGTATGCCAAGACCTACTTATATAGTAGTCACTCAGTCCACTGCCAAAATAATCAAATTTGGTGTAGCCAGTAGCCCAAGCTTATTCAAATGTCAGGTGCAAATAACAAATACAAGTGTAATGTTTCTTTTCTTCTCCTTTGTGCTGCAGAATATTAACTCAAGCCAAGTCAGCTGCTAACGTCCAATAGGGGTAATGAAACTAAAGCTTTGTTATGAAAAAGTTTATTGTGGAAGTCTGCAACAGATATTCAGAAGCCAACAGATATGCCAAGACAAACCAGCTCTGGCACGGATGAACGCCAGAGAGTTAGATTAAAAGTCAGACACAAAATAAGTCAACACTTGTGTTTTCTTTGTGCAACCCCATTTTAGATGCATGTCACTCGTGCACAGGTTGGCACAGCTTTGCATGAAGCAGGACACTAAGCAGGAAGACATTACTCCTGTTATAATAATGGAAATCCAGGCTGAATTCGCTCGCAGGTGAAGCCAGCTGACGCCAACACGGACCAGAGGCATAATGGATAGCTGGAGTACAGATACAGAACAATGGTGCTTTAATTAATGGTGGCTGACAGCATGAGACCTCCTCTGTGAATAAAAAGGAGGAGGGGAACCACAGACGCACCAATCAGGTGGTAGGAAATTTCTAGAACAGTCGTTCATTCATCCCTCTGCAAAAAGCTGCGCATCTTCAAGGAGCTTTGTAGTCCTCGTGGATATTTAACACTACTCTTCTTTTTCTCGGATATTTAGCATTTCCGGTGTTCGCAGTGAAATGACGAGACAAGATAATTAATGATTGAGAGCACAGAAAACACGGCTCCACAGGCTTAACAATGACACAAGAGCGTACTAATACACCTTTTAAAATAATAAAAACTCAGGTAGTGAACAAAAACACACACAATGACTCACCGGCTCCCATTGTCAAAACACTAAACATGTACCTTGTTAGCTAGCGTTAGCAGACGATGCTAAACATGCTAACTCCACGCCCCATAGGGGAGATGTGAATGAAGAAGACGAGGAGGAAGAAGGAGGAGAAGAAGTGACTTCCTCCTGCTGAGAACTGGTCCTGCTTGAAGGTCGCTGCTCTCTGTCTTTCTTCCCTCGCTGGGTTGGTAAGTATCTGACTTCAGTTGTCGGTTATCTCTTCTTAGCTTCGGCATCCATACCAGCAGTGATGCCCGTCCAGCTGCTTCTCCTCCTTATAGGCGCCCGTTGAAATCCACGCCCCGCACGTGGAGCACACCCGTGACGCGTTTGGTTGCCACAACACCTATTGGAAATTGCTCCACTTAACTCTTCCGGACTTTTGACGTGACCTGCATGTACATGTACAAACATTCTATAAAAACAGTTAACAAACGTCATGAATAATAAGCGAGGTACAGATTGCAGCTGTGTGTGTGCGCGCTCGCGTGTGCCGTGTGTTTTTTGTTGGATGCATATGTGTGCATATGTCTACGTGTTATATACATATGTGCAGTGATCCATTGTGCTGCAGCTGACACCTCATGCAAGCACAGTTACCAAGGTGGCTAATTAACCTGAAAGAGTAATCTGAGCTGTTTTGAATCTTTGAAACTTCTAGAAATCTCTTCTCTGACCGATTACAGAAGTCTAACTACTAATCAGATTAGTAGTAGTGGTGTTTATACTTGGGAAAAGTCTAGAAACCGCCAACTGCTGCCTCCTTTAATAATAAGTTTACAAAAGTTTTTCATTTTGACTTTCACTTTTTCCAAGCTATTTTCCCCCATTCATTGCAAAGCATCAGGCAAGGGATTAAATAGTTGTCATTTTAGAGCAAAAAGGAGAAAAACCCACCACTCAAAGCCTACCCAAAATATCATTTATAGTAGCCTTTGTACCATTTTTTGCAGCATAATATAATTTCTCTGCATGATGAGGTTTTGTCAACAAAAAAGACTAATCATATGTGGAAAATTAGGATCATGCAGAGTGTATGCATGAATTAGTGGATGAACTTAATATGTATGCAAGGTGTGGGTGTGTGGATTCCCTTGTTTTATGTTTTTCACACAATGCTCTGAAATTACACACATTATTGTTGAATGTATTGCAACAGCCATTTATTGGATTGTTATTCTGCGTTTCATCTTGAGTGTGTGTGTCAGATGTGTGTCAGGCTGTAATAACAATGAAAAAACACTAGAATTTACTACTACTTACTTATTACACCCAAATAGTAATAGTATTATTAATGATATAAAATGCCATACAAAACATAAAAATAACACTTTCAGAAAATATTGAATCATAATTGGTGATAATAATCATCATAACAAATGTGAGTGGCCTCAGCAGTCAGATGAGAACAGGGTTAAATTGGTTGACTTCCAACAAAACATCCTCCAGTGCAGACACAGCTCTGCATATTACAGGGGGAGGAAAACAGAGTAAATTTCCACTGACTCTCTAGACAGATATCTTGGAAATTTCCATCTCGCGAAAAACATCATTACCCAGCAAACCCTGCGCGTCAGAGTTACGTATTTATAGAGCGACAGGTAATGGCGGCCCCTGGTTTAAAGTTAAGCTTGACGTAGGAATGATTTCGCTTTTTTGTTTTCTATGCCTGTGTATTTTTCACTGTAACGCTTTAGACTAATTGTTTATTTCACCTGGAAAGCTTTTTTTTAAATTTTAATTTCACCCAACGACAACACGGAGCCTTAAAATGCGGTTATCAGGAAGTCGTTTCTCACCTTCTGTACGGCTGTTGGTGTTCTTTCGTGAATTGTGGGGTGATTAATAAATTTAGAGTCGTTTATTCACTACGCCTCATTTGCACACAGTTATTATCTGGAATTACGATGAGGTAGGAAGCTAAATTGCTGTAACCTACTTTGCTGTGTGTGAAAAGATGGTAGAGCTGTTTATAGTTTCGTCTCTGGTCATTAACAGATCAGAGCAAAATCAGTAACCAAAACCTTCTTTGTGTTAAACCACATGCATTTTGCAACACAGTAAAATGCACGTGGTTTAACCTGCAATAATAATGTTCAATAATATCTTAATATTATTTTATAGTGTTATTTTCCTCCAATTTGACTACGCTGAAAAAATCCATAAAAAAATAATCAATAATAAATTATTCTTTGCATGCTAATCCATGGTGGGCTAATGGGCCATCGCAATGTATGATTTGAAGATTACAATAGCATTTATACTTTAAAATTCATTTAAAATAGGCAGCTTTACCTAATTTTTTAAATGAATTTATTCTTGTACAGAAACCAAAATATTTTTAAAAACATTGTGACACCTTATAGTTGTCATAATGCATTAACATAAAACAGTAAAAACAAACAAACAAACAACCAAAAAACAACCAAAAAACGATATAGTCACAAGCTGTATATACAAAGAGAGCCAAAGAAGAAGATAATGCTGTTTTTTTTTATACGGAAGACATAAAATCTTTTGTATTGTTTTTCACGTCCACCTTTCAGCACAGTACTGGCCTAATATATTTGTGCACCACATGAGTATCAGAAATATTTAGAATAATTATATTCAGCACTTCTGTGTTGATAGTTTTTAGCAATTGCACACTTGTTATTCTGTTAAAACACAATTACAGCACAAACTAATAAAACTGATATCTATATAATACTATTTTAAACATTTTTTTAAAAGACATCAAGACAACCCAGTGGTTTCCCATCATGCTTTTGTATAGTCTAAGAAGCATCTAAACTGTTCTTGTTGCCCTTTTATTGGCCTGTTTATTTCATTGTGGTGAACTGTTTTATCTGGATTTCCTTTTGTAAAGCACTCTGTAATGGTGTTTTGGAAAAGTACTTCATCAGGTTCTAATTATTATTTATTTATCAAAATGCAACTAAATGCCATGTATTATGCAATGAGTAATTGAACCTGTGCAGGTCTGGCCAGCCTAATGATCTGAAAAGATGCTGTTTGAGTTCCTTGTTTACTTTGGCCGTCCCTTTCTTCATCATTTCCTCATAAGGTCTGTAGCGAGTTACACTTGAGATGTCAAATTACCAGTTTGGTTTCCAGCTTGTTGACTGTCATGCTATTTGTTAGCAGGAACATATAATTTGTGAAGATGTAAGCTGATAATAAATGAACCTCATCTGTTTGTATTACAATTTAAAAGCAACTCTTCTGTGAATTTTTGAACAAATGTAAGAAGACTATTGACTCTGGATGGTTTTTGAACAATTTGATGAAGGCTTTTACGCTGTTGTGTGCAATTGTCGATACTATTAAACTGTGTCACATTACCAGGTGTGGTTAACACTCTATTATATGTCAAAACTAGTTTACAAACTGTAAAAGTGAATGTTTTCATCACCATATTCTATCACATTTCATGAAGTTCCTTTTATATAAGTTTTGCAAGGTTAAATAAACAGCACTTAGCAGCTTATTTAATTTATTATTGGTGTGTGTTTTGTGCTTACTGAGAGTTTGCATATTAGTGTTAATGTTTACAGCATTACAGCAGCTTTGTGCCTCCCATCTAAGTTTATGGGGTGGAAATCCACAGCATCAGAGCTTTCAAGTGGAACAGGAGCTGGCTCTAGGATTAGTCATTGATTTTCAGCTGTTTTCTCTGCTTGAAAAAAAACCATCTTGCAGAGCTTAACATCACATGAGCTTTCATCAGAGGAGTGGGCACGTAACAAAACATAACTTTTGGTAATGTTAATTAATACTTAAATGTATACCAATCACTGCAAAATACAAACTCCAAACAACAGCCTGATATTCAGTCTACAGTATTAGCAATGGTAAGAGGCTTATAGCTTGGTTTGAAGAAAAGAGTTTAGTGTGGCTTTGCATCTGACTCACATGTGCAGTCATGTTATTTTTTCAACAGAGCAGAAAATACACTGAATAGAGCATTCATTACTTAGATGATCCAAGTTGGATGATAAACACTATGATTCATGCTGGTACAACTGTGGCAGACAAATGTGTCTTTGGGACTGTCCAGCTGATAAAACACTCTGCCTAGAAGTAATATCCCAAATGTTAGAACTGTTTAATATTAATGTTCCTTTTCTACTCAAATACCAATTATTTTAAACTGGGAAAAGTGCAAATCAGCCTGCTTCTCGCCTTGTAGCTGAATACCTGGACTTGCTGAACATGAAACAGACAGCCTGCCTGCTATTAGACTTTCATAAGGCCCTGGATGACCACTGGGACACAGTTTTCAAGTTCCTTATTTAACCCTGTAGTAAATAATACTTGACTGTGTTTCTATTATAAGACTTCCTAAGTGAAACAAACCTTATTTACCTTCTCCTCATCTGTCATGTGCATTTCTTTACCTGCTTTGTGTCCTTGAGTTAACACTATTGCTTTTTCTCTAATCACTTTTTATGCATCACATTTTTGCTCGTGGGGTTTTCATAAAGAATTCCCTCCCATTCCCTCATAAGGGGAGGAGGAAATTAGAGAAGAAAAAAATGGATCATGTTTATTATTACCTTTTTATGTCAGTGAAGTAGGGGCTTGATTCTCATCAATAACAACCATTTACTAAAAACTGCCTTTGGATGATGTGTCGGAGAGGTATGGCTGTGACTATCATGCACAAAACGATTTATGGACAAACTTCAGGGTAACAGTGGCTTGCAGGAAACACCTCTGTGTCCTGTATGATCTAGGTCACACAACTTTGTTGTTAGTACCAACACTGCATGTGCAAGAGACATACAGGACAGGATTTGTAATGAAAAGCTGGTTGTCACTTATGCCTCACTGTACTATGGTTGAATTGGATCTAATCGGTAACCGCTGTATTGTTTGGATAATCTTTTGTAAATGGCAGTAAGCATGCATAATTTTAGGAAATTTCCTTTTTATCTTCTGCAGATTTTTTCAGAATTATTGAAATACATTAAAATATCACTAAAATGACAAAAAATATTTTATATTTATATGTCAAATGGAAAATAACACTGAAAATCTGTAAATGTGGAAAAACCATAAATTTTCATTTTTTAAAAACTTAGGTTTTTTTTATTTTCTTGTTTTTTTAAACATAAAAAGACATTAAAATACATTAGCAATTTTATTGTGATCTCACAAAAAAATCAGTTTTGGTTAATAGAAAAAAATGGTCACATTTTAGTTTAATACTATAAAATTTTCATTTTTAAGCAGCTTTTTCTGACAAAAAAGACTTAAAATAAATGAGTAAATTTGTAATTTCACAAAAATCTGTTTTCATTAATAGTTAATAGAAAATGTCTGTCTAAAATTAGATACAACCAGGAAGAACGAGTGTTTCTCTATGATAATAATGGATTATACTATCTGTCTGTCTGTCTGTCTGTCTGTCTGTCTGTCTGTCTGTCTGTCTGTCTGTCTGTCTGTCTATCTATCTATCTATCTATCAAGGTAATTTAGTAGATTTTTTCTTTGTGTGTTTGTTTATTTTGTTTGTTGTTTATAAGTAAAACAAAAAATAATCTCAAAATAACGGTGAGAAAAGTGTGTTTAGAAATTTTTAAAAATTTTCTTTAACTGAACAGGGAGGCGGGAAAACAACACCCCTTGGTGGAGACTAACAATAGCCCCACTGTTTCCCCCTCTTGTCCAACTTGGACGTTGATCAGAAACACCAGAGTACTCTTTTTGTGTTTACAGTATATACACATGACCATAGGCCCTCCTTCTTTGTGTCACAAAGTATGTTAAGCATAGAAGTACAGCCGTATTTAGGCCTTAGTAGGATAAAAGGTCTCCCAAGGACAGTTACAGCGTCTTTATGGTGCACTTGACTCTTATAAACAGAGTAAAAGTTGCACCATCCAATGGATATTTACAGTGTTTTCTCTGCATCGGCGTACATATCATACATATTAACAGACAATCTTCTGGAGAAAGTCAAAGGCATTCCCCTCCACACCAAAGTACTTTTTATGATATTTTGCAAATGAGCAAACACCCAGGGCCGGAAACATAAGCTTGGATGCAGGATGAATGAATGAAACAACATAAGTATGACAAATAGTGAAAAATAAACCACTGAAAAGTTTAAAAAGAAGTTTACTAGTGGGATTAGTTATACAGCTGTGTGCAAACATTTGATTTTTGAAGTAAAATTAGTAAATACAGCCCCAGCAAACAAGTGCAAAACTAGACCTTCTTCAAATGGTAATATATATACACACACACACACACACACACACACACACACACACACACATATATATATAAATACACACACACACACGTGAAAAAATTTGGTGTTCTGCTTGTTAAACACTGACCATGTCATTAACTTGCTTGGCTTTCATTGGTTCTTGGAAGCTGTAGGACAGGTCAAGGATTGTCATTTTGAGTCAGATGATGACATTTATAAAGTCTTCTAAATTCTTGGACACTTCAGACCTTGTAGTTACAGTCAACAACCATCCTTTAAACAACCTACTCAGACAAAGCTACCAAACAGTGGAAGGCTGTAATATTACATTAGGAAAAATGGCAAGTAAAGGGAAATGTGGACGTAATGAGAAGAGCCAGAAAACCAAGAAAAATATCAGATTAAATGCAAACTATTAGAGAACTGATGTAGTTTTAGCCAACACAGGAGCCCTAGTGAAGCGTTGATACACAAATAGGGTCAACATGGATGACAGCAACCTCATCACAAAAGTCAATGTCTGAAGTCTGCAAAGCATCAATAAGCCAGAGTCGTTTTGGCAACAAGTGCTTTGGACAAATTGAGCCATAACCAAAGGTATGTTTGGAGAAAAAATGACCGGCATTTATTGCAAAGAGCATCTTGCCAACTGTTAAGCATGGGGGTGGAAATATACTTTGGATGCAGGCTGGCTTCGACAGTAGGCCACTGACCCGAGCAGACCTCAATTTTCACCATGAACCTCTTCAAGACACAAACAGAAACTTTTGGAATGAGCCTTAAAGACCCTTGACAAGAGCATCTTTGAAAATCTGCAGGTACAAATAGCTTCAAAATATCTCAAGACTTGAAGTGAACCTCCATAGAAAGTGTCTTGGTGTATGGCATAACTGTGTGGTACACTGCCTGCTCTGCAGCAGTGAAGAAGGGTCTGCAGAGGGTAATAAACACAGCACAAAGAATCAGCGGCTGCTCCCTACCATCTCTTGAACCGATCGCCACCACACGCTACCTCAGCAGAGCCTCAGCCATTATCACAGACTGTAGCCATCCAGGCCACCATCTGCTCAACCTCTTGCCCTCTGAAAGATGGTATAGATCACTCAAAACCTGGACTGACTAAAACAGACTAAAACACAGCTTCTTCCCCACAGCAACACACGCCCTGAAACGGACTATAAAGTTCACCACCAAGTGCAGTCTTTTTTTAATGCACAATCTATTTCGTACTTTTGATTTTTTTAATACTTTATTTATCAGTGTGCAGGTATGGGTGTGTGCAATTGTGTTTTGTGTAAGCTCTGAGTGATTGTAATGTATGTAGCTCTCTTTTAAGCACTTTACTAGAGGAGTATACACAGTTTCATTGTATATTCTACGCAATGACAATAAAGGCAATCTTGATATTGATCTTGATCTCTTGAACTGGCAGGAGGAGTGACTGAAAATTCCAATATCAAGACTAGAAAAACTCTTAGCAGGATAATAAAAGTGTTTGTAAGCTGTGATACAAAGCACTGACTTTATAGCTTCCCAACACTATTGCACATGCAGCTGTGTGATTTTTTAAAAAAATGCCATATAGAATGACAATGACTTTTTCCATATGCTTGTTGCATGCACTGTCTTTACTTATTTTCCCTTCTAGCATCAACAAAATATGTAATTTGCCCTGTGGTGCCCAAGCTTTGTATACAACTATATACTTTAATCAGTATTAATACTGGAGTAGCAGGCTCACTGTGCTCTACTTTTGGAGCACATTGAGCATGTACTTTCCAATTCTGGGTTTTCTCACTCGGCCTATATAAAGCTTTTCTATTATTAGACATACTCTCCATTGGTAAATACTGCATTGCCACATTGAGACTATAAAAGTCTATTACAAAAATGTGCTCTTCACTGTGGTGCTGCATGGGTGCAAAAGGCCAAACTAAGCCTTGGTCATTCATTATTGATAATATGGACAACTAGCTGCCTAATTGTGCCAGAAGCCCTATTTGATATTAATGTTTGACAACAGGGCCTAAACATCCCGGAATCATTATATTAAATGTAACAGACGGTCATTTTAAAGGTTGCACTTAGCAAATAATTGCCAAATGAACACTTAGGACAGGATGTTCTGTTCTGATTGACAACATCAAGGTATTGAATAACCAATAATTGTACAGTGACTCCTTTAACTATCAACTAAAATGCCACAATGGCTGCTGATTGGTTTGATTGGAAATATGCAAAATGTTGTTACCACTGTTACCAGTAACAAAGACATTTTCATTTCATTTATACTGTGAGTGTATTTACAATCATACAAAAGAAACACAAGATTTACTAGTAAAACCATACCACGTGGACAAAAACTGCTGTCTGCAACCCCTGGTTCAAGTAGCCCCTCTGTCTAATTGACAGCAGCCCTAGTGGAGGGTTTATGTGTTTACCAGCAAATAAAGCCATTTAGGACACAGTAACTTCTCCAGAACAACCTGATATTTTCAATTTAGTTTCACTAGAGCTCCATCTAGTGGCCAATATTATTGACTGTTTCTTATATTACTTTTTACTTAATGAAAAAAATCCAGAGTGAGAATGTCACCTATGCCATTCTAGTACAGACAGAACATAACATTTTGTATGTAAAATGACCACTGTGTCACTTGACATACACAATAACGTCAAATTAACACTGTAGGCAACATGTTACCCCTCTATGAAAGAGTGATGGCTAGTTATGTATGTGTTTTATGTCAGGTCTCATGTCGTAGATATGTATGTAGGTTTTATGAATCCCTATGTATACCTCCTTCAAATGAAGTATCAACAAAAGGTAGTTTGTAGTTGTTTTCATGAAACAACGTTTTGTTGAAAATCTGCAGAAGTAGAAGTATTAACAGTTTAGAAATACTCTTGTAACTCATGCAGTCTGAAAGTATGAATGTATTAGCATTAAAATATACCTCAAGAAAAAAAGTAAATCTACTCATTAGAATTATTGTTCATGGATTCATATGCTCATCATTTGAACTAGTAAAGGTGATTTAACTAATATGTGTAGTTTTTCTGTTGAGTGGTTTGTTAATTTCCACTTAAGAATAAATCAGTTACCTTAATCTACAACATTACATCATTATTTATTTGTTGAAACTAAATCTGTAAAATATCTAGGTCACTAAGACTGTCAAATAAACGTAGAAAAGAATCTTTTATCCTGTTTTGATTATTTTTGATGAAGTTGAGTGCACCTTTTATTTCATTTTCATTATAGGGAGCTACACACCTGGATAATGCGTGTATATAGCGGTAATACAAGAGTTGGTGCTACACTGTTTCCAGCGCATGCTGTATGTCTCATAACTTATCATGTGTACATGTGCAATGTTAGGAAAGTGCAGTCTTTAAAATAATCAGTATATTCTCTGAGTAGGAGCTCCATCTACAGACATCGACTTGCATTTGCAGGTTTCATGTATGCACAAAGATCTGCAAATGTAATGCCATTATATAACCAAACAAGTTTAAGTTGAGAATTCTTATATAATATGATGATGAATACGTAATTATCATGGTCATTAAATGTATATAATACAATCACTTTTTGTTATTACAGCACAGATATAAAAAAAAAACCCTTTCAAACAGGAGTGTAGCACAGAGCTGGGGGCAGTGCTGGACTTAATGTGCAGTAATGTGATGAGAGTACTTGCATTAAACTTCCATTAAAAGGCAGTCATTAGAGGGTAAATAATCTTGTCCTCATCTAGACCACAATTAAATATTATATTAGGGTTATAGTCTGTTTTAGAAAGTCACATTTCAAACAAGTCAAACTTTCTTGCAAACGCAACAAACTGGGTTTTACAGATATAATGGATGTCATACCTTCAAATGAATAAAAACTGTAGAAGTGGTAGAATTTAGAGCCTCTGAGATGAAATAGAAAGACAACAGTAACAGCAACAAAGAATCTCTGCCACAGATCATAACATATCCTCAAATAATTCTATTCAAATGTCTCAGTAAGCCATCTCAGGGAAACAGTTAGTCAGCATGCACTGAAACTACAGCAGCTATCAGTCATTTTACCAATTACAGATGCTCTTTTCCTACTGTGACATGGTAAAATGTCTTCTTTGAAAAGCTTCTGTGTTGGGGCCCTGCAGTTGAAGCAGCTGAATTGAATACAGCCAATATTATTACTATTAATTATAGCCCAGCTAAAAAAAATGTTTGGATATAGCAGTATTCATTCAGTGAAAACTTTGTGCACAACAAAAGACTTGTAAAATAACAACAATATAATATATAATAAATGTATTTACTCAAGCACTTTAATGAGTACAAACCAGGGGCACTTTACTTTAAGTGAAGTTAAGCTTTAATACTTCTATATGGCACTTTTCACTTCACTGCATTGATCTGGTGCATATAGTTAATTTTGTTGTTGTTCGTTTGTTATCTTTTGCACGTCAAAAATTAAGTCAGCTCATAAGATGCAATACATTACTTCTATACAGCATCTCTCTCAATATTGCTACAAGCCAAAAAGAAAAGAAAAAGAAAAGCTCCTAACACACTCTTTCATTAGTAGAAATACTTAAATATTATAGGATATAACTACAGCGCACTGATGGATGTTGTTCTACTCCACAGTGAGTACTTTGGGTATCAAAGTATTTTTATTGGGTAAATACTTGCTTACTTTTATTCGTTTAATACGTATTTCCAATTTCCAATAAATTGTTATTTCTTTGTGGCAGTGCTACTTTCAGTTGAATAAATTCTTCCATCACTGATTTTGAAGCAGTATGAGTCTGAAAGATCCAGTATTGGTGGGGCTGCATTATTGGTTTTTTTTTGTCATGCGATGAATGTCAAAATATCTGCTGAGAAAAAGATTCACATTAAACTGCCAGTTATAGCCGACTTGTTTTGATTGTGTGTAAAATCATTTTTATTGTTGTCATCTGATAAAAAAGCACTGGAATATTCATATTTGACCACACAAAATGGGTTACATGATAGCTTAGCCTTTGCATTTACAGTGACTAAAAAAATATGGGTTTATTTTGCTGTTTTATTTTTCTATTATAGCCTTTTCGGTGATACTAGAATGCAGCTTGCCGTGAAATACGCTCAAATATCTGACAGTGAGGTGAGAGGATTGTAAACACTGCACATCCTGGAATATACCAACGCCGGGGGGTAGGGATGTCTACATTTCTATTTTATAGCTGCATAGAACCAAACTAGTTTATTTTTGCCCCAAGCAAAAAATAAAGTTAAGTGTTTTCTTTTCGTTTATTGACTTTTCATGACAGTTAGAAGACAAACATTTTCGCGCAGTGCTTTAAATACCCACCGCCCCACCCCTCTACTCTGTCTGGGGAAGTTGAACCGGGCGGCCGCGCTGAGCTCCGGATCAGCTGAGTTTGAGGATCCCGCCCCGTCATGACTGTCAGCGCTGGCGCTCCGAGGATGGTTGTCTTCACTCAGATACACAAACACGGGACGAAATAAGTCCTAATTTTCCACCAAGGGGCGTTTTTACTATGATGTGCTACCAGGACCGGGCTGTCTCTTCTTCGGGTCTGGCTGCTTTTACGCGAACGAGGTCCGTCACATCTTGTGCTTGTTTCTCCGTTGGTGAGTCATTGATGCACCTGATAGCTAGCTAAAATTGTTTACGGCTCTGCTGCTCGGTTTATGCTAAATTCTTGAAACCACACAACTTTCTTTACATTTTTAGCTTTTAAAAAATAAAACCCCACATTTTAAGTATTTGTTTATATTTTAAGCCACCTATATTTCTGAATATCGTGTAACTGACAAAAAATACAACAAGCTAGCTGCACACAGACGTATGAAAAGACTAAAAATACCTTATTCATTTCCTAGTGTGATGCTATCGTCCAGTCTGTGGTCAGAGGTCGTGCAGTTACATAATACGCTCATCAGTAGTGATCACTGATGCTACAGTACACTCGCAGGCCAAAAGCTGCTGCAGCCAACAGCTATTTGGCCACAGTTAATGCTGCATCCACTCCCCCCTCATCAGGCTGCACATTACAGCCCTGCTGTGGCGGTGGTGTCGGTCAGGTGACTTGCCTGTGTCCACCCTCAAAGTACACACTTCTGCAGAAATGCATAGGTTTTTTTTTTATTATCGCACTGACACACGCAAGAGGAAGTGAGAGTGCACATTTAGTTCTGCCTGTCCAACACAATTTGATTATCAAGCTGTCACCTGTGCTTAAGTTTTTAAGGATCCTCATTTGTTTGGTGGTTGCACTCACATCAGTTGCAGGGAGAATTGTGACTAGAAACAACATCTTAAATAGATCTGCGTAGATCCCCGAGCAGTTTCTGGATATTTTTGTGATTCTTTCACATTTTTTGCTCTCTATGGGTCTCATTTTTTACTACAATGTAAAGTCCTGCATCTCTGTGGAAATAGAAGAACCATAGAAGAAGAGAGAACTGCAGTATGACAGTTGTATTATCATATATTTTGAAAGATAAAAAAAAACAAAAGTGTAAGCTGAATTTCTGGAATTATTTATTTTACAAAAATTGAAAAAAACTGAATTCAACATGTACAACATTTTTACAATTGTCCACAGTTGTTACCAATACTTAAAAAAAAAGTGGCCCTACATATTATAGATATGATACTACTTACAGGTTTTAGTTTTGTTTCCATACTTGTCTCCTACCTGCTGGGTGCAAGCATAGCCTGCAGTTCATCTGTAAAGTGCCCGAATTTTTGTCATATGTTGCAGCTAGATCACTAATGGCTTCTCAGTTGTGCTGAGGAGCAAAAATCTTTGTCTTTTCCTTAATCTGGTTACTGCAGACAGTATGGCAATTTTTGGAAATTCACCCCGAAGTGATTTGTTCTTAGATTTGGTTATTTTTACAGATGGAAACGTAGGTCACACCAACAAAAAGAGTCTTTCTGTTTTTACAGTGTCTGGCTCCAAAAATAATGTAATTTTTAGAATTTTTTGAGACTTTTCTTTTTTTTTGCCTGCTGTACGTTTACTGCAAGCGCTTTAATATTAATATGAATGATGTCTGAGGGGAGGAGAGCACGATAGGACTTATAATCCACGAGTGACAGGGATTGTGGGCAGGATTTTAGAAATACCGAGGTCACGAGTCCAGCATGTGGCTTTTGTGCAAAGAAGAAAAGTGCACGTGGGTGAGCTATGAAGTAATGATTGAGTAATTTTTATCATTTTTAGACACTTCTTTTACATGGAGTCATAACTGATGAAAGACTTAAAAAAATCTTTCCTAAGCTGCAAAATTAAAATTACATTAACAGTTTGCAAAAACAAAAAAGGGGGTGTAGCCTCAGTGTCCTTCAGAACCAGTAACCAGCAGGCCACTATTACTGTCCAGTATTATCTCATCACTGATGTACAAATCGATACTGAGGTCTTTGTTAAGTGAAAAGAAATTGCCCTATAGTACTGTGTATATTTGAGGTAATTCTGAAACCCCAGTATTGTTGCATGACACCTCTGCATCTACATTTCTCCCTGAGTTGACATTAGCGTAAATCTTGTCTCCCATAAGTCTTCTGTTGTGCTGCTACTTCACCTGAGTGCTGCTTTACACACCTTTTAATTTAGATAAAAATGGCTGGATGTTACTGAAGTTTTACCAGCTCAAGAATAAAATAGAAATACCGATCTGTTCAGAAAGAAACTTTCGAGAGCATTTCTAAAGTGAGGCAGTTTTTTCTCTCAGAGCAGCGTGTATAAACTGCACAAACATTGTTATTATTAGCAAGCAGGATAATTATAATGATCTTGTTCAATAAATTTGCCGTAATTAATACAGAATTTTGCTGCACGAGCACCAACTAAGACCTCAAGGCGAGCACATATTGCACCTATCTGTTTGCCTCTTAGCTTTTACATTCATTTTGACATTCTTTTATTTGTTTATAAGGGACAACAGGATCTTGCACCAGTCTAGCTGTCAGAATATATTCCTTCCTTTAATTTATGTGCCAGGAAACCCCATTAGATCTTCCCGTTCTTCTCTTGTAGCTGTTCCAAAAGCCAGAATGGAAACCTTAAGTGATGCTGTTTTTAGGACGTTATGATCGGAGCTGCTGAAGCAGAGTTCGCTGGCTTTTATGTAAAGTCATATAATTTCTAAAGTGGTCTGGTAATTTTTATGGCCATTAACTGTTCTTTCTGCCATGTTTTTTTTTATGAGTAAGTTGTACTGAAGTAGGTTTTATTTATTTTTCTTAAAAATCTATTAATTATATTTTACTTGATGAGTCTTAGTTCGTCAGGCACTTTTAAAGTACTCTGAATTCCGTTTGACTTGTACAATAGGTGCTGTATAAGTTAATTTTGATTGATTGAGTGGATATTTTGGGAACAACTCTTTGCCAACCATGTCTACAGGATTGTCATCAAAATTCTTCTTATTTAATCATGTAAAATTGAGTTTTGATCAATATATCATTAAGATTAAGGCTGAGGTGAGTCAAGCTCTGTAGTGGATACAGTGTTCATGTTTGAATACTTGCGTCTTTGATACAGTAGTGTAATTAGTCATTGGAGATGTTTCAAAAAATGCTGGCATTTACTTGCTGATAGTGTCTGAGGCCCACAAGAGGTGAGGCGTTACTTCATAGTTTGCCTAATTTCCATGTTATCTCAAGGTTTCTCTCGTCCACTGACTCATCATTCTACTGTCATTTTCTTAACAAGAAATAAACTCTCCACTCCTACGATGGGGCTAAAACGGGATTAACCTTTATTCACTGTTTTATTTTCTTATTATACTGAAGGTCTACTGTATGCAGTGTAGTATTATGATAGCCATTTAATATTTGTCTTTTATGTCGATTTATTTAGTAATTATTTGGTTTGTAAAGGGTAACGTCCATCATGTGTTATCAGAGCCTAAAGTTGTGTCTTCAAACTGCCTGTTTTGACTGAGCAACAAGAACCTTTTTTATTTAGTTTATTAAGATAAGAGATGAATTGAGTGTATCTCAACATTTTCAAAGCTTTAACCAGAAAATATTGTAAATATAGGTTGTATAAATCCCAAATCCAAATGATTAATCAGTTGCTGCTGTATTTTTTATTCTTTAATTTTGTCTCCACACTGGCAACAGCCAAGTCCAGAGGCATTATGTTTTTGAGTTACCCGTCTGTGCTGTTCTCGTGACTGTGATATATCAGGGATGCCTTGAGGGAATTTGTCACAAACATACACTCAGAACCAAAGATGAAATTATTCGATTTTGTTGATCAAAGGCTACTGTGACCTAACCAATCACAGTTTTGGCCATAACTCAAGAATTTATGCACTTATTTAGGACAAAACATCACTCAAATGTCTAATATGATAAAATTACGAAGTGATGACATTTTATATCTAAAGGTTAAAAGTTAACTTCACTGAGTCAGGATAATGTTCCCCAAAACACCATAACTAAGATTTCAATTACATATCACATTTGATTAGATACTAAGACACTGATCTTGTGTGGCTACCTTGAAACTGTGGAGGTGGTATAGACCTTCTGTGCTGCTGGGTTGAAGATGAATGTGAAGCATCTGCGTTTTAGGATATGCTGCTTTTTTCCATCAACACCCACAGTGTCTACTGAGTGGAAACAACTTGTTTTTTTACTGGAAATCATTCAAATTGCTTCAAAATCTTCCCTCCATAAATTCTATAAGTTTGAACAGACATTGATGTTTACTGCAACTTTACTGGATGGCGGAGACATACATCTGCGAGACAATGATTCGACTTTATTATATCTTTGTCAATCGGCAGATCGTTTCAGCACTAATGCAACGTCATCCTGAGCACGTGTTGTTCTCAGTGGTAAAGCCTCTCAGCTCAGCCATGGGGAGTCCAGATGTCAGTGCTCCTCTAATCCTGCCTTCCTACTCGCCCTCTCATCTCTTTGTTTAGCTTCATTCAGATACCTTATATGACCGTGCATAAACAAAATAGGGAGTAGAAAAACAAGAAAGCTGGTCTTTCTAGATCATACATTTAGAAGTTGTGCAATTTGTCTCCAAGTCTGTCGTTCATGTTGCCAATGTACCCGCAAATACAACTGTAATTTCTTCTTCAAGACCTCTTTAAAGGTGTATTGTGATATAAACAAATTCTTAGTGGCTAAATTTAACATGAACGCTGCAGTTACAAGACATTAGAATAAAATCCCTGACTTTGTATGTTCCCTCATCCCTACAGAGCTTTTTACCATCTTTAAGCTCATTTGTTCTGTTCATGCAGACTGCGACAAATTTGCTCTTTGGTTCAGTCTCACGGCTGTGATCACCTTTCAACCACCTGCAGTAGCCAGCTGTTTGGTTTACCTGCCAAGCATCAAACAGTACAGAGGCAAAGTTAGCTACTGACTGGTGAACATAAGAAAGGATTTAACAACCCAAAAGCCTGACGTTTACCTCAGTTGATGGTGGAGACCAGAACAGAGCTAAAAGAGGAGCAAATACTGGATTGCTATTCAAAAGGTGGCCCGAAATACAACTAATAACAAATACTAATACTGGTGTGTTATCTAGATGTGTGAAAATGTCACTGTTTGAAAACAAGTTTGCTCTGACATCACTAAAAGGAGACACCATATCAATGTTGCCTCATTTAAATTTCAGTGTAGACAAAAGACAAACAAAGTGTGTCCATCTGTGTGTTTGTGCTCGGTTTTAGCTTGTTTTTCACTGGCAGTGCGTGCAGTGCCACGCAGTTAGAAGGATTTTCTGCCTCCTGACTGAGACAGGTCAGTCATGAATGAGGACATTTGTGTCCATTGCCTCAGAGTTTGTGTATGTGACTGAACAGAGCTAATTGGATAATTTTATTTGGGATAAACAAGCCTCAGAGGACGAGAGACAACCAGCAGGTTTCAGGCAGGCATATACTATCATCTACTTGCAGCCTTTTCTCTCAGAATCTCTCATTTGTTTTGCTCTCTTTTTTGCAGTTATTTTGTGCTGAACATGTTGGGATCAGACTGATGCATCATGGATCCTGAGGAGCTAGAACTACAGAATGACTACCGTTACCGTAGCTATGCAGCGGTCATTGAGAAAGCGCTGCGAAACTTTGAGTCTTCAAGTGAATGGGCCGATCTCATCTCCTCCCTGGGCAAACTCAATAAGGTACAGAGTGATGCATAGAGGTGGTCTGATGCTAAAAATACTACAGCTATCAGTGGCCTTCTCTATATATCTGTATTTGCTTATGAATGGTAAGTGTTGTGGTATTTAACCTAAATGTACATCAGCATTTATATTTTTCTGCTTTTCTTTTTTTTTGTCGATTTTATCAGGGTGTCAACTTCACAGCTGCTAAACATGTTTCAGTTCTCTTATGGGGAATTGCTTGTTTCTCACAGGCTCTCTGTCTGTGTTATACAATCCTATCGCTGAAGTCTTCTGACCATTTATTATGGGCCCTAAATGTGCCACTGTTTGCCTTACTTGTAGCACAGATGTTGACTTTGGAGTGTCTCTATTTGTTGATGCTCAAACATTCGTCCTGAAAGTACGCTAAGAATGTGAGGGAGTAATTAAATCTAATAAGCATGACTGACTGTACATTAACAACATGCACAAAATCCTTTTCCCTCCAATGGATCTGTGGAGTTTTTTAGTTTTGTTTTGTTGGATGGTTTTCCCAAATTCTCACAAACTATGTTTCCACTTTGGTTTTCTTTTTATTTTCTCTCTCTTTCTATCAGGCCCTGCAAAGTAACCTTCGCTATTCACTATTGCCTAAGAGGCTGATCATAGGGAAGCGCCTGGCCCAGTGCCTGCACCCGGCCCTGCCCAGCGGAGTGCACCTCAAGGCACTTGAGACCTACGAGGTCATCTTCAAAATCATCGGAACAAAATGGCTAGCCAAGGATCTGTTCATTTACAGGTAAAGAAACTGGCCTAGATCTTTTACTGCTTCAGGGTGAGTGCTGACCTTAATATGAGTAACATGACTAAATGTGTGTCTGTGTGTGTGTGTCTATTTTTTAGCTCAGGATTGTTTCCCTTGTTGGGCCATGCAGCCATGGCAGTGAAGCCTGTGCTGTTAACGCTGTACGAGCGTTACTATCTCCCGCTGCAGAGGGCTTTGCTGCCTAGTCTTCAGGCCTTCATAACAGGACTCCTGCCAGGCCTGGAGGAAGGACTGGAGGTGTATGACAGGTACTTAACACATACTATTTATACCAGGAGAGAAAGAAAGGATCTCAAACATTTATTTTATTCACATGTGCTATAGACTACCATTGTTGTCAAAAAGTAATGAAAACAGCGTAGTGTTTTCATTACTTTTTGAGTGTAACCCAATTTTTCACCCTCTGAAGTTCAAGCAGTTTCTGGGCATTTTTTTGCTTCTGTCATATTTTAACTCATTGCGCCCTCTCACGTTTCACTCTAATATGAAGTCCTAAACCTCTATGGAAACAACAGAACAATGGCTAGATGTATAGAGTTCCCAATGCCACCAGTGTTACAATACTGTGACAAAATATGGGATCCACATGATATCGATATTTAACTATTTACATCTTTACAGCCTCTACAAGATAAGTGTTTCCCAAACTACTCTGCACATCAGCTCCAGAAAGATAATTCAACAACATTCCATCAACAACTTGCTGACTACTTGCTTCTCTTTATACTGCTCCTAAGCAATGCATTTATTATATCGATCCAGTGTGTTTTATTTTCCTGTCAGTCTCTCTTGTCGTCTCCTACTCTGTAAACACACCTGTAACTCACCTAAATAGTCTCTGAAGTTTTGTCATGTTACAACTGGTCACAGCTGAGTAAGTAATGGCTTCTTAGTTGTACTGAGGAGCACAGATATGTTATTTTTTTACAGGATCTGAAGATAACAATTTAATTATGGAGCTTTTTGAATGAAACATGTGGCATAATGTGATTTTTGATGAAATATAACCATTTTAGGTCCATTTTTATGATGGAACCGCATATCACACCTCATACATTTTAGGACTGTTGGAAAGTCTAATTAAGTGCAGTTTCTTGCTTTGATAAATGTTGTAATTTTGGCCATTTTTAATAGAAAACATTCCATTCAAACAATGGGTATTGGAGCCTTAGAGAGGTAATACACACTAGCTCCCCACATCCACAAATTTGCTGTTTATACCTGTTTAAATATCATCTTTTGAAAGCTACAGTTCCGAGCCCAAATTTTCTTAAAGAAGGTATGCAATAAATACATATTAGAGAGGAAACAAATGGGTTTAGGGCTGAGTGCAAGATAGGAAGGCTAAAATGAAACTTTTGGTTCTTGTTTAACATACTTAAAGTGTAAAATGTTACCATCCATTGTATATAGTATAACCTTTTACCAATAACACAGTAGCAAAACTTGATATTTTTTTAACCAGTACCCACTGGCCTGGCTTTACCTTGTTCACTTTAGTTACTCAAATATGCACTGCAAACAGCCAATTTGACTTTATCCATGATCTGTCAACTTTCAGTGTTTATTTTAAACTAATTTACACAGAAGTGCATGCAGGCTGAAGGCAGAGTCAAAACGTGATAAGAAAACTTGTGACCAAGGTATCATCTAAACTGCATCAAGTAGGTGCTGAGTCGTTGAGTCCCACATGCTTGAATATTACCTCAATAGTACTTCTGTACTGAAACAATGGATAAATTTGGTCAGAACTGATTATTGTGTCACCACTAACCACAAGACACAAATATTGACTTGTCATTGCATTTGTTGTTGGGTGCAGATCAATAATTTCTTTCCACTGTCCTCTCTCGCTGTCCAGGACTGACGCTCTGCTGGTCAAGTTGTCACTGCTGGTGGGGCAGCAGGTCTTCTATGGGGCCCTGTGGGGCAGCATGCTAGTCACCCCCATGGTGCGACTGCCTGCTTCTGTCTTTATAGTCACACATTTTGACCGCATGACGTCACTGAGTCACCAAACACACATGCTTGGTTACGACCACCGCACAGTGGTGAGTGCCTGTTTTTTGCTGTGAAGTTTACTTATTATTTTGTCCACTCTGGTCATGTTGAAGTCAAAATTTACACCCTCAGCTGTTGAACTTCCATCTCTCTCCAGGTGAAGTCAGTCTGTCTTTCTCTGCAAGATTCAAACGTCTTGGTTCAGAGAAACACGCTCGAAATCCTGCTCTACTTTTTCCCTTTCGCCACATGCCTGGTAAGTAGCCGCATAAGCACGCTTCCTTCTTTTTTTTCCTGAACATCTTTTCTCTAAGTGACTTAAGTAAACTTTTTGCTCAGTTATCTGTCAAAAATCATTTATTTATAACCAGTCTAGTGTTCAGTCATTATGATAACATCTTATGCATCAATGTACACTGACAGAGGGACACCAACATAACACAGTCCATCAGGGCAGATGACATGAGTGGTGAGACAGTCAGAAAGGGTGCAAACACAGCTGATTATCTAAACACAGCAATTAAACATCTGCATTTATAAAACATCTGCTGGAAGACAAATCTGACATTTCTAGTGGTTTGACCTTTGTGTATTCTCCGAAATAATTGAGTTGAGATGATTGGTTTAAACTGTAAAACATGACATTGCTCGCCCACGTGATCCGGCAGTGCCACCAGAATATGATCATCTCAACAAATAATAAAATTGAATATCATCAAGATTAAACTGTAAATATTAAATTTTAGATTATTTAATGTAGAAAAAAAGGAATTTCCCTTTAATATTATCAATGTGCCTTCAGTCCTGTGGTGGCTGTTGTTGCTATTGTCAGCTATCCGACATGTTGTTTGTCTTTAGGTTGGTACTTTCCTTACACAGGAAACATAAAGTTTAACAAAGTCTTAGTTAGATCACTTGTGTAATTTATATCAGACACAGGCAAGAACAAAACATATTTTAAATGCTAATGTTATATGTTACTTTTAGGATTTATGTATCAGATACATTGCTTTTATCTGTTTCCACTGAGCATGCCAGTTTTTCGATCATGACTCTCCCATTCTTCTTCGTTCCTCCATCAACTGTGTTGTTGGTTTAGGACCCAGCAGACCCCAGTATAGCTTTGAGTGTGGAAGATATGATCACAGTGGTGTCTGCAGCGTCGCTCACACTACTCCGAAGAGACATGTCACTTAACAGACGCCTCTACGCCTGGCTCCTAGGTTCTGATTATTAGAATATAATTCAGCAATGTAATACGTACATCACATCACTGCAAGGTTTACTGGCCCTCTCTGTTCACTTATGTTTGTTTCCATGTGAATGTGTTTTCAGGTACAGACATAAAAGGAGAAATGGTGTCGCCACACCCCACCCTCTCCACCACCACGGAGGAGCATACAACCTTCTACTTCAACACCTATTCTAGAGATTTCCTTGTGAAGGTATCGCGAACATTTATTAGCACACAGACACATATTAAAACCTATAAAAACACCTAAATATATGTGTATTTTTAAATTAAGCACAATTTGTCAGTGTTATTAAAGTGTTTGACATTTTGGGAAGCTGACTTCTGGTCGACTTACACAAAAAGATCAGTAGCCAGTTTGCTTAGCAAAAGGAGTGTAGGAAAAACAAAAGAAAACCACTGGAATGACTTAGGCTGAAGGTACCAAAACCAATCTACAAGCACCTCTAGTGTTCCCTAATTGATGTGTTACAGCTTGTGTATTTAATCAACATACAAAGCTGTGTGTAAACAGCATGTGGTTTCCCTTGGTTTTATGTAAAGCACTCTTAGCACTACTAAGAGCAGTAACTGGGCCTACAGTCACTCTGTGGTTTTGGGGCAACCAGCAAACTCTGCTGGAAATAGTCCCACACATCATGTCTATCTAAATAACTGCATAAAAGCACACAGACATATTTTCCAAAATATCTAACTAGAGTAAAAGAGAGGGAGAATTAAGTCAAGTGTGTTTGAATAGTGTATTAACGTATGTTTGTCATCTGTTTCTGTTTTTCTCCTCTGTTCATGTATCTGACTTCAGGCTCTGATTAACATCCTCAAACAGAAGGATGTGGATAGCGACCCTGAAAATGTGACTGTTTACCTCAGACCATTTCGCATCATTATCAGTCTGCTTGATAAACCAGAGATAGGTAGGCAGCCCTAAGCATAAGAGTACACAGACATCTTAAAATGCAAAATTACTTGATTGATCAACCTTTGTTAAAGTCTCAAGTCTGCTCTCAGGCTGCTTTACTGTTATAATCACAATGTTTCTGCACAGGTCCACCTCTCTTGAGCAGCGTGTTGTTGGAGGTGGTCCGAGCTTTCTACAGCTACTGTCGGCAGATGCTGGGGGAAGAAAACAGCACCAGCTCAGGACTCTCAGGCAACCAGCTAGCTAGGTGAGAGCGATAACTGGTCAAACAGATGTGCTGCATGTTCACTGTTGAATGTATTTTGAACTGAACAAAAAACTGAACTGTGACAAAATGGCAACTGACAAGATGATTCCAGAAACAAATGTTGTTGTTTTTTTTTTTTTTTTTTCTTAAACAGTAAGATAAAAGAGAATAAGAATGCATCGGAGATCATAAAGACGATGAATATGCTTGTGAGCTCCATGAACAGTGAATACCTGTGGGAGTACATGACCCGACGCTTCTGTGCTTCTCTCAGGTACGTCAATGACACAGAATCCTTGCTAAAACTATCAAGTATTGACACTGTGCCAACCCAGAAAAACTAATACAGAATTTAAATCTCTAATTTAAATCTAGTGACAAAGACGACCCACCAAGGCCTCCTGAACAGGACCGCAGCCATCCTGCTCCGTCTGTCACCGAGATGTCCAGCCTCATCATTTTCCTACTAGATGTTCTTCCTCTGGTAAAACACACACCTATAAATGAGATGTCTGTTCCCTGTGACGCTACACAGGGGCATGTATTATAGAGCTGATTCCTGGATTTCTCAGAAAACACGAGCACACAGGGAGAAATCCAACAAATAGTATAAATTACCACAAAAATAGAAAACTAAATTGGCTACAAGCTTGTCTTAGTGAACAAATTTGCATCATTCTGGTTCTTAGTTATAGTTACAAATGTGTACTAATACCCATGTCTGACTCACACACAGTATTCACAAACTGTATGTTCACCATGTTCCCGCAGGAGCTCCATGCTGACATCCAGTCACATTTTCTGCCTGAAATGCTGGGCACCATGCTGCGGACCCTGTGCAGCCACATGGACTCTGTTTGCCTAGACGACGTCACACATGGTCTGCGCGCATGTTTCAAGGTTTTGAGTAAGATCCAGATGCCTGTGGCTTACATGGACGTTGATGCTTCGACACACTCAGAGGAGATAGAAATACAGTCACCAGAGGAGGAAAGCACAAAGACTCAGGTGAGAAATTTTACAATCTGTGACGATGTTGGTGCTTTTTAAACGATTTGACTGTGCTCATTTTATTAATTATACTTTATCCAGGATATGGAGAATGAAGGAGAGAAAGATGGCAGTGTTGGTCAGGTTAATGGGAATCATGAAGATGAAGAGCTGAACCGGGATGGAGGTGATGATGCAAATGAGCTTGCAAATGGTGTTTACCCAGCACTCAGGTCTGAAGACAGTGGCTTGGGCATCAGCGCCTCACCGTCAGAGCAGCATCTGCCACCAGGGATGAGACTAGGGGCTGAGGGAATTAGCAAAGAAGGCGGGGGGGTGTGGCGAAGAGGAGGCAGTGTAGACAGCATGACTCAGTGTCTGCAGGACATCCTGGCCTTTATAACAACAAGGTAAACTCCTGAGCCAGTTGTAATCTAATGGTCTCTATGGATCATGTTCATTAACTATGAGTTCTAAATATCTGCACTCCTGCTGCATTTCAGATACCTTTTGGTGCAAGTGGAGGATGTCAGAGGCCCAGATGAAGAGCAGCAGCATGACCAAAATGCTCCCTCTGGGGATCAGAAGACTTTGTTGGGTGGGCGTGAAATTAAAGACAAACTGACTGAACTGTTCACTCCTAATAAACTCAAAGCTCGCCGTTCTTCAGAGGCCCAGCTCTCAGCAGCCACTACTGAGAAGAAAAAGGAACGGGGGCACTTTGGGTGTCTGGACTGGGCGGCTGGTTTCATGCCCCGGGGAAAGGCAGAGATCTCTGAAGCCTGTCGACAGGCCTTTATCGCCACCTGCCACCTGCTGCTGGAGTGCACCACTTTTCCTGTCTACCTAACTGAAGAGGAGACTCTGGCTCTCCACACAGAAATGTTTGGCCACACAGGTCAGCACAAAGATGGATGGGTTAATACTACTGTCAGTTACATGCTTTAACCCTCAAACAAGCATTTAAAACGTTTTTGTTTGCCACAGGTAGTGACGTGGACCGTCTGCCTGTGTGGCTGAGATCCTTGATGACGCTGTGCTGCCTGTCCAGGGACTACAACATCCAACACACTGCAGTAGCTTCTCTGTTGGAGCTCATCAACCATTCCCAGTCTCTAGCACTGGTTATTCAGGACAAGCACAGACGCTACCAGAGCTCTGACTCCAACCCTCTGAGTGGGCGGCTGCAGATGGTCACTATACCGCCTATCTATCCTGCCCTGCTTCGTGCAATAGAGGAGGGCACCGATTTCTATCAGGTTAGATTACCAAAGGAAAATTTTAGTTAAAGTGAAAACTAGAGTTTAGATATAGTAGATGTTAAATCTATTTTTTTCTTGTTACCCAGAGGGTATCCCAGGTACTGTGGAGTCAACTGGAGACAGAGCGAAGAGAGCAGCACATTTCCTGTGTCGAACTGTTTTACAGGCTGCACTGTTTGTCTCCATCAGCATCCATCTGTGAAGACATCATCTGCCAGGCACTACAGCACAAAGACAAGGTATGTATGCCTGCTGAACCACACAACTTGTTCACACATTTAGTTTTTTTTTCTCAGTATCTTCAAGAAGTGTCTAACTGTGTTTACCTAGGACACACAAACAGACCTAATTGAGCAAATAAGCCTAAGGTTTGAATGTTTGTCTCCCTCAGGCAGTTAGGCTGGAGGCGCTACACCGCTTCACAGTGCTGTGGCACCTGACCCGGGAGATCCAGACCAACAGGACCATGTCCCTCAGTCGTTCCTTTGACCGGTCAGTACATGGTTGTGGCATGCGTTTAAGACAAATGGTGGTCAGGGTCGCGATTAATAGTCTTTATGTAATTTTAAATATTATACACTGTGTCTCAGTACTTATGTGTTATTAAGGTGCTCAAAATAAGCGACACTGCTTCTCTGAAAGCCGATTAACCTGCTATCCCTTGAAGCAATAGTGTCATTAGTGACAGTGTCGTGGGAACTAACACAACAAGGTTGAGAAAAGTTAAACTTTACATAACTGTTCCTGTGACACTTCAACTGAAACAGCAGGACTTTTGTTGATTCCCACAGAAAACAAATATGCAGCAGCTGAGAAGTCTGAATGCAAGAGTGCGAACTATACATAGCCTACCTCTTTGTATGTATAACCGATGATAGATAAGCTTTACAGTCTGGAATCCTTCATTTGGATATATGGCAGTGTCCTGTCCAACACTAGAGTTAGTGACAGAATACCTTTTAGAACAAACGGAATTCGCTGTGCATCAGACTTATGTTACTGTGAAGATCAATGGTAATTTTAAGCTAATTTTAAGTTAACATGACAGAATGCAAAAATATTCTAGACTCTAGTATGTACACTACTAACATCCTCAGGCCTTTGGAACAGTGATGACACCAGCTTCTTTCTGAAAAGGTCATAGATTTTTAGGTAGAGACACTCAGAGTGGTGGCACAAAACAGGCATAATGCTCTGAAAAAAACATGCTTGGTGCAGCTTTTTTTCTCTAGTCAGCTACATACAGCTACACATATTCTCTAATCATTGGGAGCGATTGAAAAAAGACACTGACACTTGAAAAGAAACTATGTGGACACTCAGCCTTGCATGATAGCAACGATTAAAATAGCCTGTCTTCAGAACAGGATTGGTGTAAAGTGCTCTCACAAATAACCTTAACATCTTAGCACTTAGGTTTGCAAAGTACGTGTGAAACATAGACTACTGAAAGCAAGCCAAGATTATTGAGCTGAGCCAAACAGACTAATTCTGAGATGCCTTTAAAGCAAACAAGCAAATAAACTCTTCTAATTAAGGTAGTCATCACTTCCACCGTTGGCATCTTCCAAATAATGTTGCTAACCCTTTGCCACCCTTGCCTCATCATCCTTTTCAACATGTGAAAATAAAGATGAAATACACTCAAATACATACAGAAGAAGAAAGCTTACGTTTGTTTGCATTTGACTTTTGAAATGTGTGTCTCTCTCAGTTCTCTGTGTGTCGTGGTGGACAGTCTGAGCTGTACCGATGGCTCAGTGAGTGCAGCAGCTCAGTGCTGGCTGGTCAGAGCTCTGTCGCTTAATGATGTGATCCGGATCCTGGAACCGATTCTGCTGTTGCTGCTTCACCCCTCAACTCAGCGCTGCTCCATTCTGAGCATCAAACAAAATCTTACTGCTGGTAAGTGTATTTGTCAGTAGATGCTCCTTGTGTTGTTTGAGTGAATTAAATTTGACTTTGTTAAAAATTAAATGTATGTGTCATTAAGCCAACATAATCCTTGTTTTTGAAGGTAACCTGAAAGTTCTAAACAACCGAAGTCGAAGCTCCTCCAAAACCCTTGACTCATCTACAGACACCATGGCACGAGAGGTCACCACCTTAAATGTCCTGAACATTGTGGACCGGGAATCGCTGTGGGCAGAGTTAGATAGCGGCCCAGAGATGCCAAAACCACTGGACACTTTGGTGATATCAAGGAGTGAAAGTGAAGAGACAGAAGAAGAGGAAGATAGACAGTACGAGGAGGAGGAGGCTGAGAGTGAACACACTGAGTCGGCTGACACCAGTGGAGCCCAGGTGTCCACAGAAAACTCCAGTTCAGGCTCTGCTCCATCCCGCAGCATTGAGGAAGGAGGTGTTGTCAATGGCCTGCGAAGGGCAGAGTCCGAGCACACACAGGCATCTGATTCACTGTCGAGTGAGGATGAGGATGATTTAGAGCAGGAGGCGATGGCCAGGTCTCGTCTTTTAAAGCAGGAACGTGAAAAGAGGGAAGCCATTGACTCCCTGTTTCGTCATGTGCTGCTGTATCCTGTGGCGGGTGGCTGGCACCATCTGCTCCAAGGCTTGGCACTGCTAGACAGTCTGCTGCGGAGCAGTGCTGAGTGCCCTCTGGTGGATGCCCTGTCCTCCACCTCACTGGACACAAGCTCTGCTGCACATTTAAACCTGGTTTCCAACCTTCTGCAGCGTCACCAACAGGCTCAGGATGGCAAAGGCTTCTACGGCTGCTTGCTTTCCCCATCCTCCTCCCCCTCTGTGCCCCCATCCCTGCTCATTGAACTGCTGGTGTCCTTGTGTCTGCAATTTCTGCGCTCTCATTACCCCTCCTACCTGAGTTTGAGTCCTGTTGACCTGCAGGGAAATAGGGAGGTTCAGGTGAAGAGTGTGGAGGTGCTGACCCGGATAGTAAACCAGCTTGTCTGTATAGCACGAGGACAAGATGGCAGCAGGGCCAGTCTGGAGCCCATCCGCAGACTTCTCTCTGGTTGTAAAGTGCAGCAGTACACCCTGCTTACACTCTCTGCATCTATGTATATCAGCCAAAAGGGAACAGAAAAGGGATCATCCAAAGGTGTGGAGCTACTAGATGAGCAGGGAGGCCTGTCAGAGGAGACTCTGGTGAATGTTGGAGCAGGAGGAGGTCAGGAGCAATACCCCTTACAAATGGAGTTACTCAAACTGCTCCAGGCTCTCATACTCCTTGAATACCATGTGTGGCCAGGCGGGGCTGCCTCAGCTGCTGGGTCAGGTGGAGCGTCTGGCCAGTCTGGGGAGCCTCGTGAATCCTCAACCGCCAGCACGCCTCTTGCTCGTGAGTGGCAAACTGCAGTCCTTTTCCAGCAGTCCATCAAGGCTGCCCAGTACGTGCAAAGCCACCCCATCACAGCCCAAGGAATGTTTGTTTCTGCCGCCGCCAGGGCGTTGCAGCCTCAGTACGGCTATGCCATGCACCCCCACTGGGTGTCACTGCTGTGCTCCTCTCTGCCATACCTAGGGCGCTCATTAGGCATCATTGTGGCTCCACTCATCAGCCAGATCTGCAGGAACTTGGACGAGCTAGTCAAGTTGTACGAGCATGACGGGGGAAAGACGAACCAGAGGTAGCCTGAATGCATTCACCCTCATACCACTACACTGTCTAATAATTTTACTTACTTGTGAGATCTTTAGTCATGTGTTGGACATCTGCATGGAAATCGAATCATAGAATTCCTCTTATAAATGTTGATACAGGAGATTCCTGCTGATACAGTGCAGATATTGTTGTATTGTACATAGAATTTAAATGTATTTTTCTGACTTTTCATCAGCCTGAGTGGTAGGAGAGAGAATATCGCTCCTGACTACCCTCTGACTCTGCTAGAGGGCCTGACCACCATCACACATTACTGTCTACTGGACAACAAAAGGGTAAGAAATGGAGTACATATAAGCACCAGATATTTACCTCCACCATAATAATCTAATGCTCAGTTTCTTCCCTCTTTCTTCCCATTAGTCTCTCGTTGCCTGTGAACTTGTGGATATTCGTAATGCACGTAACGCTGTGATCGAGGCACTGCCGCAGATGCTCAGCAGTATTGCGTTGTTATGGGGAGTGGTCATGAAGGAAGAGTTTCAGAGGCGTGCGTCTGACTCTGCCCAAAGCAGCAGACACACTTCTACCTCTGTCTACTTCAAAAGCTCCAAGGTGTGTGTGAGCTACACAGGGTGCATGCATATTCCCAGGATTTTTGTATTTCAACACGTATTTTTGTCATGATGGAGCTATTATTGATCCCGTAATACTGTCACATTTGTCTATCAAGGAACGTACATGTCTTTTTATGGAAAATGTCAAACATTTACAATTTCTGTATATTTAGGTCTTGCGGCAGCGGATACTGGAGTTCCTGCTCCCTCTAACTGCACAGTATGGCGTCCAGTTGATGGCTTCTCTGGGAGCAGTGTGGAGCAACAGGAAGAGTAAAAGAAGGCATAGAAACAAAGTAAGAACTGCAGTGTGTCTCGAAACAAGAAAATCTCTGTCATATTAAATTCACTGATTTGCCATAGGGCACCTGTTGACATCTTTGCACTCTACCCTTCTTTAGGTTTTACCTGTGGCCAGTGAGTCTCGTCTCACCATTGTGGAGCTGGTAAAATCACTGCACACCTTACACACGGATACTATCCTACACTTGGTCAAAGAGGTGGTGAAAAAGCCCCATCAGATCAAAGGAGAACAGGTACATCAATATACATAAATTTAGAGGTGCTCAGAACTTTTATTGTGGAAATTCCTTAAGTAAAATTTTCTACTTTTGTCTCATCAGAAGTCAACCCTGGTCGATATCCCAATGTTGCAGTTCAGCTATGCCTATATCCAGAGGTAAAAATGCAATGCAATCTCATATTTGTTAATATCATTCTATAAGTGCTCACTTTCATAACAATCTCTTTTTTTCTGTGTAGTATTTCAGCTCAGGTTCTGCAGGAAAACGTTGCTCCTCTCCTCAGTCTGTTACGGGAGTCTGTTCAGCTCAACCTTGCTCCGCCTGGACACTTCTTATTGCTTGGGTCAGTTCTTCTCTCTACCCATCAGAAGTAATATAATATCTTTAATAATCCCACTTTGAAATATGTTTTGCCACAGATTACTCACAGAATGATGTCTGTGTTCATATACAGAGCTCTCTGTCAAAAACAGATCTTACTATTCTACTGTAGGTCATCCATGATTGTATTTGACAGATAGGTCAGAAAATCAACTCTAGCTTTCACACTGCATTTTTGTGACATATATTTTTCTATTTAAACATATAAAACATATGGACATAAAAATATTTGTATTCTGCCTTGCAGAATCCTGAATGACTTTGTCAATAGACTCCCCAACCTGGACAGCAAGAAAGACACCAGAGATCTGCAGGTGAGATGTAATGCTGTATTTCTATTTTCGGTATTTTGTTGATTGAGATAATGAGCGAGTGCAGCTGAGATACTGTGGTGATATGAATGATCATGTTATTGTGCAGGAAGTGACTCAGCGGATTCTCGAGGCAGTCGGTGGGATTGCAGGCTCATCTCTGGAGCAGACCAGTTGGCTCAGCCGCAGCCTTGAAGTCAAAAATCAGCCACAGGTTTGCCCAGAGGCAGATGAACCGGATGATGCAGACGTGGACGGAGAGCATTGTGGTAACTTCACATACCTCCGATCAATACTTGCATGCATTTTGATTAACTTTTGCTATTTGTCTCACAAGGAGCTTCAGTCAAAATTAATGCTCAGTTGGGTGATTTTTCAGAAGGAGCTATTATCAAATGACATCTGCATATAGATCTGTTCCCTAAATGCTGCAACCAGAGGGTCTGATAGCTGTGTTATAATGTTGGCAATATTTTCTGCCTTTGTTTGTGGGTAATTGTCTCCTTCATTTTAAAGTTCACATCAGTAAAGCATTTTATGAGTGAAGACTTTTCTGTCAAGATTCACGTATTGCATATGTTGCTCCCTTCTTAAGCATTGGAACGGTGCCCAAAGCTCCACTTTTAGTACGTCTAGAGTACAGAATATACGTGAGTTAACAAAAGCTTGGTAACACAAATGTATTTACTGGTCTTTCTCTCCTTGTCAGAGTCAATGGCTCAAGCCAGCACCATGGTCTCCTCCTCTGCCCCCTCAGTTTACAGTGTGCAGGCTCTTGTTCTTCTGGCTGAGGTAAGATTTTAGTTTTTTAGTGTTTTTATGCAAATAAGTGGGTATTTTTTGTGGAGGTTTAAAAGACATTATATTTACACTCTTTGTCACTGTGTAGATCTTGGCACCTCTTCTGGACATGGTATATCGCAGTGACGAGAAGGAGAAAGCCGTTCCTCTCATCTCTCGTCTCATGTACTACGTTTTCCCCTATCTAAAGAACCACAGGTAACTACTGTTGCAGTGTTATCTTAATAGTAACAGCTTTTAATAGATTCCCTCTAACTTGGTCTTTCCCCTCCTTTAGTGCCTACAACATGCCCAGCTTTGAAGCGGGGGCTCAGCTGCTGAGCAGTCTGAGTGGGTATGCCTATACCAAAAGGGCCTGGAAGAAAGAGGTCTTTGAGCTTTTCATGGACCCCCTCTTCTTCACCATGGATGCCTCCTGTGCACACAGGTTAGGATGTTTGTGTGACTGGTGTGAACCTTTGTACATACAGTTTGCTCACCATTTGTCTTAGGAACTTCAGGAATACCACACTCATACATGCAAACTGCCCTATTTGCATGACCTAATAGATAGATGTTATTCACTGCACCATCTTCACAGCTGGTTGCTATTAACAGGTTAAAGTTCATGTGCAAGTAGTCACTACAAAACTTTGTGTCTTAGCTATTGTTAATGTAAGTGCCTTCTTTCCTGTGCCTGGCCATTACACATATTATCCATCCTCCTTGCCAGTTTTTGTTGGTATTACTAATATACAAACACAAACATGCAGCACTTCCATCCTGATCAGTGCTGTATGATCATCATATTACACATAATCTTGAACACATCCAGAACCCTAGTTAATAAAACAGGACCCAACCCAGACCTAACTGAAAGTATAAAGGTAGAACCAAACCCCCTTTTAAATGACTGCCAAACATCATAACATTTTCCCACTTAAAGTAAATTCTAGTTAATACCATAGATCTGTTTGAGTAGGATTTGCAGGATGTTACATTGCAGCCTAAAGCCAGTGTAAATTGGGACAGAGGGTACATACCATGTGCAACAATATTTTGTTGTATCTCCAAAGTTCTTTATCTGTTTGCTGTTTTAAATTGTATTGCATACATGAATTTAAGATCATCAAGAATAATGTTTGCTGCTTGACTTCCCTGTGTTCTCTGTAGTTGGAAATCCATTACTGACCACCTGCTAACTCATGAGAAGACCATGTTTAAAGACCTTATGAGTGAGTACAGCCTCTAAGAAATGTCTGATTCTGTCAAGACATTATTATAATTTCCATGTGAGAGCTATTCTGTGATGAACACTTTATTTCTTGGTATGAACAATGCAGAGTGTGGTATGTAGGTAAAGGGATACTTAGTAATGGAGAATACTTGTGGAGCTTGTAAATATGTTCAATTTATACCAACAAGAAGAAAAAGTTAATCCTTTTAACTTTGAAGCGACATATAGTTCAGATATAAGTGTAGATATGAACTATTTTCAAATTAATGCAGTTACAGTGTCACTTTTTGAAGTGAAGTTCTAATACAGACATGTTTATTTATTACTTGCTGTTACATCTTGCTGTTAATCGGCATTTATTCATACTGCAGGCATGCAGAGTGGCTCCCTGAAACTGTTCGCTAATGTCGACCAGAAACCCATGCTGCTGAAACGCCAGGCATTTGCCATGTTCAGTGGAGAACTCGACCAGTATCATCTCTATCTGCCCCTCATTCAAGGTGGGGTACTGATTCTGGGTATTGATGTTCTATCTGGTTTGAAAAAGACATTTTAACCAATCATGCTCTCGCTCTTCCTTTCAGAGCGCCTCACAGAGACTTTGCGTATGAACCCTAGCCCTGCCGTTTCTGCCCAGATGTTCCTGATGTTTCGTGTTCTCTTGTTGCGGATTTCATGTCAGCACCTGACATCTCTTTGGCCTATAATGGTCACAGAGCTGGTAAGATTCCATATTCTAAGAATCAGGTTTTACAAACTCAGTAATATGTGCTTTAAATATTGTAATGGAAACCTTTCTGGACTTTCTTTCCAGATTCGCACTTTTGCACGTCTAGAGAAAGCTCTGCAGGCAGACAAAGACGTCTCAAAGTGAGTTCATTCTTTCAGTCATATATTCCTATTTCATTTTCACAATGTTGAATCTCTCACCCTCAATACTTTGTACTTTGTCTTGTATTGTTTTGTACCACCAAGGCTGGCTAAAGTGGTGCGTGGAGCCCTTGACAAAAACGGACCAGTGAATTTCTCCCAGGCAGAGTTGGACATGTACCTGTCAGCCTGCAAGTTTCTGGACACCTCGCTGGCTTTTCCCCCAGAGAAGATCCCACTCTTTCAAATGTAAGAGTCCACTGGAGGACAAAAGGGCTTAAAAGCATACTCACATTTGTCATTCCATTAGGTAGTGATAAATGATTCTGTCTGGCTGAATTATTCTGTCTTACCTATTTTGTGTTTATCATACAGGTATCGCTGGGCATTTGTCCCTGAGGTGGATGTGAACCGCTACAGTGGTCCAGACACTGCACTGATAGAAGGCGAACAGGAATGCACACCACATGTTGTCAGAGTACTGGAGCTGATACAGCAACGCTTTGGGGTGAGATACCAGGGTTGAAATATCACATGACAGACTTATAGATAATCACTTCACATGTCAAGTGTCTTAAAGAGTCATCTGGGTCAGAGGCTCACAGTTATGCAGTAGACTATGCTCAGGTAAACATGCTTTACATGTAAGAGCTGCTTCACCATGCAAAGTGCTGTGGCATTCTAATCTGTAAAAACAAAAAAATCCTTTGGATGTTCAACTTTCCAGTGGTGCTCGAATTCGATATGTGTTACGTACCATGTCGAGAACTTAACTGATCTTTAAAAGTGGCATATTTCAACAAAATCACTACTCTTCACGTGTCATTTAAACATTTGCCAAAAATAAACCGTTTGCGTAAACCAGCCATGAGGAACTCAACTGCGGCCAACAGTACCTCAACAAAAATCCAGGCTGAAGAAGGCTGAACTGCATTTTATCAGTAGCAAAGTTCAAATAAATAAATCTGGTGGCCTTAACAGTATCCTGGAGAATCCTGTGTTTATTTGATAGGAATAGACATACCATACATTGATAAACTTTAAATGGTTAGCCAGTGCAAGTATCATAGTTTAATAGCAAATGTTAATATACACATACAAACGCCAGTCCAAGGAATAAAATGAGTTAAGCAAGAGACTATAAAACTAAATAAAGCTGAGTGTAGCAGGATATAACAAGCACACATTTAAACATGAGATTTAAAAGTTGTTTTTAAATGTAGCTGAATTAAGCCGCATTTGTTACCTCTAAAAATATCTCTAAAAACACTGCCAGAACCAGTGACACCTACTAATTCACAGCTCTATTAGGTGCATTTGTTTAACAGAGCTGATGGGTTGCTATGGAAATTACCTGATTCAAATGAACATCACAGGCTCACTCAGGATGGAATTTAACTGAAACTGAGCAATTTTGTCCTGATTTATAAGTGAGTTGAAGAAAAGGCATTCCAGTTGTTTATTTTTAATGACCATGTCTCTCTCTGATTGTGATGTCCCGTCTTGTTATTTCAGACACTGAATGGGCTGAATGAGGAATCTTCCACAGAGCATCTGGAGTTCCCACTGCTCACTCAGCGCTCCCTGTCCTCCATCACCCAGCTGCTGCCTTTCCTATGCACCCTTTGCTGTTCCTTCCAGGGCCCTCCCCCTTACAGCCAGCCGATGCCCCACTTCCCCGTAGCAGACTACCCTGCTGCCAGTTCACACGCAGTCCTGAGGAGGCTGGAGCTCATCACTGAGGAAGAGTTCCTGGACTCCATGGAAACTTAAAAAGCCCTAACAAGAAGCTTTCATGAACTTCGCTTTTTGACCTGCAGCCATACAAGTAGAATACCTAAAAAATGGGCACAACCATTGATAATGTTGTATTGTGAACTAGCAAAAAAAGGAAATGTTTTGGAACTCTGCTTTTTAATGTTTTAACTTGTCTGATCTTCACATCAAAACATGTACCTCTGAGGTGCTCTCACACTGAATCTGTACTGGAAAAACAAAGGGACTTTAGTTGTTTCTAATTGGCTTTTTATGTATATATATATGAAAAATATGGTATAAAAATCAGACATTAATGTGGAATGCTTCTTTGTCATTCTCCTGGAGTGCATCATCTGAGTTGGAAGTTATTCACACATTGAGATTCTTCTTTCTCTCTTTGCTTTATGTGGTATTAGACTAAAAAACTGCTACTAATAATGATTATGTAAACCAACATTGAATTATTCCCTATTATTTTATAAGGCGTGCACCTTATAATAATGATAGGTCCAGTAAAGTTTTTTAGTTGGACACCAAATGGCAGATTCACTGTGAAGAACCTTATTAAGTATTGTCATTGTTCTTTTCCATAACTCTGATTAACTGCAGTCCGTAGTACGAGCAAACATGCATCTGTCTGACCCTGAGAATGTCAAGACTTAACAACTTTACCCTCGGTAAAAATTTGAATTGTGTTAAGAGTTTTATTTGTAAGTTACTGAATGTGCTTTGTGTACACCAGGAAAACCCTTTGAAATAACATTGGGTGCGCCTCTATATAATACGTGCTTGCCATCTTTGGTGTTTAAGGGAAATTAGCCTTTTCTTCGTAGTTGTCCATGAGTAGTTTTTACAGCTGCCTGTTGTCCTTTTTTCCCACAGTGCTGAATGTTTAACTATGTTATTTTGGATGTTTAAAGGACCATGCCAAGTTTTGAATTTGCAGAAATAAGAATCAATAAATTAAATAATAAACTTAAGACTTGCTTTTTTTTTTTATTGTGGAAAACAGATATAACCATGATGAAAATCACAGATAACAGTAGCAGACAAGAACACACAAAAAAGAAAAAACAAAAACAAAAACTAAAAGACCAAAAAGCAAAGCTAAAATCAATGAACAGTTCGAACTTCACAGGTAGGTATTTGTGTGTGTGTGTGTGTGTGTGTGTGTGTGTTATGTGTGAGAGAGAGTGTCATTGTGTGTAAAAATGTTTTCTTGTCGTAGTAACAATATTGTTATTATAAACTTAAGACTTGCCACGTGTCTGTTTACAGCTTTAGTTGCTTGTGTTGCTGCATTTGTCATGTGAGGACGTTACTGGGGGACCTAAAGATATGATAACAGCTGTTGAATCAAATAAGCTTCTGAATTTGAAGAATATTGCACAGAAAGTAATACCTAATATTGAGTTGATCCCCCTTAAGTGCTTTGAATAGCTCTGAACCATTGGGCATGGACAAGAGGACCTCTCAGGGTGTCCTATGGGGTCTGGAACCAGGACGTTGGCGCTGGATCCTTTGGGTACTCTGGCTTGTGCAGTGGGGCCTCTGTCAATCAAACTTGTTCCACTGCATCCTGGTGATGCTTGATGAGAATGGGGTGTTGGAAGTTTGGAGGTCAAATCCACATGTTGGGTCATTGTCATGTTCCTCAACATGTTCCTGATTGTTTGATGTTTTTTCCATGTGGTGGGATGCATTTTCCTGCAGGGGTAGGCCAGTGACATTTGGGATTTCCATTTGCATGAGGGAGTGTGCTTGTTGTGGGACAATGTTTATTTGGGTGTCTAAGTCTCATCAACATGGATTGCAAAATCCAAGGTTTTCCATCAGAACACCACATAGTACCAGTATGATCAATGTTGTTCACTTCACCTGTCAGTGGTCATAATGTTGTGGCTGACTGGTGTATATTACCCAATTTGACTCGTTGTCAACTAACAGCTTCACAAGGTCACCATAGTAACACTGAGTGTGACTTTCATCTTTATAGCCTGTCAAGGAGAGACATGAGTTTCAGGTAATATTCAATTTAAGGACCAAGATGTGAACAGAGGAGACAAGGTAGCTGTAAATGATGTGTACATGTGTTTAATTTCTACAATATGCACACACAATATGTTGTGTGATTTCTGAACTATGTGTCCCTGGCTGAGATGGTTCCTTTGCTGGTCCCATGAAATAAACCAGTCAGAGTTCATCAGGCTGCAACTACATGTGAAATATCTGAACAGGTGAGTTCACCAATTAAGTTCATTTCAATTTTTCCCACAAATATCTTTACAATATGTCTGCATTATGTTATGATTTTAAATCTGTGGTTGTTCTAGTTTCTCTCATTCATAAATTCACAAAATATGTAATCACCTCAGACACCAACCACCATTAAACTGTGGTATTTTACACATTCATTTTCAGGACTCCCGGAGCTTTAAACTCCTCCCATTAGTCAAAATGAAATAAATAAATAAATGTATGTATGTATTAATTCTTCAAACATCTTGAGTATTTATCCAGATAATGTCAAATAACTGCTTGTGGAACATCAAACCAAATAAGATAATTGGCTGCAAATGCATTTTGAAAACAGCAATAAAATGAACTCAGCTTGTTTTTGTTTAATCACATGGATTCTAAGGTGTCCTTTGTTTCTGATGTCATAATGGCTGAACATTCTAACTTTTTTTAAAAAGGTGAAAATCAGTTAAACATTTCAGTTCGGAGAGGAGTTCTTACTACGAATATCGCAGTGTGTTATTTAGTGAAGAAAAGCCAACAACAACCAACAAGATGTTCAGCTGTTTTGGAAAACGCCAAAAGGTCAACATCTGATTCTCTGTTGTCGAAACCGTTCATTTGATTTCATGTGTTGAGAGGATTTGAGCTGAATTTTGACAGTCTTCATGTATTTTGTTGCTATTTTTCTGTAAATCAGTTGGTTATGTGACTGTCACTTTTCCTCACATGTGATTTTATATCTGTCAAACAGGAAAAAGACAGTTGTCAGGAGGATGTCCCTTACAGTCCAGCCACCACAGTCTCAGGCACATCTGAGAAAAAGGCCAAAAAGCATTCATGGTGGTGCAGATGGCTCCGTCGTATCAAGGTACACTTATCATTTTTAAATCTGTAATTTCTTTTACTTTTTTCAACAGTTTACTGTTATTTTCCAGATGTTCACTGTTTTGTTAACGTGCAGATAACTGGTAAAATCATAGAAAAAACCTAATATTTGCATGTTAGTTTTTGAATGTCACAGTATTCTATCATTTTTTAAACATGTTTGTAAAATCTGGCATTTCTGTTGCCAGATTTTTGCCATTTGCATTTTTTAAAATATAGTTTAATAAAGCTAAATTTATGAAATAATAACCAGTGAACGGACAATGCAGTATGTCGTCTGTCTCAGCTCAGTTCAATAGTTGTGTTTTTTTTTAATTTGTTTCCAGAAGAAAACCACCAATCGAGTGACTCCAGCAGAAGAAGATACAGACCAGACGTATGAAACTCTTTTACTTTCTGTTCCTTTTGAAATTGATTGAACACATTATATTGGTGTTATTTTCATGTTGTTCACTCCATGCAGTAGAATTACAGCTGTGTTTCCTTTTTATCAGCAGTGTTGACACTAACTGTGAGGGTGGTGATGCTCTTCTGGAGGTCCAGACTTCATCTCCTCTCAAAATCCGAGTTTTTGAGAAAGCAACAGAAGAAAGGTGTGAAATTATTTTACTGTCTGTTCCTATGAAACTGATTCAAGGGTCAACAGGCGTCATTTCAGATGGCTGTGTTTCTCCACCATCTCAAATTTTGCTCAGAGTTCACTTATTTGTAATTGAAAACTAAGTTCTGTAAAATATTTTGACTAACATAGCAGTGAGCCATCACTAGAAAATGTATTATTATCTGTTGAAAGGCTAACTAGCTGACTTTAGGTTAAGCTAGTGATGCTATGCTATATTAGCTTGTTGTCGTGCTAGCTTGCTAGCTTGAGTTCTTTGCTAATGTTCTGGGCTGTGAAGCCATTTTAAGAGTTCAATATCTCCAGAAAAATATCTCACAGAGACATGAAATTTAGTGAGAAAACAGACAAAAGAGAGTCCTGTGGATGATTCTCCATTAGATTAAGCAAAAAAATAAACTTATTCAATAATATGTGAAAATGTAAGACTAGGATGTTAGAGGGAAGATGTGGACACCAATGATTTTCTAACTGTAGCTTTGTTAATGTTACATTTCCTAAATTATGTCCACCATAATCTCATACAGTAACATAACAGCTAACAGCACTTTAAAATGTATTATTATCTGTCTAAAAGGCCAACTAGCTGACTTTAGGTTAAGCTAATGACATTATACTATATTAGCTTGTTGTCGTGCTAGCTTGTTAGCTTGAATCCTCTGTTAGTGTGCTGGGCTGTAAAGCCATTTGTAGAGTTTATTATCTCCAGAATATTTTACAGAGTTAGTTTTGGGTCCCAAATAACAGATAAGTAAAAAGCGCTTTGTGACGACCTGTGTTGTAAATATGCGCTATACAAATAAAACTGAATTGAATTGAATTGAATTAAATTCTGAACAAAATATTTCCTGAATACTGACTGATCTGACACAGACTGACTGTGAACATATCAAACATTTACTTTTACTTCATCACGGTAGTAATGGTCCAGTCGTTGTAACAGGATCATGAAGTCAACTAAAATCTGTGTTTCCCTTTATCACCAGTGTCAACACCAGTGATGACCAGGAGGCTTCACCCGCCACCAATGTTCCAGAGACGAAGAAGACGAAGGAGAAGGAGACAAATGAGACAAAGGAGACAAAGGAGGAGAAGAAGAAGGCACCATGGTGGCGTCGGTGGTTGTCGTGTTTCCGTAAAGTATGTCCTACAGAGCTAAATGTTGCTATTATCACCGAAGAGCTGTTAAAGTAACATATGGAGTCTGAATCTTATGCATCATGCAGAAACAACCACTATGTGTTTGATTTTTGCTGTACTTAACTGTGTTATTCTATGTGTTCATAGAAGAAAAAGGTGGAGTCTCCTGCTAATACAGATGGAGCCAACAACAGCCCTCAATCTGAGGTTGCCACAGTCGACTTGGTGGACGAGTTGACTGATGGTGACTCAGATGTGTTTGACATCGGCAGCCTTTTCTGCAACTGGGACAACGGCAGTGAAGCAGAGTTCAACGCTGACGTCCCTGCAGAAACCCGTGTGCCGATTTCAGGGCGGTCAACTCCAGCAGGACATGGTGGGAGCCTGCAGGTCGAAGCCGACATTATTGGAGAGCTAAATCCCACCAGCATCCAATCACCAATTCTCTGCAGTGAGGAGCTGGTCTGCCTTGGGTAAGCAAAGACAGCAATAGACACATTCAATACTCGTATACATCCAAGTATTTGAAAACTGTATACATTTATATGCCACATGAAGTCCACGAATCTTCAGTTTTGAAGTACAGTTAAAACATGTTTAAAGGAAAGAAAATGAGCCTTATACTGACTTGTGTCCTCTTTGTGGTTTGATTCAAGGTTACCCAACCTGGCGCAGACATGCTACATGAATTCCACCCTGCAAGGCCTCCTGACACTGACTGGTTTCGTGCAGGAGGTCTACACCCAGGAGCAGGTGTGGTCTTCTCACTTGGGATCCCAGATTATCAGGTACAGCATTGCACACATTAACACAGACACTGTCACTCTTTGGGTTCTTCACTAATTTGCAGCTCAAGCTGAAGTGACAACAGCTAAACAGCATTCTCTCCTCTTTACTTTTGTTCTTTCCAGAGGGTTTGGTGACGCTGGAGTCAGTCGATTCTCCAACAACAAGGTGGAGAAGAGACACGTATTGACTGCCCTTAAAAAGACTGTCGCTGAGTCTAACTCAGAGTTCAAGGACAACAGTCAAAAGGTTAGTGCACTCTTTACATACAGGACACAGCACAGTACCACACTTCTCTTTGCTGAACTAGTTTTACAGTTTTTGTCAAATGTTCACTTTCTGAACCTGTTTTCTTTTCTGTATGTTTCTGTGCAGGATGCCCATGAGTTCCTCAGCTGTCTGCTGAACATGGTGAAGTCTCTATCCTTCGACCTGCAGGCAAAGGCAGCTGTCATGGGCATCACATACACCTGCCCTGTTGGTGCATATATTTCATTTGAAATGTTCAGCACCAGGACCTGCCAGGGGTACGCATACACTGTTGCACACATTTAGTTTTCTTCTCTGTGACTGAAGTTGGAGATCAGTGTTTTGACATTGTTGACTATGTACATGACATCATTTCAAAGGCGGCCATGCCAAGCTAAATGTTTTCTGATATCGTAAACATTTCATAGTCAGAATTTCTGTCAGGAAATGTGTGATTTTGTGTTCATCTGAAGTTTTTCTTTCTTCTGCAGATGTGGTTGTCAGTCCATGAGAGAGGAGGAGTTCCTGAACCTCTCTCTGGACCTGGTACCTGCAGGCTCAGTGAGTCAGTGCCTGCAGGAGTACCTGAAAGTAAGTGCAGCTTTATACTTTATTCTCACACTCCAACAAAGTGTGTGCATGAAAATGTATGTCAACATGAATCTGATATAATCTATGAATAACTACAACTAAAACATATTTCTTCATGCTGTTCCCTTTTGCAGGAGGGCCAGCTGGACTTTCGGTGTCAATGTGGAGCTGGAGAATCAAAAGAGCAGCTTTCGTTTTTGACTCTGCCAAAGTGAGTAACATCATATCATTACAGACTAAATCCACCAGCAGTTTCTTTCATCTAATTTCCTCTGTCATTGTGATATGTGACCCTCTCCTCTCTGTCTCCTTTTTCTGTCTCTTGTGTCAACAGTGTTCTGATCCTCCAGCTAAAACGATTCAGGTTCACCAAGACCTTCAGCCTGGAGAAGGTCAGCACTCCTATTGAACTGACAAGAGAGCTTGTGGTGAATCCTGAAAACACCATCACCGAACAGGTAAGACTGATGCTTAGAATCACACTTCATTAAATACAGTTACCCCATTACTATGACTAGTGTAGTTTTCTGAATATGAGGAAACCTCTTCAGATCTATCTGCATTTTGATGAAATATTTCTGCATGTGAAGCTAATTGTTGGTGTCTGTGCTCTTTTCTAGACAGGGACTCGCTATGCTCTGGTGAGCATTGTCAGCCATTTGGGCTCCACAGCTCACAGCGGTAAGTGTTTGGTTGTGTTTTGCATTTGTTGAAGTCAGATTTTTATTGTTTAGGAATCCAGCATGTTTTCAGACGTCCCATTAAGTTAAGTGTCTCCTCTCCTCTCAGGACACTACATCTGCGACGGTGCTCACCGAGCCCAGGAAGCAGGTGACACATTAGACCGTTGGCTCACCTACAACGACGAGTATGTCACCAAGACAACGGGTGAGTCGGTGTGTCGCCTGCGGCAGAAAGCAGCATACCTGCTGTTTTATGAGAAACAGGTAAGAGAGTAGCTCTATACACAGCTCAGAAAGTGCTGCTACACATCAAACACTCATGTTATTGTGCAAATAAGCAATTTAAAGCTGTGATGTTAAATTGGTGACCTCATTTTAACTATGTAACTCTGTTCACCACCAGTAAGAAGATTTGGGACGAAATAGAAGGCTCAGATATCAAATATTAAACCCACAGAAGAAAGGGAGGCCCGTCATCGGAGGAGGCACAGTAGGGGGTAACGGTAATGTCAGGGAACACAAACTTACAGTAGGCAATATTGATGAGGAACACAACCTCTCCGCGGATGTCTCTGTATCCAGATCTACACGACCCTGATCTGTAGCTGCTGGCAACTTTGGATTGTTGGGTTTTCAGTTTGATGCTCTTCTATGTTAATTGTTAATTAGTACCTTACTATTTTAAGCGCTATGATATGACATATGGGCTGTGTTCCAATTCAGGGGCTGCATCATTCAAAGGTTGCATTTGAAGGCCAAATGCGTCACAGCTGCGTGACAAAGGCTGTCCCATTTCATCAAGACTTGAACACGCCGTCAAATGCGACGGACAAATACGTCCTTTTCCTTGCTGCGAAGGATGCATCAGGCGGATCCTTCGCAGCCCAATGTATCCCGAGATTCATTGCGCGCCGGTGACAGTTTGATCAACAGCTGGCGCTTTTAACTGCTCACAGCCGACAGAAAAGATGGATTTATCAGTGGTGGCGAATTATAGTTTTAAATTTAAGTAATGTGTTACAGCTCCAATAGCCAAAACATTATTGGTGTGAGACGCTGCAGTTTAAAACGTTTCCTTTCCAGTTGTTACGGGGGTGGCTGAGAACTCAGGTGCAGACACAGGAGCAGGCTCGAGACAAGCAGGATTTTCAAAATGATTTATTTAAACTGGGACAAACTAAAACCAACCAAGAGCAGAGAAAACTAACTGATGAAGAAACAATGCGAGCACTAAACCTAATACAGAGAATTTGCAAACTACAGAACCTAAGAAATACTTAAACTATTAACCAAGGGGGGTAATCAAAAGAAAACTTATCAACACTAATCTTAAACTAACAAAAAGGGACAAAGAAAACCGACTACAAACTGAAACCTTACAGAAAGTGGAAACTAAGCTGAGGGGGAAAACAGAATGGAGCAACCTGACTGAATACAAGAAATAAGCTACACTATAAACCAAAAGACCTAAACCAACAAACAAAACAGGATAAATGGATACAAATTAACTAAAGCAAGACAAACCAAACAGGATACTCGCATAATAGAAACTAAACTAGAGGGACAGGCGGGCTGAGGGGAAGCAAACAGGAGACAGGTAGAAACACAGGCTGAATGGAGGCTGGCTGGAGGGGCAGGATCCAGGTAGTGGAGAAGTCACTAATACAGGGGGGTTTAAGGAGGCAGGAGATCGTGGGAAGGCGGGAAGGCTGGAAGGCTGAAGGCAGAACGGGACCGGCAGAGAAACGGAGTTGAAATGTCTATGGTCTGGCAGAAGTGGGCTAAATGACCTGGAGCTTTTATAGAGGGTGGATGATTGAACACAGGTGAGCCGATTCTCACAGCTGCCTACAATAGCAGCAATCAGGGAGTCTACAGGCAGAGCTGGGCTGATTGTGAGGGAGAGAGAGAGTGAGGGCAAGGAGAAAGAAAGGAAGGAAAACAGGGAAAACAGGCAGGGGCTGAAACCGGAATCGTGACACCAGTTGTACAGCTTCAGTGTTAAAGTAATATTTTACGGACATTGTAGCGATTGTTTTCTGACCACAGACACAGAAACAGATATATATTATATTTGATTTCTGTTCAGACAGCTTGTATTTTATGATCTTCAAAAAACATTTTTTTCTCACTGGAAATACTGTTATATAGCCCAGAGATTGTGCCGATTTATAACATTTGAAGTTCATATATTCATATGATATGAACAGATTTAAACAAGCTGTGAACCCAGTTTGTTTTTCAGACAGTTTAGTCCAGTACAAGCAGATAGTACAAGCCCCTCAAGTCTTCAAGTATATGAAAAAATTGAAAAACAAAAATCACAATTTCCAGATCAATTTCAGTCAAAAATATGTAAAATTACGACGTTGTCTTATCCTGATCCTCGGGATATAAATTTGGCAGTTGGTAGACAACAGCAGCAGCGCTACGGGACGTGATGAAGCAAGCAAGAAGTCCGCCATAGACTAGACTGTCTCATTTAACAAACACTCAGATGCAGAGTTTGCATCTTTGAAAGGAACCATCCTTTGACGGATGTGAAGGCTTCATGCTTTGAAGCATAGAAGTCCCTGAATTGGGACACAGCCATGTTGTTAATATGCGCTACATAAATATAATATAATTAAATTGAATTGGATTGAGCCTGCCTACTTTCTACCTCAAATGTTTAGGCTCAGCAACAAATTTATCAGAATTCTATTATGTTAAACCAACAAAACATATTGGGAAACAGGGAAATAACAGAATTATTAATCTAATATATTGTATATAACATATATAATCTAATATACTCCAATCAAAAATCTACAAAATTTAAATATGCACCCTAAAGTGTCAAATTCTAACAATAACAATATACAGTAAATTTGTAAATTAAAGTCATCTTAATATAATATATTACCTAATCCAATCCAATCTAATATGAAATAATATAATACAATAATGTAATCAATGTTTTTATGTCAACATAACTAATGAAAACAATGTTGGCAACTTCAAATGTTGACCATTACTAACAGTTTCTTTCTTTCCTCAGAGGTGTTGATAATTTTGGATTGTTTTTTGTTGTAGTTACAGGACTCTGAGATATTGATAATTTAGTCTTGTGTTGTAGTTGCAGGAGGAACATAGAAAGCGATGTGGGTGTTGTGACAGCAGCGGTCACAGTAAAATCAAATGAAAATGTCAGAGAGGTTTGAAAATGTATCTGTTGTCACATTAACATAATTTGAAAACACTGACTCTGTTTGTGTTTTCTTTTTTGTGGAGTGCAACCGCTGGAGCACAGACCTGGAGCACAGACCTGGAGGATAGACCTGGAGCACAGACCTGGAGGACAAACCTGGATCACAGACCTGGAGGATAGACCTGGAGCACAGACCTGGAGGACAAACCTGGAGGACAGACCTGGAGAACAGACCTGGAGCACAGACCTGGAGAACAGACCTGGAACACAGACTTGAGCACAAACCTAGAGGACAGACCTGGAGGACAGACCTGGAGCACAAACCTGGAGGACAGACCTGGATCACAGACCTGGAGCACTAACTTGGAGGACAGACCTAGAGGGCAGACCTGGAGCACAAACCTGGAGGACAGGCCTGGAACAGACCTGGATCACAGACCTGGAGCACTAACTTGGAGGGCAGACCTGGAGGACTGACCTGGAACACAGACCTGGAGCAAAGACCTGGAGCACAGACCTGGAGGACAAACCTGGAGGACAGACCTGGAGCACAGACCTGGATCACAGACCTGGAGGACAGACCTGGAGCCCAGACCTGGAGCAAAGACCTGGAGGAAGCTGCAACATCATCTGCTTATTTAGCATCATCATCATCTACTGATCCGTTGTTATATTTTTAAATTAAAAAATAATAGTAGTGTCAGTGAACACAAACCTACAGTAGGCAATATTGATAAGGAACACAACCTGCCAACTTACTATCTCAAATATTTAAAAAAATTGCAGGCTCTACAATAACTGGCACAAGCACATTATCAGAACTGTACATCCATCAGTGCAGTTGGAAGAAAAACGACAAGCAAGTGAACCTGCTACTGATGAAAGTGCAACAGTTGCTGCTACTGCAGTGTCTATGACGTCATCCAGTCCACCACCACAACCACCCAGAGCTCTAGGAGACAGTTTGCTGCTCTTGTCTTTTTGTTTTACACATTTTTGTTTATATTTTGTTGTGTGATTCTCTAAGCTTCTCTATTTTGTTTCACTGTAAATAATTAAAAGTTTATAAATATTATACATACAATCAGAGATTGGATCTTTTTGTCAAATTGAGATGGGTATTTTTTGTACTTTAACATTTATTTTTGTAGCACTCTGTTCCACGCTGAGTATAATAAGCCCTATAAATAATAAACATTTCATATGATGTATGTTTTGTGCTTTTGTAATTCATTTTTCACATAATTTTACATTATTTTTGGTAATAAGTTAATTTAAGCAACAAAAAATCTGAGGAACCACTTGGGAGCCAAAAGAGCTGACTCTTTTTAGTGAGCTGAGCCATAAGAACCGGTTCTCTTAAAAGAGCCGGAATTCCCATCACTAATTGATAGGTTGAGAGAGGGGAAGCCCCAGAAATATGGACATATCTTTGCGCCAACGAAGGAAGAGCTAAGTCTAAACCACATTTTTTTCCCTCCATGTAGCCATTCACATTTCGCTATTTGAATTATATGTTCGTGTTCATTAGCCAGTTATGAGCCACTATACTGAACAAGATGACTGTATTCACATGAAACCACATCCTTTCCTGGGAGGTTTGTCTAGACAGAAGAGGTCCTTCTACAAAAATTTCTGAGCAACTGATATTAGAAAATAAACAGCATAATTGGAGAGAAGTAGTTTGTCTACTGTCTCAAATAAACAAACACGCAGTTTCATATCACATCTGTCAAATTTGTGTATTCTTCTTGATGTTCATGATTTAAATGGATAACTGTAGGCTACATTTCAATGCCTTTTTATAGTAAATTTACAGGTTAAAATTCTGCAAAAGGAGGAACAGTTGCATTGCTCTTCAGTTTGAAAAAGAAACACTAAAGGATTTTGATCATTGAAAACTGGCTATGAACTTGACCCAGCATAAACTTCTGCAGCAAAAGCTGTAAAGCAGTCAGCATCAGCATAGCCACTGATTCTTTGTCTAGACCTGCCGAGATCCCTTTTAATTAAACACTTTAAGGGGTGTTTAATTCTTGGGCAAGGAGGTGTTACAATTGTGGGCCCATTTTTTATGCAATCAGTCTGTTTTCTTTCCTCAGTATGGAGTGAATTAATGATGGGGGTCAGGTGTGTGTGCATGTGCTGTATGCTAATTGGAGTGTGCAGGCACAAGTCAGTGATTGGTTGATCAACTGCTGGCTTGCAGAAGATTGGCCCTTGGTTGATGACACCTCACAGGAGGCATGTGCTATTAAATAACACATTTGGCTTTGCGTCATAAGAAAGTTTTGGATTTGCATAGAAAGCATGTTTAAACAAAACATGTTTTCAGTGTAGCCACCTTTCTGCTGCATGCACCTGTTGGCTGCTCTATCCTCAACCTGTGCAACCTCATTCTTAACCATTTGGGTTTAGATCAGGTGGTTGCAAAGGCCAGACTTAGCTTCTGCAGCAAATTATTTCTCTCCATCTCGGTCTTAGATATCCTGGAGTTGTGTTTTCAGTAAGAGAGAACAAAAACTGGCTCCACTAATGTGACACCAAATGTGTTGTTGCAGAATGTTATGGTGGGCATACTGCTTATGTGTCACCAGTGGCACCAGGAAAGCCCCCGGATACCATCATACTTCCTCTATGATTCACAGAAGAAACCACACAGACATAATGAAACACATATGGCTGGAAAGCAAAAAAGAACTGATCCGTACTTATCTGACAAAAGTACATATTTCTGTTATTCTAATGTATTTTCCTTGTGTTTTATGACCCAAACAAATCTCAGATTTTCAGCTTTGCTCAGTAGTGGTTTCTTAGCAGTAATGCAACCATTAAGTCTGATTCACAGTTTCCTCCAGTGACAGTTAATGTCAAGATGTACTTTCCTGTACAGTTGCCATCTGTGGTAAAATGATGGGACACTTTCAGCATATGTGTGAGAATAGCTTTCACCATGGGAACAATATATTTTTTAACATGTGTAATATCTTGTACTGTTTAGCTACTTTTCATTTTGCTTCCCTAATATTGTAACTTAGACATCAAGCTATTCTATCATTATTATTATTATTATTATTATTATTATTATTATTATTATTATTATTATTATTATTATTATTATTATATCCCGGAAAATCTCAAACTGGAAGTGATCCTAACAGAGTTTTCGTATGCAAATAAAAATTTGTATATTTTTCAGAGGCTCTGACACTAACATAACACATTAATACACCCATTTAGTAACTATTTAGTCATATTTTTGTTGTGTATGTTATGTAAATGAATTAAAATGCTTGCCTATTTGTTGCCGTGAGTGTTATTTTGCATGTTTGACCCTTCCAGGATCTGCTTTGGCCCCGCCCACTATCCGTATTTACGGAAAAATGGCGGCGCAAGCGGACCGCGGTGTCCCACTGAGTACGGTAAGTGAAGTTTATTCATTGTTTATGGAGTTTTTCCTCGTTGTGCTATAGCGTTAGCGATGTGAGCCACGAAAAAACAGCCTCTAAATTCTGTTAATATGAGCAACAAATGTTAAATATGTCTATACAGGACTCATACTACTGACCATGCTACGCTGAGTGCGTACAGACTATACTAAACTGCATGTACATACAACGTTAGCTTGCTAGTCAAACAACATTTGGGACGTTCGTGAACAGAAAACAATAACATGGTAATGTCTAATATTATTAGTAGCAGCACTGCTCGAATAAACAGTTCAGACTGCGGTGTGAATCAAGGCTAAGGCCAACTTTCGTTTTCCCAGTAAACGTCACATAATCCGTCATTACTCCACAGCTATTGACTTGTGATAATAGCCTGACTGATCCCAATATCACATTTTAATGTTATTGTAGTTTGCATTCTCAACCAATTAAACTGTGTGTTTAACTGTGCTTCTGTGTGTTTGAAGCACTAGTTCCCATTTTTAGTAGGGGAAAGGGGGTGTATTCCTCAAACATCCATCCATTATTTATGCACCGCTTAAACTTCTGCAGTGGGGTCTATCCCAGCCGACTCAGGGCGACGGCAGGAGACACCCTGGACAGGTCTACACAGGCCTACATACAAAGACAGACAACCAAGCACACTTACTTTCACACTATGGACAATTTAGAATCACCAAGTAGCCCCTGTCTTTGGGCTGATTACCACTTAGTTTCTATGCATCTACAGCTGCTTGTATATGGATCAAACAGTCATAACATGCAAATGTACATAACTCTATCTGTGGTGGCAGCACGTTTGTCTTTGTGAATCTTTAACGCTTCTTGTAACTGAATAATTGTGGCCAAAAAATGTTTGCAGTTATAATCAAGCCTGACATTTAGGATTATACTAGAAATGCTATGAATAAATTTATCACCAACTTTTTCATCATTAATTAATTGGTTTGAGTATTTGGTTTGAGTATTTTTTAAAGAAAAAAAGTAAAAACTCTCTCATTCCAGCTGGTTAAATTTGAATATTCTATAGTTTAATTTTTTTCTGACAATGAACTGAATCTCTCTGGGCTGTGGAGAAATCCAGATGTATAATGAGGTTTTCTTGAACTTTTGGAAACTTTTTTTTTACCATTTTCTGAGATTTTACAAACCAAGGGACTGATAAATTGGCCCAGAAAATAATCAACGGATTAATTGACAATAAAAATAATGAATGAAATCAGGTATTGCCAACATTTCAGTCGCAATATAGGTGCTACAGTCACCATTTGGCAAGTGGAAAATGGCATTAAATGGATTGAACTAGTCCTTTAAAGCTATTTCAACTGGTAAAAAAATATTGAATCAGTTCATGTAGAACACAGATAAAGTACAATTATGCAGAGACATGGGGGTAATTGCTTTTGTGGACTAAAATCACTTTTTGGCACTACCACATGACCAGAACCAGGGATCTTATAGCTTTGAGACAACAGTGGTAACGACCAAGACACTGTGCAGCTCCTTCCCCAAAGATGTAATGTGGTAGTGGTCCTTCATATGTTCTTCTATTGCACAGTGAATATTAAGCTGAAGCTTGAGTTTTAAAAATTGAAGCGCAAATTAAATCACAGCCACAATATCTGCTGCTTTCACAGATTAACAACTATTTCACTTTTCCCCTGTAAAACATGGGTTGGTGTGTACACAGCCATGCAGAGTTAGGTTTTAGACATCTGACTGGGGAGCTTTGTTGCATGTTGTCACCCCCTCACATTCTCTTCCCACACTTTGTGTTTCCCTTCATAATCAAGTGAGGGGCAAAAAGAAAAACAACTGCCTCCAAATAACAAGACAGAGTAAGCATCATCATTAAACAGAGAGGTAGCTATAGTTGTTTGTGCATTAATCATTTTATTGACATAGCATTGATATACAGGTTTTTTGGTTAATTTGAAAGAGCAACAATTCAGCTCATTCAAAATATAATGAATGACAAATACTTTTTCAGGTTGAACACATCACGCTTATTCTCTGTTTTACTTGTAAAACAGAAACAACTGTCCTTTTTTGCCTATTTTATTTCCACACAAGTAGTCTGTGAGAAATGTTGTTTCCTTGTTGTAAATTTGGGTGTCTCCATGTATGTGACACATTCATCTGTTGGGAATTCTGTTTAAAAAACCGTTTGTGCTGAGAACAAGTCAGACCAAATATTTGACTTTCTGTGACCTTGTATGCACCAGCTCTAATTGGAGAGATCAGACAGGTTCTGTCTGCTTTGGTTATATATTTTTTTATGACATTCATATGTCAACATTGAGCACTGTCAGATGGAGAGATACAGACTTACAAGAGCAGCACGTTAAATACTGACTTTACAGTCAGTTTATAAGACAGTTTACCCAGTTAAACGTGTAACATATTTAGTAGATATCCTCATACTTCATATACAGTATAGTACAACATAATAAGTCCGTTGGATAGATTGATGTATAAAATAGGCCATTTGGTTATAAAATCTACCTGTTGTGTAAACTTGTTATTCCACTTATTATTTGTTCCACTTGTAGCTTTCACCCAAGTTTCTTCATACCAACTCCACCAGCCACACCTGGCCCTTCAGTGCCATCGCTGAACTCATAGGTGAGTCATCATCACATGTTGTATTTTCAAGTGAGACTGGATGTCTTAGTTTCTGTTTTACTAGATAGTAATTATGTCCCCATTTGATCTGCATGAGTGATCATTGAATGGCATCCAGATTTTTGTGAATTAATCTAGTTATGTTTTTTGCAACCCTTTGTAATCAAGACTGATTTCTTTTAAATTGAACATCTTTGAACATATCCATCTAATCTTTGTACACCACTTAATCCTCTGTAGTGTCGTGTATGTGTGTGTGTGTGTGTGTGTGTGTGTGTGTGTGTGTGTGTGTGTGTGTGTGTGTGTGTGTTTACCAGAAACACTACAAAATATTGAATCAAATGAGAGTAGTGGCCCATCTGTGTGGCAAGGACCTCAGCGCAACCTTCTTAATCTAAATCCCACTTAGAGAAAGCGGTGGGTTATGATAAGTCTCTCTAGGGACTTGATCCCTGCAGGGAGGATGTGAGTTTAGATACCTCCAGCATCTGTTGAGTGACCTTCTGACATTCCACAATGAAAATGTCAGAAAACCAGATGGCCCAGACAGAGAACTGCCTTCTTCAACCTCGGAGAGGCTGTTACTTTGACATGATAACAAAGTTAGCATCACTACATGTGACCACTTAATAATCTCACGCATCATCTTGTCATAGACTACACTTTCCCATGGCATAGAGATTTATGTTTTTTTCAAGAGACTGACACACTTTTCACATCAGAACAAAGAAAAATGGTCAGAATTAAACACATAATAATTTCATTGTGTTTTTTGTGAATACTGTGAATGCAAAATATTTTCCGACCTTTGCAATTGAAATATTCACCTATTCCGCCTTTTTTGCGTGAAGTACCATACCACTTTAATAAGCTTGTATTATATATATACTGCATGCATCAGGGACAGAATGCACCTGAAAAACTGGCTTGTGAATCAGGCTCCTTGTAGCCCTCTAAGTCACTGCAATTTTAAAAATGTTGGACAGAAAAAAAACAAGACATTTATGTACATTTCAAATGCTCTCTGTAGTGGCTATTCCTGAGCCTATATAGCCACAGTGGTGGCTTAGCAGAAGCATCTGACTCGACACATCCAAAAAAGAAAACAATGTGCACAGATTTTTTTTTTAAAAATAAGGTGGTATTTATTATAGTAAAAATGTCTTCAAATCTCAGAAACAAAAGGCTTAAGATGTTAAAGATAAACTCAGGATGAATGGGGCTGCAAGCCTTGGATTTGTGTTGTGGTCAAAAGACTTTCTCTTTGGGCCGCCGTATAGCTCACTGAGTTGAGGCGTTACCACATGGGCGCAGGTCGCCAGCAGCGGTCGTAAGTTCGAGTCTGGCTTATGACCATTTGCTACATGTCTCTCTCCTCTCAACCCCCTTTCACTCTATCTATCAATAAAACTTCAAAAATCCTCCCCCCTAAAAAAATAATATAAAAAAAGACTTTTCTCTTTCTGGTAGGTCACATCTTCCTGGCAGTCTCCCTTGCTTTTATCCCCATCCTTCAGCCAACCCTTCATTCCAAAAGGAAAACAATCATTCTGGCTCCGACACTCTCTAAAACTCTTTACTTTGACAGACAATGCCTACGATCCTGATGTCAGCGCCAAACAGTTCTGGATCGATAAGACTATGGTCAAAGGAGAAGCCTGCCTCAGTTTCATGGATAATGGAAATGGATTGGACCATGAAACAATGCACAAGATGCTCAGGTACAGATGCAGCCACTTGTTATTTCTCAAGAATTCTGGAAAATCACTTTGATAGCTGAAACACTTTTTACATTTTGTAAATAAAAAATGTAATTAGTCATTTTGATATTTGTCAATCTGTTATTATAATACCCACACCAACAAAAAAACACTGCATGTGAGTGGAGTGTTTAAAAAGCCACATTTTGCAGCAATTAAGAGGATCAATTACAGTTCCCAATTTATAAATCATTTTTGCATTTCCCCCTCCAAAAGCTTCGGGTACAGCGACAAGACTGCTGTGAATGGTCAAGAGCCAATTGGAATCTATGGCAACGGCTTCAAGTCTGGATCCATGCGTCTTGGCAAAGATGCCATCGTCTTTTCTAAGTCGAAGAGCACCTCCTGTGTTGGGATGCTCTCTCAGACCTACCTGGAAGAGATTGGTGCCCAGCAGATAATTGTGCCAATTGTTTGCTTTGAAGAGAGGGAAACAAACAAATATATCCTTTGTTAAATGCATTCATACACATCATACATGTATTCATTATGAGAATATTGTGTGGATTTAGCTAAGATGGGCACAGGAGATTTTCTCAGTAACCTGGCCTGTGATGTTTGGAGCTTGACAATACAATTATTATTGCTGTGTTTAAATATGAGAAGGCCTACATATTTCCATTTGACCTAATTTTTCATTGCAAACGTCCTTAACCTATCTTTACTCTCTGTAAGAGAGGAGCACAAAGCCAGTCTGCAAGATATTCTGCAGTATTCCCCTTTCAAAACACAAGATGAACTGCTGGCTGAGGTTAATATCATCGCTTCATCCTGGTCCAAAGAGAAAACTGGCACACGGATCATCATCTGGAATCTTCGCAGGTCTGTTTGTGGTCCACATACACAGATGCATACAGTATTTGTTTTACTACTAGTGCTGTGGCCAGTTGGAACATGTTCACCATGTATTGTCACAGCTCTAGTGAACCTCGGATTTGTGAAACGATCAGACAAAGAAATGATTAGCAAATCTAATTAGCATTGCTACAGGAATCTAAAAAGAGTCAAGCTTGATAGTTAAAAAGATTACAGTCATGGAAATACTTCTATTTTTGAGAGCTGAGTGTCATGTAAACAAGAATACATCAACTGTTGATCAAATTGCAGATGGGAATTTTAAAAGGTTGCAACATAGACACCGATCAGGCATAACATTATGACCACCTGCCTAACATTGTGCTGGTCCCCCTTATGTGCTCAAAAATGCTCTGAACCATTGGGCATGGACAAGAAGACCACTCAGGGTGTCCTATGGGGTCAGGAACCAGGATGTTGGCACTGGATTTTTTGGGTACTCTGGCTTGTGCAGTGGGGCCTCTGTCAATCAAACTTGTTCCACTGCATCCTGTTGATGCTTGATCACAATGCGACATAGGAAGTTGGGAGGTCAAATCAACATGTTGGGCCATTGTCATGTTCCTCAACATGTTCCTGATTGTTTGATGTTTTTTCCATGTGGTGGGGTGCATTTTCCTGCAGGGGTAGGCCAGTAACATTTGGGATTTGTTGTGGGACAGTGTTTGTTTGGGTGTTTAAGTTTAATCAACACAGATGCCAAAATCCAAGGTTTTTCAGCAGAACACCACATAGTACCAATATGATCAATGTTATTCACTTCACCTGTCAGTGTTCATAATGTTGTGGCTGATCAGTGTATATTCTAGGTGTTAATCATTTGTCTTTTACTGCTTGGACGGCCTCAGTCTGGCTCCTATTTACTGCTGGAGCAGCAAGTGTAAATCTCCTCCTTGCAGCTCTGCATTGTACAACATAAACATTATCACTTAAATACCTGAAAGATTTTCCACAGCATGCAGCTACATGTTTCTGTCATAAATACAAGAAATATTTCTAGTGGCCTAATGGTTATATCACATTCCACATAACTGTGTCACCAACACCTACATTACAGTTTAAGTTCTTTGCCTGTGGACCTTTGTTTCCATTTCACATACGACTCTCAGCTCTTGTGTCCTGACCGTCTCTGGACTTACAGTTGTTTAATTAATGATGAGTCATCTAAACTGTATGTGTGTTTGTATTTTATCAGAACATCTTCAGGAGGAACAGAATTTGATTTTGAGACGGACAAGTACGACATCCGAATTCCATCTGAGGTCTACGAGACGATGAATGATCATTCTCAGCATCCAGCAGGGGTCATATCAACATACATCCCTGAGAGTGTGTACTCGCTGCGGGTAAGAAGCAGTCATCTGCCATTCTTATTTTTAATAATTCAGAATAACTCTATGATGGCATTATTTATCCACAAAAATGTGCATACATTTATAAAGTTCCCTTTAACTCAAAAATATGTTTCTCTTAGTATTCCTTAAATACGATGTTTGGCCTTCAGTTTACAGACTGCTGTATATGCAGAGCTTGACTCTCGAAGGATATTTTAAGATTCATCTGCTGAAAAGGGAAAGTTTCTCAGTACTCTCCATTATTATATACAAATATAATTTTGTGACTTTGCAGATGGCTTGGATGCAACTTAGATAACCATAATTATTTAGTGAAATTTGAGTGAGACCTTCTATGTCCAGCAGTTAAGCTTTTGAAATTGAGTCATTGCATAATTATGCATTATAAACTTTTCAGTGTGCGAGAAAGTAACACACAGTCACATGTCTAGAGGAAGTCTATAATAAAAGAAAAGGCACCTAATTATAGTTTTTATAGATTTTTCACCCTCTGTTTCTGTGGGTCCAAGTCCATACTACTTTGATGTGTTGACTCTCCTAACCTTTGGAATCTTATTTACATTCGCTTTGATTGTATATATAAATGAACATCTGTGTTTTAATGGTTTTAGGCATACTGCAGTATTCTGTACCTGAAGCCCCGTATGCAGGTCATGGTACGTAGTCTAACGGTGAAAACTCAGCTCATCGCTAAGAGTCTGGCCTTAATCCGCAAGGACCACTACAAGCCTACCTTTCTGGTATCCTTTCATCATAGGTTCTCCAGATGTAAAATTTTGTTAAACTTTTCAATTTCTTTATGTTTGTATTGGTGTTTATAAATTTTCCTTATACGTTGTTTTAGAACAAACGCATTCCTATAACTTTTGGGTATAACACCAAAAGTAAGGAACAGTATGGTATAATGATGTATCACAAGAATCGGCTCATCAAAGCCTATGAACGTGTGGGCTGCCAGCTTAAGGTGAGTTTCTGTTGCTTTGGTGAATTTGTTTATTCCGTTTTTTTTTCAGTGGTTTTTTAAATGTCATCATCTGGTGAATCTTTGCACCCTGCAGGCTGACAACAAAGGAGTTGGAGTCATTGGGGTCATAGAATGTAACTTTCTTGATCCTACCCACAACAAACAGAGCTTTATTGAGACAGATAAGTACAGGTAATGGTGTCACTGTCTGTATTTAGTGGTGATCATAAAGGTTTAATGAAAATCTAAATGAGCTCTTCCCATGTTTGATGCACAAAAATATTTTTATATTCTTGTTCATCTTCCCATATTCATGGAAGTCTGACATGCTTAATTTTTCTTTGTACAGGAAAACTATGAACAATTTGGGGATCAAACTGGAGGAGTACTGGAAAGAAATGCGCTTCCGCAGGAACAAAGAAAATCCAAACAGCACCATACCAGTGGAGGATACCATGTTAGTACAATTGTAGCAACAGACATTATGTATTCTACATATATATATTTGCTTAACCATGCTGACTCCTCCTCAGGAAGCGACCAGATCAAACCTGGGTGCAGTGTTTTAGTTGTTTGCGCTGGCGCAAACTCCCTGATGGAATTGACTGCAACAAGCTGCCAGAAGAATGGTACTGCCGTATGAACCCTGATCCTCAGTTCAGGTAAGGAGACCTTTATCAATAAACTTGATGTTTGCAATCAGTTTAGACAAAATAATAAATATATATGGATAAAGGTACTCATGTTCCTAGAGGGGTTGAGTAACCAGTGGGATTCAATAAACTGACCATGACATTCAGATGAAGTTGTCCATTAAGCCAGTTTGGCTTGCTACTGTAGTTCAGTCTAAGCAGATATGTTTTAGATATATGGTCAACTCAAGCTGCTGGGTTTCTACTTTTTACTTAGATGAGAGGTGGCCTCTAAGGCAAATTAAATGTAAATTAAGCCTGGGTCAGAGATTGGTGCTGCTTGTCAGAGGGCTCCCACTGCAGAGCCTAACAATCTGTTCAAACACCTGATTACCATGAATACTGATCTCTGATAGGAATCCTCAGCCAACCTTTGTCACTTTTTTTTTTTGTATTGATAAGAACAAGCACCAGTAGTCACCCACAAAGCACAGACACATCATAGATATCAAGACAAGTCTAACCGAAATAATCTAATTTGGGTTTACAGGAGCTGCCAGGTAGAAGAGGAGCCCGAGGACTCTGATGATGAACAGCCTTCATACTGCAAGACTTATAAACAACAGTGAGTTGCATATTTCAATTAATAACTTTTGGCAGGTGTAACTGAATATTTGTACTTACTACAAATGATATTAAATTTCCTAAAATCACATGTTAACTGGGCAGAAATGAGGTGACTGGCTGCAGGTCTGAGTCCTTACCTCTGAGATTTATTTGTTACAGAGAGAGGGAGGACAGAAAGAAACAAGAAAGGACAAGACAAAAGGTAAGCACACATTATGTGCTGTGCCATTTATGTTCCTGCTATTTATGTTTTTGCATTAGGCACATGCAACACTTCAGCGTGATTTTATATATATTGTTAAATTACTGATGATTTCTAACTCCAATTTCATTAACACCATTAATTAGGCTTCTGGGTATGTTTTTCTAAAGGCTGACGAGGATCGAAGGCGCCAGGAAGAGCAGCGTGTGGCTAATCTTGCCAGACAAAATGCAGCTCTCCAGCAGAAACACAAACACCTGCAGCAACAGCTACGTCAGAACGTATGTTTCCTGTTCTAAACTAGATTAAAACAGGAGACATACTGCACTGGATTATTTTAACTCTGAGATAATGATTGCGTTTGATGTTGTGATGTTGTTTAGGAAAGTTTATATTTAAAAATAATTCACTCTGTCTCTGTTTCCTTGTTGACAGACTGTCCATTCCCCTTCCACTCCCACTACCCCGAGGATTAGAATGCTCCAAGGAGGTGCTGCAAGGGCTGAATCCTCTACAGTGGGCTTCTCCACCATTTCACAAGCTGGTAGGGAAAAACACTTTTTGTGTGTGTAAAAAAAGTCTGTTTCAGATATGTTTATTATGAAACATGTGGATCAACAAGTCATTTAAAGTGACATTTACATGTTTCTTTTACAGAATACTGTCAAACAGGAACAATAGACAGTAGTGGAAGAAAAATAAATAAATTAAAAATAAATAAAGTAAGGTAAAGACAACAACAACAATAATAATAACAATAAGTAAAATAAAATAAATAATAATAATAATAAAAGAGTTATAAAAATTTAAAATAAATTGGTAAATAAAGAAAAATACAGCAGAATAGAATAAAACAACACCTGACGAAAACACAGTACAGTGACCCCACCAGCCCATCCGAGTGTCACACTCAGGTCTCAGTTGAGTTCTCTATCAAGGTGAGAGACTAAAGGTTGCCAAATTTTTCAAAGTCCCTGAGCCTGTCTTTGAGGATGAATCTAATTCTCTCCAGGTACAGAGTATCTGTCAGGTGTGATAATCAGAGTTTAAAGGAGGGCACCTCTTTCTTTTTCCAGAACAGTAGAATCAACTTTTTTGCTGTCATAATACCATGTGCAAGAAGGCGTCGGTGCGCTACAGTGAGTTCATAAGATTCTTCAGAATTTCCAAAGATAATTAATATGGGATTGGTTCGATTTGGGACCCAAGAACAGAAGAAAGAAAACTAAATACTTCATGCCAGAAATCTTGTAATCTGGGACAGAGAGCATAGCTGTGTGACAGGGTAGCTTCCGTGGATTTACATTTCTCACATAGAGGTGGCACTTCTGGAAATATTCTGTGAAGTTTAGTCTTAGAGTAATGCAGCCTATGGAGTATTTTAAATTGCAATAAGCAGTGTTGGGCATTTATGGAACATTCATGGATGTATTCTAAACTGTCTTCCCACACATTTTCAGGTATCTGGGTGGCAAGTTCTTTTTCCCACTCCATCTTTATGCCTTCCACTTCAGGGAGGTTCATATCCAGTAAAGATTTGTATAGTTGAGATATGGGGTAATGTCAGTTGGCAAACCTTTTAATCAAGAGTTCCAACTTGCCTGGTTGTGTCTTCTCAAAGTTACGAAGATGTGTTCTGACATAATCCCTTATCTGAAGGTATTTAAAGAACTGGTTATTTGGCAAGCCATATCTTTCATGAAGTTGTTGGAAGGAAGCAAATGTCCCTTCTATATACAGGTCAGCAATGTTGCAGATCCCTGCTCTCTTCCAGAAGTTAAAGGTCCCATCCAGCGTGGAGGGGACAAATGAGGGGTTTGCTGCTATAGGCAGGAGAGAAGATAATGTGCTCAGTTTGAAATGTTTTTTCAATTGTTTCCACAACCTTATCGAATCATAAATTATTGGATTGTATCTGTAGCACGTTATGTTGACTGGTACAGGTGATAATATGACTGCTCTAATGGAATATGGTAAACAGTCTTCACGTTCCATCTCCAGTCCATCATGAAATGAGGTGTCATCATCTAACCTGTGAGCAATAGAGTAAATTCCAGCAGCCCAGTAATATAATCTGAAGTCCGGCAGTGCCAGCCCCCCAACGGTTCTATTTTGGCAAAGGTGGACTTTTTTATTCTGTGGCTTTTGTAGTTTCACACAAAAGGAAGAATAATAGAATCTAATTTACAAAAAAAAGTAAAAATGAAAAATGTTCTGTCTTATTTCTCTGTAGCCTGCAGCCCCTCCAGTAGCAGTGGTCTTCCAATTATTACTAGTGTGTGCTCACTGTCACCGGGCAACCTGAGGTATGACTTTATGTTGTTTGTGAGCCTAAATATATAATTTTCACTTCAGTTAAGTGGTGTATTAACTTGGATTTTGTGTGGACTGCAGGGGGAAAAGGACGCAACCTGTTACTCCACAAAGTATGCCTAAAAGACAGAGAGTGAATGGCATCCATGAGAACACCTCAGATACACCCTCATCTGTAGATGCAACCCCCCTGAGTTCTCCATCTGTGCCTTTTGATAGTGATAATGAGACTGATGATGACATTGTTATCTTGGAGACAGCTAGCACCCCAAAGCCAAAACAACCTGTTTTGGATATTAGTAAAGTGAAGAAAGAGGAAGACGAAAGTGACGATAGTGTCAGCATGTTAGAGTGTTGCAATAATGCTGCAATGGATAACGCCTCAGAAAAAATTGCTGCAGAAACATGTTCTGCAGGGTCTGCAGCTGTGGGAACCAGTTCCTCCGTGGTGCTGCCTGCAGGAGTGTCGAGCATCACCACCCAGACAGATATACCCAGAATAAAGCAGGAAGTGGGGGACCCAAATGCCTCCAATGTTGAGCAAAGGGTTTTTAAGCAAGAGGACAGTGAAAACACTCCAAGTGAGAATCAAGGAACACATACCTTGCAGAATGGAGTGACACACCACATGAGAAGTGATGAAAATGGTGGACCTTCCTGTACAGATGCCTATGACCAGAAAAGCCCTGCAGTTAACGGCCTCAGTGTTACTGAGGTGCAGAAACAACAAGACCAGCTCATGGAGCTCATGCAGGCTACAGCTCAGGAGAGAGACACTTTGAAAGAGCAGGTCCAGAGACTTACCTCTGAGTTAGAAGCTAAGCAGAGCAGACTGCAAGAACTGTCCCGCATCAATATAAAGAAGGAGTGTTCTCACAAAACTAGTCAGACAGAAGTAACAGAGGGGGAGAAGGACTACAAAAGTCTGTTTGAGAAGGCCAAACAAAAAGTCAATGAACTGATTAAGGACAAAGAGGCTTTAATCGCCGCGACTGAGACAAAGCCCAGTTGCAGTACTGCCCAAGATGAAGGAGATGACACTGATGAGATTGCACTGCAAGTTGCTGCTTTGATCCGGAAGCTGGATCAAAGCAACAAGGAGAATAAAGAACTGCGCTCGAAGGTCAGTGTCCCAGCTTTGATTTGACTTTAATGTGATTACACTTGGGTCTATTTTGATGTAATACTCACATGCTAGTATATACATTGAAAGGGACTCGTACTGGATGCAATTGTTCCTCCGGTCCTCACTGAATTTTAGACATTCTTCCCAAAGCGATTCAGATGAGAGCGATGCGAAAATGTTTTCTGAAATTCAACTAAAACCAAAGAGTCCCTTTTAGTGTTTGGAAACAACATTTGTAACAAAATAATCTGAGCCACTAGTTTTTAGTTTGTGGAGTTTTCAACCACATCTTACAGCCGTCTTCGACAAAAGGAGGTGGCTCAGATATTGTCATGTGACTTAAGTGTGGAATTTAGAGATGTGACTTACATGCAATGCAGTTAAAAGCAGTGAAAAACTATAAAGCTGACTTTTGAAATGGGATTGCTTTGTTACACATTTCCAGATCAACTTTAAATGTGAACAGATTTTTAAAGCACAACACTTTACACTTCACATTAACAACCCTTTCAGGCAAGAGTGTGAGGGAGACTTTGAGTTTCTATGTTTATGTTTTATCACTTTTGTGTCATTAAGTCCAGTAGCGTATGTGGATTTAAAATTTTATTCATGTTTAAATGCTTAATCATCTTCTTCTATTATTTTTTTTCTCCTCCTGGGGTTTACTATGTTCTCTGCCATCAGTTGGACAGTCTGGAGGAGGAAAAAGCAAACCTGGCAGCTCAGTGTGAAGAGCTCAGGTTGAATCTGCAGCAGCAGAGGGAAAACGCAGCAGCGCTACCAAGAAACAGTGATTCTTCTGATCGCGCACATTCAGAGGATACACTCAGAAGGTTGGACTGCTGGGAAATCGATTCCCTCACAAGTTGATGTGTCACTCTTACAAAGCCATTCAACAACTCAGTTCATTAAAATGGTGAAGTAAATCTGAATTTTCTTCCATGTTCTTCTCCTCTTTTTCCCTTTCTCTTAGTTTGCTTGAGCTTCGGCAGAATGTTGGGCGTCTTCTCGTCACTTATGTTCCTGCGCTGGACCTGGAGCAAGTGAATTATCAGTGTAATGTCATTGATGAAATCCTAGAACAGTACCTCACTAATAGAGATGCTTTCACAGTTGAGGGGCTGAGTGACGATGAATAAAAAGTCATTAGATAATTGGTTTAGGCACAGCACTCCCTCCCCCGTAAATGAGGGTAAGAAATAAAGTTATATTTATTTGAGGATGTGTACATGTTTACCGAATTTTTATATATAGGATTGCAGTCATTTCAGAAATAGGAACTTGAATTGTATAGGTTGTACATTTTTTCAGTGAAGTTTAAGAACAGTCATGAAATTGTTAGCAGTAATCCTTGTGTTACTGTTTTCTAAGCAAACTGCATCCAATTATGAATTGGTGTGTAGCACATTTTGTATATATTCTGTCAAATATATTTTTATATTCTCTGTGATTAAGTTCTCTGTATTCTTGTGAACATTTGCATTCGGGCTGGATTACAATCCTTACAGTACATTTCTAAATGATACAAACTGTATCTTTACTGGAAGACCGACAACAAACTTGCTGGTTGTGCTTGATCCTGTTGAAAAATAGGTAACCTCGATAAAGAACTGAATCTGCACATTGTTCTTGCAGTTAAGTCAGTGTTTCTGTCTGGGCTAAACAAAAATATTTATGTCTAAACACCAAATTTCAGTATCTGATCAGTAGCAGATTTTGGCATGTTTTTAAACTGGACTTTTTGCGTTATGGTTATGGGATTTACACTGATCACCCAATATTGTGTTGGTCCCCCTTATGTGCTCAAAAATGCTCTAAACCATTGGGCATGGACAAGAGGACCTCTCAGGGTGTCCTATGGAGTCTGGAGTCTGAGACCAGGACGTCGGCAGTGGATCCTTTTGGTACTCTGACTTGTACACTGGGGCCTCTGTCAATCAAACTTGATCCACTGCATCCTGTTGATGCTTGATCAGAACGGAGTCAAGGAAGTTTGGAGGTCAAATTTGCATGAGGGAGTGTGCTTGTTGTGGGACAATGTTTATTTGGATGTTGAAGTCTCATCAACTCTGATGGCAACTCTTTTGGCTCATAGTAGCAATATGATCACTGTTATTCACTTCACCTGTCAGTGGTCATAATGTTGAGGCTGACTGGTGTAGATTGTTAAGCTTTATTTATTCAGTAACTTCAGCATCTGTTTTTATAACATAGCCACAGCAAACAATCACCACATATGTAGACACAATATTTAAACTACACTATTTAAAAAATATATTACATGGAAATTAGTTCTACTAAAGTTGATTGTTGAAATTAGGCTTCTTAAGGTTTGTGATGCTGAAAATGAGTCCGAACCAGTTCAGAGTTGAGGTATCTGAAGTTAGGTTGTCCTCTCAGGTCATGGCAGTATATTTCAAATTTAATGTGTCTTTCGACAGTGACAGCAGCATAAACAGATCTCAGAATGTGATCAAAAAGCATCATTGTATTATTCTTTCTTGTCCGTTTCCTTTCTGGGACACTACAGGAACAAAATATACAGATTTTATATTTTGTTGCCTTTCAAATACAATTCATGTAACTTCCAAAGGTTCATGTGATTTATTAATGGATCATTTATTCATTATTCAGTTTTACATAATGTGCTTTGCATTTCCCAGGCTTGTATACATGTTATATCAGGGAGAACTGGTATTTTATGTTGGTGATATATGAGTAGAATATTTAAAGAAGAAAAGAAATTTTATGTGGTACAAGGCAAAAGTAAAAGGTTGCTTAAGATACATTTCTCAGCTTTACAGGTCGTGGTAGAAAGTAATAAGGTACTTTTATTCATACAATGTGCTTGAATAATTTCATTACTTGTTTGTTTGTACTTTTAATTTTACTGCATCTATTCACCAGTTTGCTTTCCACACCAAGATTAAAGTACAATGTATTTTTATTTTTTAAACCAGGGCCTTGTGATTCAATGACTGAAACTGTTGCTTGCACTGAACCATATTTAATGGCAAAGGCATTAAAAAACCTTTGCCATAAGTTATTTAATGCTTTAGTTGCCATTTAGATTCATATTAATAACAACAAAATGCAATCATCAAATACATTTTGATAGTCAAATGTCATTACTAGCTACAAAATTAAAGCAATCCTCATGAATTAACTATTATAAACCAATAATATGGTACATGTTAGAAATGTAAAGCTGTAATTTTTTGTACTTAAGTGTTATTTACACTTCTACTTAAGGTGCTTTCACTTTTTAAAAAAATGAATGCATGTCTTTTTAGAGTATTTCTGCCATGTTTACTTATTTTCCCATAACCAAAAACATATAAGTGTTTATAAATGAGAACTTAGCTAAGATAAAATTATGTACATTTTATTAAAACATATATACAATATTTGCACATTTCAGAAAAAATAGAAATTCTTTCAAATTTGAAAGACAAATTCTTTCAAATTTGTCTTTTTTTATGATGATGATAATAATAATAACAATAATAACAATAATAACAATAATTTTTATACAGTGGCAGTTCTGCAAGTATACATACACATGAATGTTTCCTGTATATATTAAATAGTGACATTGTATGAGAGCTTAAAATGTGTAGTTTAGAACCGTATCCAGAAACGTCATCCTTATTCTCCGCCTTTTCCGCCTTTTCATCCAATCACTGAAGCGGACTCGAGCGGAAGTTTTGAACGAGCGGTACGCGGGAATTTAGCATTTACAGCTGGACAGCAGAGGAGGTAAAACACTGCAACTTGCTTTCATATTATTTCAGTTAGACGAATGAACAGACGAAACTCTTGTTTATTTGTAACAAAAGCGCTTGTTAGCTGATAGTAACTTCCATGCACATGTTTCAGAATTTGGCGTTTGTTCACAGCGTTAGCCACGAAGCATGCAAACAAGCCGGCTGAATTCATTGCTAACGGGATTAGCTAGCTGTAGCATTCTGTTCTAGTGAATGTGTGGCTAAATGAGCTGTTTTATCAAATTGTTTTCGTAAGTAAACATTAATACAGAGTGTGTTTTGCAATTTGTATTAACTACTGAGCTGAAATGAGTTCATTTAAAACTAGCTTAAGTGTAAAATGTATGTGTTTTAATTTCCAGAGGTCGGTTTGGGATATAAAAATAGGGGGAAAATGAAGGTGGTGACGTGTGAGATTGCATGGCACAACAAGGAGCCAGTCTACAGTTTGGACTTTCAGCACAGCTCAGATGGACGCATCCATCGACTGGCCACAGCTGGAGTGGACACAACAGTCAGAGTGAGTGGAGAAGAGCCAATGAACACATCTGCTTTTTGTATTTGACTTCATTTTTAATGACAGTGTGGTGTAAATCCCTCATTTGTCCAGGAAAAAACGTGTCACTCACAAGGCAAAGCAAAAATGCTGCTGGAGCAATATTAGACAATATTTTAGTGTTCAGTCCACTGAGAGCAGTGCCGGCTGTAAAGTCTGACAGCAGCAGCAGCAGCAGGAAGGAAGGAACTGCAGTATCTCTACTTCTCACACTGTGTGTGAAGCAGCCTATCACAGAAGGAGCTGCCCAGCACTGTCAGAGTGCCCTGCAGGGGGTGGGACATGTTCTCCATCAGAGCTGGCAGCTTAGCCATCGTCCTCCTTTCTCCCACCCCTTCCACTATGTTGTGGGGACATCCCTGGACCAAGCTGGCCTTCATTACCAGCTTGTTAAGTCTCCTTTTGTCTGCTGTAGAAATACTGCTGCCCCAGCATACCACAGCGTAGGAGGTGGCTGATGCTACTAAACAGTAAAAATGGTGTACAATGTCATATGTGGCCAAACCTGTTTACTGAGTGTACTTAATATGCATTTTCTCCTGATGTGTTGATGCAGCTGTGGCGAGTGGACACGGGCCCAGACGGGAAGGCAGCGGTGGACTTTCTGTCTAACCTGGCCAGACATACCAAGGCTGTCAACGTAGTACGCTTTAGCCCTAACGGAGAGCTGCTTGCTTCAGGAGGAGATGGTATGTCACATGCAATAAACAGCACTGGTAATATGTTCTTAAAACAGATCCATAATTTTAAATGAAGAGCTTTCCTGCAACTTTTTGTTTTAATATTTATAAAGATGCAGCAATTCTGCTGTGGAAGCTAAATGACTCCAAGGAGCCTGAGCAGGCCCCTGTGTTCCAGGAGGATGATGATGCTCAGCTCAACAAGGAGAGCTGGTCTGTGGTCAAAACACTAAGGTAAACAAGAACAGCAAGTGCATGTGTCTGGCATATTACTTACAAGAGGTCTGTGTATTTCTACTGCTCATTTTGGCACTGCAGAGATGGAATAAATGATTCCCATCAGGAAAATATAAGAGTTGTAAAACCGTATGTCCTTATAAATCTTAGAAACAACTGTGCCGCAATTCTGCCTCTGCTTTTGGGATCTCATTTTGTCTTCTCGTTGATGCCTCCATTGACCATCTTTACTTGTCTGACGTTTCACGATTTCTTCCTTAGCTTTTAAAATTGCTACAGTCTGACAAGTGAGACAGTTTACATTTCAGAATTTTAAGATCAAATTTAATTGCTCTGAAAATCAACGCCGGCTTGTTTGTATTGTGATTGGAAATATCATGCACCACAATTCATTTTCATTTCTGCAATCTCAGTCAGTGCAAACATTAGAATGCCTGACTTGAAATACTGAGGTCAAACGAAGCCATTACTGTGCTTGATTTGAATTTGCCGCTTTGCTGTCACCTGATTGGCTTTCAGGGGGCACATAGAGGACGTGTATGACATCTGCTGGACACGAGATGGAAACTTCATGGTGTCTGGATCTGTTGACAACACAGCTATTATGTGGGACATCAACAAAGGTTTGTTTGTAGTTCTACATGTGCATGTGTGTGTGTGTGCTGCATAAATGTATGTTTTGTTTAATCAAATTCTTATTTTTTCTTATGGCCATTGTTTTTGTTGCGACTGTTTTTGTGTTTAGGACAGAAACTGTGCATCTTGAATGACCACAAGAGCTACGTACAGGGGGTGACCTGGGATCCTCAGGGGCAATACATTGCTACTCTCAGCTGCGACAGGTAGAAAATAACTATAATCCGTTTCAGCTTCACCCATCTTTGGGTCTAATCTTTATTTAATGATTGTATTTGATGTTACGTCCCCAACAGTGGGGTTTACAGCAGCCTGATTCTAAAGATGTTTTTGTCCTTCAGGGTGATGCGTGTGTACAGCACTCACACGAAGAAGAAGGCCTTCTGTATCAGTAAAATGAGTTCTGGAGGACAAGCAGAAGGAGAGGTCGGTGGCAAAAAACTATTCCTTCGGTGTAGTAAAATCTCAAATTTAACAGCTTTTTTCCCCCCAATCATGCATTTTTGTTACATTTTCTGCGTTTCTCTGAAGGAATATAATAAATTGGCCTTTAAACCTGCAAATCCCTCCCCAAACTACCACACTGAACCCTACTATCTTTAATTTCACCCTTTACATGAACCTTTTTGATTGTTTTCTCCTTGAACTCACCTCTCCTATTCACACTCTTGCTCCTGTCTTGGCCACTTAAAAATATGAAACTGAACTTTCTAATATATTTAGATGCTCTACCAAACTGCCCCGTGAGTGAGACATGTTTCATAAAAGCTCACGGTGCTGCAATTATGTTAACTTTGCAGGTCAAGCAGTACAGAATGTTCCACGATGACAGTATGAGGTCGTTCTTTCGCCGTCTTTCATTTACGCCTGATGGGTCCTTCCTTCTCGCCCCAGGTATGCACAAAACATGCTCAAAATGTGGCCTTTATCTGCTGTTGTAATACCTTGTCAACCCTGTTAATAGAAACTAAATTTCCTCTTCTGTTGTCATCTTTTTAAACCTCAGCTGGATGTGTGGAGATTGGAGAAAACATCATAAATACCACCTACATCTTTTCCAGGAAGGGTCTAAAGAGGTAGCTTTTGTGATATGTTATTGCATTTACTAGTTATTCGGAGTCTTATTAACACATGTAAGTGATGTTCAAGTCTCTGTCTGCGTCTTTTAGGCCAATCGCCCACTTGCCATGTCCAACTAAAGCTACTCTGGCTGTGCGCTGCTGCCCTGTCTACTTTGAACTGAGGACCAAAAAGGGAGAAGGCAAGGACATACAACCAAGACAGATCATAAAAGCCTTTGTTTCTGATTAGTTTGTAGCTCTTACGTATTAATTTTCCACTATTTGTCCCCTACAGATGGTTCTGTCCAGGTTCTTCCTAATGTATTCCAGTTACCATACCGTATGGTGTTTGCAGTGGCCTCTGAGGACTCCATCTTCCTGTATGATACGCAGCAGACCCTTCCGTTTGGCCTTGTGTCCAACATCCACTATCACACACTCAGTGATCTCACATGGTAAACTAAAACTTTCTTCTGCTGTCATCTTTTGAAGCAATTTCAGTGTATATTTACACCTTTTTGTGAGACTAAAATGTGGTGGCTGTCCAGGATGTTGATATTAATAGTGATATGTTAATTTGTATAGAATTTTTAAAAGAAGGCTTGTAAAGTGCTTCACTGAGCAGTAATTACAGCTAAACAAGAATATGCACATACAAAAAGACAGTGATATGTACTATTTAAATCCAACAAAAATGAATTCAAATCCCAACCCTGCTTGTGAAAAGGCCTGTTTTTTGTTGTGCTTTTTAAGAGGCCAGAAAGAAGTTGCATAAAGTGATGCATAGTACTAGTAGAGATTATAAGCAAAATGTGCACTTTTTTCTTAAATTTGCTGCTTATAAGGATTAAAACAAATCCTCTGCCTCTAGTACCATTCTGAATTGCAGCTTCTTAATTTCTATTTAAATTTTTGGTGTAATTTCTTTGCATCATGTTGAATCGCATCGTATCGCACCAAATCGCAGTGTGTTGCATTTTGTAGAATTGAATCGCTATCAAATCAATATCAAACCGCATCGAATCGGGAACCGGGGTGAACCGTATCGCATTGTACCGTCAGGGGCTTCAGTGTATCGCTAATGTATCGTATTGCTGATAGTGTATCAAGGTGCGTGTGAAAATCCTTGTCAGTGAAGGAGATTCGCATGCTTAGAAAATATAGAATATTAAATCGGCCTAGCAAACAGTAATGGTAGATAAAAAAAATACAGCAATGAATAAAGACAGAAATCCAATGCATACTCAGACTACAACAAATATATTCAGAATTGCACACAAGTACACGGGTTAATGCCAGTGTCACTGCTGTCATTGTCACCAAAAACCATCACAGAAAGCAGTGAAAGAAAAACCAGAGACCAGGCACAACTGTATCACATTCAGCTACTAACGGGCCATATCACATTTTGTTTGAGAAGCCAGTATCGATCCAAATAAAACATCTCATTATTCTGTTTGTGTCTTGTCGAGGAAGGTAAAACATCTGTCTCATGGAAGCCATTATAAGGCTTCAGCATAGGGAATATTAGCTTTGGGCTGATGTTGAAATATTAATATATATTATTTTTCACAGAATGAGAACTGTGGATTTTGTACTCAATTTCTTAGATTTAAACAACAATAGGAGGCAGCCTTTCATGCAAAGTCAGAATTAATAGAGCAAGCAATAAATGTCCCTTTGTACATGTTACAATGTAAACCGTGCATGCTTTACCCTTCCATTGACATAAGTTTACTATATCCTGTTTAGGTCTCGGGATGGTTCCTTCCTGGCTGTGTCCTCCACAGACGGCTACTGCTCCTTCCTGTCCTTCTCTCCTGGGGAGCTGGGAACTCCACTGAGGGAGCCGCCCACCCTGGAGGTCTTTGTCCCAAACAGTGGAGTTGAGAAAAAGGGCAAGAAGGCATCAGCGGCCAAGAATTCACCTCCTGTGTCCCAGCCATCAAGCTCAGCCCCTGCTCCAGGAACCCAAGCCAGTCATGGCAAAGACGCCCCCTCTGTCACCCCCCCACAGGAGAAGAAGGGCACCCCTACTCCCAAATCTAAACTGCAGCCCCGTAGGATCACCCTCAACACCTTGGAGGGTTGGGGGAAGCCAACTACCCCTAAAACCACAGCTCCTTCAGTGCCTCAGACCCCAACATCCGGGAGCAGAAGTGCACCGTCCACTCCCCAGCCACGTGTCACTCCATTAACCCCCACAAACTGCGCCACGACCCAGTCTCGCATCACTCCCATCACTCCCTCCACACCAAAAGTCCTCAGCAGTGCTGCTGGACCCACCACCCCTAAAGATAAAACCACCCCAAAAGGACCCACCCCAAGGTAAATACAAGCAGAGCTGTCTTGTGTGGGTCGCAGAAAGTCAAACAGGGAATTAATATTTTACTCAGCACTGGTATACTTAAAAAATCTAAGTATGCCCATGCTGAGTAAAATATTAATTTGCCGCTTGTAGGTTCGTCCAGGGACATGAGGGTAAGCCGGTGTGTATCAAGGCTAAAACTTCTGCTGTTGTTTTTTCAAAGCCCAAGATATTTATTTCACAGATATTAAACAATTGAAGCAAAAAATCTGAAAATACTTGACATTATTGTTTGATAATGACTTAAAACATTCATATTTTGTCAAAAAAAGTGAATGCTAATGCACCAATAAGAATTACACACTAAAAAAGTATGCATACTTTCTTTGTGTGTCCTGTTTGTGATTGCATTTTTGTTAGTATTCAGCGAGTTATATGGATATTTTTAAGTAAGTAAAAATTCAGTCATGTAGCTCTTCTCAGAAACAAATCAAACAAAAAACAAATCAAACCAGGCTCCCAGAAAGCTTCACAGCTACATAAAAAGACAATAAAAGACTTGAGAATAAATATTTAAATCGAAAACATGCAGAAACAGAAAGGGAATTGTAAAAGAATACGGAAAAAAAATTGCAGCAAGGGAGCATCACTAAAATCCCTTTGAGATCAAATAGATTTTGTGATGAGATTCAAAACACTCAAGAGTTTTCTGATCTGACCCCCAGGGGAGACTGTTCCATAATCTAGGAGCAGGACAGCAATAGCTTAGACACCACAAGGCTTAAAGTTTGGGCAGACCAGCCTCTGATATATGGAGAAGGCAAATTGTGTAATCCCTGAAAGTTGGTGATACCAGTTCACAAGCGTTGATGACGTTGAACTTATTAATCATGTACTGTAGAAATAATGCAACCTTTTTTTCTGTGTCAGCATAACCAACCTAAAAATGTCCTATTTAAAAATTCAGTTAAGATCCGGCGTAGGTAGTGTGAAGAGACCAGGTGCTTCCTAATACAAGACCACGTATGGTAATTTATGGAAATACTGGAACTATTCAAATGTGTTATTGACGGGAATCATACTGACAGAGTTTTTGCTGCGTCCACCTCCCTCCCCCAGTAATGATTAAAGGAGCTAAGCTGATTTTCCTTAAAGATTACAGAGAGAAGTACAAAGAATAACAGTGTTCTTTAAAATGTGCCTTTTTTTTACTATACTTTTGAATATTCTTTGGAAAAAAATGTTGGAGAAATTTAAATAGCTTGACTGGGGTGGTGATGTTTTTGTCGGTTTACATGTACTCAGTCCTGGCAGTGTGAACAAAGCCCTGTCTGGTGCGAGGGATTCGTTGGACCCCCCACTGGCTATAAAATAATAATCACTCTGACAGACTGCTCTTAGACAATGGCAGGCCTGCACATGCTTTTGTTTAAGTTTTCGTTTTTGCGTCTGCAACTTGGAATGTTTGACTCATTTTACCTATGAGGCAACAAGTAAATCAGTTAAGAATTTATAAATGCAGTGGAAATGTGATCAACTTTGTCCTCAGGAGATTGATTTTTCATGTTTTCTGCATCTGTGTTAAGTTGATCTCCTGCTTATAACCTCTTTACTCTTTCTGTTTGTTTACAGGAGAGTATCTCTGACTCCCGTTGCATCCCGATCTCCAGCTGTTAGTTCACTTTTTGGCAATCCCTCTTCCACTGAGAAGGCCAAACATGGTTAGTGAGAGCTGTGACGGCGGTCCTTTTGTATGACAGACATTACAATAAACCGCATTTATGATTGAGAATGTGATACTTTGTCAGCCTCAATCACATAATCTGATTTTTGTCAAGATCAGGGTTTCAATGCAACTTTGTCTCTCCTGATACTTTTTGAGATTTAAAATCTTTTATGGAAGGTAACATGAGCCCAGGGAGTGTTTTGGTTCTGAAATATAAGTTGGTGCTCTGCTGGTACTGTATGAATGTAACTGTATTCTATATGATGCTGACAACATATTATATTTTTCACCTCATGCCCTGATCCTTTCAATCAGATCAGAGCTGGATCAATCAAACCAACTGGATCAGTGCTTCCCCAGTTGTGATCATTATATATTGTTGTGTCATTATATAACAACTCACATTACCTCTGCCACATGTACACTCAAATTGGACTGGTTGTAGTCAACCAACTGAGTGGTTATGGGGAAAAATCTCCTCATTGACTAAATGAGCCACAGTGTCCTGGGTGCATTCTACCTGCTAGCCTTATTACCTTAAATGCATTACAGATAAACATTAAAAAGCCAGTATATACAGCATATTTTTAAGCTGATGTAAAGAGACTTGGAGCAGACCACCATGCACTCACCTATATTCATATGATTCCTGAAAGGAGAACTATTTGAAATTGTAAAGAACTGTTGAGGAATATGACACAGATAAGTTAACTCACTATTTTTTAGATGGTAGTACTTGTTGGTTGTTGCACTGTGAAAGTTTACACTCAATGTTCTGGCCATCGTTTTAAATGAAATGCAGCCACACTGATTCTTTGACAGGGTTTCAGTTAGTTTTGAGCCAACTCCCAATATATGTTCAGTGAACAACAACATGAAGTACGTTAGACATAGAAGTTTCCATTAGATTGGGCGAGTTCAAAGCTGTGAAAAGGAGGATATTTTGAAAAAAAAAAACTCAGTGTGTCACAATTACTCTGTTCCTCCCATCATCAGAAATAATGGGATTATTCTCATTCAATTCTCATGTCATCAACAAATGAGAATTTGGTTGAATGAAAGCCCATCAACCAACCAGTCAACCTGGAGATTACAGACCTCAAATTGGCTTTTGTTGTAGTTTCGGACCTCATGTTCAGTAGTTGTATAGTAATAGTAACTATTGGTGTGTACAGTGAACAGTTGTCTTTCAAACAACTCTGGCTATAGCCTTTGTAACAACTCATGTTGCTTCTCTAGTTATGTTTCTTAAGGGATGTGAAGATAACTGCATGGATTTCAGCAGTTATCTTTGGGATCACTGTGGTTACTGATGGCCAGAACTATTGGAATAACACCAAGGAATTAAACTAAAGTGGAATTTTACACAATACATGACTTAATATTAGAATGATTAGAATTCAGCCTAGAATTCTACGATTAACTTGTGTATTCCACTGTTCGTATTTATTTTTTGTTGTGCTGCATAAATGTTAATTAGAAGTCTTGCATGTCACACACAGTACACATACTTTTACATCCCAGCAGAATATTACACAGAAAGAATGCAGTGTTCCCTTCTGTCACTAATCCCTTCATTTGTTTTTCACCAGAGCGTCCTTCTCCTCCCACTGATCCCGTGTGCCAGCCTCCAGAGTCAAAACGGCCCAAGACCAGCAACGCCCCAGCAAAGAGCAGTGTCACCCAGGATTAGTGTTTACTGGGAACAGTGTGGTGCTATGATATCAGAGTGCAGAGAGTGGCAGTTAAAGGAACTTCAATGTAAAGCCGCTTAGGCTCCCCATGGATGGAACACCATAGTGCAATAGCATTGTGTTTGCTTTGATATTGTCTTTACTTGATCTGACTAGATGATGCTTTACACTTCACTTAATGTACTCGGTTATAGAACAAACTGCAGTGAGTATTTTTTAAGTAATTCTTTTTTTGTTGTGTGTGTTTTATATCTTACAGTAAACAGGCAAGGAGGTAATTGTATTATATTTGTGTGACATTTAAAAGCTTAAGTGCTGTTGTAAAGAGGAAAATTGTCTCATTTCTTATCAAGAACATGTGATTGTGAAGATAAAACTGCCCTGCAGATCCCTAAAGAAGACAAAATACAAGCACTTCAAGGGTTTGTGCCTGCCTTGTTAGCTTTTACTGTATAACCTGAGTCTTAATAGCTGATGACTGAATCGACGGCTTGGGGTGAAAACTCAAATTTGTCAAGCATTTAGGAGTCATTTTCTTATTGTCTAATAAAGGCCTTTTCATATAGAGTGGAAGTTAAAGTGGCTTGTCATATGGTGTCTTAGTATCAAGCAGCTGATAGTTATGTAAAATGTTAGGAAAATAAATTCACATTTTCCTGGCAGAAACTGGCCTGAAGGTGGAGATCTCTTCCCATCTTCACAGTTACAGTGAGGACTAGTGAAGAATTAATGCTGTAAAATTTGATAAACAGCATAGCAGATATGCATGGCTGTTTTTTGACCAAGAACCTGAAAGACATACATTTCATAATTATCGGATTTTTCATGGTTTATTATATTTTAAAAGTCTAAATTTGGCATAATAGGTGCCATTGCAAATAAGATACTTGAGAAACACTGAATTTGCCATTTATTTGACTGGTCCAAAAGTAGTCAGACATAGTAAGTCTTCAAAAATACAGGTGTCAACGACTAAAAGGTTGATGAAGCCAATAAATTGCCACTTCTACAGAGGACATGGTCTCATTGATAGCCCCGAGAGTACAGTATTTTATGGCTTCATTACCTCTGTTTTGCTGTGAGAGCCTCTCAATGTAAAGAGCTAAAATGACTTGCTAAATTCTAAATGCTGCCCATATACACCGATCAAGTATAACATTATGACCACCTGCCTAATATTGTGTTGGTCCCCTTATGTGCTCAAAAATGCTCTGAACCACTGGGCATGGACAAGAGGACCTCTCAGGGTGTCCTTTGGGGTCTGGAACCAGGACACTGGCACTGGATCCTTTGGGTACTCTGGCTTGTGCAGTGGGGCCTCTGTCCATCAAACTTGTTCCACTGCATCCTGTTGATGCTTGATCACAATGGGGTGTAGGAAGTTTGGAGGTCAAATTAACATGTTCCTGATTGTTTGATGTTGTTTCCATGTGGTGGGGTGCATTTTCCTGCGAGGGTAGGCAAATGATATTTGGGATTTCTATTTGCATTAGGGAGTGTGCTTGTTGTAGGACAATGTTTATTTGGGTGTCTAAGTCTCATCAACATGGATGTCAAAATCCAAGGTTTTCCAGCAGAACACCACATAGTACCAGTATGATCAATGTTGTTCACTTCATGTCAGTGGTCATAATGTTGTGGTTGATTGGTGTATACAAAGTGCAAAACACTAAATTACATGTTTAGTTGTCAGAATAGAGAAATTTCATATACAGTCATGAAAAAGTCAGCACATCCCATGAACATTTACTTCCTTACCATTTTAGATCAAGCAAACACAGTTGATTCGCTTAAATGACAAAATGGGCAATTTGTTGTCATTTTTACTATTGAAATAATAATAAAAAAAAAACATCAGTTGCATGGAAAAAGTAAGCACACCAGTGAAATATCACACCTTCAAATCTATAAGATTAGAATCAGGGGTTCTGATAATAATAACATGCTTAGGGAGTGACAGGTGGAACCTGTCGTATTTAAACCTCTGACATCCAGGATTTACTGTTCTCTTTGCTGTTGAAGTGTGAGGTGTCATCATGCTGAGATCTAAAGAGCTCTCTAAGACTTTCCAAAAATAACCCAACAGCAGACAGTTTGATACATTGAAAAAAAAAGTCTCTAAGAGCCCCAGAATTTCACCTAAAGATGTAACTGAGCACGTAACTCTTGCAACTGCTGGTGTAAAAGTACTCCATCTAAAATGAGAAAGAGGTTGCACAGATTTTACCTCCGTGTCAGATGAGGAAAAGAAAAGGCCTTCACTGTCCACAAAAAGTATCAGAGCAAGCAAAGACCAGGCCTTCTGGAATAATGAGCTCAAGACAGCCGAATCAGAGACAAAGTTGTTTGGCCACAGTAACAGCAGATATGTAGGCCGCAAACCAGAGGCAGCTTTTCAGGAGAAGTTCCTCATACTGACTGTGAAACACAGCAGTGGAAATGTTATAGTTTGAGGTTGCTTCACTGCCTCAGTATGGAGTCATTAACTGAACTATCAGTTCTGAATCGTATCAAAGAGTATTTAAAGACAATGAGAAACCATCCGTCTCAAAGTTTAAGTTGAACTGGAAGTGGGCCTTTTAACAGGACAATGATCCTAAGTACACTAATAAACCCACCAAGGAGTGGCTCAAAAGGAAAAAACTAAGGGCTATGGCCTGGTCTAATGCTAGATTTGAATCCCACTGAAGTGTTGTGAGGGGGGATTTAAAACATGCAAGAAAACCTTCAACTGTCTTACAACTGAAAGAATTCTGCACGGAAGAGTGCTCAAAATCATGTCAGTGTAAAGCCCTAGTGGAGTTTCTGAGGCCACTTACTTTCTCCACAGGAAAGCATTAAGACTACTGATATTTTTGTTTAATAAATAACCATAAAAGCTGATTTTCCTTGTGGTTGTATTTACACTTTCATCTTTATTTGCTGGCATCACATCAGACAGGATCAAATGTTTGGTTGTCCAAATATAAAAAGATAAAAAGCCAACGATTTTCACGACTGTAACAAAATGCTCTGAATTAATGCAGTATGTATTTACATTTATGTTTCCTTATTTTAAAGGCACCCTGCTATGAAAAGGCATGGACATTTGTGCAGGAGTGCAAATTGTATGTATTATTGTTTTATAATGTGCTTTCCAGCATTACAGTGACAGCACAGAGTGCTTTATTTTAGATTTATGAGTGATTAAAGTATATGTTGTTTGAGTTCTTGCCTAAAGAATGAAATTGGTGGTTTACACATCGGAAGCAGAAAGTTGATGCAGGGATCAGACACTATTTTGTCTCGTATGCACATGTACTGGATTGGAGAGTCAATTTATCTGTATCTGCAAAAAATACAGAAGATTCAGTTATTAGAATTAAGTTTTTACATCATTCGAAACACATAAAATATTGAGGAAGTTAGCATCACACTAGATTCATGACAATGAGTTAAGGCTGGACAGGAGTGTTTGATGATAACCAGCAGAATAGTGACATTTAATTGATTACTTAACAATTAAATAATCTGGCAACTATTTTGACAATCGATTAAGTGGTGTGAGTATCTTTTACAGAAAAAAAAGAGATCAAAACGGTCCTATTACGGCCTCTTAAAATTAAATATTTTCTGATTTCTTTACTCATCTATGACAGTAAACTGAATAATTGTACATTGTGAACAAAACAAGACATTTGAGGAGACACTAATGGGTATTTTTCCACCATTTTCCCACATCTAATCGATTAATCAAGAAAATAATCGACAGTGAAAATAAATGTTAACTGCAGCAGCAATAAGCAGTTTATTATAAAAGGGAACAAAGATAATTTAAAAAACTCTGTAAATGTTATTTATTCATTATCTGAGCTACATTAGATTTTAAATCTTTAATGGCTGCCTTTTGTGTCAAGAGTTAAGTAATCTAGTGGAAATTAAGTCAAAACAGTTGCAAAATATTAGAATATTTATAACTAACACTGACATTGTGATAGCTAACGTTTTAAAAATGTAATAAATTTAGTAGTGTGTGTTCCAGCTAAATAGTATCACGTTATTTTCAAAATATAAATGTTAGACAGCCTTTAAATAATATTATCTGTATGCCATTAGTGAGTAAAATCATCTGGGTGTATCATGTTTAACTTGACTGTGCAGCAAGTGAAGCAAATACTAGTATACTGGCATCGTGAGCGCACAACCTACCTTGCTGCAAAGGGAAGACAACTACCTTGATTGACAGCCGCGTCGGCCAATCACAATCCGTCTGGCGGAGGCTCTTTAACGCTTCTGCTAATGGTCTTTGTGTGAAGGCGGGGAGGAGTTGGCTCGGTTAGGCTGCTGATTAGCAACAAACAGAAGGTTACGAGTTTGAAAAATTGGATTATTTCACCACCAGACCGGCTTTGCGGCGGCGGGAGGTGAGCGAACTATGTCGGGTGTCTGACCGGAGCTTGTTGGCCCGCTTTTGAGGGGACCCGGCGGTGGTTTGTAACAATTTCGAGCCGCTCGGGGAAACAACCTCGCATTTAGGTCGTTCAAGTGGCGATGCTGAGCTGATAGCTGCGTCATCATGTTGCTTCCGACTCGAGTTGGCGAAAAGAAATCTCAAGTTAACGCCAGAGGTGAGGCTGCCCGCCGTCATCCTGCCCCGCAGGCCACTCCCGATCTCTGAAATAGATGGAAGACGGACTGCCGGTGCGAGGTCGGCGGTGAAAGCCTGTTTACGTGGTCTATGTGGTGACTTTACATCACTTGGCTCGGCGTTGTTGGCGCGATACTCCCCTGGCTTGCATTTATTATCTCCACTTGGCTGGAGAAGTCAAACATTTTTTTCTTTCTGTTGAAGTTCCCTTTAACGGCAGAAGAAACCGCAGAATTGCTCGGAAATGTGACCGAACAGAAAGTGTAACTGTGTGTATTTGGGGGATGTTTTAGCCACAACTGTTTGGATAGTGGGAAGTGATGCTCCCATTGACAGCTAACATACAAAGCATCCAATGAAAAGCTGCTGGCTCCCATCTGCTCTGCTGGAGAAAGACATGCCTTTGTGAGCCATCATGAGAGACATTACGGTTGATTTCTACTAACTAGCTCTGAGAGGTTGTGTCAGGCTGCTAGCAGGAGGTCAGATAGTGTTAGTCTGTGATCTGCTGTCACCACATCCACGTGGACTTTGTTTCAGGTCGGTTTTGCAAAGTTTAGCTAAAAAAGGGGAGGAGGTGTGTTTGGTTAGAAGTAGTCAAAAGTTGCATCCTTATATCGGGATATAAAACCGGTTAAAATGGCCGGCGACTGCACCCACACCACCGCTCGTTACGCGAACGCAGAGACGTTTTGTCCGTCCAAGCCCTGGTCAGATGGAGACCGAGAGCGGCCCCGGGAGATGGAGGAGTCGGTGGGGAACTCCACAGGGCGTGGACCCCCCGCGCGGTGGTCGCCCAACTTTGAGGTCATAGACGGGCAGCTGTACCGCAAGAAGCTGGAGAAGGGCTACATCAACTACCGGGAGGTTTTGAGCGAGGACCGGAGACATGAAGCCATCTCCACCTTCCACCGGCGGCGACCTGGCCAGCGCCACCTCTCCCTGGAAGAGACGTACAAATGCGTGGCCGAGAACTACTGGTGGGAAGGTATGAACACCATCATTTACATCTGACTACATAGACAGCCTGACAGTCTTAACTATGCTTAAGTAGAAGGTTGATTCATTTGATAATGTTAAAAAGTGTACACTGTATAACATAAACAGGAATTTAGCAGAATTACCTGATCTCTTCTTGTTAATTTCAACTGATTCAATCTAAAACATGTAGTTTTTATTTCCAGATAATTTTAGAAACTCATAAACAATAGTTTTCTGCTTTGAGTTGCTTTGATTTGAACTAATTTGAACGAATCTACAGCTGGCAGTTCATTCAACTCATTAAAAACTACAATCCTAGCAGATTTCCCATCATGGATTGTGCTAGAATTAAAACTTAAAACATCACACTCACAATGAAATCCTACTGTATGCATTGTAAGATGTTTTAAATCCTGTTTTTTCCCTCCCTGAAAGCAGTGCTTATATTGTACACTTTAAATTAGAGTTACTGGAAGCAGCCTCTCATGGTGACTCTATTATAAAATGGTTTCAAAACTTGCAGCTGCTGATAGTATTGTATTTCAGTTAAAGAAAAGACTCCTTAAACCGAGAAAATGTGAAAGCAAAAATGTCAACAATTGTCCAAGAGAGGACGCAGTTGATTCAGTTTAATTTCTTCGGTTTACTCAACTTCTTCACCTAACTTGGCTAGTTTCACATTTCGCAACTCACAAAAAAGCATTAAAATGTTCAGTCAACTCGTATTTTTAAGGCAGCAGTTGTGCTTCTACGCTGAATACACTGATTTACAGTGTGGTCACATGAGACATACACTAATAATTGAATCAGTCAGAGATCAAGAAGCCTATTCATACATGATTGATAGGCGTTAAGTATGGCCTTGACTTATTTGTGAGACAATCCCTCTCAGATTGTGCCTTTCATCAGAGTCAGTAGCCATCACTCAGTGTTGCTGGAGCTTTGATCCTTTTAAGATTAAGCTGTAATTCTTTTCCAAGCACCTTCTGAAGTTGTACCAACAGTTCCTACCTGTCTGTCTTGCCTTGTGTTCTAAAGTTGGCTCAACTGTTTTCTTTACAGGAATGTATTTCCAGATCAGAGACTTTGTCCTGGGCTGTCAAGACTGTCAAAGTCAGCGCAACAAGAAATCAGAGGTAAGGGCAGGCAAGAGTCAGAAACAAAACTGACAGCAAACACAGTCCTGAGGCCTTTTTCGCTCTTATCAAACTTGAAGCTCCTCTCTGTCTCTACTGGTGCCTTATTATCTGCATCTCACACGTTTTAATTTACACTTTCTCGCTCATTGTCACATAATCTTGCTCTCACACTTGTCTCTCCATATGTGCTCCTATAATGATGGCTTTCTGTTGGTTTTTGTCTCCGCGCCTTTGCCTCTCAGGAGCTGAGTGGCAGAGGATGTGTCACAAAGACGATGGCATCACACAGTGTTGCCATGCTGAGCAAGCTAAGGAGTCAGCGGGAGGCGGGGCTCTTCTGTGACATCACCCTGCGGACAAACGGACGATCCTTCTCGGCCCACAGAGCCGTCTTGGCAGCGGTCAGCGATCACTTTCAGGAAATCTTCACGGAAATGGACTCGAGCATGAAAGCGGACATAGATCTTACTGGTAAGATCGGACACCTCGAGGGCAAGCTGACCTAGAAAACATCACTGCTTGGGCTGTTTTTCAGCTTAGTGGCTGGATGTCGACCTAAAGACCTTACTAAGCCTGTGTCCTCTTCACAAATGAGTCAGTCTAGCCCCAAAGACAACAAAACTAAGCATTTGAGTGTTAGTGTTCCTATTAAACTATTAAATCCATATTTCCAATATTAGCACTAGAAAGTGGTTGATGGTACTAGTGGTAGAGTTTACTTGATTGTACACGTCATCAGAAGAGCATTTTAGATGGTCGCACACAATGTCTCTTCAACCTTTCTGATATTAGAAATTGGAGGAGCTGCATCAAACAATTTTTGTAACTTTTCCAAATTGGACAGTCAGCAGTTCACTCCTACTTAATGCAATTGATCAGATGTAAGCAGGAGGAATATAATTAGATGTTTGCTTTGTATATGTCTGTATTTATTTATTTAACATATCTTAAGCATTTTTGGTGTGAACAGCCATGTGCAACACTGTGAATGAGTTCCAGGAAAACTGAAAATATGCACTACTGTCCACACATATCACATGTCTGAGATTTTCTCCACACCAGTTAGTGTCGTAGTCATACACTTTTGGCTTCTGACATGGTTGGACAGCATATTGTGTGTGCTATTTTTTGTTGAGCTTAAACCAACCCTTATCTTCATGAACAAATTAAAACTCCTTATTAATCAATTGGTGTGTCTTTAGAACATCAATTGATAATTAAAAATGGCCATTATAATCTCAGAACTGACAGTAACTTTCAAATTGCAAATTTTTTAAATGACCAACTGTCTAAAAATAGTTAATTTGCTTTTGTATATGACTAAGAAGAGAAGACTAAAATCATTACCTTTGGGAAGCTGGCTACAGCAAGTGTTTGGTGATTTTGCTTTAAAAGGATTATTCGGTTCCTAAAATACTCGCCAATAAACTCCCTGGTGGCCAACTAATAATCTAATTGTTGCTGCTCCAGTTTGAAATATATTTGAGCACAGTCAACAGTATTTCTGTAGTGCTCTATACTTAGCATGTCCAGGCTACAACAAACAATGGGGTCAGTTGTTATTTTACATTGGTCTGGTAGTTCATGTGACCTATTTCAGTGACTTATCACTACTTTAAAGTGAAATTAGGCAAATTTGCAGGCACATGATAGTTGTTGACTTGAGCTGACAAGGTTATTGTTCTATTATTCCTAAAAATGAAGGTTTGTTGGAAAACTGGTCCTGTCGGGCAGCTTAGGCAAAAGGAGGTTGCATTTCTCAGCTGTACCTCAAAAGCCTTATGATAGGTCCAGATTGTCAGTTTGTTATAATGTAATTAGTCTACAAATCTGGACTTTGAGAATCCAGATCCTGAATTGAGATGCAGTCATAGTCTCTTACCATTTCTTGACTGTATGTCTTTGATGTGTGTCTTCAGATAGGAGCAAAAGTGTCTATGATTAAAGCAGTTGTTATATTGTCTTCTAGTCTCCTCTGTCATTACACTTTGCTCCCACTTGTACTGCTGTCTCTCTGATCCTCTGTTTACACTGAGTCGCTTTCATCTCCCTCATCTCACTCACTGATTGACCAGGGTCCAGCATATCTAATTAAAGACTTCTTTTTTCCCCCAGGTTTCAGTGAGGACAGCCTTCTGTCTCTGCTGGATTTCTCCTATTCCTCCACTCTGTGCGTCCGCCAGGAGGACCTACCTGAGGTCTTCGCCATGGCCCGCCACCTGGGCATGTGGCCTGCAGTGGAAGCCTGTTCTGCCCTCATTAAAGAGCAGGAACAGCAACTCCATCCTGGCAAGGGATTTACTTCAGCCGGTGCTGGTGCATGCCCAGACCGCAATCATCGACAGAGGGAAAGCAAAAGGAAAAGGGTTTTGGAATTAGAGAACAACATGAAGGACAACTTCAGTCTAAAGCTGGATTCATCGGATGACTCTTTAGAAGGAAGTCCCAGGCGCAATTTGCGCAGAATACCAAAACCCCAGGGCCATAACGGCCTCCCTCAGAGTCCCTCACACAGGATGAAGCTCATGGACTTTAAGTCTCCCTCGTCCAAAAAGGCCACTACACCACGACATGCCATAGCCTCCTCACAGACACAGAATTACTCCTCCATACCTCCATCAAACACCCGTCTTCTTCGCTCCACTCCTGGAGCTGCCAAGGAGATTCAGAGATTGCTGCCAATGCCAGAGAGCCCTCAAAAAAACAAAAAGTCTCGTTCCATCACCAAGCTCTCATGCACCTCCAGATCGAGGCCCAGCATTGTCTGCAGCCCTGTGAGAATTAAGCAGGAAGTAGAGGAGGTTGGAGAGGATGAAGAGGATTATGCCCGAGCACAGGAGAAGTACAAGTTGATGAATGTTCTGGGGCTACAGAGGACTGCTCTTCTCCCCAGACCAGAGGATCTGATTGGCTGGAGGCAAAAGAAACGTCTGAGGAAGCTGAAGGCCAATAACTATTCACTGACCAAGCGCCGGAAACCCCGTTCATCATCCCCAGGACTAGCATATGCAGATATGACACTGTCTCTTCCCCTCTGTAACCCCATTAACACTCGCCTTCTAAACAAGTCTGTAAAAACCAAGCCTGTGGGTACAGTCAGCACAGAAAAGATTACAGCAAAGAGACCATACACCTCCCAGCAGCGTGTTCCTCCCAGTGACAGGAGCATGCGAAGTAAAGGAGTGTTACCAGACATGTTCCAGCCTGCATCCAGGCCTGCCTTCGGGGGGAGAGAGCTCAGACGATCTGTGAGGAAGGGTGATGGTGCCCACCCTCATACCCAGCAGCCTCTGCGACGCTGCTCCAACAAGACTGTTGTGAGAAACACAGTCAGGATCAAATCAGAGCCGACTGAATACTGTATCTCAGGTTTCAGACTTTCATCAAACAATCACCGTGCCCACACACCTCACAAATCCCTGCCTTCACAAAGGACACAGGCCAGAAATAAGGTCACTGCAGAGACGGTCAAAACACTGCGTTATAACAGCGGCCGACCGGCGACAAAGGCCAAACTGAGGCGGGGCTCCACAAGGGAGGTGGAGAAGACAAAGTGTAAACCCAGAGAGGAGGGAAGGAAGGTGGGGAGCCAGGGGCTGAGAGGGGTCATAGATGCTAGACCAAATGTAAAGAATAATGAACCTGGTTCGCTCCTGTTTTCAGAGCATGCACCTCCACAGTCCATTTACAACCACCCTCTGTACAAAGTCATTAAAGAGGAGCCAGCAGAACCTGTGCCAGTTGGTGGACCGTTCCCTGATCCACCCTCACCAGACCTGGGCAAACGGCAGAGCAAGCCCCCCATCAAATTACTGGACTCAGGCTTTCTGTTCAGCTTCTGTCGGCCGGCAGGGGGGCCCATGGCAGGACTGAAGAAAGAGGAAGAGAGCGTGGATATATGCTTAACTCGATCTGTGGCGCAAGTTGGGCAGAAATTTGAAGCAAATGAGCCCCCACACAGGACCCTGAGAGCCAGAGGGCCACCCATCCTGCCTGTGGTGAAGAGGGAGAGGAAGGAGAGAAAAGTGAGCCAAGGCAAGGCTCAGCGACCCAGGCCAAACTCCCGAAACGCCACTTTGCATCCGGCCAAATGTGCTGGGTCAAAAACTGCACGGTCCATGCCAAAGGTATATAATAGGGCAGTTAGTGATGTATGATGATGACTGTGTATCCTTTAGGGACAATCAACCATCTAAAAATGAGAAACTGAATAGAGTGATTTAATACTGTGGAGAATTGCTAATGTCACCTTCCTTTATACATCTAAATTTAAAACTGCACCATTTTTAGTTTGAAGCATTGCCCCTGGTGCCTAACCTGTGAAAGCAGTGTTATGTTTGCTTCTACAAAATCTGAGTAATTTTCTTTTCCCACAGCAACAAAGTAAACTTGCTCTGAACAGCCGGAGCTGTGCCATGCTGGATGCCGTTCGTCGGGCACGACTAAAGCAGCTTCGAGGGCCTCGTAGTCAAGCCCCCAAAGTTCCAAAGGCGGCTCACGCATGCCTGCAGTGCCCAGCCTCCTACAAGGATTGTGATGCCCTAATTATGCATCGCCTCAGGCACATTGAGGGCAAACACTGGCCATGTCCGGTAAGCTCTGGCTTTCTTAAACTGTAACAACTTGACTGCACAACTATGATGTTTCCCCAGTGGATTTAAGTGAGATATTTAGTGGGTTTACACCTGTAGTTCAGATCATTTTTGTCTACATTTTTTATTTAAAAAAATAGCATCAAGTTTGTGTTAGTGCTGACTTTTTACAGACAAACCAAGGAGTTATGTTGACTGTCAGAGTTGATTGGACTGCTCATGAGCCACATGTAGGTTTTGCTGCACTTTGATTGTCATGAACACACTCCATAGCACATGGTTACAGGTTTCTAGAAAATATGGCATTACAACTCATTAACATAGATCCCAAGTCCTTCCCTGCTCTGTGCAGTTAATTTTTTATTGTACCCACTCTGTGCTCTGTAGCTCTGCAGTAAGACATTTTTTCGACTGAGGAATGTACGGAACCACATCCGCACCCACGACCCCAAGTTATACAAATGCCGGAGCTGTATTGTTGCCGGTTCCTGAGGCAGCTGGAGAGCCTGGTCAAGCACTGAGACTGAGGTGGGTGAGTATGACACCTGCTAATGATGAGCCTCTAAGTATAAATATAACAGGTGCCTACATGAAGCAAGCAATATCAGCAAAAGTGGTAGGCTAATGATTGTGAATGTGTCAGTAAAAGCAGAAAGGAGACTCATATGGTGAACATCAGGTTGGTATAGCGTAGCCGATGAGCGTGTCATCCTTGTTAAACTATCTCAGGAACTACAGGACCCTACCTCAACGCTGATATGAGTCTGTGCATGGCCCACACTGGCCCTCTGTCGACAAATAGCATGGTAGCTGCACCGGTGGTCCAGTGGACTGTTAGAAAGTCTATAAACTTTTTAATAGCCCTGTCTGTCTCTTTACCTGACCTCTCCATGTGCCTGCCATTCAAGGTGACCATGAAAGTGTGCTGCTTGCATGTTGTCAGACTAAGCCACTGACCTCCATCTACTGCAGCCACAAGGCCTAATAACTTTCCTGGAAGAAACCCTGAGTTTGCATGTTAAGGATGGGTTAAGGATAACTTCTAGGAGTCATCCTTAACCCTCTAAAATGATCCCACAGTTTGAATTTCCTGCCCAACATATGTAATTACTGTCCAATAACTGCAGGGACCAGCCGTATAAAGGATAATGTGTGTCCGTGACTGACTGAGTGACTGACTGTTTTTTACTCCCTGGAGTTAGAAGTTAGAGGTTTTTTTCCTGCAACCAACCAACCAATCAAAAGTTGTTCAACAAAGACTTCTCTCATCAACATGTCTGCTATTAGAGGGCAGCCTTGGTGACACCTTAACTACACTCCAGTCAATTGCACATCAGTTGCCTTGTCTGAAGCTGCTGTCTAATGGGTGATGTTTATATTTTTTCAAAGAGGAGACAAGTCTGTATTTAATCTTCACTTTATATACATCTTACAGAAAGTGCTATTAATACACTGCGGTGCAGTGTAATCACATGTGCTCAGCACCTGGATTAATTCTCTTTAAAGGACTGTGTCCGTTTCTTAAGACTCATGTTTGTTTTGCAGGATGAAGACTGCCAGTGTCTAACACCAGCGAAGAGGCTGAATCCAGAGGCACATGATCGATCAGCAGCTTGTACATAATGCATCCGTCACACACAAGCACAACGGTCTGTGGAAAGGCATAATTACTCTAGATTCTAATCATTGCTGTCGTCAATGATTACTAAAGTTATTTAAATAACCAAACAAAGGTTGCTGTTCATGTTTGCTTTTCCGTAGCTACAGAAGGTTAAACTTGAACATTACACTCAGGGGGCAGAGGAGGCGATGCCACGGTATAAAGTGATATAACATCACGGTTGTGTACAAAATGAAATGTAAAGTGATTGTTATAACTATTACTGCTACTTAGTGTTATCTTTATTTTTCTATGTATAGATGAATTTTGAGTGCACTTATATCATAGCTAATGTTGTAAACCTAAGAAGTGGTAATGAATTTGAAGGTTTGGAGTCCATGGTTGGAATACTTGAAGTGATGCAAGTGCTGGAGGGAATACTTGAAGTCGGAGCGGGGTCTTAAGAGTGGGCCTGTCCTTTGGGTGTTTCCGTGGGTCTTTGTCCTTTGGTGTGCTAACTTTTAAATGACTTGACTAGTCTTTCCCTCCTTTCGTATTGATTTGCTACTCTCACCTAATCCTGGAGTTGGGGATTTGCCCTGGGGGGTGTTGGTATGGTGACGCCACTGCATGTGTATTTGCAGGCCATTTGTAGTCCACTGTCTTTTCTAAGGCTGCCAATTTTAAAAAGGGAAACGTGTCTTGTTTTTAATGTGAATTTCTTGAATAGTAATCAACACAACAGTGTCATTACAGATGTTTTATTGATCTCTTCTTCCACTTTAATCCAAGACAAGATGCTCGTTTTACTCTACTTCAAATTCTCCTTCTACTGAGTAAATGCAATGTGTGCACATACAGAGATGTTTATGTTTCACAAATTGATTTTCAAAATAAATGAGCTGTCTTTCGCTATCTGTTAAGACTGAATAAATTTTTTCCTTTTATATCCTCTTATTCTTTTATGTACATCTATTTTGATACACAGTTGACCTGCTTGGAAAACAGAGGAGTGTTGCCAGTGACTCAAAAAAAAGGTCAAATCATCAAGTTGGAGGAGTTTTATCCCAAAAAATATGGCCATGATAGAAGAACCTAAAGTTCAAGTGGATGTTTTCTGTTCAGGTTTCGTTTTGTCGCCTGAGAAATGGTGTAACATTCTTCCTCACTTGTTTTTACTTTATACCAGTAATTAACAGTAAGTGCCACTTTTTCAAACAACAATCAACTGTCTTTTCATCTTTAAGCAAAAAAAGCCAAACGTTTCCTAGTCTCAACTTCTCAAATGTAAGTATTTACTGCTTTTCTCTCTCACGTGAATATTTTTGCCATTATTTACCGCTAGATAAATGTTCTATAAATGCAGTCCTATACAGGAGATATCATTCATCTCGAGAGGAAGTTTTTTTTCTTGACATGTAGTTCTTTTCTTAAAAGTGTAGTGGGGATGCTGGGAGAGACTGGATCTGCAGTAGTTTGAGTGCAGCATTCATCCAGACAACAGGATGTCGGGGAGTTCTCTCTGCTGAGGTCATGATCCAGGAGGGATGACGAATGGCTCCAGACATGAATCACTCATTTGCATCTTTTCTGACTGAGTCATCTGCAGTAAAAGTGGAGGTCTTTAGACATGTATGCGTGTCCAAAGCTAATTTTATTCAGAAACATGTACAATCTGTACACTTATTTGCATAATAAATCTTACATACTGTTGCTGTGCAGTATTTCAATCAGTCAGGTATTTATCAGGCACTAGATCTGATATAGATCAACATATTACACGCCATGGTGCATAAAATTCATTCATGCAAAAAGTGAAAACTTCACTCTTGGCAGAAGCTGTTTTGCTGTTTTAATCCAAACTTTTGTTTTTGGTATTTTTAAAACCACAACTTTTAATATCATAAAATATATGCATTTTATTCATGTCATCAACAAATGAACATATTAATATATGTTCATTCATTATTGGCATGATAGATTGCATTAGTGTGCGTGTGTTTCTTAGACTTATTAAATCTACAAATGCATGGTTTGTTTAGGTTCAGGTGGCTTTGCAAATAAATGCATATATGTATGTACAGGAAGAATTTAAAGAGCCCACATTATGTTGTTTTGGGTCCTTTCTTTTACTTTGGTGTGTTACATTCCTCTTTTGCGCAAGTAAAAAGTCTGCACAATCCACACCAAAGGGAGTTATTGACTCCCGCTGAAAACACTGATCCTTACCTGCCAGAAACGTCTCATTTGAAGCCTAAGCTTTCCCTCCGTTACTTATTTACGTCACCGTGTAACACATTTGCATAATTCCCATTTTGCTAGCTAGTTTAGCATAATCTCAAACAAAAAATAGCAGTTTCCAGCATATTTCGTCATACCAGTTGACCAAAAGAGGGTCAGAAGAGGTGCTGAGCAATGTGAATCATGTTTTTTAACTTTAAAGCATGTAACTGCATTAAAGTAGACCCTGCCAACGGTGTATAATATGGGCTTTTAAAATGTCAATCAAATGTGAGATAAAGAAGAAGAAACATTTATTTGTCATAAATACATTTTTACAGCACTGTGAAACGTTGTTTTTCGTATATTCCAGTTGGGGTCAGAGCACAGGATCAGCCATGGTTACACTGCCCCTGGAGAAGGAAAGGTTAAGGGCCTTGCTCAAGGGCCCAACAATGGCTGCATTAGGATTTGATCCTCTGGCCTACTGTGAAACAGGTTCAGACGTGGTATCCTTGATAGGGTCAGTCCTGTGTCCCCACATTTTTAAGATTTCTTTTTTCACTGAAAAATTTTGAATATTAGGCCCTATGTTTCCACATCCCTAAGTTCCCACTCCTCATATTTCTAAGACCCCATTCACATGAAGGGAGAACGCAGATATTTCCACGCCGTTCGTCACTCCACAGCAACCCCATGTTGGAGTGACAGTTTTGAGCATAAGAGACTTTGGAGGCTAGCTCTCTCCTTCAAATCGCCAGCTGCAGGACTGAGTGACAAACCCCTAACTACCAGGGGTAGAAATGTGGCAACTGTGGGAACATAAGGCCTAATTTTGAAACAAATCTTAGAAATGTGGGGACATAGGCATGCTCCTTCCTTGACATTTATTTCAGTTAGGTTGTATTAACGACTAAGATTTCTTCACAAATCATCATAAACATTTGCAGAAGTCTTTTAATTTGTGAGTCTTGAAACTTTCAAAACTATGACGCTAACTTCTCTTAACAATTTTCTTGATTTTGAGCGCAGCACAGAGGATGCATGCTGAAAATGTAGTGTCCTTTAAGGATGGCACTGGAACCGGAGAATCCAGATCCCGCTACAACACACACACACAGAAAAAAGAGAATTTTTCAGCAGTGAAATCTGACTGTAATGAGTACACTCATTAAACCAGACAAAGAGAGGAAGAGGGGGGTTCTTTTTTTCCAGTCCACATTCCCACATCTCACTCCCTTATCTCGTCAAACAAAGATCTGATCCGAGTCTTATTACCAGCTCTGATTTTAAGTGAATAAATAACACATTTGATGTAATATTTCGCAAGATTTTTGAAGCTGTGCCTGATAACACATGAACGAGACAGTACCCAAGCCTGACACTAGATGACAGCCTACACTAGTGGATAACAATGGCTGCCGGATAACAATAAGACTACAATGCAAAATGGTTCCAGCAGTATAAACCTTTACCTCTGAAAACCTCGAGACACCCCCAGCGAAGAGTGTCTGAGTGAGGGTGGAAAAAAATATGACAGGAGTGGGGTTGTTTCGAGCGCAGAAAAGCCTTCCGTGACTTGGAAATGATAATTACCACCGTGTTCTTTTATTAAGCATCGCAGGGACAATTAGGAAAAACTACTAAGGAGGTTAGCGACTGTGGTTGAAGCCTTCGTAACACTCAAAGGTCAACAGTCGGGGAGTTGTGAATGAACTGCCCGTGATTGGGGAGAGGAGTGAGAGGAACACAAAGGTGGTATTACACGTGTGACACTACCCGTGCATAATGAAGACTCAAGACTGATGACAATGTGTTGGTGTTTGCATTAATTAACCCAAAAAAAAAAAAAAGGCTGGAGAAAGAGTATATTGATGTTAACCCAGCAGCTCCATTCGCCCCGCAGCTTATTATAGAGTAAAAGTCCCAGCGCCTTCACACTGCAGCATTATTCGGGGGCCTGGGTATACTTTTTCAGACTCATAACCAACAGGACTTTACTTGGGTTACCCTTGCCCTCACCAGCGGCCGCATATGTGGGCTTATGTGAGTTTAGGGAGCCATGGAGAGTACGCCCAGGAACAGCTGACAATTTATGCTAGTGGGGCCCCCACATTCTCAGAGAGAGGGAGAGAGAGGAGGGGGGGGAGGAATGAGGGAGAAAGGGAAGAAGAAGACAGGAGGAAAAAAAGAAGGGGTGAGGAACGAAGGATGGGTGGGAGCAGAGGAGACATGGGGGGGAGAGAAAGAGAGAGGGGAGGGGGGAGGGGGGGAGAAGGGGGAAACAGAGAGAGGGAGAGAGGGGAAAGGGAGGCTGTCTTGTTTGTAGCTTGTCAGCAATTGCTTGAGACAAGCTTCCCCTCCATGTGTGAAAGCTACTTGGCAGGAATGCTTGGGCCGTACCAAGTGCGGCCAGGCGAGAGGGGGGTTCCAGCAGAGGAACAGACCCGGATTGAGGAGCCAGTGTGTGGCTGAAGTAATCCTTCGGCAGTGTCGGCTCTTTGATGTTGTATCTTTGTGGATGTGTGTGCGTGGAAGAGGGGAGGGCGAGGGAGGGTGTGTGGGTGTGAATGGGGCTGGAGAGAGCGTTTCTGTATGGATATGTGCTCTCTCTCTCTCTCTCTCTCCCCCAGCAGCAACAAAAGAGAGGGAATGAGACACCCCCCTCTGCTCTTTCTCTCTCTCCCCCACCTCTCTCTCTCTCTCTCTCTCTCTCTCTCTCTCTCTCGCCGGCTCTCAAGAGAAAGAAAGCAAAAAAAGGAAAAGAAGATGATGAAACCTGAAGTGGTCCTGCAGTGTGAATTGTGTGTGTGTGTGTATACACACAGATGTTCCAGTAGTGTGCATCTGCATGTGTGTGTGGTGTGTGTGGATCTCCAATTTTTAGCTGTTTACTAACAATCTGTGTGAATCCTGTTTGTGCTATTTCTGTGTGTGTTTCACCTCTCGTCTGTGGGTGGGTATTTTTTTTTCTTTCTTGCATCCAGTTGTGGTGTGTTATGTGTTTTCTCCCCAGTAGGGGCTGTTATTGTCTTAAGATTGTGTGCATGTGTGTGTGTGTGTGTGTGTTTGTGTGCCTGTGCACGGGGTCACTCTCCAGTAGCCTGTTGCTTTCTGCTTCTGACTGCTCTCTGGGCTCTACATCAACAGGAATGCAGACTGAGATGGATTCCTGCAGGATTCCTCCTCTCCGGATTCATTATTCCCACTGCTGCTGCTGAACAAACACACGCGCACAAAATGAAGCACACACTTTTCCTGCTATCTGCTGACACAAACAGGCAATCCCCCCCGCCCAAAAAAAAAACCCCACCAAACTGACTCCCATCCTAATGATAAACCACTGATGAAAACTTGACCAACTTTCTCCTCTCCTCCTTATCTTTCTTCCACTCACTCCCCTATTGCTCACACATGCACACTCACAGGGTTTTTTACTTTCACACTCATCCTTTGTGTGGAAAAGCAGTAAAGTTTGAGAACGTCCAGTCAGCAGCAGCAGCAGCAGCAGAAGCAGCAGGCTACCGGAGAGCAGTGTCCTCTGTGTTACACAAGGAACTGAAAGCTGCTCTCATCCCTTCACCCCCGCTCATCATCTGTTTCCAGGGCCTGTGGTTAAAAAAAAGAAAAAAGAAAAAAAAGAGAGAGAGAGAGAGAGAGAGTGGAGGCCAAGAAATGGGATGCAATTTTAAATGAATTAGGCCGTGAATAATTTTCAGGATGTCAAAATGTATTGGGGTGAAGGCGTTTATGTAATTGGAGCACTTGATTCACTGGTATACAGCTTAAGAGAGGAAATTCTTTATTAAGACTGGAATGCAACCGCACACACGCAAGCCGTAATGAACGCACACACACACACACACATTCACGCATGTTTAATCTGTGCACGTATGCGTCGGCACACACCTACGCCAACACCTGAGTGATGTGGTTGATGCACTCGGCTGTGCTGACCTCATTTACATGTCCTCTTGAGGAGGTGTGCTGTAAAGAGCGGAGGGGACGAGGCAGGAAGAGGAGAGGAGAGTACAAGGTTAGAAGGAGAGGAGGAAAGGTGAGGAGATGAGAAAATGGAGAAAGTGATGGCAAAAGAAGAAAAAGAGTTGCGCAATGTAACGTGAGACGAAAACGATGGGGATGGAAAGGTTGTGAGGAGAGGAGAGGATGAAATGAATAAAGTGTGAGAGGTAAAAAAAAAATAAAGGGGAGTAAAGGCTAAAAGGAAAGGAGGAGGAAATAAGGCAGCGAAAAGAGGAAGCGAGGGAGGGCACTTGGGGAGGAGAAAAAGATGGGGTGTAAAAGGGTAGATGAAAGAGAGGGAAAGTTGAAAGGTAAAGGGGGTGGAGAAAATGAATGAAGACTGTGGCTAAGGAAGGCAGGGATGGAGAGAGGGAGGGAGGGAGGCTGGTAGAGGAGGGAGGGAGGGAGTGAAGGGAGAGGGAGGAGGAGGAGGAGGAGGGTTGATCTCTGGGGTTTGAAGCACATTAGTATTCATGGGGAAGAGGAGGCCACAGACAGCAGAGAAACAGAGGGACCAGACTGAGAGCAGCAAACCACACACACAAACACACACACACACAGGCACATACACATGAATACACTCACACTGCATGTAAGCGAGCGGTGACACATCTCCGGTGCGTACGTGCCCACACACACATCGCCTATGCATTATGTGGTCTCAGATGCTACAGGGGGTCCAGACCGTTCCTTGCGCCAATACCCACACAAACATTCAGGGTACGAGCTAAAAGGCGGTCGAGGCAATTCTGCTCCATCTAATATCTACAGGTTGCACGGATTAATGTGGATGCAGGCCCTGAAAAGTCCTCCCAGGAGATGGTTTAGCGGTTGAGGCCTCTGAAACCGCACGCACCCCTGCTGGCCTCAAATCGAATCCCGCCTCAGAAGCGTCTCTCCTGTGTTTTCACCGCTCCGCATCCCTCTTCCTCCCTCCTTCTCTGTCAATAAAGGCAGAAGATACCGGAGGGCTGTGGATGACGTCTGCCTGCTTTGGCTTTTTTTTCCTTCTTCTCCCTTAGACCTTAGCAGCTACTGTATACCTACAGACGCCGGGAGAGCAGCGAAAGAAGTGCAGGTGATTCATTTCACGGTGGGAGAGGCGGGCTGGGCCGAGCTCTGGGGAGAGGGCTTGGAAGACAGAAAAGATTCCTATCGTGTTGGAGGCCACTTGCAAAACACCTCTGATGGTGGCAGGAGGAGAGCAGAGAGGGAAGGGGAGGAAGAGGGAGAAGCGGCAACGCTCTCTGGGTGTTCTATTCTTAGTCTCTCTCTCTCCTCAGACTTTGGGTGGATGTGTGTGTGTGTGTGTGTGTGTGTGTGTGCACAAGCGTGTGTGGGTGGGCAGGTGGTGTACAGCTGACAGTTGATTTGCTGTGACACCAGACACACTGGCTGCCTTGGACTCCCATGGCCTAGATATCAGAGTCTCCTGGAAGCCCCTCACACTCTATTTCACACACACATGCATGGTCACACACACAAACACACACACACACTTAATCACATGCACACACTCATCTGTGTCACCCTCGTTTATTTCTTTTTCCCTTTTGCCCCTCTCTCTCTCTCTTCTCCCTCTCTCTTCTCTCTCTCCCCCTCTCTTTCTCTCTCTCTTAGACCTACATATCATTTTCTGATTGGCAAGCAGGTGGTCTCCACTGAATGTCCTTAAGGGTTCGGAGCGGGAAATAAATAAAAAAAAAAAAAGGTAAAGATAACACCAACAGCAAGGCAACTGGCAAGAGGAGAGGAGAGAAAGGAAAAGGGAGTTGGAGACAGAGGAAAAAGGGAATTGTGAGGGGAGAAAGAGCCGGAGAGAGAAACAAAAAGAGTGAAAAGCAGGAAAAAATGGAGGAAAAAAGAGAAAGACAGGAGTGATAAAGTGCAGGAAGCTCATAGAAGGAGAGAGATGGAGTGAGAGGAAAGAAGAGAGTGAGATCCCATCATGTAAACAGACTGAAGCACCACATAGAGATGGAGGAGGCTGTTGCCATGGCGGCAGAGGCTGCATCCTTTTGTTAAAGATGTCACTCAGGGGGAATCAGGGCTAATGAGGAAGGACTTTGCGCCTGCGTGTGCGCGCGAGTGTTTAGTCAATGTGTATCTGAGCAACACGGTCTGCTGGTATTCTTGAGTGGTGGTGGTATAATGGTTTCACTTCAGGAAATAAATATAAAAAAAAAAATAAAGCAGAAAAGGATGGTAGTGGAAAATGCAGTTGAGAGCAGAAGGATGAGTGGAAAATTAAAAATAGAGGAGAGTCGAAGTCAAGCAGGGGTTACACGGTCCATGTAGAGAAATGTCAATGTCATCGGCGAGAAGGGCGCGAGCCACTGAACTACAGATGAATGTAACCGTGTGTGTGTGTGTTTGTGTGTCAGACTGAACTCCATTGAGAATTAGGGATGTGTGTGTGTGTGTGTGTGTGTGTGTGGTTTGGTGTGGCACTGTGCTGCGTAGGTGGTTTGTTCTCTGTGCTCTTCATCTTGCTGCAAATTAGAGACGAATCAAAGGGAAACAGGTTTCATTTAATCCTACCCTCTCTGTCTCTCTCCATCTTTCTTTCTTTTTCTCTCTTTCACTCTCTTGTCTCTCTGTCCTCGGCAAACAGCCTTGAGCCTCCCACAGAGTGAATGCAGACATCTGCCTGCACTTTCTCTCTCTCTCTCTGTCTGTCTCTCTGTCTCTCCCTCTTTTCTGTCTTAGAACCAACACACAAACATTCACACATACGGAGCATTTGTTTCGCTGTCAGCACCATCATCAAAGAGAGTGAGAGAGGTCTTTGCGCCATTCTTCCATTCTACTCCATTTCCCACTCCTCACTCCTTTTTCTTTTTCCCCTTCTGTTCCCCTCTACCAGCCCCCCCGTTTTCCTGATCTTCCTCTTTTTCTCCCCCCCCCCTCTCCCTTCCTCTGCCTTTATAGACAGGGATAAATAATTTGATCTGGAGGGTTTTGAAATTCCACCACTCTGAGAGGCGTGACGTTAATCTTTTATTATCTGCTCTCTCATTCTTCCTCTCCCTTTCTTTTCCATTCCTTTTTCTCCTTATCTCTCTACCAGACCCTCCCGCCCCTCCACACCTTCCTCCCTTTCTCTTTCTCTCTCTCTCTCTCTCCCCCACCACCACCCCAAGCCTGTCCTTGCAGTATTCTAATGATTCATATTTCACATCCACTGCCTTTTCATTTAGCCTGTCTCCACTGCTTCAGGGACAGCTACTCACGATCTTAATTGACTGAGGAGATAGAAGGTGGCTGGGTATAGGTGGCAGAGGTAGAGCCACCATCCCAACCCCAAACCCCACCGCACACAAACAAACATGCGAGGTGGGGTGACACGGGAGGAAGGAGGCGTGCGCATACATACTCTCTGAAGCATCCTGCACATTGGAACAAAAACACATCAATGCGCGGGCAGGCATGCAGATTTGCACACCGTGGTAATTAAGCTGTCGATTTTTCTTAGGGTCAAGGGAGTGACGCAGGAGAGCGGAGCAGAAATGATGATGTGAAGGGAAGAGGATGCTAAGACGAGGAGAAATGAGAGGACTCGCTCCCTCCCTTTCTCACCTCTCTCTCTCTCTCTGTATCCCCCCCCCAACCCATCTCTCTGTCTGTCTGTGCCTCTCTTTGATCTCAGCCTCTGTCCCACACTGCATATTAAGATGCCCGGGCCCCTGTTTGGTATTCTGAGGCGGGCACCAAGATGCCAGTCTCCATATCCTCTCCTCGCTTCTCTCTGAAAGAGAGCAAAAACCCCTCTGTCTGTCTCAAGATGCTTATCCTGCTAAATGGGTCTGAAATAGCTGGAGAACAGGGCGGGGGAGCGGCGGTGGTGGTGGTGGCGGCGGCAGGGTAGAGAGAGGGGGTGAGAGAGATGCACGGAGGGGGGAGAGGGCGGTAAGGGGGAAGTATTAGACACACCACAGACGGGGGGTGGTGGGAAGAGAGGGGAAGCGGGGTGAGGGAAGGGGAAGCAGAGTGATGGGGCTGATTTTAGCTGAGAGGATAATTAAACGCTATTATCACAATGGGCCAGTAATACAGCCAGCCTGTACATAGAGAAGCCAGCCCTCCCATGTTTGCTTCACTAAAAGGAGGGAGGAAGGAGTGAGGGAGGAGAGGAGAGGAGAGGAGAGGAGAGGAGAGGAGAGGAGAGGAGAGGAGAGGAGAGGAGGGGAGAGGAGAGGAGAGGAGGGGAGGGGAGGGGAGAGGAGAGGAGAGGAGAGGAGAGGAGAGGAGAGGAGGGGAGAGGAGGGGAGAGGAGCACAGATTAATAGGCAGAGGAAGAGCAAGAGAAACAGAGTAGGGAAAGACAGAGAGGCACTGAGGGGGAGAGAGGGAGACAGACGGCAAAATAGGCAAACAGAATTAGAACGAGAGAATGAGTGGGAGAGTTTAGTGGTGGGGTGATTGCTCTGTGTTTGGGATTAGCATGACTCTCCCTCTCTCTCTCTCTCTCTCTAACCCACTCCCTCTCTCTCTATATATATATGTATCTCCCTTTTTCTTTCTCTCTCTCTCTCTCCCCTCTCTCCTTCTATAAGCCCTGGGGATGGCACAGCTTTAGTTAAACTGCTCTATTAAACGGCGCCTGCTGAGAAAATCAAATTATAACTTCCTTTAATCAGCGAGTATCAGTGGCCCACACAGGAGCAGCCGGCTCTGACAGCACACAGAGAGAGAGAGAGAGAGAGGGAGAGAGAGAGAAGGAGACTGTGACTGGAGACCTGAGGGAGGCCGATATGAACCTGTCTCCCGTCTGCTTCGGTTCCCATGGCAACAAGATAGAGTGAGGGGGAATATGGGTTGTGGAATGTCTGCATCTATCGCTTCCTCTCGCTAAGCGTTCATACACAAAGATAGGAGAGGAGGAAAGAGAATACGCTCAGTGAGTCAGGGGTGTTCTTCTGTTTGGGTGGCATTTTGAAAGCGGGTGCACGCATCTTGCAACTATTGCCATCTGCCATCCCCCTCTGTGACCCCAGCAGTGGTATGAAACCGCTAAGATTATCTCCTCACAGGCAATTCTGAGATACTTAAGTATTCTCTGCTACTTCACTGTAATCTCATACTCAGGGTAGTATTTTACTTTTTACTGCATTTATTAACTGTTTAAGATTTTGCATTTAAAAACACAATTGCATTTTTTTTCCCCTGTGGTTTCCAACATTTTGGCGTGGAAAAATCTGTTTACACGGCGCCTCCATCACAGTTCCAAACTATTATGTTCATATTGTTAAATTGTTTTTCCAATTACATAATTACGTAACAACATTCTCAGAGCGAAACCCGGCACTGCATTTATTTTTCTACAGTTACGTCTGTGGTTAGGTTGAGGCAGCAAAAGCACTTTGGTTAAGGTTGGGGAAAGCTCCCAGTTTTAAATGTTAACAATCACGTTGTGTCTCATGATTCAACTCACTGTGGGCTTTTGTATGAAACCAGACCACTGGCTTTTCCTAACATTTACTAAGTGCTGCGAGTGCTTAAACATAACCATAAAAACAGTCTAATAATGCTGTAGTCGCTACAAACAGATCCAAAACAGCAAGACTGGATATTTTTGGAAGAAAACAAACAAAATATGCTGTCAGAGAACATTTCACTGATGCGTTTAGGATCCACTTGTCAATATTTCCTCCTTAGGTTAATAGAAAAAGTGATCCAGCATTTAGTTTCCTTCTAAACACATTAGCTGTTACAAATTAGTTGCATATAACTAGGAAAGTAGATGAGAAGGTTGTGCATTTCAGATGTCCACAAAAAACATTTCCCCTCTCAACTTATCAAAGAATTTAATTCAGATAGTTCTTTAAGGCCCATAGAGGGGCTCGAACAAAACCGAAAAGTAGAAAAAGTTAATATAAATTTGAGCAACAGGTCTCATTTTTCTTCTTTCCCATCCCTTTAATCACCTCAAAATCCCTCAGATTTATCCTGTGACCCCCTCGCGTTCAAACATTCAGTTCTGAAACACTCTCCCTTAGCCGAATATAAAGTAGTTAAAACAAGATTTTAAATGCAGGACTTGTACTTGGAGTATTTTTTCTTGTCATATTGCTACTTTTACTTTGAAGGATTTAATTTCCCCCCTTGGACCTGAGCTTAGCTTCTGTTGCCACTGTAAAGGCGTCAGCCATATAAGCATAATAGACTCCTGCAATCATAAATCCTTCTCGTTAGGAGGCGATGTAATCGCTCTCGCCTCTGATTAGTCATTAACAGTCCAGTTAGTGGAATGGTGAGACGCAGGTGGGTGGGCAACTGCTTATATCTCCAGGGTCTGCCTCGACTCGTTAATGATCAGTTAATTAACATTGTTTCAGTCCTCCAGCTTGTTTACACTCACCTGCCACGGGGAAGAGTCAGAAAACACTGCTGCAGGGGACAGTAAACACAGAGAGGAGGGGAAAAAGACAGCAGCGCAGGAGGAAGGAAATGAGCTGGAGTGAGTTTGAAACTTATAACTGAATGCATTAAAATAATTCTGAGCAAAACTTCAACAGGAAAAGAATGCACAAAGTGTCGAGAAAAAAAGACGGACAGGTGGTGCGAGAGAAGAGAACAGAGCAGAGCGGAATTAGAATAGAATAGACCAAGTGGTAGCATCTCAGTACATCAGCCATCATTAGGGATCCGTGAGGCAGTGCTTGTCTCTGTTACTCATAGCAACACTGCATACCATGATAATAGGCTGACTGATGATTGGTCAGGCTGCCACACTCTGGTAAGTGACCTCACTGCTGTGTGAGTGAGCTCACTGTCTCAGTATTTTTGATAACCCAGCCAGTTCTCCTCAGCATCGCCACCAAAACCTGCTAATGAACAAACCCAAATACAACCAGCTTCTCGTCCTGCTGTAGGGCCAACACAGGAGCCCCGAGGACACACAAACCCAACCTCCCAGCAGTCCCACAGCCGCTGATCTTCAACTTACTGAGTGTTAATGGGGGTTTTGTTGATATTCTACATGTTAATTCGTCACAGTTACTGTCTGTATCCATTAAATGTAATGTGCCCTCCGACCGCTCACTTCATCCTGTGTCTACAGCGCGTCTCCCCGCCATAAGACTGTTTATCGAAGCTTTAAATAATGCAGATGGTAATATGATAAGTGAACAGTCAATGTTGGTGTCCTGCTTAAACACACACACACACACAACCACAAACACACACACACACACAGATGATGCGTGCACACCCACGTATGCATGCATGCAGGCAGGCAGGCAGGCAGACGGATGCGTGCACACAGTGGAATAAATATGATTCAGTTTTTCTCTTGCTGTTTCAACGTAGCATAGGAGTCTGAATTTTGTTCTACCACTCCCAAAGTATTCTGGGTTAGTCATGCCAGGGAGTTGCAGTGTTGGAGAGCCAGAACATCGACCTGAAGAGCTTTGCTAGTGTGCATGTCTAATGCAACCCAGTCTGGGAATACTGCCAGTCTACTGTTACTCCACCAGTGGGGTTTATCATACACACATGCACACACCCACATGCTTATACACACACGCACAGCACCAGAGAGAGAGGGAGTGGATATGTGTGTGAATGTGTGTATGTGTGCATATAAGTGTGTGAGACAGAAAGAGAGAGACAGAGCTTTGTGGTGTGTCACTGATCTCTGCTAGCATGCACAAACATGTCCACCGTAGCCGTGGCCTGCTTGTCAAAAGTCACAAATATGCAGCTCTCATCCTGTGATTTTGTGTCCTACGAGAATGTCATCGCACAACGCTTGCAGCCGTAAAAGGCTTCAGCCGAGCTCGTGCTTTACGGCTGCAAAATGCAGAGGCATACGGTATGTTAAAACGTCTACAGGAAATTAGGAAAGAATAACCAAAACTAATTCACATACACATAAAACGCTATGTTAAGCAGTTTAAGTGATAAGCGAGAAAAAAATGTCAAAAATCCAGAGGCCTTGAATTCTGAAATGTGAGTTTTTGTTGATTTCATTCTGTTTTCTGTGATTATAGACTGAATATCTTTGGGTTTTGGAGCATTACTCTGAAAACAAGCTGGAGTTTTGGGAATTTCTGATGGGTCTTCTAGGCTATTTTTGGAATTTTCATGTACCAAATGTATAATAAAGAAAAAATTGTCATAGTTAGTATTGGGCCTATTTCCAGGTATTTTTTTGCACACTGAAACCTGTGAGCAAATCGAGTGCTGTTGCTAACTCAAATCCAGTAATACATCACTACTTAAAAGCTCAACACACTCCCAGTTCCGTCCTTGTACGTTTAGACTGCTGTGCACTCAAAAACCGAATCCTCACCCTCAAACTGCCTCTTGAAGAAGAATGCTTTCACTCAGCGAAAACATCTTCACTTTGAGACTCCAAATCAGTTCTCTCAAAGAGAGAACACACACACAGGCATGCAAACACATACATAATCAGGCTGCCTAATAATGTGTGCACTTAAACACCAATTCATTCAATCCCCCAGTTGCCTTGATTATACATTTGGGTTAGATTTGAAATGTATCTTGATTAAATATTGAGGAGGACCACTCTCACATTGCATGTCCTTAATGTTTCACTCTTCCTCTGAGGCTTGTGATAGTCACTATGATAAGTGCGCGCGCGTGTGTGTGTGTGTGTGTGCCGTAGCCGAACATAATTTTATTTATCAAGTGGCATCAGTCTATTTTTTAATTTAATTAGCTACTTGGCTCGGCATGAACAGTATTAAATCTGCGCTGCACTGAACAACCCCAGGTTAGGAAAATGGATGAGGGGCCATGTAGTGACAAATTTTAGCCTTTCTTTTATGTTTTATTAAATTGGTAAACAATGTGCATCATCAATCACAAGCAACCACTAATATGAGACTGGTAGACGAAATACTGGAAACACCTCTTAGTGTAACATTCAGCAGCACCGCAAAGCACAGCCTGCTGGTATTTAGGATATATACTATATGTACTGAATGCATATCTACCCCATGCTGATGGTGTACAAGTACATTTTGATGGTGCATGTGTGAGTATGTTCATATATTTGGTGATCTCTTCTGGGGTGAGACTTTCTGTATCATTATTCTTCTTCAGAGTGGCTAATCGGTGTATATAAATATACACCGATTAGCCACAACATCATGACCACTGACAGGTGAAGCGAATAACATTGATCATTTTGCTACTATGTGGTGTTCTGCTGGAAAACCTTGGATTCTGGCATCCATATTGATGAGACTTAGACACCCAAATAAACATTGTCCCACAACAAGCACACTCCCTAATGCAAACGGAAATCCCAAATGTTGCTGGCCTACCCCTGCAGGAAAATGCACCCCACCACATGGAGAAAAACAACAAACAATCAGGAACATGTTGAGGAATATGACAATGGTCCAACATGTTGATCTGACCCCCAAACTTCCGAGACCCCGTTCTGATCAAGCATCAACAGGATGCAGTGGAAACAAGTTTAATTGACAGAGGCCCCACTGCACAATCCAGAGTACCCAAAGGATCCAGTGCCAACGTCCTGGTTCCAGACCCCATAGGACACCCTGAGAGGTCCTCTTGTCCATGCCCAATGCTTCAGAGCATTTTTGACCAGAGCATGTTTGGGAGACCAACACAATATTAGGCAGGTGGTCATAATGTTATGCCTGATTGGTGTATTAGTTGTGATTAACACATGTAAGTATTTTCTGTATTCTCTAAATTACAACAGTTTCGTTTTCTTTTACCATTATTTTAGTTTGATTTTTTTGTTATGATACCAGTTTGCACATTTAGGCTTATGTATTTTAAAACCATGTGAACCCTCACACTTTCATAAAATCACAGACATGGTCAGGTGCTGCCTCCCCACTGATTCCAGATTGGAAAAGTTAAGGTTTGTGAGGCTATCTGACAAGCAAATCTGGCGGCTGCAGCTCAGGTGATAGGGCAAGTTGACACTAATGGCAAGGTTGGTAGTTCTGTCTTCTGTCCTCGGGCAAGACATTGAACCCAAAGTTGCTCCCGATGGCAGGCAAGCCCCTTGCATGGCAGCTCTGCCACCAAAGATGTGTGAATGAGTGAATGAGAAACATTATAAAGCACTCTGAGCACCACTAAGGTAGCAAAAAAAGTCTATATAAGTGCAGACCTTTTACCATTTACCAAATCTGACAGATTATACTGGCCTCTTAGCTTTCTGAAACTGTCAACCGCTATGATATTAAAAGCAACTATGTCTCCTGCTCCTCTATGATGCCACAAACCATGAAACTTAGTTCGGTGGTCATCGGAAGGACTACTGAGCCTTTGTAACTGTGCAACCAGTTGTATCATGTCAGGACTTAGTCAAGCCTGAGAAAATAACACCTGATGATGATCATCTGAGGACAACAAATTTGCAAAAACAAGCATGTGTTGCAAAGTGGGAGTATGGGGTTTGAGAGAGCTGGATGCTTGCCAGGTAGGGTGGGTCTAATGAAAATGTGGCAGGATTATGGGTAATGTAGTATCCAATGTTTTTTTGCAACTTAACCCCTATTGTCCAAAAACAATCAGAATATTTCAGCCTGTGCTGCTTTGATTTCAACAGGCTTATATTTTCTTGCAGCGCAGCTCCTTTTTTGGACTTTAAAGAACGGACCTCCTTTAATATAAATGTAAATGTAGCCAAGAAAATGCTTTATTTATTATATATGAAAAAAAGACCAAGACACTTTACCACTGCTGCTTAAGTGAGAAAAACATCTGGACAAAATGAGAAAAAAACATATATTACAGAACAGAGGAACAGAATATAGATGAACCTACAGCTTATTTTCTTGATTAATTGATTATCTGATTTAATCAACACTTTCACCACCAATCACTAAAACAGCCCAAAACCTTAGGCCATTCGATTCACTCTCACAGAGGTCAATGAAAAGCAGTGAGGCCTGATGACTGAGCAGCTGGAACTAGGGATGTTAGGTGATTCTTGTAAAATGATTTCCAATAAATCAAAACAGTGATCGATTAATTGGATTCGGCTGATTGTCTCTGCTTTTGACAATAGATTTGTTGGTGTTTTTTTGTTTGTTTAAAGCTGACTGGACATGAAGTGCAGGGTAAACTGGGGTAAGATACCCCTTTTAAAGATTTGATATGTACTTTTAGAACAAAACTGTAGTCTTTTGGGGTTTAGTTTTATTTATAAAATATATAATTAAATTATGTGATTACTTAAACATACTTCTTGTGCACATACCATAATGACATTCAATACAATATACACTGTAAGAGAATCAGACATCATTTTAAAAGTGTTTTGTTGTGCCAGAAAGTGATTGTCTGTCTAAAACTGACTGCACACCGTAAAAGCAATTATCCTTATGCAATATTGTACCTGGTATGAGTTCTGCATTAACCAGTGCAATTATATTTTACCACTTCAAATTGCTTTAAAGGGCCTGTTCAACTCATACAATGCAGTTTTCCACTTGCCAAAAGTGACTGCAGCCCCGCATTGTAACTGAAATGATATCAGTGCATCAAAATGACTTGCTTTCATAAATGAGGGTCATATTATAAAGATTATAGCTCAAATGATAATTACAAAATAAATGGTTTCTTCATTTTATGTATAAAAACCATCCATAAATCATGTTCGTTAAAGTCTAAAGAAGGATATTAGGCATACCGAACATATACAGCATAAACATCAGAAACAATACTGTAGTACTGCCTATAATCTATTCTGTTGATTATTTTCTGGATTGACAGACTGGTTCTTTGGTTTGTTAAATGTCAGAAAGTGATGAAAAATGCTCATCAGTGTTTGTCCACAACCCTAATACATTCTGTTTTCTCTCATAGATGAGTACAGACACCGTAAAACAGTCAAATTTAATAAGATGGAGTCAGAGAATTAAGTTTTTTTTCTACTTAAAAATCACAACTCACTAATCTATGGTATAATCAGAATAGTTGGCAATTCATTTAATAGCTGACAACTGATCAATTAATCAGCGAAGCTCTATAATCTTAAATGTCATACCTGATTATGCTGAACATTTCTGTGGTTGCAATTATTCAGTTACAAGAGGCATTAAACCTTTACAAAAGAAAAACTTTTAGAATAGAAGGGAATTCCTTTATTATCATTGCACGGGGTCAATTAATCAATCAGACATTTTTTGTAAAAAGAACAGTAAGAAATTTGCAAGTAGAAAAATACAGTAAAAAACTGGACGTAAAAGTGTAACCTGTAATAACAGTGATATAGCTTGTTGTGTGAGGATAATGTATGTGTTGTAACTTCTTAGATAAGTTAAATATTTCCTCTGAAAAATGTAATCCAGCTAGAATTCTGTTATAAATTAGGTGTATATGAATAGGAGAGAAGATTGTGCGTTTCAGATGTTCACTGGAAACACATTTCCCCTCTAAACTTATCAAAGAGTTTAATTCAGAAAGGTGTTTAAAGCCCACAGAGGACTGGAACAAAACAGAAAAGTACAAAAAGTGAATGCAAATTTGAACAACAGGTCAGATTTTTCGTCTTGCCCATTAATTTAATTACCCCAGAATTTCTCAGACTTATCTTTTGACCCCTCGGATTCAAACATTCAGTTGTGAACCACCCACTGTTTACTGTATATAAAGTGGTTAAAACAGGATTATAAATGCAAGTACAAGAGTAAGTACTTTTTCTAAAAAAAAAGTACGGTAAGAAATGTGGAAATATAAAAATATGTAGTAAAATATTGCAGGTACAAGTGTAACCTATGAAAACAGTCATATAGCTTGTTGTGTAAAGACAACTTAAAAAAGAACAGTATATAAACAGTAGTGTAACTGATGTTGCACATCTGGATATGAACATGTAATGGCTTAAAGTACTGCAAAAAGTACAGACAAGGTGCAGTAAGCATATGTAGTATATAAATAGAAAGATGGTCTCACAATAGATGTAAAGTTATGTGTACTTGCATGTTAAGACCTTATAAAATATAGAAACTCAGGCACAGGATCACTTTTTGGCAAGAACACCATGTGCCAAAAAGTGATAATCTGCCAAAAAATGATGTGTGCTTCTTGATAAAGCTATATTTCCCGGAATATATAAAAATATAGCTGCTTTTTGTAGCCGTAACATGCAAGTACAATGAACTTTATTTCCTTGGTGATAGCAAAAACTCTGTTTGCAGTTTATAGCATTATCAGGCATGACATTTAAGATGATTATAATGCAATAGTATATGTGTTTGGCAAGTGTAATATCTCTGCTTAGACTGTAATTTACAGATCGGTGATGATCTCTTTTGCATTTACTTTATAGGGTACAATCTTTAAAATGAAATGAATAAACTCAAGTCATTTGCATGCATTAATAACATTTCAGTCAATGTGGGGGCTCACTTTTTGGCATGCAGACATGTAGAAATTCAAAAAACTGCTGGATCGGTTATAATCCAGGGTACAGGGCAGGTAAAATAAGGGAGAGACATAATCTCTAAAGTCAGTTTTGGGGCACAGGATCACTTTTTGGCATGAACACCTTGTGCCAAAAAGTGATCATCAGCCAAAAAATGATTGTGTGTTTCTTGATAAAAGTTATATCACCAAGAATATATACATATACAGCTGCATTTATGAAAACCTAACAGTTAGAACATGCAAATACAGTGAACTTTATGTCACTGGTGATTGCAAAATTCTGTCTTTGCAAAAAAAAAAAAAAGCCAAATAGTTGTAAGCAAAGAAATGTTTGTAGTTTACAACATAATCAGGTATGACATTTAGTAAGATTATATGCAATAGTATATGTGTAATGTCTCTGTTTAGACTGTAATTTACATATCGGTTTTATGTATAACATATAGAAATTACCTCTGTGGGGTACAATCAGTCATTTGCATGCATTAATAACATTTCAGTCAATGAGGGGGCTCACTTCTTGGCAAGTAGAAAAGTAAAATTTGTTTTTTAAAAAAAATAGCTGGATTGATTATGATCCAGGGTACAGAGCAGGTAAAATAACGCAGAGGCATAACGTCTAAAGTCAGTTTTAGGGGCAGAGGATCACTTTTTGGCAAGAACACCGGCAAGAACTTCCACAAGTCTGATGCCTTGAGTACGCCTACGTCCTCTCATACGGGGAAGTTCGAGGTAACTACTACTACTATGAGAGTATTACTCCGCAAAAAAAAGAAAAAAATGCAGCGGCTCAGGTGTGTTTGTGCTCGTCCGTGTTCGCATGTGTGTCTGCGGAGTTTACCGTGTCACATGGAGATGGACATTGGCGTCTCTCTGCTGTCCGACAGTAACATTCTCACTGGCACACAGACCTGACCTAGAATTGCTACTTAGAATTCGGGCTGAACCATCGCGCCGGAGCGGAGGGGGGTGTGGGGGGGAGACGACAGGAAATCTTGACTGGGATGTAATGGAGTAGGACCACTGGAAAGCTTGGGCGAGAGAGGGGGGAGACGTATTCCTATTTTATAATGTTACCGTGATAATGTTGTGATTTGCTAAGTGTTGCGGCGTGAATTCGTCGTTCGAGGAAAGCGGACGTTTCGGCCGACATTCCAGGTGAGTGCTCCCCTTTTTCTCGCATTGTACGCTGGAAAGTGTCGCTACCAACGGCTCTCGCCTCCTGGCAACGGGCACACGCGGGTCCTCCTCCCGGGGACATCTCACTCCGGTATCCGTTCTTCTCTGCCTCTGTCCCCCGAAGGCTGGCTAGCAAAACCCACGTCGCGTCTGGCCTGGCAGACAGTTGAACGCTCCTTTCGGCCGTGAATGCCGTTTTTCCCCTCCCAGCGCAACAAAAGCGGATTATTCACGATGTTTTCGGCGTGGTGTAAAACCCGCGGAGAAATATTGGTTTTTACCCCATTATACTGGAGGACCGCCCGTGCTCGGTGAAAATGAAAAAAGGGATACAATGCAGCATGCATGTTCTGCATTCTTCGGGAGCACCGCACCGTTTGGTATTGTATTTCCTTTATTTCAAATGTGTTTGATATGATTTATAAACGCGTAACGAGATTATAGGCCTCGGCTGCTGATTGTGTCGGCCATCCCTATCATCTGCCGAGCGATTTAATTGTTACATTGTTAACGGAGCTAGCAGAACTTGAAAATGAACGTTTGCCCAAGGCGGGCCTGAGTTGTTTTATCACCAGACAAAGCCCCCTCAAAAAATGAATCTCGTTTTGCGTGTGTGTTTTTGTGTGTGCTTGTGGCCGACGTCGTTGTTCTCGCTCTGAGCCGCCGTCCACTGCCTCCCTCTTCGGGGAAGACTTTGTTTGCGCTGGCCGAGGCTCCATGAATGCGAGTGCTGAAGTCCTCCCTTCCCCCCAGTTCTCTGGCGAAACAGGAACAACTTCTTTTAGGAAAAAGAAAAAAAGTTCCTGGAGTTTCAAGCGCCATGGAATTACTTTGTCCGCCAAGAGTTGTCCAGTGAGGCGCTGAGATTTCAGGGGGGGAAAGTCTAGTCCCCGTAGTTGTTGTGTTGCTTTACGTTTATTTGCAGAGTTTTTTTCAGGTTTGTAGACGCCTGTGTGTATTTTAGGACGACTTCCTCGAGTGGGCCCGTTTGTGAGTAACTTGTGGCATTGTGTGCTGTGTTACCTTGGCAAGACCAGGGAGCTAAACATGGCAAAGAATGTGTTCAGTCGTTGCATTTTTACCAATCTTGTTTAGCTTGACTCATGAGTGAAAAACATCCACAGGTCCTTCAGTGTAAAAAATGTGAAGTTAAAAGACACCCCTCACCTGGGAATTTTGGGAGTTTGCTTCCCTTATGAATAAAGCCTCATATTGTGCCCTTTCATACCTTAAGCAAGCAAGTAGCCTCAAGTAAATTGTTTTCTTTTATAGAAAATTTTGCAAGCATTAATCAAATTTCCAATAAATGTGTTTCTAGCATCATATTCCCTTAATGTTTTCTCTTTTATAATTTTAAGGAGAAATCTCAGCAGCTTTTGTGCTTTCTTTGAGTTTTAAACTTTTATCTGATGCTGGTATCCAAAGTGACCTCTGAGTTAACACTCAGGGCATCCAGTGTCTTGTCCAAGGACAGTTTTTGGAGCACACATACCAGTAGCTGAGACTGAACTGCAGACCTTCCTGTTACAGGACTCAGGTCTTGTCAATTGCTAGGCAACACTGCTGTCTGCCACTAATGTGCATCTGTTGCATAGTCTTAGATGCATCTTTTCTAAGCTCACTTCTTTTTTACTTTGCGCGCTTTAGGTTTTTAAAAAAAATCACATTTCTACTCCCACAGTGGATATTTGGAGGACGAAGGAGGTCCTCTAGGATGCACAGAAGTAAGGAAGCTCTTGATAGAGTATCAGGGGCTGTCTTGTAATCCCTTATGTGTACACCGATCAATAAGTGAAGTATAAATGAGTGTCTGGCTTAAAAAGGCGACCATACACTGCTACTGTAGCCCCTAATGACCTCAGCTTTGCGCCGGTTATGTGTTTACTACATGTTGATCTTGTCAACACGAGCGACTGAGTGCTTTTCCTTGCCATTTGCTTGTTTGTGTGTTCACCGATGAGCAAAGTTCTTTCCCTCTGTTCCAGGTGTGAATGACTTGTGGCTCTAGGTTGTCGTGAGTGGGCCAGGTTCCTGCACAGCCTCCGTGGCTGACTGGGAGGAGTCGAGTGGAGAGCAGGCATCAGTGCCCAGGGGACCCGAGGCCTGGTTCTCCATATGAGGCCCTGCTGAAAGGGCAGGGGGGCTTCTGAGGTAACCCAGCTCAACTCTGGCTCTTTCTTTGTTGTTTCACACTTTATCACACAGTTTCTTACATACACATCTCCCTTGTCCTCCAAAAAGCGTATATCCATGGCAGACTGCATGTAAATAGGCTTTGTCATCCTTCTTGATTCAACTTCGAAGTACTATATGATGTGGCTGGATCATATGGGCCACATCTAAAATCTCTGCATATTTATTATGTCATGCACTGTATTTACAGTGAAATATGTATTTTTTTTGTTTCTGCATTCTGCGTGTAAACTTTATGCTCGGTGTGGTGTCCTAAAACTTCCTTGAATGCACATTTTATATAAACGCAAAAATGATCAGTCATGTGTCAGACTTGACACGATGAGCCATAAAAGGGTCTGCTATCTCAATTTTACTGCTCACTGTAGGGTAAACTGAGATTCTGTTGTACATGGAGTAAGAAATAAGTGACCCAGTGAACGATTTTGGACAAAGTGTAGCAGCAACACATCAAAAGAAGAAAAGCCACATGAAAAAGAATGAGAACTATTTTTTTCAGCTTTCCTTCATCAGCATTTAATTCATCTTTCACACTGTAATATATTTTTTAAATATAGTAACGTTACAGTATCAGGCACTGCAACAAACACTGCATTCAAAGACAAACTGGTGCCAAAAATTGATAGCTTAACACTGCTGTGATGCAAGAGTAACAAGGCAGACATGGGCCTTTCCTAGCATTGGGCACTATCTCTTTGACATTTATCTTTGGAGTTGCCTGCATTCTGATGAGAGCCTTAAATTGTGGAGCAGTTACTCTGTTCGGCCGCTGTTGATGCTCAGGGAAGCGGCTTGAGGGAGAGGACCTCCGAGCCGTACTGCTCTGGACTGTCAGTGCAGTGTTTGGTCTCATTCTCTGATCTGCACATGCTGAGGACACAACACGGTCAGGGCGCTCTTCCTGAGAACGCTGTGCATACTGTTTATTTATCTGCTATCTAATCCGAAGCGTGTTAACCAAAAACCACAGTGAGGTGAAGGACGGAGCGAAATGGATATTGATGTAAAGCGGCAAAGGATTTATTTTTGCTTCTGTGTGTTGGCCTCTCATGTTTCCGTGCATTTGTTTGCTTCATGGGTTTTCTAATTAAAACTCGCAAGGCTTGTGTTGTGTGTGACATGGAGGAATATGTTGGAGAGGCTGTTTGTCTCCTTGCCTGTGTAGTGGGTGGCAATTTACACTCATACAGTAGATTAGACCCTAGTGTGGCTGTTTTTCTATTGCTTGAAATGTTTATTTTCACTCTGTAGGATATGTAGGTTTTTGTGATGGTTTTCTCATAAACTAAGAAGCATTTGTATTAATGAAACATATCAGTTTTCCATTTACCTGGTTTTCTGACTAAGACGGCCATTCACAATTCATTAAGGAATTTAGTGCATCCGCTGAATGAGTCTTGCGGTAGCAGGGCCTCCATAGAACAGTAATTATGTAGGATTCCCTAAGGAGAGGGAAAAACACAATTTGGCATTTGACGTGTTTTGGTGCCGTTTTTAGCCTCAGTGTACCATTGTAGGTCTGAAAGTTTACATGCAACTTGCTCAGAAGTTTAAGTGATGTTGAATTATTGCTATAGTGCAATAAAACTGTAATCCAAGTGCTTGATATACCACAGTGTGGCCTTCAATGGAATTGAAACACTTCATCATCACTGAACTCCTGTAAAACATAAAGTTGTGATGTACAATTATACCCAGTCTACATTGACATTCCCCACCAGAGCATGAAAATGTGGTGGTCTAATACACCAAAATATATAATTCACCAATTCTATTTATGTAGAATATTTTGCCCTCTTTAAAAAAGGTCAATTTGTTGTTACATTCAAATACACGATGGTTAGATAGAAGACACTAGATGTAACTTAGCATTTGAGGAAATGTGACTGTCAAAGTTTCTTGCAGATGAAGGTTAAAATAAACTTTTAAATAACCTGGCCCACGATTTATGGATTGGTTTGAATATTACTCATTTCCCCCTCTGGCAATCGTAATGGACAACTGGTATGTCTTTTATCTCAGTACATATAAGTATTGATCTGATCTGATGCATTGAAAAAGAATCCACACCAGTAGCAACTTTATTAGTTTATTAAGCTATCCGACAGATGTCACATATTCACAACAATACGGTTTCTGTCACCGTCAGTATGAAGTTGTGTCCAAACTGTTTTGTAAAATACCAAAACCCAATATAATTAAAAAAATCAGTCATCAGTTACAAACAGTGGCTTACATAGATTTTATTTGGAAAAAGTATGAAAGTGAGCAAGTGTTGGAATGATACTGTATATCAGTAACTAGGTTTGGTTTGTAGAATTGGCTTTTAGATAGAAAAAATGTTAACCTTTCTTTTGTATATCAACTGTCAGAGCTACAAAGTGTTTTACATGGCCGAGGCAAGCTACGACCAATAACAACAAAATGAGAAACGAGATCAAATGGAACACAAATGGAAGAGAATAATACAATGCAGATACACAGGGATAGATAATGGATGGATAATAATATGATTGTGTTGAAATAATACAAAAACATCTGAATGCTCAATAAACACTGTTGTTGTTGGAGCACTAACACCAGTGATTCAAAGCTGAAACAAGTGTTAAATGCTTTCACCAGTTAAAATGACACGATAATCTACTACACAATTTTAAGTCATTCAGACCAGAGACCTCGGGAAGTAAATCAAGAAACAAGTGCAGTGGTTGTTCTGTTAATTATTAGTTTTATCAGTTTCCATGTGGACCATGATAGGTCCGTAACCAATTACAAACATTCTTAAACTGAATTATAAGAAGAACAGCGGAAAAGGCTGAAGGGTATAGTTTCAAAACAGATCTGTTAGGACTTTAAAAAACAGCTTCTGGTAGTAAGTCTTTGCAGCCTAGTTTGCCTTTCCAAGCAGTTAAAGCTGTATATGTATAAATGTGTTATTCTAATAGCTGCATTTCATATCTTTTTAGTGTAGGAGGTCACGGTCTCATACGTGTGGATGTGTGGTCGGATTGTAGCCTGTACAAGATGCTCAGGGATGTGTCTGGCTGAGTCAGAATGTACCAATCCATCTGCTTTCATGTTCCTCTGCTGTGATTGACAGTTATGGCACAGACAGGCTGCTTCTCCAGCATTGAGAGGAGGGGGTCCTTTCAAACAGAGCTGCTCTCAGGTGGAACCTGGGGGCTGCTCTGACCTACAGTCACCTTAAGTATGAGCCACGAGTCAGACTGAGATCCTCTCCAGCTACAAGATTGACTGTTGTCACTGGTTAGCTTAGCTAAACGTAGCAGCGTGACACAAAGTAGAAAAAAGACAAAGCCACTAGAAGTAAGCATTGCATGGTTATGGCACTCAGGATTAATCCATATGTGTCCACCACAATCAGGCTATAGTTGAGATTTTGGACACTACACTTCCTGGGATTTAATATGTATATATACTTATCCATGTGGTTTATCCAAGAGGAAGAAGATAAGATTCCTGATATTTTCCACTTTGTCAGTTTACCATATAACTTGGTGCATGTGACACAATTCAAAGAGCTTGGGTTTAATTTGAAATCAGTCAGGCAGTTTTATGAGCTGCTGATAAGCATCCATCCACCGAGTCAAATCTTCATTATCGAGTGCTCTTTGACTAAACAGTCAGTGTAAATGAGAGGAAGCTTCTGGTAGTTAAATCTTTTATGTTCTTTGGTTGAGCTCCTGATAAGTGATGGGTGTGATTGTTACAGTGCTTTGTAGAAAAATGTAATTTTTAAAACTGCTTTGTGAGAAATAGTCAAAGCTTTGCAGAGCTAAATATTTTGTGCATGGCTGAAGCAATTAGTCCATTTATCGATTAACTGACTGCCAGAAAATTATTTTTACTTTAAAGGGGACAGTGCATATTAATGAACATGTAAATGTAAACATGCCAGAACTGGCCAAAGGCTACTTTCCATCTGCAGTCCCTGGCTGGTCAGAAGAAATAACATTACAATGACAACACTGCAAATGTAAGTACAAAAATTAACAACACGATAGAAGAACTGGACAACTGACACACACCAGTGACAGTAACAAAGAACACTGAGAGACAATTTGGTGATTGTGTTTATTTAATGATATAAAAATGTAATTAATATAAGTCATAAGTAAGTTTTTAGCAAAAAATACAAGACATACTCTAGTTTAAGCTTCTCAGTTGAAGATTTGTTGCTTTTCTTTGTTCTGCGTGATAGTAAGCTGAACATCATTGTTCTGTAGTGTTGGAACAAGACATTTTAAAGGGTTATTTTTTATTAGTTTTGGACGCTGTATTCACCGGGAGATTGATTTCTTAGTTGAGAAAATAACCTAAATGGTAATGAAAATAATATTTAAATAAACATTTGTGGTTTTAACTCAAGTGCCTCAAGATTTTTGGTTGGTCACAAAGCTTTATTTTGTACCTCTACAGACAGATCTTTGGATGAAAATGGGAACATGATAACTTATTTTTGTCACACCATTAACACATAAAAATGGCCAAAACACGTAAATTTTATTAAGTTACATATTTGTAGTGGTTTGCAAGCAAGGGAAACCAGAGACAAACTATGTGTGGTTCTTTTAATTAACAAGATCTACTTAATTAAAGGAATAATTCGTTTTTTTATTTAGGTGTTTAGTGGTGTCATGGAGGTTTTGCTTTTTTAACCACCTTGTTGACACTCAAACAAATGCAGGAGTTGGACGGGAATGTCTAGTTGCTCTCTGTTGTCTATAATTATGGTCAATCCATATATATACCGTGGAGTTCATAGTGTATCATCAGTCCATCATTACAGGTAGGAATTAGAAGAGGCCTCCAAATTCTTATAATTCGAATTTGACATGTATTAAGATTATTTTTTGGATAGTGCCATATCTAAGCTTTGAACAGCTCACATCTCCTTGTAGTGTATTTCATCCTCTGTTTGTTTTTGCTTACTGTTGAGTAATTTGAGCTGTCTACTCCTGGTCGTAAACAAAGGAAGTGAATGTGTTGTTTCACAATTGATCAGTTGTACCTATCTTAAATGCAATGACTAGAGCAATGCTTAGCTTTGAATATACAGTGTAAAATTCTAAAGCCATAATAGCTATTAAAGAAACAGTAATTGGTCGCTAAATCTTACCTTTTCTGCATCTCTTCAAGCCATCATTGAAAGTTTTGAGAGCTGCTATTAGCAACCATACAACCAAACTGAGCTGAGACAACAAAGAGAGTTTGTAACTTTACAATCTCTTCTTTCCTGAAGAAAAAGATATCTAATCATTTATCATTTTTAGGCATCCAGGTTAATTTGCAGATTGCTTTTACAGCCAGTTAACCAGGGATGCAGTGGCGTAATACTGTGTGCTTTAAACATATTAACTTGTAGGTAGTAGGTGAGTAGACACGTCTTGTTGCAGTGCATTCATAGTTTTGTAGGATCTTAAAGAGAGTCTCAGACAGAAACGCACACAAGTATGCTCTGACTCATGGGAACAGTACATGCCATAAACTTGAAGCACAGTTTTCAGAGCATCTCAGACATTATTAGGACAGCTAAGTACTGCCGCATGTGGGTATTTCTCTGTGCACTAGTATGACTATTTGCATGTATATTGCTCTCTGCCTGTATATTTAATTGGGCAGGTCTTAGCCAGTGTGTTTAAAATTCCATGGGAGTGACACACCAGTGTAAACTGGGGTAATTCAGGGACACAATCTGGCTCATATTCTCTCCAGAGGGCCCATTTTGTTATATGATAAAGGAGAAGAGATAGAAAGTCTATTGTATAAACTGCGTGTTTGTGTGGGCTTCCTTGAGTAAAATATTGTTTTGCTTGTTTGTTGTTTTGCCAGATCAGTAAAGATGCCTGAGCTATGTCACATGACATGACTGGTTGAGAAGCCAGTTGCTTCTCTTGCTTAGCACAGAAAGAATCTATGGAAAAAGTATTTTGGGCAGCATGTCTTGAGGTTTTGCACAATGTGTTGTATTTACTATTACTCTAGATATGGGTACTTGATGTTTCTGTGCTGTTTGTTGGAAGGTTCTGTATCAAGACATTAATGATACTTGTTAGTTTGTCACTTGTGTTAAGTGGCTCGCAAGAGGAGCCTCTTGACCCACAAGCAAGGAACGCACTTTTTTTTTACATTACCTCAGTGGTCTGCATGGCCTCTGAAAGGCCTGGCCGTTGGGATTTCCCACAATGCTTGTAGTCACAGGGAGACGTCCTCCCAGCATGAGCAGGGGAGGAATGTGGCCCGAGTGTGGGAGCGACCGTCCGGATGGAGGGAGGGAGTCACGGACCAGAGAGCACGGTCAAGGGAAGGGAGGAAAGAAGGGGTCTGCGCAGAGGGCAGCAGAGTTTCTCTTAAGCAAGCAGCTTTTCTGTTTGTCCCCTCATTTGAGCTTCCAATCAGAGAAACCTACAGTTAGGGGAAAATAAGCATATGTATGCATTCACACTAGCTCTGCCTTCCACTATACATTGCTAATATGACACTGCTGATTTCAGTGGGCACTATTAACTCAGCACAGCACTCCTGCCTTAATTAGCAATTCGACTAGAGGTCTTTGTGGGTTCAAAATTTTGATCCTGTGGAAAACCTGCCATAACCTGAAAAAAGAGACCCAATCCAAAAGGGATCTGAGAACATTCATACCCAGTCTGAGATATGCCTTAGGATAATTGGACTGGATCCGAAATGCAGTTGACCTGAACAGACCCAAAGAGAGACCACTAACAGTTAATTGGCAGCATGATGCACCACCAATTAACGAGGAGTCGTAGTCTTAAAACAGTAGCAAAATTTTATGCATGTTTTACCTTGCCTCAGTTTTGTCTTGCCTCACAAACATATTTTCCTCTGCAGTGACACATCAGAGCATTAGCGCTGAAAGAAAATTTGCTAGATTAGAATATATGTATTAGACATTTACAACTGAGAATATACACAGACTTCAGACACGTTGATTCATAGACTCAAACCAGACGCGACTGAATTTAATTTGGACTCTCCCCAACTTAGGTCAAGGCTCAGGTCTCTCATTTTAATATCTGAGTGAACTTAAGCAGACCTCTACTTCTTACTGGTCAAAGCTGCAATACCTATTTCTGCTTCACATTAAAGCAGACTCTTTGTCTATCTCGCTGCAGCTTCCATGGGCAGCAGCTTGTCATCCTACTGAGGTGCAACTAGTTTGAGTGCGAAGTTGTAATGCTAAGCGAAAGAAAGCATGAAATCTTGCTGCCTCAAGACTGTCCCCATTGTGAAGATGTTAATCTTCACAGGCTCACTTCTGCCCTGCTTGTGGTTTTTCGTTTTGACTTTCGTTTCTTGCACTTACCTGACTAGAAGAGTAAAGTGAGACCAGGAATCTATTTGTTGCATGCTTCTAGTGTTAGTGTGCATGGGGTTGGGCCATGCAAGTGACTTATAAAAGTTCAATGTGACGTTAACAACTTGTCTCTTCACATCCAATAGAAATTTCAGGTTTATGTCAACACGAATGGATATGTCAACTTGGAGAAACCTAGAAACCATGCTGCATACAGTAATGTGCTTCAAGTAAATTGTCTTAAACTGCTTACAACAAGCTTTTGTCTTGTATAAATGTTGTTTTATGTGTGACTAGTTAATGCTTTTGCCCAAACGCCGTACATGCTTTACTGTTGCATCTAATAAAATCCAAGGTTAACATGGTGTTGAATAATTGTACTGTATTTGACAAATGTAAAATATCACAAAATGCTTTCTTTCATGATATTACTGATGATATTCTTACTGTCGGCATTCGATACGGGCACACCCCTTGTATGCACCCACGCTTGTATTAGAGAAATAATGGCTCATTATTGCCAGTTTGCCAGTTTCTTTGTCCCTTGTTCAGTAGCAAGGTGTGTGTGTATGTGTGTATGCAAGACACACCCACTTAGCCAGAGATGCAGAGACAGAGGGCAGATGGACAGAGATGGAAGTGCAGGGTGAAGTGTGTGAGACGGAGATCAGAGCAGGCCAGAGTGCTGAGTGCCAGTCCTGCTGCTGGAGCTGGCCGCCACACATGGCACCGTGCCCAGGCTACGCCAGCAGATGTGTCACTAGTGAGTCAGCTGTGTGTGTGTGTGCACGCGTCTGAAACACAGACACCCACCCGCACACTCTGTGAAGAGAGCGACTTGTGTAATAGCCCCCACCTCTTCTACTGGTAAATCTGTATCGCACCCCTTTCCCTATCCCCTTGTTTTCATTGCCACTTCTATCATTGTGATGGACACGGTGAGGCTTCTGTCACCGCAATATGATATGACAGAATGTGACATTACACACATGTCACCTCCCTGGGGATGGAGGGGCATCGTCTGCCGACCAGAGGAGAAGATGAACTGAGGACGGAGGGAGTGGGGAAGGTTGTTGTGGAAATGCAGGGCAGACAGGCCAGTGGAGAGACAGCTGGGGGTAACAGAGTGACCGAGGAGGAGGAGGCTTGAATTCAGGTGAACAGAGGACAAAACCTGAGTGGAGAGGGATGGAGACAGGATTATGGTACACTTGGAGCAGTTAATAGTTCAGAGAATGCTGAAAAGTTTAAAGGTTCTTTATAAATATTTGTATGGTTTGGTTTCAATTGACACAGGAGACCAGTCATACTTGTGTGACCACTGTTCATATGTAAGCGTCCTTGTTCCTGTCACAGTAGATATATTATGTCAAATGTTACATCTGTGGCGTCACAGCTCTATCTTTAGTGACACTTAGCATTCCTCACATTCTGTGTGTGCCAAGTGCAAATCATGCTCGGCAGGGTGTGGCAGTTTGGGATAGTGTTCTCAGGAAGTCAGATCAACAGGTGAGCATGCAGGTGTTTCCTCAGTCAAGGTATTGTAGATGGCCAGCAGATGCCTTTCCCTGGAAGACTGTGACAGGTCTTGCTTTCTTGTTTCATTTAAGTGTATTTAATGTTGTCTGTTCTGTCTTCAGGTAGTTACTACTTCACTAGCAGCCAGACAGGTATGTGAAGGCATTAGTTGTGGCAAAGAAAGTGGTTGTGTAGAGGGAAATACTAAACCTATTACTTGATTTATGACTGCAGACTGAAAACCAGATTGAGATATTATCATCATCATCATTAGCTTTGCGGTAAAGTTTACAAAAGGTATAATTTAAGCATTTGTTTAACTCTAATGGTTGTTATTTAAAGCTAGTGTTTGCAACTTTACAATGAAGAAGCAGTAGTACAAAAGGCAGGTTTAATTTACAAACAATAAAACTCGCCCATCCTCTGTTTATTGCTTCTGGGGTTTGTTGTTTCAGCCTTTGGTATTTTTTTGTTTGTTTGGGTACAACCAGTCGCTAATGTTTAATAACTTCACAGCTCAATATTGCCATGTAAGTAATACTACTGTGTTAGTTTACTGACTTTCTATGAAAGATAATCAAGAGTTGTTTTATAACAAGAATTACTACAAAGTTCTTGTGGACCAGAAAGTTTCATATGCAGGTGCATTGGGTCGAAAAATCTTTGATATAAAACCCTGTCTTGTGTCCACTTATACTCACATCCTCATAAAAAAAATCATCATTCAAATTATATACACAATGATAGTACTAAGACTTAAGACATTCAGTAAAAATAGCTGGACTACTGTTTTTGGTTCTTGAAGATTTTCCACCTCTTCTTCAGTTGTGTTTGTAGTACCTCACAGGGAGACCTGGCTGTTGTTTTCTGCTTTTGGAACTCTTGCTTTCAAGGCACTGATGACAAAATTAAGTCATCAACTCAGGATGACTTTTGGAAAAGTACTGAATTTCAATGTGCCGCTATCCCATAATTGCCACTTGTGGCTTCTTTTCAACAGGAGTTAGTCAACTTGCTTTAAGATTTGTCTTTAATGCATTCTTTTGAAAGCAGTGATTGACTAAAATTTGATGCAGTCGTTGTAACGTTTAAAACGCACAACAGAATCTGAGCCACACATTTGCACTAGACAATTCTGTCAGATTCAGGAGTCAGCTTTGTTGAAAACATTGAACACATAGATGTGATAATTTGATTTGAATGACATGAGTACATGTCAGTTGTGGTCTGGAGTGAGGAGATAGTTTTTTTGTTGTTGTTGCAGTGTTGGCTGCAGCTTCTTCAGCCTGCATGGTTCATTGCTGATGGCCTTGTGTTTCGGATATTCTTACAGAAAACTGTGAGGAGAGGTGGAAATAATGCTTCTGATATTTCCCTAAACAAATAATGGGCTAAAGCAATTCTTGAGATGGAGGCCGAGCAGACGGAGAGCGGGTAGGGGAGCTAGAGAGCGAGAAAGAGAGAGCAATACTCCATTGTGACTGAACTGCAAAATGGGATTTGCATAAATAAGGCTGAAACATCAGCAGGCCCTTTTACAGCCAACAGCACGGCTGAGATGAGGGAAGAGAGATGGTGTGTGTGTGTGTGTGTGTGTGTGTTTGCACTTGTGTGTTTTCCCCCCTTTCAAAAATAATGTCTTTGTAGCATTGTTGTGCTAGAAAATTAAGTCAGAGGACTAGATTGGCAGCAAGGTCAAGGTTCCTTTGGTCTTGCTGATCCCACACCTTACCAGTGGCGTATACCAATGGATACTACACTGGTATAAAGCCTCGCACTCCTCTTCAAAGGAATTTGGGTGACGTAGCAGGGAAGGGTCTACTCTCTAAGCAGGCAGCGTACGATGACTGTTACATAAGCATGAAATAAAATGCTCCCTTTTAGTGCCACCCGCGTTGGAAAACCCAAATCTAATTGAATTGAACTATTTTCTGCCCTCTTTTTATGTGGAACCTCATATTTATATCAGAGGCAAAAAGCTCATTTTTAGAGCCTCATTATACTGTTTTCCCATTAACTTGCATGCACTGCAGCTCCTCGCGTGTGCCATGACAGACAGTTCAGCGTCTTCACTGGAGATAGAGGAAGAGAAATCTCTGTGATTACCTCCACGATGCTTTGTTGTGTGTGTGTGCGTGCGGCTGGCTGCAGCATGCACACCTGACTTGAATGTGTGTGTCAGTGCATTCCTTATGACAGTCATGTCAGCAAGCTCTCCAATTAGTGTCTCGTTATCGTGCAATTTGAGGGAACAGGTGATTGACAGTTCCTGCTGTCTGTGTCTGTGTGCGTGCACGTATTCGCATTACTCGCATTTGTGTATGATTGGGATTTAGGTTTAGATGAAGTCCCTTGAGGGCGTACATGCTAGTTAGGGCTGAATGAAGTTGGAAGCTGGTACTTTGATATAGTATAAATGAAATCTTCTAAAGCAAACTAAATCACAGTTTTCTGGGATTTTTTTGGGTAGCTCTGGAGGATTGGCATCTGGTCAAACATTTCAGTCAACCTCTTCTCTCTGTTGTCACTCCACAGTGGAGGAATGATTTCCCCACTAAGGTAATGACAACAGAGTCACTGACCATTGACAGCAGGCCACAAACTTACTTTTTAAAACTACACCTTGATGTCTTGTGCTAAAAGTTTTTCGATTATTTAAGTGAAATGACTCTTGAATGGTTGAACAGCATTTGTATCCGGAAATGTTTAAAACTTTCTGTGATCAACAATCATGCCTAGTGTGCGGATCTATGAAAGTAGACACTGTTGAACTTCAGTTTTAGATTCTCTTTATTCATTTTCCACACTAGTTACATTATATTTTAATGTACAAATGAGTGACTGTCTTAAGACATGGTCAGACAATACATACAAACTATAAGGTTCACTCCAAACTAGATTCGCACTTAAAATTATCAGGTTCTTCAGGTGCCAATGCGCCACCTGTTAACCAGGTTTAATGAAAATTGTTTTGCAGAATCCCACTGAAAGATAGACAGACAAACCAAAAAGCATTAATGAAAACATAACCTCCTTGGTGGAGCTAACTTGTTAATTTAAAGCTTAACCTGGGTTTTGACATGTAGCTGTAGAATTTACTGATGCCTCACCTAGAGATGACAAAACTATTAAGCATTTCTATTCTAAATCCAAACTTCTTATTAGTTCTCATATTCTTCTTATGAACATTAAATGCATTTTGCTGTATGTTGAGCAAAAGTGTCCCTCAAATGAATGTGGTGCAAGTGCATTATATGATTATGATGCTTGTGTGCCATTGCAAGTTGTCCTCATTGTTCATTTTATGCCTTCCTTTCCTGACAAAAGCTTAAAATTCTGCACACTGTTATTGACAGTGATTTGATTCTGAGTGGCTGCCTGGCAGATCTTTTCCACTCTGACTTGCGCAAGCCAATGCCTCTGCATGATGAGCAAATAACAGTCAACAGCAAAGCTAGATTGCGTCTCTTTTTCTGCCTTTTTTTCCATCCTCCCTCACACATTCTCATTGTTTCCTTAGTCCAAACTGGACACTAGCAAACCCCCAACTGTAGTAACAGCGTAAGAGGTGTCACAAGCAGAACCTGTTGTACTCTGAATGTCTTCTCTGCTGAAAGTGTGTAATTATTTAGACAAAATAATAATAACTGAACTCTTTCACTAGGACATTTCTACATGCTCCACATCACGGCTGCAGATTTACTCGCATAATATTGTGTATTGTGGTCCTTCTTTAAGTATGTTGTTTCGTAAAACAGAAACATGTCATTTGACTTGATTTCTTTCAAGTACTTATGTTGTAAATAATGTGTCAATGAGCTCGCTACTTCTCTGAAGAGCCTCCACTCCTGTGTCACACAGTGTGCTTTTATATTTTAATAATCTAATCAGTTTAATTTGAATACCCAAGCCTCCACTGTTCCTGTGTGGAAGCTTGACTCTGCTTGTGTGCAGTAGTGATCCGCGGCCCCTGTAAATCACTTCTCCTGTAGACCAGTGAGATGAGTGTTGCTGCTGTAGCAGGAGTCGGTCTATTTGTCTGGTTCCCAGTGACGCCCCCCCCCTCCCATAAACCCCTCAAACTCTCCACCTCCCTCTCCCTGGGGAACTCTGGAGCCAGTTACAATGTTGAGTGTTTTGGAAGAGCTCCTAAATATTTTCAGGATGACAATGTAATCTGACTGACTGGGCTGCTCTCTCGAACAGGATTCTCATGCAATTCTCGTGCTCCCTCACCAGCACACACACAGACACAGCAGAAACACCCATCTAATGTCAAACCAATAGCAGTATTGATATTTAAGAGGTTAAAACCTGGTTATAATATGTGATGACATCAGACACAGTTTCTTGTTATGACTTATAGACCAACACTGTAAACACTGATATGACACATTTTATATATTAATTTTAAAGTGTTGGGAATAAATGGCAATATCAATGTGTATAACTAATTAAGTAATATCTATAAAGTATGTATCTGAGCCATAGTATAAGTAGTATGTGATATGTGAAAAAGTATAAAAGGAAATCTTGGGGAGCCAATTTGAATGGTCCAGATGCAGCTCATAAAATTAGTAATGGTATTGTCATTTATGTATTCTCAGACCAACAGATCTGAGCAAACTGTTTTTAAGGAGGAAGGATTGTAGTGGGACTGCTGGGGTGTCAGGTGTGACTGTGTGGCAACTGCATATGGTTTACATGGCTCACGGGTCAAGTAGGAGGACCCTTTGCAGAACTGTGCTTAGGGCCACAGGAAGGTCATTACCAACTCCGACTAGGGTTTCACCCAATTCAGAATTTTGTCAGTCAAAGCCAACTTCTTCAGCAAGATAGGCCTACTTTATTCGTCTTCAAGCATAAAAACTAATAATTGCATGTAATTATGAATAAAGCAGTGTATGTAAATAGTAATTAATCATTATGGTTAAAATAACTGAAATTTGCTTTTTCGTTTCAATCTAATCTCAAAATGCTCCAAAAGACTTTATTTTTGAAATGATATATCTGAAAAGAATTTGGAGGAAGAATGCACTGGACCCTTTTAGTTTTGTATCTTGTCATCTTCATTATTCTAAAGTTTGCAGGTCTGGTAATGGTCCTCTACACTCTCTTGTGTTTCTACTGACAGCTGCTAATGGTGGTTACTTGTCATAGTAAACACATATGAATTATGACTGCACAGTATTATTTCAGCATGGACATTGCATCGTGCTTCAAATAGTCCCATCGTAGGACATGCAGTGTGATGAAAGGGAAATTAGCTCAAGCACATTATGCTACAACTTATGTTGCTGTTTGGAGCAAAACGCAAACTTGCATGGTTGTCATTTTCCATGATTAATCTACAAAAGAAGTCGGTCTGAAAGAACATAATTTACTCAGATATAGAGGTCTGAATAGGATTCTATACACTTTCTTCCATTCTTGCTGTTAGCTGTTGGTGTTGGTCGCGCATCCTCAGAAACCTGAGGGTGAGAGAGCTAGGGCTACTCGGTTTTACATTTCAGCGTTGACTTTGTGGTCTGGGCATGTTAAATGGTCACATTGTTGGAAGCAAGGCAAGTTAACTTAAACACACCGTGGTACAACTTTTGTTGCTGCTTGAAGCAAAAAGCAAAACTTGCACGGTTGTCATTTTCCATGAATGATCTACAAAACAAGTCTGTGTGATGGACCTTAATTTACTCCAGTGTAAGATGTCTTGAATACACTGAGTTTTATTGTAGCTTTATTTACATGACACAAAGTTTGTTGACATACAGGCTCCACAAGTGCCCAGTAAAATGAGTGAGGAACAGGAGGTAGACACTGAAAAGGAAAATTAGATTGCAAAAAGAAATGCAACATCAGTTTTATGGAAATATTTAAACTACAGCAATGATGATGTTGACTAAAAGCAGGTATTTTGTCGGCAGTGTCTTGCAATTGTTGCCACTACAAAAGGCTAGGCAATTTTTTTTACAAATTGTTTACCATCTAAATCAGCATCGCAAAGCCAGATCTGAAGGCCATCCAAAGCCTACCCATTTCCAATGCCTTTTCAGCTCAATTTAAATCATTTTTGAAATTTTGGTGCCAATATACTGGCCTTCAGAATCACCCATATCATTCTAAAATTATTAATTCTGTCCAAATTATAGAAAATATTTATATTAAATAATATATAGGAAAATATTTTTTCAAAACACAAAATATCGCAGGAACACTAAATATTGCAATAGGAAAAAAAATTAGCTTATCCTGCCAGAGTTCAGATAGAGTTGAGAGTTACTATTAAAATATTTATACAACAGCTTTTTTTCATAGCAGACATTTTACCTTGGGTCTGTTCAAGTGGCCCAGTAATTAATTTTATGATTGACCCCTGTGCTTTTCCTACTGAGCAATGTCAAAATGTCTTCCATAAAAAAAACCTGTTAGAATCCAGAGCCTCAGTTGAAGAGAAAACAGTCAACTTTTCCACCTTCTAATCATGCACTGGAAGATTGATACTAAAAAGACTTTGGGTGGAGTGTCACTTTAAGTTTTTTCAGACTACGTGCCCCTTTTCCACTTTCGTTAACTGTCCTTTTTCCTCTCTCTTTTTTCTCAACAGTGTGCCCAAGGGCCTTGAAAGCCCCCTTTGGGGAATTTCATAAATACACACTGAACAAGAAAAGCCTTCTGGACTATTGTTATTGTTTTTACACACTTTCTCTCTCTCTCACACACACACACACACACACATACACACACATACATACATCACACACATACACGCACACGGGCGCACACATCCACACAGACAAGGACATAGAGAATATGTTGGAGGTCCAAGAGGAGAGGCCAGCGGCGGCAGGTACAGCAGCGACACATTTCAGCAAGAAGGAGCGAGGGAAGAAAGAGAGAGACGAGGCCAAGGACGGTCGGGGAAACCTGTCGAACATTGGAAATCCTGTTCCTGGATCCAGGAACGTGCGTGCAAAAGCACCGCTCCCACACACAGGCAGTCCACACCAGCTGATCACTCCACCCTGTTCTGTAGTCCTGGGAGCCCCATCAATGCACTCCAATAGGCTAAAGAACTCCCCATCCACCAACACACAGAGGTGAGTGGACTAACACAGCGACAACCTCAGGGCCTAGTGCTGTGATACATTTGTACAGTGTCGTCGTGTTAATAATAAGCAAACACTGGTCTGTGTGTATGCGTGTGACTGAGATGCAGATTGTTTTAACGGTCTACTCAGCTAAACACTAATCTGAATATTGATTATAATTATGTATTTAATCCAGGCTGCTTATGAACAGCAGCACATCATTTTTAACTGCACAGCAAGCAGAAGTAAAATTTCAACTGAACCATGTTTAACACATTGTTCTAATGGCTAGCATTGTTGTGGTAATCACCTTCTTTTAATCTTCAACATTGTTGTTGTGTACTGCTAATAATAACTGAGCCACTTAATTGTTTTATTTATCTACAATAACTTATAAACAGGCATTAGTGGAAAAGCACAACCTTCTGTCCAGTACCAATCTGTTTGAAGTCATTTAAAAATCACCACAGTATCAAAATGGACAAGTATTAGCTGCTAGTAATTGTTAACAGTTGGGAACGGAGAGAAATCCAAACACACAGCTCTTTACTCAGACCAGAATGAAGTGAAGTAACCAATTTTCACTCTATATTCAGAAACACTGAGGCTACCTAAAGAATGTGTGTGCAGCTTCCTGCAAAAATAAAAGGAAAAAAAAGAACAGATGCCAATGTAAGCAGTCTCTTGGCTTATATGATTGGTTGAAGACTGATCAGAGCAGCATCCCTCATCTGAGTGTTTGGTACATTGTGAAACGTTCATATCTAACCAGTTGCAAAGTGCATAATGTGCTGAGTTTTGAATTTCGAAAAAGCTGATCAGGAGCAAATCTACGAAAAACTTCAGTCATGGCACTTTTTTGTAATACTTTATTAATCCCTATGCTGAAATTTGATCCATCCTGACAATTTAAGTACAGCAGGCAGCTATTCCCAAGACTTCTAGCTTGATCAATAGCACAATAGAGTACTGCCTAACATTTGTGTGTTTTAATGTGGGAGTAAATCCATGTAAATTTTAAGAGACTGTGCAAATTTCACATAAAATGGGTCAAGTCTAAGACCTTCTTGTTGTCAGTGTTAACTATAAGCTTTGGTGCAGCCATAGCTTATTATTGGTTGTTGTTACCAACTTGTTACCAACTGTGTCTACGTGGTAGTGATCAGTAGTGAAATTGAGTCTTTCAGTTTGATTAATTTGACAGAAACCTGAGCACTTGGCTTGTTCTATACAGTCTAGAAATGAGATGTAGGTCAGGTGTAATACAGATGTAAAATCAGCTTCTGCGCTTTATTAGTTTACCTGAAAGGTCCTTATGTGTGATCCAGAGCTGTTTTAGGGTCAGGGAGTACACTGTGCTTGGAAGTTTTCCCTGCTGAGTCATGGTTCTGGAGCCTCTGGAAACGGCTGTCTGGACTGCCAAAATTCTGGCTTTGCCTTCTTTTTCTAGTAGCTGTGTGTCTATGTGGACGTACATACAGTGTGCTAGGCTGTGGCTGTACTATTTGGACATGTTGGCATTTGCTTCATGCTACTTGTGCAAGTGTGTGTCTGTTTGTGTGTGTATAAGGAAGAGAAACGGAGAAAGAGATTAGGGTGTGGTAAGGGAGTTTTCTGCCAGTTGGATATGTCCTGCTTGCCTGAACTGAACTGCTTCGCTCTCATAACTAGTCCACAGTAGTCATTTGTAGATGGCCAGTGTCTCTGCAGTCTGTTCCAGGTCTAAGTGTGTGCACTGTATTCCCAATACCAGTAACCTAATAGTGTGTTCATAAACATCTCTGCCAACTGTTGGATGTCATAATGACATTATGTTTAGTGGTTGTAAAGGGAAAAAAGAAGGGGAAAAAAAGAACAATCACATTTTCCTCGTCCGTTCCCTCTCCTGGGTACCACGTTGGGGAACAAGTGTACATGTTATAATTGGGTGCTGGGGGATATCAGACCTCATGGATCGCCAGCTGTCTCAGTATATATGCCTCCTCTTGCTTGGTTTATGCCCAGTTCCAGAACATGATTACTGAATAAGCTATCTTAAAACTTCAGGCATTTTGCTTAATATGCCCTATTTTCAACTTCTTATATGTGTCTCATGAGTGGAAACAAGGTCACAAGGATGTAAGAAGACAAAACAAAACCTTTTGAAAGTACACAGAATGTCTTGTTGCATCTCAGGCAGGTCCAAGTGGACAGAGAGTATTAAAATATGTTATATATGTGTTAAGTGTAATACATCTGTTGTTTTGGACTGCTTTCATGAAACAGTAACTGCCTTAACTGATGCTGTAAATGTATTAATTTTAACTATAATCTTTTTATCCGTTCTTTGTCTTTCAGCCCTAAACCTAAGACGGAGGCCATGGTACGATCACCTCCTGTCATGTCCCCCTCCACTGCTGCCCAGATGGACTCTAAAATGCCCAATCAGGGTAAACCAGGGAGCACAGGCAGCCAATCACAGCCCTCACCCTGTGACCCCAAGACCTTGGGTGCCAAAGGGGCTCAAAATGTTGCAGGGGGAATGGGGCTAAAAAATGGCCAGGGTCTCACCTCTGGCCCAAGCTCTAAGGTGAAAGTCAAAAGGGAGAGAAGCACCTCGGTGGAGTCATTTGAACAGCCAGAAAGTGGCACGCCTACCAGTGAGGAAAAAGGTATGAACCGTAATAGCCAGTACACGAATATCAGACTGTCATATTTATTTTATATCATCTCCTGGATATACAGCACAAGCTGCCCAAACAAAGTATCAGTTGGACAGGTTGAAAAATATACTTAGTAGTCCCTCATTGTCACTCACACTGATAAACCCAAGTCTACTGATGGCTGTGTGTGTCTGTACAGATAGTAGCAGGGTGAAGAGGATGTGTGTGGCAGAGAGGAGGCAGCCATACAGTGGAGCTGACTGGTGCTCTGGAGGAGAAAGTGACGAAGATGACAAAGGATTCTTCAGTAAGTGTGCTAACGTATGCATCCAAGCATATGTGGTAGTCTCTCCGCTGATCAACTTGACTTTATGACAGCTTTTAAGTAGAACTACATTTCCCACAGGCCTGTGGTGTTCCTAAAGCCGTGGTTTTCCTTGTTGTCTCCCTCTAGACTGTAACTCCAGTGATGTGAAGCCCCAGGACTCTGTCACACATTCTACCTCCAATGCTGGACTCAGTCGCTCCTCCACACCCTCCCACAATACGCTGGGAGGCCAAGGCTCTACGACAGAACCTGCTACTGGCCAGAAACCTGGTTCCAAACTCGTTTATGTCTTCACCACAGAGATGGCAAATAAGTAAGGAAGCTGGGAGTCATCTTTTGCAGCTTGTAGCTTCCAAATATTATATCTAAGAAATTAGACATTGCTGTTTAGTTCTGATTAATTATTAGTATTTACAGTTATCTCTACAAGTTTTAAATATTAATGTGTTTAGACTGACTAATTAATTAAATCATCATATCAACATTTAGACCCTTTTTTTCCCACAAGAAAAACATACACCCACAGCAAAAGCCTTTGTTGAATTGCAGTTCAAAATTAAACGGAATTGCTAACAATGTCAATTGCCTTAAGTATATCTTTGTGCCCCTGTCATCAGTGGCTGTTGATGTCTTTGATGTTTGTTGCAGCTGCTTGTGTGTATGGCACTAAAACTCCTTCCCCCAACTTTCTCAGTTATAGCCTAAATCTATTGTGTGTATCTGCACAAGCATGTGTGTTTCTCAGTGGGAGTATACGCTTCGCTTAGATTAACACCCTCTGTTGGGAATTAGAGATCAAAGATGTGGATGCTTAGTGGAAGGTGTGTGTGTCTGCAGTAGTTTGCTTGTCTGTTGACCTTGCCATTACCTTCATGGTCCCATCTAGTACTCATTCATCCGGCTCACTGTCTCTCAAATACACAAACACACACACACATACACACACACATATATACTATTGTGTCTGATGACTGATATCTGACTGTCTGCCTTCTTGTCCTCAGGGCAGCTGATGCAGTTTTAACTGGCCATACAGAAAACATCATTGCCTTCCACATGAAAAACATCTCCAACAGCAAGGACAAAGCTCACCTCCTCTTGGTAAAGACACATAACCTCATTGTTTTTTGGAACATGTATGCTTACATGCAGCAACATCTTGCAGAGAACTTCAACATCATCATCTTTAGATCCTGTTTATTTAATCCTGTTTCTGCCCCTCTCTTTTAAAGAACAATGCAGCAAGTGTCCTGCGAAATGACTCCAAGCCTCCCCAGCAACCCCCGTCCCATGCCCAAGATCAGAGCCACCAGCCTGGATCCAAGCCGTCCTTACCTGGCATGACAGAGCCAGCCCCACCCCAGCCTTCAAATCAAGGAAGCCAGTCTGGTGTTCTTCAGCAAGAAGGGACATCCTCTACAAGCATGGAGTCCAAAAATATTCCTGGCAGTAGCCCTAGTAACAATACAGCCCCGGTTGACCAGGCCCCTGTCCCTCAACCTGAGGCAGGCCTGAACCCTCCAACATCAGTTGACGGAGGGCAGGGTGGAGGCTCTAGTGGAGCAGGTCTGACACCTCAACAACAGCAACAACAACAGCAGCTGGCCCAGGAGCTTTTGAACATGGAGGCCAACACAGAGGGTCTCTCTCAAGAACAGTTGGAACATCGCCAGCGCTCCCTGCAGACCTTGCGAGATATTCAGCGCATGCTTTTCCCTGATGACCGTGATGCCCCACCACCTGGGCCCCCACAGTCCCATGGTGGACCACATGATGGGGGTCCAGATGGTGCACCCCGAAGGTCTGAGCAGGGCCCCCTACAGGCTATGATGGCACAGTCTCAAAGCCTCGGACCACCAGGTGGACCAGGAGGACCTCGTCCACAAGGTCCACCTTTTGGTCCTCCCCATGGTTCCAGGGACATGCCCCCATTTCCACAAGATGAAATGGGTCCACACATGGGAGGTCCAGGTGGCTGTGGAGAAGGAGATCAGATGACCCCAGAACAGGTGGCTTGGTTGAAACTACAGCAGGAGTTTTATGAAGAGAAGAGGAAGAAACAAGAAATGCAACACCGACCACTTCCTCCAGACATGATGATGCACCCCCATGGTCCACGTGGCATGATGCGAGGACCTCCTCCTCCCTATCAAATGGGCCCAGGAGAGATGTGGGGCGGACCAGGTGGTCCACCAGATCACTACCCGGAGCGCATGGGCATGGGTCCGGGTCCGGGTCCTAGGGGTATGCCCCCACATATGCAGAGAATGCCTGGTTTCTCAGGTATGATGAATCCTGAGATGGAGGGACCCCCAAGGCCTGGAATGGGCTGGCCTGATGACATGCCTCCAAGGATGGGAGAAGCACGAGGCTTCCCTGGAGGTCCTGGGGCAATGTTTGCCGGTCCTGGGGCTCGTGGTGAGCGTTTCCCAAACCCTCAGTCAGTCCAAGAAGCAATGTTCCACCAAGGAATGGGTGGAGAGAAGGGCCTCCCTCCTGGAATGATGATGGACATGCAGAGGATGATGGGGCACCAAAGAGGTGGAATGGAACCTGGTAATGGCATGGGTATGTTTCCCAGAATGCCCGGTGATGGTCCTATGAGTCCATCATCGAGGCTCCAGGGAATGGGGGGCAGGGAAATGGGGCCTGAGTTTGGCATGGGGCCTGGCCCTGGGCCAGGACCTCATATGCACCCTTCTAAACTACGAGATCCCCCCATGAATATGAGTCCTGATGAGATGATGAGAATGAGGGGAGGCGGAGGACCTCCAATGGAGAACATGGGTCCACAAGGCAGGCCCATGCAAGGTCCTCCCTTCCCTGAGCAGACACAGTCAGGAGACTTTCCTATGGGGCCTGGGCGGCCCTTCCCTGGGGGTCCTGGAGGAATGAGGGGTCCACATGCAGACCAAACTTTTGGTCCAGAGCACAGATCTACACCAACAGGAGGTAATGGCCGTATTAACCACCTCCCTTCTGCTGGTGGTCCAGCACAAGGTCAGAGAGGCCGCAAACCAGCAGATCTGAATGTCCAAGCAGGTGGGGGGAACTCTCCTAGTGTTAACCCACTTAAGTCCCCTCCTCTGAGGCAAGTGCAGTCCCCTATGATGGGCTCTCCCTCGGGAAACCTTAAATCTCCTCAAACACCGTCCCAGCTGGCTGGCATGCTCACTGGTCCCACAGGCCCCAGTGCCCCTCCAGCTCCTCCAACTTCAGCACCAATGAAGTCTCCCCACTCCATGATGGGTTCAGCAGGGGCCTCTCCTGTTCATATGAGGTCTCCTTCCCTTCCTAACCCCTCCCCAGGATGGGCCTCCTCACCAAAACCACCCATGCAGAGTCCTGGAGTGCCGCCTCAGGGTGGCAAGCCACCCCTCAGTATCACTTCACCAAACATGATGGGGAGCATGGAGCAAGGTAGGCATTTTTACCCTTCATCACATCTCTGCTTCTTTCAACATTTTATTCCTCATCTTTTCGGTTCATCATTATTAAATTGCACTAAGATGACGATGGTATTTCTTTTGAACATGGTTTGGTGTTGAATTTTCTTTGCGATGCAATTTTAGTCACTTGTCTCAGTAATTGTTAATATCACATAAAATATTTAACTCAGGTTATCTGAATTTTAATCCCTTGAAAGATTAATTGGTCTAAAAAACTGAAAATAAAATGGATTTTTTGTGGTGGGTATCTATTAGGTGCATCTCTCATTCAAGTTAACACATCTGTATGAGGGGTGGGGTTGGGTGGGTTATGGTCCAGTGGCTCCCTCTTGTGGCCACATAATTTAGAAACCACATAAACTTACCGGTACTCAGCCTAAAGTTCTACATACATTGAACTGTTGTTAATATTGCATATAAAAATAATCCAGAAAATGTAATATTTCTGCTGCTAAGTTTTATAATTTCCTTTTCATGTCATCATTCTCCCATCCGCATGTCGTCTTCTAGGTGGTAACGGTCCTCCCTCAGCCCCTCCTTCATCAGGGGCTCCATCTGGCTCAATGTCTCTCCCAGGCAACGTCCCGTCTGGCAGTCCGTACACCATACCCCCTGAACCAACACTATCACAGAACCCTCTCTCCATCATGATGTCACGCATGTCCAAGTTTGCAATGCCCAGCTCCACCCCACTTTACCATGATGCCATAAAGACTGTAGCCAGCTCTGATGATGACTCGCCTCCGGCTCGCTCTCCTAACCTGCCTTCAGTAAACAATAATGGTAAAACATTTGAAATATTTTCTGTGTGGTCCCTAATTTGTTGCTTAAATTCTGCTGACCGTGGGTCATATTTATACATTTTTTCTTTATAACTGCTTCACAAGTGCTCGTACTGAATATTTAATCACTTCTTTCTGGCTTACAGGTATGGCAATGAATCACCAAGGCAATCCTCGTATGATGGGACCTGGAAATGCTGGACCCATGCCTGCCCTCAGCCCTCTGGGTATGAATCCAATGGGATCCCAGCCTCTCTCCCATGGCATGCCCCCACAAATGCCCTCTCCCAATGCCCCTAATATGGGCCCAGGCATGATGCCTCATGGCATGATGATACCACCAAATCCCCAAGACCCTGGTATGGCAAACCCTCAAATGATGCCCCAGGGACGCATGGGTTACCCTCACCGAAGCCAGGGATATCCCCTCACCCAATCCCCTTCCCAACAGGGTCCTTTCTCTCCGCACAACGGTCCCGGTCCCCAAGGTTTCCCTGGCCATCCCATGGGCTTCCAGGGAGAGGGAGGACCGATGGGAGGACGGATGGGGAACATGCCTCATGGAGGAGGGGGTGATGGGGGTATGTGCAAGCCCAATACTCCTGGCGGTCCAGAATTTAACAACATGCAAGGTGGATTCAGTGATGCAGACCTTCATGAGGTGATGCGACCGGGAGCTTCTGGCATTCCTGAGTTTGACCTGTCCCGGATAATCCCATCAGAGAAGCCCAGCCAGACTCTGTCTTATTTCCCCCGAGGTGGAGGAGACAACCCTGGGGGAAAGCCACCACACCCCTCTGGCTTTCCAATGCAGGGCATGATGGGTGATGGTCCACCAAGGATGGGGATGCCCATGCAGGGGATGGGGGGGATGTCAGGGGGACCTGGTGGGGGAATGGGTCCCCAAGACATGCCAATGGGCAACCCTGGCCACAATTCAATGCGGCCACCAGGATTCATGGGCCAAGGCATGATGGGCCCTCAGCACCGGATGATGTCCCCTGGGGGTCCAGGAGGGATGATGCAGGGGAGACAAATGGCCCACCCAGGCCCTGGCGGCTCACCTAACATGATGATGTCACTGCAGGGCATGGGTGGCCCCCCACAGCAGACAATGATGATGGGGGGTCAGATGAGGCCGCGTGACATGGACATGGGGTTCAGTCCGGGCCCTGGAATGTTCTAATCCAACAGAAACCTTGTAACTAGAATGTTCTTGGACAATACACAAGGATGGAATAAAGATTATGGGAGTTTGGAGTATATTCAGAAAACTGATGGACCCAAGTAAAGGAGGTATAATATGAGAAAGCGGATGTACCCAGAAAATGAACAGAATGGAGCTAACCATTCACCTAGTAATGTCCTGTGGGAACTATTCCAATGGAGACTCGGACAGGCCTGGATTGGAGTACTTTGCCACAAGAACATTTAATTTTGACTCATGAACTTCAGAATGTATGGGATTGTTGTGCATCAGTTTCGCAAAACTGTTCATGTGTTTTTTGATTATCTGACTATAAAGATGACTTCAACATCAAAGAGGAATCAACCTAACTAAAAGTCAGCGTGGAGATGCTACAGTATATGTCTACTTTTTTCAAATTTAAAAAACAAATTTGTCACAAAAGTGGTATGGAACAAGAGAAAGGAAGAAGAAGAATTTGTGCTTTGTGAAGACTTTAGTGGAAATCCATCTTGTCTCTCTCGCTCCATTGTTTTGACTGTTTCTGTACAGTATATACGTGAGAGTGCGTCTGAGTGCTTGACAGATTGTATGTTTGTGTGGTATGTATGTATGTGTCTGTATGTATAGGCATTCTATCAGTGACCTCTCAACTCCTCTTACCCAACTTTCATTGGGGGAGGAATGCCCCCTAAAATACTGTACTGTTTACCATTGGTGGGCTATTCAAATTTTAGTCTATTTTAAATTTCCTTTGTAACTCCAGTGTATAACAAACCAAACAATGACCTCATTAAGATAATAGTATTATTAAAAAAGCACAAACATGGACCATCTGCAGAAAGCGTCTTCTTTCTCTATTTTTACCATTGAGGGCAACACATTAAGTGTGAGGATCCTGGCAGCTTTGCAGCACCATGATAATCTCCAGTCCATTTCAAGTTGTGGATGACATTTGACTTTGTGCTCCAAAACTTTCAGGACTCAACTTCCGCCAGCGTGAATAATATTGCTAATACCCAGATGTGCTATGTGTGTTCTTCTTGTTCCTGTTGTGTTCCTGTTTTGTTTTGACTCTCTTGTTGACTCTGGGTAATTATCATTCCCACAGCAATAATCCCCCGATGGTCAGCAGAATGGGACAGGAGTGGCTGAATGCCACAGCAGGTATGCCAGGTATTATAGAACTAGAGCTAGGTAGATCTGGTAAAAATTTAGTAAGGCAGGTGTGGTGTCCAGAGTGAGACACGCAGAAATGTAAACACGTACTGCTTACCATCCAGTTGACTTCCTCTCTTTTCTCTATTGTATAAGCTTGTCATGTGTTTCTCCATTGGCTTTGGTGCAGAATAGCCTACCAGGGCTGTGGTGATGGACTACAAATAAAAGATATTGTTTTGGTATATACATGTTGTCTATGGAGTGTGTGTGCATGCATGTGTCCACATGGGTTTTGACTATTCACATGTAGTCGGTTATGTGGACCAGGTGGTGTCTTTGTCATTCTACATGTCAAACCAGCTTACCAACATTCAACTAGAACAAGGAGAGCAAGTCGTACTTCGGTGCGGCATTGATAAGTTGACATATTATCAAGAGGTACTGAGCTATTTTCAAGAGGACACCACACATTAGATGCAAGCACGTTGATGCATTCCAATGCTTCAAAACCAGTTGTGCTTTTCTAACTTGTGTTTGGAGGCTTTATTTCACCGGGGGAAGAGTGCAGAGCCCATTACAAGATGCAAGGCAAAACAGACTTGATAAAAATCTGTATTTATGTCTCACCAATCCAAACCAAATCTTTACATTCACATAATAAAAGAATCCACTTTCTCCACACCTTTGTTAATAACATTAGATTCATTACATACAATCTGTAGTAGTCCCCTGAGCAATGTAATAACTGAATATGAAAGATATGGTTGTGAGCTCAACCAGCTTGGTAGAGTAATGGCATCAGCAATCAGATACAGGTGTTTAAGTCACATGGTCAAGCCTTTAAAATCTCCATATTTAATTGAGATCAAACTGCAACAATGGAAAAGAAGGAGACACAGTTTGTCTTGGCACCAAGTCCCAAAAAGACCAAAAATGTTAAAATTAAAATTTTAGTCCCAAGTAGCATCTGTTTTGGCCTGATATATATATTTATATTCTTTTGTACCACAGACCTCGATCTTTCTTTAAAAATGATTAAAACAAATACGGAAGCCACACCATTTCACTGAGTGACATGTCGCTTCATTAAAATGAAGAGGCATTTCTTTTAACACAATCACACATACCATACATTGTCCCGTAGCAGCCACAAGTGCACTCACAAAAACAAAGTTGTATCAGTCTGCAGCTGAAAATAGACCCCAACAACTACATAATTTATTCCTGTTTGAGTACTTTGCTTAATTTGGCATCTACCTGCTTTAAGAAATTAATTTCCTAAAAATTAAAGAGTACTTGTGATGTGTTTTTTTTAGATTGATGACAATAGGAAAAACTTAAGCTTTAATAAATAACTAAAACGAATGAAAGTGTTGCATGCAAATGCACACTTATGCATTAAGTATACACTATAAAGCAAAATCACTCTGCACATATACTTTGTCTCTGTACCTTTACTGTTAACTTTATTTACCTAAATTTAACATGACTGCCATGGTTATAGGAAGGTGACGAATCATGAAATTAAAAATCTGATGAAAACTTAAGTGGCTAAACTCCAGTGTAGTCAAACAGAGAGGCATAATGAGTTATGCTGGCTGAATGAAGTGTGATGTGAGGACGTAAAAAAAAAAAAGATGTGTGTTTACTGTCGGAGTGTAATCTCATGGGTAGCACTGTGTTCACTTGAAGGTTTGTTGAGGGTTCATGGTTCGGTCAAGCCTGCTGTGCTGTCACAAATTGACTGGTAGAGTTCGGAGCTCAGTGAGTAGGCTGAAACGACCTGTTTGAACTCCTGTAGGGGGCAGTAGACTCCACTACAACCTGGTATAAGTTGATCCTACAGAAAGAAAGCAACTTAGAGTTAAAAAAAATGCAAAAGCTTTTTTACTAAACATGGCGGTTTTTCACTTTCTCACCCCCTACCTGGCCTGTGTATGACACCTTAACAAAGGTCTCATTGGTCTGCTTCTTTTGGTGCAGCTCCAGAGTGATATCGGCGGCGTATGGTGGCCATCTCATATCAAAAATCCCCAGAGCCATCAGACAGGGAATGAGAGTGGTGTCATGTACAGAGTACAGGAACAGCTTCCTGTTTAAAAGAGTGTTCCAACAGTGAACCATTTAAAAACCAAATACTGCAAAGTCTGTGTAAGAAATGGTTTGCCCATTCTGAGGCATCCGACCTGTTTGGCTCGGATGAGGAGCCCTGTAGTTTCTCCTCAATGTTCTCTAACAGTGTGTGCAGGAGGGGTCCTACACACAGCTGCAAGTTCTCCCTGCCACACACACACAGCACAAGAAACAGACATTAGAAAACTCTCTTTACAGACACCAAATCTGAATCAAAAAGCTCCTTCTCTGGTGACTTTGTGTAATCTAACCTTTTGCTGGGTTCGAAAACATGGTAGATCATGTCCACAGCTCTCTGCTCCACTTTATTCCTCCAGGTGTCTAGTGCTGGTGGGCAGGGTAGGCCATGCGTCTGTTAATATGAAGACACGTGTGACAGCATTAGCAATGACACACAGCACAAACCTCAAAAGGAAACATGAGAGAAGCTTCTGCTCACTATTTTCCAGAACTGGCCCCATTACATTAGGAGACATTCGCCAGTTCTCTATTCTGCACTACTTCCAGTGAAGAGGGTGTCGCTATTTTATCTAACAGCAGCTTTGAGTAATTTCTGTTTAAGTAGAATATGGCTGTTTGGTCTGAGTTTGATAAGTTGTGAATAACAACAGATGTACCCCAACATAACAAACGAGAACGTTAGGTAGAGTTTCAGTATTTGACTTTGAGTGATGAGGAAAATCATTAAGACAGGTCAACTTAAGATGCCCCTTCTTTCTTCCTCAGATCTTGTAGTGGTTCCCAATCAGCACATTCATACTGTAAAATTTTATCTGAACATCTACAATAAAAAGAAATGTCTCCGAAGTCTGATATTACCCCAATGATCAAACGTGATTTTCAGTCTCACTTTTCCCTGACAGAATCAGAAGTCTTTAGATTTACATCTATTTGAAAATATCTTCTAATTATGCCACACGAATAAATACTGCCAATCTCTAAACTCATGCTGGATCTCTTAAGTCTTAACTTGTTAAAATCTTGAGGAACTTGATGAATTCTGCTACAAAGCTTCATCTTGCATAACTAGCAGCTTGCTAGATTGCAGCTTCCAGGCCAGGCCAAGTCTTTATAATAATCATATGTATTCTGATAGCTTGTGGTAAGACCTAACAAAAAGTCACACGAATCACGACGTGGTGGTGTCACCTCTCTGGCAACCATGTCATCCCTAATGAGGATGAAGTCGATGCGCTGGTGAGCAGCGATCCCCAATGCACTCTGGATGCTCTGCAGGTCTGCTGCAATGTCTGGCAGACCGGCCGACTCTGCCCAGCGGTGGCTGCAAAGAACACACAGTGTCAGCCGTAAAACACAGATACACCATGACAGCCTGTCAAAGGCATCTCAGCCCTGCTTATAATTTTGCACAACACATTATTCAAGATTCCAGTTTTGGGTAGCAAGCACATTGGATGGTTTAAGCTTGATGTGACTCTCTGCCTGGTATGAAAACACACTCAACATACCCGCCAACGGTTTTGAGCAGCTTGCAACCGTGATAATTAGGATACAGGATTTCCGATTCTGCCTCTGCTGTTAATATAGGCACGATTTCTTCAAACAGAAAAAAACGCAAAAATGAATGAGATAAGATAGAGAGTAGGAAAAATAACATGATGCACATATACAGCTCTGCTCTACCTTTTTGTTTCTGCTGGAAGAGCCCTGCTATCAGGCACTTGGCAGATTCAATGGTCCTCACAATGTTAGTGGAGCGCACACTAAAAATGGAAAAAATAGGTCAGGGAAGAGAGCCAGCTTTAAAATAACAAACATTTAGCCTGATATCCTGTGCCGCACTCATGAATCCAATCTATCAAGCCTGTACAGTAGAGAGAAGTTTTGCGTTCCTGCTACCTGTAATGATGTGCAGCACTTACTAGACCTCAGCTGGGCTAAAGGTGGCGTTCAAGAAGTTGCTCTCCTCGATGTATCTCCTCCTTAGCCTCTTGCCCAGCTCATACAGCTGCTGCATGCCCACTGTGGTCAGCTGACCTGGGAACGTGCCACCCTGCCAAGTGCAAGAAACAGGATTAAGTTACACTCGCAGATGTGGCCAACAGACACACACACCTGTGATCACATGCGAATGTGGTACAAGCATGGCCCGAGTCCATATTGTGGGATTTAGCATTCTAAGCTAAATCCTGTGCAGTTAAACCTCTTTAGCAAAGCAGCAAACTCAGCACGAGAAAGTAACGTTTTCACGGACACAGTGGCTGGCAAACAGGACACAGTGTCTCACTGGGAAGCTCAACATACAGTTCAGTAGTATTACAAAGGGGAGGTGAATAGGTGTTTGGTGATATCTGCAATGGCTCCTTCTAGCCACTAGAGGGAGAAAAGCTAACAAAATTGATGAATCTATATGAGGGTGAAGTACTTTCGGAATCCACAGGGTACCTCACATCTACAGAGTCTATAAAAAGCACAGAATCATACACCTTCATTGCACCCAGGTGACTCTACAATGCATAAAACAACAGGCCTTCATCACAGCAGACATTAACTTGTCTTAGCAAGAGAAGCAAAACAACATTATTGATACCTCTGTTCCACTGACGTCTCAGCAAGAGTTAAAGTAGCTATGGCAACTATGCAAGATTGCCCAACACCAGTACTGGCACACCTGAGCATCATTGTGTTACTAATTACACCCATGCTTTTCTTGCAATGATTTCTCTAATGTCTGCTGTAAAAAGGACTGCTGTCTTTATCCGTAATGTATTTGAATCAATTTAAAGATGTCTGGTTTTATTTTAACGTTTAAAACTCATCAGTGACACATTAAAAGAAAACAAAGTATGTACAGTGTATATTTAGAATCTTCCCAAAAGGCCTATTACTCTTTCTTGTCAGACTGCATTCAGCATCAAAAAGCACACCTACTCACGGTCAGCAAGTTTTTACGATAGCTGTCTTCTACAGGAGCTGGAGGTTGGGGTCCACCGTGAAGATCTGTCACTACGTAGTTGATGTGGGTGTGTGGTGGCGGATCCAAGAGTGTTGGCACCCACTGGGCCTTTGGTGAGACAAACATGTCCAGGCAAGGAGTTATTATTTACAGATACTGTGTGACACTTTCAAAGACATGGGCACCAAATTAACTGATGAAACACAAAAAGAGAGTTCTACCTCTAGCACATCAGGTATTGATCTCAGCGGCGTTCGAGCACCGTGTCGGAACAAGACTTGAACCAGTTTTAGTTCGTAAGGAGAGCTGGGGTTTGTGTCAGCAGAAGGGCAACTGGAAGCAACCTGATCCGGTTCAGTCTTCTGTTGTGACCACAGCATTGAGCCAAAAGCTGCAGACACCGAACCGAACATGCAGGCTTTGCCCCACAGATTCCTCATGGCTACGCTGTAAGCAAAACAAACGGCACATGCATCAAAGTTAATATTAAAAGGATATACACTACTCACAAAAAGTTAGAGATATATTTGGCTTCTGGGTGAAATTTATGGAAAATGTAAAAAGTTCACGCTACAGTGGTATATCCTGAAAGTAGGGCATGTAAGTAGAAGCATTCAATGATGAGTTCCTCATCTCAAACTAGGCTTGTCACTATTGAAACAAAAGCTAACAACATTGGTGGGTATACCATAACAAAAAATGTCATGCTCTCAATAACTTGTCACGTGCCCTTGAGCATCAATTACAGCTGGACAACTATGTCTCATGCTGTTCACAAGTCGACTTATTGTCTACTGTGGCATGGCATCCCACTCTTCTTGAAGGGCAGCCCTCAGGTCATTAAGGTTCACAGTTACGAGCCTCTACACGGCGACTCAGCCAATCCCATAGGTTTTCTATGGGATTCACGTCTGGAGAAAATACAGGTCACTCCATGTGAGGTACCCCAGTCTCCACCAGCCGTTCCCTAATAATGCAACCTCGATGAGCTGGAGCATTGTCGTCCATGAAGATGAAATTAGGCCTGTGTTGTTCATGCAGGGGCACAATGACTGGAATAATGATGTTATTCAGGTAGTATAGGCTTGTCACTTTACCATTCACAAAGTGTAGGGCAGTTCTGTATTGACTAGACACACCTGCCCACACTGTAACACCACCACCACCAAATGCTCGTCTGGTTACAACAGTGGCTGATGCATAGCGCTTTCCTTGCAACTCCAACACTGTTGGCGGCCATCATTTCTGCTCAACGTGAATCGACTTTCATCAGAGCACAGCACTGAGGCCCACTGGTCCCTCATCCAGGTAAATGCTCCCTGGCCCATGCAAGACAATGACGCCTGTGCCTCGTGGTGTGGTCAGGTACCCTTGCCATCTACCATCTCACCCTTGCCTTACCCATCTAGCCCACAGACCATGCTGATGTAAACTGCTTCAAATGGTCTGACATGACACTTGGGTGCCTCTCACGTCCCTTAAATGTGCCTGGAGTTGAGTGGCATTCATCATCCGGTTCCGCAGTTCACAATGAAGCAGTCAGCAGTGTGGGATGTGGTCAAAGGACATCCACTTCTGTCCCTTTCTGCGACTCTTCCAGTCTCTCTGTATCTCTATTGCAAGCTGCTGATGACACTCTGTGACACTCTAAGCTCAGTGGCCACTTCTGTCTGAGAACATCCTGTTTGAAATCTCTCGCAATGGCGAGGTACTGTTGATCAATTGTTAGGTGCCGTGTTGGTCTTATGATGTCAAAATGTGAACAGCATGATGGGGAAGACTGTCTAAATACCAATTCTAATTGAACCAGGAGATTTATTGGTTGATCCATGGATCAAACACCTGTTGGGAATTTTGCCGATAACTTTGCTAGTGTCATGAAGAAACCCAGTCTTTTTGGAGACCAAGGCTACCCTGTTATCTGTAGTGAGACTGCAACAAATGCATGAACATCACTATCAGGAATTTTCTCAACCAAGCCTTCACTGTTTGTTTAATAAAATGTTAGAAAAATACTAAGACAGGCTGTGATAGGTGACATGATGTTAAGTTTCTGCCAAAAAAATAATCCTGTCAACTAGGGCTGCCTGCACCTGATAATTTATTTATTGATAATCTGCAGACTGCCCACTCAATTAATTTACTAATGGGGAGAAAAACATCACAAAGCCTCAGAGCTCTATGTGATGAGTACAAACTCCCCAAAAACATCTTTTTCCAACTATACAATGCAGAAAAATAGCAACTTTCCGAGTGTAAATGCTCTCAGTCTACCTAACACAAATCTTGCTGTGGCTCAAATTTCCTCAATAAGTCAAAAAATTATTTTCTCACTCAATTCATTTTTTTCTTTTTTGATAAAAGTCTTGTAATAGGTCAGAATTTTTGAGAGACTTTGCCAAATTAACACAAAGATTTTCATTTTTAGTCATAAAAAAACTACAAAACATCAGTTTGCGGTGAAAAGCTGCTCCATTATTGTGACACTTTTCTACATAAACATCACTAATTAATTAATTAACAAGTGATTAATGATCTTCAGATTGCTTTCTCAATTAAGTTATAAATAGAGGAAAAAAGAATCACCAAGCTTCAGAGTTCCATTTGTTTAGGACATGAATTAAATAATAAATAAGAATAATAAAATGAAAGTTATTATTTATTATAGAATGCTGAGATAAGCAGCAAACATTCACTATAAAGAAACTAATTTTTTTTTAAAAATTGGAAAATAAAGATGTAGTGTTTATCATGTACTAACCTGCGTTAACTGATAAAATTAAACTTCCTGTCAGGTCCAGGGATTTGCCGGATGTTAGCGATGATGCAGTAACTAAGCTAACTTCAACAGTTTGGGTGAAGCCGGTAAGTCAGACTGATCCTCAAGTAAATCCGTAAAACTTTAGTTAAGATCGTTAAGGTCGTAAAAAAAAAAAGTTATAAAATAAGACACCAAAGGGGCTAACCAACAGGACGTCCAGATGTAGGACTTGGTGGTGCAACGAGCTCTCCTGGGGGCGTAACGTTTCGCTAATTAAATATTTAATACAGCTCATATAACCTCGTTCTGACATTGACCTGCTCAATACTTCAAGATAAAGACTGTTTACGCTGCCGATACCCGAAGTTAGCCAACACACGTTACCTCAACACGAAGTCGCTGCTAACCTAAGCACGTAAAGAACACAATACTGAACCCGCAGCCTCCGTTAACTCTTTCAAAACTAGCTCGTTGCAACACAACGTGATGACATGAAGCGTGACCTCAACCTCAGCAGTCACACTAGCTAACTGAGCTGACAGAAGAAATAATCCTCTAACCACATCTGGAAATACTTACTTTTAAAACGAACCGCAAAGTGAAGCCGTCGATAGAAAACGCAGCGTTTAGTTGCCGATAAATTCACTTGTCATTCGGCAACTCTTTCCACGGGTTCAAGCCGAGGGGCATGCCGGGAAACGTAGGCAGGTAGGTGCCATCTTGCAATGGCAGTACTGGTAAGATAAGTAAAGATTAAACTACATTTTCCACAATCACATCACCTGTACGGCCGTTTTTCTTCTTCTCTTAACAGTTTACGGTGGAGGAGATGACTCAAAAGTATGCTGCTGCCCTCTGCAGGACAGAGGTGTATCTGCATCTCTTTGGCCCAATAATTAAAAAAAAAAAGTTTAGAACTCAAGGACAGTATTTAAATTGCTAGTTAATCTTATATTATGTACGAATAATAAAAATGTGCTTGCAATTCCTTAAACACTCAGTAATGTGCAGTAACTACTTCTCTGTGCAACACAAATATAACTCCATTACTATTTATTACAGTTTATACTTACATTTTTATTTTTCTTACAACTATGCACTTTTTTCTTTTTTTTTTTTTTTTTACATTTTATGCTTAAAATTTGCTGCTTAAGTTTATTTTTTTAGGACATATTTTCAACTTATGTTTATGGTATATATATTTTTTTCTGCTTAAATTTCTAATACTTGAATGGGAGCAACTGTAACGTAAGCAACTCTTCCACTCTAGAATCAATAAAGTATTTCTGATTATGCTTAAATGTGAGGCTTTGCTCCTTTTGTCTGTGTATATTTTCAGTCATTAAGATCAGGATCATCTTAAAAACTTTAGTAGAAGGCAACTGGTGAAGTTCTATTGTTCCCTGGTCAAACATGTGAGCTGCTGGACCTCTGCCTTACTACCACATATTTTAAATACAATGAGGGTTTTTACAGACAGAAGTAAGGGTGTGCTATAGGTTGTCCAATGTCACCCATTGTGTCCAGTCTCTACGTGATTAAATTAGACAAGATTAGATTCGACTTTATGGTCAATGCACGGAGTACAAGTACTAAAACAATGACATGCAGTTTGGCATCTAACCAGAAGTGCAGAAGAAGCTGTAAAAGTGCTTGGCAATGTAAAATGTCTCGGTGAATAGCTCTAAGGGCAGTATGGATGTGCTAAGCTTTATAAGCTATGAACAGCATTAACAGTATAAACAGTCTTAACAGTACATGTAGTATGCAACATATGTAAGAATGGGTGTATACAGTATTAAAAGAAGAAAGTCAAAGCTCTGAGCTCTTTTAAGGGAACACACCAAGTCTGTGGTTCAGATATGGAGAGGGTACTTAGGGCAAAATCAAAGCCCAAGAAGTAGAAGCCTTTACAGAACATATCAATTCAATGGACAGCAATGTGAATTTTACAATGGAAGATGTCAGGGAAGATAAACTGCATTTTTTGGAATATGTTGTGCACATTCCAGTGGATGGAAGCTTTAACAATGAGGTTTACCGGGAAACCTAAACACACAGATCAATACTGTTTGACTACCACCTCCCTCTGGAACATAAAATCGGAGTTATCAGAACCTTACAGCACCAGGCTGAGAATGTCATCCGGCGTGTAGCTGTTGGGTCTGAAAAACTTAGGCGGATTTTTTCCAAACACACACTAGGAATAAATCACCCAAACACAACCTGAGCATTGTTGTATATGCAGTCCAATGCAGCAAGGAGTGCACAGACCTGTATACAGGGGAAACTGAACAACCACTCCACAAACTTCCTGCTGCCCTCTACTGAAGTTCATAGGATTTGCTATTTTTTTCTGATTTATGGGATTAGGAATGTCTGTTTTTTTGTTTGCTATTGTGCTACTTAATATATGCATCAACAAAACCTAAAGTTGCCAAAGCAATTAAATTCCAAGATATAGCTGTGATTGCTTGTACATTTTAAAAAATTGTTTGCATTCTCATTGCTCCTGTTTTATTAGTTTGTCAATTGTTGATCCCTACACTTTTTTAAGCATTGTTACATTTAGTTTTTATCTGATATATCTATGTATTTTTCTTTTATTCCTATTTGATTTAAAGTGTATCTGCATTAATTGTGCGTACTGCAGAACCACTGAAAATGTGAGTTGTCTCTCGGTGTGCCCTCCGAGGTTTTAAATAAAATAAATGAAACTTCATTATAAATGAAATATCTTTGGGTTTTGGACTCCTTGAAAGATTAAACAAGGATCTTAAAGGTACAAAGCCTATAAATGAGAAATTACAGTTAGTATTTCTTTTCTATTTCTGACACATATTATGCAAAAGAAGAGGAAAAGGAAAGAAAAAAAAAACAAATAAAACAAATGAAAATGATTAACCAAAAACACAACTGTTTACTGTAATGAATCATCATGCAGTCTAGTTAGATTTATGACAGTAACAGATACAGAAGTACATACAAATTATAAGTAAAATTACTGTATTCCACTTTATATGTTGTAATTTTACTCTACTTTTACTACTCATTTTACGGCACACTATATTTATGTAAAAATGCATTATTATTCTGTTTACATAATAATGAATTAGCAGTAATACACTAACAATGAATTGCATAATGAATACTTTCAGTACTTCAGCAGGTTTTCCTGATTTATCTCAAGTGAAAGATGTGACTTCTTCCTCTGGACTGCAGAATATTCTGGTTCTCAGTGCTAATCTGCACCAATCAAATAAAATAAATGAATTAAAATTTATATTTAAAAAGCATTTTACCATCTTGAATACACATCTTGGTTACATTTTTTAAACAAATAATGACAGCAGACAACCACCAGAACTCACAGAACATAAATCGTCACAGTAACATTATCCATTGTTATATTACAGAGGAAATAAAACATTTTATTGAACAGCAATATGGACTTATCATCTTGGCTATAATGCTCTAACTCAAAACATCATCTCCTGTGTAACATGATCTATAAAGAACTTTGCAGAGATGAATTATTTCCACAATAACAACAAAGAAAAATAGAATGGAAGCATCCTCTGTAGTTTCCAATTCAGTTTCAGCTTTTTCAGCTCATGACAGATCAAGCTGGATACCAGCGCTCAGCTTCCTGGCAACGGTGGCGAGACAGTCTTTGTTTGTGTAAATATTGCTCATCTTCCTCAATCTGTCTCCTACAGGTCCTCTCTGGTGACAACAGACTGAAAAATGCAAGTGGTGATGGGATTCTGCGCGGCTCAGAAATGCATGAAAATATGCTCTTCATCAGTGTGCAGCCATCTCTTCTGATTTTCTCTTACGCTTTGATTTTAAAATCGTTTCTGCATTTGCCGCGTACTTCAGATGCAAAGTACGTTGGTCTCTATATGTTGATGTGGCAGAAAAATCAAAGAATGACAAAAGATTTAACTGAATTAATCATGCACTTAGAGAACAACAGAGCAGACTGTACAGGTCATGATTCATTTATTTGCTATGGGTTAGGGCTGACATTTATTGCATAACGGTCTGTGGGAAGGAACCCAAAAGGCAGTGAAAGTACAGCTGGCTGAGCAAAAATTCAGTTTTTAAAAATGAACTTTTGCTATGAATACATATGTATAGTTGAAGTTCAAACCTCCATTTGTAAGGATGTAAATTCACAGCTGTGGCTATAAAGAACCTGTACAATTATTCTGCATATGGTAAGAACTAGACACTGGAAATGAAAATAAAATACATTCAAAGACATCCACTAAAACATACATTGCATAGGAACAAATTTACTATTTACACAATGGCTCCAGGAGAGAGACCGAAAAATGTAAGTGCATTGTTGCCATCTAGTGGCTAAATCTGCTCATAACCAGCGCCCAAGTTTCTTTTTCTTTTACCTCTCAAAATTTTTTTCTTAAACAGGCTACATTCTCTCATCACATCTGCACATAAAGGCTCCTGTCAAATATCTGACGAATGGACACAGTTTTACTCACACGCTTTAAGATTGCAAAGTTGTTGTTATTCTTGACTTACAATTTAATCTTTGTTGATCTGCAGTGTAGTGCAATTAGATAAGCAAGCCAGCAAGTGGCTTGTATTAAAGCTACAGCATTTATCATGGCTTTTCAAAAACACAGAAAAAACATTAGGAAATGGATATTTTTCACACTAGATAAGGCACTTTGGTTTAATTCACTGCAAATGCACGGATGACTTCACAGTTTAGAGCATATAGGTCCCTGTTTTTATTTATTGCAACTTTAATTTTTTAATCTTTATTTTTTGCAGTTGGGCAAACAGTGTCATTAACTGAATAGTTGAGATGTGTGTGACGTTTTGCTTTATAATGGGATGATTCATTAAGCCATCTCACACCAAACACACTACGTCATTCTCATCTCTTTTTCATCTCGTTTTGGCTTTAACATAAAATATGCAATAGGCCCGGCCTTTACCCTGTGTTCAATATTCTCCTTGTTTTGCAGTTGTCGTTTTTTTCAGTTTTTCGAGCTCTGGGACAGATTATCTGCTCTAAAAGCTCATACATGTCAAGTTTATATGGTCCAATCACAGACCTCAGTTTCTCTCTCCAATGTGTTCATCCTCTACAGTCAAGTGTCAGGCCTCAGTGCCAGAGTTTGCACAGTTCGCCCCCTTCATTCTGAAATAAATCTCAGTCTTATATTTGTGTCTTTACACAGCTATCCTTTCTCTTTGGTTCAGAAGGTCCAGCCCTTCCTCCTGTCCTTCCCTTCAGCCACGCTTTGTGAGTCTACACTGCCAGGTCATCTTGGCGTGCCCGGCTACTGGTGCCACTGGTTTTGCTCAGGCGCCGTTTGTCCTTCATGTAGCCAGAGTGAAGCAGCGGCAGCGGGGAGCAGCTGTTGGGCAGCTCTGAGGCCGCCTGGTCATATCTCATCCTCAGAAAGTCCTCCTCGTCCTCCAGGTTGTCACAGCTGTGATGCCGCTCGGTGGCCAGGTTGACCGAGTTCTGCTGCAGTGCCATTCTGGTGTTGAAAGGATGGGAGGCCATGGAGGACATGGGGTTCATGGGGTTTGGGTTTGTCAGGCACTGGTTGAAGTCAGGAGGTGGGGTGCAGGAGGCCGAGGGTCGCGGCGGGTTGTTGCACTCCAAAGCTGCAGTCACGGCCACCGTCACAGCTCTGTGGTTCTTCCTTTGAGTCACCTTGTTGCGTACACACTTCCTCATGCTCTTCCAGCCCAGATGGTAAAGCTCCAACACAGAGAGCAACAGAGAAACGCCAGCCACCACAAGCATGAAGATGATGAAGACATTCTTCTCTGTTGGCCGAGACATGTAACAGTTGACGGGGTTGGGGCAGGGCCAGGCCTTGCAGAGGTACAACGCCTTGAGGAACACCCCATAGATCAGATACTGCACCACTATGAAAGTCACCTCCATCACAGTACGGATCAGGATGCTCAGGATGTAAGTCTGCAGCAGTGCACCTTTTAAGCGAATACGGCCAGTCCCGTCAGATCCTACCTCCTTTCCATTGTCCTTCTGCTGGAGATACTCCTTCTCCCCCTCCAGGTCTCCTCCATCTTCCCCTCTTCCCTCCCTCTCCTCCTGCTCCCTCCTCCTCAGCTTCTCCTCTCTGCGCACTATGTGCATGGCATGGCCCATGTAGATGAGGGATGGCGTTGACACAAAGACAATCTGCAGCACCCAGTAGCGGATGTGGGCGATGGGGAAGGCGCTGTCATAACAAACGTTCGTGCAACCGGGCTGCTGAGTGTCACACAGGAAATCGCTCTGCTCGTCGCCCCAGGAGGACTCAGCCGCTGTGCCCAGCACCAGGATGCGGAAGATGAAGAGGATGGTGAGCCACACCTTCCCAACTGAGGTGGAGTGTTCCTGGACCTCCTCTAGGAAATTCCCCAGGAGACTCCAGTCCCCCATCACTGCTCAGAGTCCGAGCACACACCTGTGATACAAAGACTGGGGAGGGAAGGCGTGGAAGGTGCAAAGACGGTGCAGCAGAGGTGAAAAGATGAAGTCACTGAGATGGAGGAGGGACAGAGCAGGAGAGGAAGGGGAAAAGGGGAAAAGAGAGACAGAAATAATCAGTCACACAGCTGTATCCTCTACATTCCTGTCACATGGAATGACCTGAGTGTATGTGTGGCAACATGCGCATAAAAATAACTGCCCTGTCTGTGAATTGCTTAAGGCCTGGATACTATGGCATGAGAACAAGTATTTTCCCATGAGAGAGGGAGCGAAAGAGCAGGAGAGGAAGTTCGAGAGTCATGTAAAAGTAAATAATAAGGTTGTCTGAAGAAATATTATTCCATATTCTATTCTGTGTTTACACTGCCTCTTGTTCTATTCCAAATTATGTATGGCAGACAGACAGAAAGAGAAACAGGCCACCAAGGGGCAAAGCAATGCTGGGAGGCTTTGTCCTTTCTAATGCTGTGACCTGGCCTGAGCTGCACAGTCTCCATTTTCGCCTGTGGCACATCACCACCAGACTTCACTCACAATGACAGAGCAGCAGCTTTGATGTCTGCCGTCTTCTCTGTGATGATAAAACCCTCATACAGATTGCGATCTCAATCCTTCTGGAGGCATCAATCAGATTTCTTCATCTTTGCACTGGAAGTGTGTCTGTGCGCTTTCATCTCTTGACTCAAGCATTAGTGAGAGCCTGGGTGAGACCCAAACATGGCAGTGACAGGCTGGCGAGTCTCAGCTGAGAATGACCCTATAAGGCAGCTCACCAGACAGCTTTATGGGTGTCATAAATGACCCCCGTCATTGAGAGGTTAAGAAAACCCATCAAACTCCATCAAGGGGTGACCTCCACCTTCTACATGCTGTATATGTACATACGGCAACATCGTGCTTTCACTGAGCAATTAGAGATCAAAGACAGATGAGCTATAGCATTAAGAAAAATGGCTAAAAGTAACAGTTTGACAGGTTTTTCCAACACGTCACACATTTTAAAGTTACTGCCCTACTTGGAAAGGTTGTAGAAAATGTATACATTCCTCTGAAGCCATCTTAAGCCAAATAGTTACTTTAATGGTAGGGAAATGATATACAGTATAATCACTACGATCTCAAAGAGTGGCAAAAGCCAAACAGGGAGCTGATGTTCTCTCTTACCACCTCTCATCTCCTCCTGAATGTAATCCGTGAGTGGTTGCTTCCATAGTGGGTAACTGCTTAGTCCAGTGAGCAGGGCTTTGAACTGACTGGCTGACACTGGTTGTGTGTGAGAGAGAGATGGTCTAAATGACCAAGACCATCTGTCTGTCACTCCCCCTCCCTTAGTGTCTCCATGAGGTATATATATGGCAATAAGAAGGCAAATCAGATCACCGTGTTCTCTATCTCAAAGCATGAAGAGGCAGGGAACAAAACACCCTTATGACAACATTTTGGAAAGGAAACATCCAACTTCTATCCCCACCCGAGGCCGATGCACTGATGCATAGCATAATATGAGAAACTTGCTTGTTTTCCAGCATACACCTAATACCTGCTAAAGCTGGAGACCAGCTGGTGAAACTTGGGAGACTGGCTCAATGCCCTGCACGGACAAAGCTGATGATCTTTGCTGGAAGTAAATCATAAACAGGCTGAGAGCTGGAGGAAGGGAGTGAGAGTCCAGCCAGCACAATGGCAGGAGGTTGCACATTAAAACAGCCGTGCTCTTATCAGCTGATACTGACAACAGGCTTTCCTCACCTGTGCAGACCTCGATAACAATACACCTCCCTCTGGACTAATTCACAGTGAACCTTTGTGACAGTCTCTTACTGGTTGGGATCAGTATCAAGAGTGCAAATTGCACTCAGTAAAGTTACAGAGGTCTGAATGGGAAACAACAAAAAACATTTTTGTGAAACAATGTCTTCGTTTAGCATACGTTTTTTGAGTGGTAAACAGGTTTTCCATGTCATCTTTCACTCTAAAAGACAAGAGAATTATACTGATCTCTCACACCAGTAGTACAATGCATTCAGATCCTTCAGTAGTTGGGTATTTTAGTTTAGAAATAAGTCTATAGAAAGACAAAGAATAATTCTAACATAATGTTTCACGTTTAGCGTCTTAGTTGAGCATGTTATGTGTTGATGCAGATGAGAATATGATTCATTTTGTAGGTATTTGTACATAAACCAAAGTATTACAAGGATAAAAGTGGTGAGCTGATGATGGAGCTAAACACTTATTCAAGGAATCCACAAAGGTATTATGATCCACTTTATGGGGTATGTCACTGTTTGTACCAGTGTTTAATACCATAGTTAGACAGAGACATTTCATTCTGAATCTACACCAGCCTCAGGGAGAGGAAAAGTCAGGGGATCACCAAAGTCACTGGGATTCATCCTTTGGAGAGCATGAATGTCTGTACAGAATTTCATGGGATCCACTTGACATGTAAGTCTTCACCAAAGTAGTGGACAAATCATTTGAAAAGTACATTTTTTTGCTCTATCCATCTCTCAGCTGTGCCCGCTTTATACTATAGGGTATCATGGGGGCTATAGCCTGGCCAAATTGACATTGGGCGAGAGGCAGGGCACACTGTGGGCAAGTCGCCAGTCCATCACAGGGCTAACACAATGAGACAGACAACCATGCTCGCTCGCACTCACACCTGAGGCCACTTCAGAGCTGCCAGTAACCCTGTCGTACATGTCTGTGGATTGTGGCAAAGTATCTATAGGCAAGTCTTGCAACTACCAAGAAAACCACTTTGGTTACCATCCCCAGGCACTGATTTTAGGCTCATAAGACAAAGCCTCTCTTTTTAAATGAATGGGAAGAGAGGTGTATCTGGAGCTTTAGTGGTTACCAGCTCACTGGAAATGCATTTCCAGAATCACCAGTTAAATCTGTTTTTAAAAAGTTTGATGGCTTGTTAAGTCACACATCGCACGTCATACATCGACTACACATGCGCAGAGGTTCACGACATTGTGCTTGTATCAGTGCAACAACACGACTGGAATATAAAGCCAGTTTAAAGTTGCCAGTTTGTCCTGATAGACAAGTTTCACCATCATCTTGGTGCAGCCATCTTTTTTTCTGGCTCACAAGACCAGCCTCCTATCTAAATGAATGGGCAGAGAACCATATCTGATATTTTTATGGTTACTGGGATAAAAAAAAAATTGCACATACAGGTTCACCATTAAAATATGTATAAAAAAAACTTTTCAAAAGTTTTGTACCATTACCACAAAATAATGATTTTTCCTCCACACATTATACACCAAATACATCGTTCCAGAGGGTCGTCACACTAGGTTTAAGTCTGGATTAGACTGGATGTATTGCAGTTTTGCTGTTGAAAAGCAGATGATTGGGTTTTTCGAGAAGGGACAGGATATGTATCATACAACTACAATCTTTGGTGTTACAGAATTCTCCATTAGGCTTCAATTCAGGATTCTTTAAGCAAGTTCAAACCCACAACTTTCTTGCTGTGAGGCGACAGTGATAATCACTGTGCCACCCCTATGCAATATCTTCATCTATTGACAAAAAGTCCAACATTACTCTCTTAAATGGAGAAAAAGGTTATATACAATAGATATTCTCAAGTAACATTACTTCTACACTATTCTTGGGTACATTACTGTTTTCCGGTTAACGTGCTTATACTCCATTAGTCATGGGCACATACAATAAATAATACACACAAACTAGTATTCATACGGAGTGGTGAGAATGGAAACTTTCCATCTCTGGGATAAATAGACAATGTGAAATTCAGATCAACTGGAAAAGGCAGCGGTCTTAGTCTCTGTCTCCTTCCCTCGACTACCTTTTCCTGCTCTCAGAGGAAGCAATTTCAAACAATATGATTTCCGGAGGACAAAGGGAACAAGGTATTAAAAAGAGTGGGATGTGGAGGGACAGAGTTTAGTGCCAAGTCATTCCAGTGAACTTCTTTGCTGTAAAAAGCATCTTCTACCACCAGCGGTTGACGATCATACCTGTGCTGCTGGCAATAAGCAGGGATTTACTGTGACACACCATGCCCTTTGTTGAGTGGTCTGGTTTGCCTGTCGACCGTCATGGCTGTCACATCTGTTTATAATCTCAGTGGCAGAGTAATAGTGAAGTAATGGGCAATCTGGTTATAAAGTATTCCGAATGGCAAAGTGCGTAAATGGGACATTATGGAGCTCTGACTTATTTCTCTATGACGCTGATCAAAGGGTCAGGAGTGATCATCTCTGAGTCAGTTTGTATGTGTGTGTTCTGAACAGTGAGCTGGTTAGTTTCTTGGAAACAAAGTCTGTGATAGATGCTGGCAAGATATTATGATAAACTAAGAAAGAAAGTAAACTCTGTGTGATCTACAGCCAGGAATGACGTCTTTTAGCCACCTGAAGGTCAAGTCAAACTGGACGCTCTCTACGCAGCTGCATTGACATTTCCAGTCAGATGTACATGTACAGACACTGAGCTGGTCTGGATTACAGCCAGGCAGCTCAGAGAGGTGAAGAGAGAAGGAACAGCTAATAAACTGCATCCCCACAAAGTGATGGCTGCCGCTGTGACTCGCTGCAGGAAAAATGCTGTGTGTTTTCTCTGCCCCGCAACACAACAATAAATCCTCCGGTTTGTTGGACGCTCCGCTGCGTTGCCTTAGAGGGCAGTGACTCTGGTACGAGAGTCAGCGAGGGCTGTGGCGAGGTCCCAAGGCTGGAAAAACCTGGGATAGAAATTTTATAGGATCATCAAGTTCTGTTTATATTGCTGTGCGGTGGCACATGGAGCAATGGTTTCAGATTTATGTATCTCACCAAATTACTGAGTGTCATTTTTATTGTCATAGAACAATAGAGAACAGAGACAGATGCAGTTTCTCAGTTGTAGTTTTCCATTCTCGGAACAGATGAAAAGCTCCTGATGAGATTTTGCTGCCCAGCTGATGAGTTTAAAATCTTTTTCCATCGCTGCCACTGGCCAGTTCCCCCCAGGCTGGAGTGTATCCCCAGACCAGTAACAACAGGGGGCAGGGTTGATTTAAACATTCCCTCATTCGTCTGCACCTTTCAGCACTAAACCCTGTTTGACAGACTCCGGATCCTCCTCAAGGACCAGGATACTCTACCTGCTCTGCGCTGTCCTCATAAACACACAGGCAATTAGTTGGTGGGGTATCCAACTTCTTGGTCTGCTTCCCTTTAACGGGACATGTTTAGACTAACATCAGTGGAGGAAAAAGTATTTACACTGCTCTGTGCATTAAGTACAATGGTGTTATTATGTAAGTCTGAGAGGCTTCACTGGAGATGAAGTAACTTTAAAAATCACAATACCTGACAAACAAATGTATCATTCTAATTAGACAATAAAACACAGCCAGGAAAGTAATTTATTCCACTGAAATTAATATATATATTATTTGACTTATTCTACAGGAACTAATTTGGCTTCGCTTTAGAGGGGTTCTGTCTCTGGTCCTAAAAACATTATGATGAGGTTTTCAGGAGATACTAGTGTCAAGCACCTTTTCACTGCATGGCCAGATTAGAAACATCTCATTTATGTTGACTATTTGTTGCATTTAAGGTTATTTCACTCCTTTGCATTGACAATAATAGCGACTTTAATTCCTGACTCATTTCTGAATCATTTATACTGAACTGTGTTTCTTTGGTTAACCATTGCCAATAATGCAATCTAAAGCCTGATATCAGAAAATAGTCAAGAAGTAAATCTGCTTATTAAGTAAAAGTACTACATAAATGTCAAAATGTTTTATTACAAGTAAATAAAATTCTACACAAGTGAAAGTACATCAGTATTAGCAGCAAAATGTAATTAAAGTATTAGAGTAAAGGTTAGGTTTAGTCCCTCTGGCTGATATATATTCCGATATATGGTATCCTTATATTACTAACACTGAGGCACCAGTGTATAAGCAGTATGTTAATCTTTTAACTGCTGCAGGTGGAGCTAGTTTGAAATACTTTATATACCTTTTTTTTATATACAGGAACAGCAGATAAAAAAAATATATATAATCAGATGATTAATGGGAGAGGTAAACAAGTTCTGATACAGCACATAAACCTAATCATGCTAATGCCTTTAAACTATTTCACGTGCCTTCCCTTATTTAAATCCTGTATCTAAAGCACAGATATTAAGTTTTGATACCTCAGGCTACCCCAAAGCTAAAGAAAAAAAATTTTCATCCCCTTTTGAGACATTAAAGCTCCATTATCTGAAGCTGTTCTTAGTCCTGTCTTGAAAAAAGACTGAATACAGTTTTAAGCGTCTTTGCCAGTGCTTTGCAGGTGCAGTGTTGTGGCAACTCAGCGATGTTTCGATGAAACCACAGTGGAACCACACAACCACTCTGTGCAAATGTATACACAAGTTTTGTCACCTCACATTAGATGCCAAACACACCCAGGCTGCAGTTATTTAGCTCACTGATGGTTATTTTTAATCTGTAAGTGATTAAAATCAGCTGTTTTATGAAGTTACTGTAGCATAATGGGGAGATTAAATCAAAATAAATGAGGCTCACTTATTTTTACTCATGCACTCATTTGTCAAAGTTCAAGAGTTATATTTGAAGCCTTGGCCTTGAACTTGAACTTTTAACACGTGTGGCCAATCAATCCCAGCTCCGCAGCAGCTGTTCGGCTGCTAGGGGTGGCGTGAGCATCTCCCCCACGAGTGCCAGGATTATTATCAAGGATGAGCGTGTTTAACTTTAGCTAGACCGGCTTGGTGGAGGGGTGAGTTGAGGATAGTTTGACCTCCACTGTGGATCTGATGTGAGATCAGGGGCAGAACGTTTCCCACTCATGTGAGTCACCTGTTGCCACCCTGTACAGACCAGCATGGATCCGTGCTGCCATATATCAGTCACACCAGTAGAAGCCAGCGGCCCAGATGAGCTGCCTGCTACCCTACATGGCTGTCTGGCTCTTCAACTGCCCACAACTGTACACAGACCCACAGCCCTGTTATGATCTATTGTTTAGCTGCATATGGCATTACACTGGAACCCTCAGGACAAACAGCTGCAAGGTGTTTCAGGGAGGACAATTCCCACTAACAAACTCCCCGATTGAAATTCATGGGTAGCCGCTATTTCTGGGAGGGGATGACAGATTACGTGTTCAGCATGTTTCCTCTTCTGTTTTTATTTTGGGTTTTATCTTTGTAATGCTGGATACCATATTCCTAATCAGTGATATGCAATCATCTTGGGAAAAGGATGCCATTATTGTTTTAATGAGCCTGTAATCTTTTATCACATTTACACAAATCTCACTTATTGTTGGGGACGGTTTATTTTATTGCACTGATAAATAGTGTGGTTTATGGCGGTGCAGGGAGTTGAGTTTCCAACTAGTGTAATGATGCTGGCTGGGTTTCAGTGCTGATGCATTAGAGTTGTGTCTTCAGCGTCAAACATAAAAACACTGTGAGAAACTCTGGTTGAATAACTGGATATTATCTTATCTGCGGGTGTGTGTAGCAGATTTGTTTTGGATACTTATTTAGGCAAGGAGCCATCATCAATGTTTTCTTATCTTCCTTAGAATCGCATTAAGTTATAATTCTTAACAGTGACATGATTTACTGAAACATGGTGAAAGTGGTGGTATTTAATTTTTTTGTGCTTTGGAGAAAGAAATTATGCTTTTTATTGTGCTCCATTGAATAAGTTATTTTTTAGAGTCAGAAGTCAAAAAATTATACACAAAACACTTTAAATAACATAAGTGAGCTCTGTTGCATCCAGCTTCAACAGTAAATGGATGTTATTTGTTTTTAGGCATGTAAATTGCATTTTTCTTTTGCTTTTATTCACTTCTCCTACCACTGTTCTGGACTTTTACTGAACTAGAATTCTAAATATAAGGCTCACTTGTAATTGAGTATTTTCATGCTGTTTATATTGATACTTTTACCTAAGTAATTTGAGTAATTCTTTGCTGTTGAGACGTCTAGTTTTAACAAAAGTCTGTCTTTTTACTGTTTTCAAGTTTGATATTTTGCTTTAGCAGCAGATTCTGCCTGCAAACAACTAACCAATATATTTGTTATCACATCTCTGTAGTAACAAGAAACTGTGGGGGGATTTTTAATGACATTTTTAAATCAGAATTTGAACCTTCAGGGCACGAGACAGCACCGAGAGAACGATTCGTCACAGTCTTCATTCCGCGTGTCCACATTGCTGGTGGCTCTATGTTTTAAGGTCCCCATTGTGCTGCACTTTGTTTGACTATATTTGTCTCCTGTGAGAGTTATGGGGGGAAGAAAAGACAGAGAGAGAGAGAGAGAAAGATGGAGCAAGATGGAAAGAATGAGAGCGAGTGGGTTGACAGCTGTACCTGCAGGAAAGAACAGGGACTCTGACACACACCAGGCCTCCCACTCCATCATCCCTGCTCTTCAAGGTATCATCTACCTCCCTCGGAGACCTCATCACTGTTTGTTTTCCCTCTTTGTGAGTTTTATTTGGGTTTACCAGAATGTCTGCATCCTTTAATTTGTAAGTTTTCACCTGAGTAAGAGTCGGAGTTACCTGGCTTACCTTTTTGTTTTTCTTGAGGGTTGAAGTTGCTCCTGAGCAGGCCCTTATCTGTCCCAGGTCTTCCTCAAATTCAGGTGAAGATGCAGAGATGACTGCAGAGCGATGGTTGGACTACCCTCTTGTCATGAACATTGCTGGAGCTGGTTGACGATGAACCTGAGGGCAGCATCTGAGCTTTTGTGTCGTCCCAAACACTGAAGCTGCTAGTCCACACAGGGGGCACAAGAAGAAATGCAGGGGCATCACGAGAGAGTGTTTCCCCCACGGACCTCCCTTTTTCACTCTCTTCCTCCTCCTCCATCTCCTCCTCTTCCTCTCCCCACTCCCCCTTTCTTCTTAACATCTCTGGTGCACTATTTTTTTCTCCCTTTTTTTTTTTTTTTTGCTGGGAAGCGTTCTCCGGCAACAGGAGGGGAAGTGGAATTGTTTTCTGGGATCAATGGCAATTCCGCTCCGAGTAAACTTCCAGAGTGCTGGTATTTATTGTGTAGTCCTTTAGGTTTACAGCTCTGTTGTCTGTGTTTAGGGGCCAGATTTCTTGAAAATCATACAGTGCAAGTCTTTAAATTAGAAATTTGTTATCTCTCTTCATGTAATTTGCAGAAAGTTGAAGAGTTTATTTAAGTTTTGATGTAATTTTCTTGTCTTAAATCCCCTGCTGAGGTCTGAGATTCTAACAAAGAGTCACAGATACAAATGGCTCATCCTCCTTCTCCTTCCCGCCTTTCGTACGTGGTGTGAGTTTCAGCCCAGGACTCTCAGCTCTGCGGTCCGCCTGCAGATACATTATATAATGGGAAACTTTTAGGTTCAGTTTCTCCTTGCTGAGGGCAAGAGGATGGCTGTAATTATGTGGGGAGGGGGCACACACATACAAATAGTTCTAATCTACTTTTACTAAGAAATGTGACTTTGCTCCTTTATTCTTGCCACTCTTTAACTTGCTCAATATCCCCTCTATCTCCTCTTCTTAAGGTGCTCAGATTCACTCACTTTGCATTCAAGTTTTCATTTTAAAGGACAAGTTTGACATTTTTTTTGTAAAGATGGAAATTGCTTTTATTGCAGAAAATGATACCACCTGCTCTGGCTCTTCAGAAAAACATAAAGCATTGCTGGTCGATGGTTACAAAAATGGTAACGGAGAAAAGGCCACCTCGTAACCCACCATGAAACCACAGCACGGAGGAATAAAGATCATTCAGGTGCAGCAGTATGAGGAGATTATGTGTAGCCAGATAGCAGTTATTGGGAGGAATGAAACTAGATTGGTGGAAATCTTTATTGTAATACTGAAGGCTCAAGACCTTACGTTTAGCAAGAATTAAGCAAGAGGTCCTGTCCTTTGGCTAATTCTGATATCTTGGAAATACATTTTTAATAGGTAAAGCCCTAGACAAGTATAAAGATTCAGGAAATAAAGATTACTGTATATAGTTAAAGGATTATAGAAATGATCACTGAAAAATTAGGTAGGCAACTACAGATTACCTCTTAAATTAAGTCCAGTGAGGACAATCCATATTAAATGCTGACATGGTTTCCTTCATACTTAGCTCAAAGACTTTGGTGGGTTGAGGTTCAGTTTATGCAGTACTGGAAATGTGGAGTCCCACAGGGGAGTGTCCTGGGCCTTCTTATGTTTCAATTATGTTAGGGAACACAAACAGGGGAAGCTTTTTGTATGAGAGACAAAAATTTATAGCTAAGTAAAGTTTAGGATTGTCGTCCAGTTCTCTTATTTTGAGTTGTTTTGACCATTTAAGTTTGTTGAAGTCGGGGAAAATAGTTAAAGGAAAAAGATCTCTTAAACAATTTAGTCAGTCTCGTGTTAGATTAGCTGCACAACAGAAGTACGGTTCAATGTGATTTATAACATCTGTATATTTCAACTTGTATGTGTAGGATTTATAGTTATTGATTGATTTAATTCCTGATTATCATATCATAGGTACTTTGTCTAATCTTGCACTTTGTTGAGTTATCCTTGACATTTTTGTAGATATTTATGACCTCTCATTAGGCGGCTTTCCACTGCAGGAACTTTATGAAAAGGTGGTGCGAACATTTACTAGAACAACCCCATAGTCGACCCTTTCAGCCTTTCTCTTTCCATTGCTATGTAGGATCCCGCAGATTCGACTGTGATATTAACTATAAATGTGCCAAAACAAATAGCAGTTTCTGGGCATAATTCTGGTTCTGTGAGCATGTAGGAAGTGCGTATATCATAAATTTACTGGCGCTTGTACCTTGGAGTAAGTACTTTTTCTCCTCTGAGCTTCTGCAGAGGCCTTTCTTGAGGCACTAATATGAGTTGCAAGTTCCTGAAGTGGAAAACATCCCTATTGTGTCAAATAATCTAAACCATATACATTTAAAAACACGTTTTTATAGTTTGAATTTTCTACTGATGAAACCAGGCAGATAAAAGGTGTTGATTAGAGCCCTTTAGATATGTTGGTAGGTGCTTTACCCTTGGACCGAGCCAGACTAGTTGTCATCTTCAGTATTTGTAGTAAGTTCAGCTAACAGTGTTTGGCTGTAGCGTCTCGTGAAGGGCACAGACAACAGTGAAATTATTCTTTTCATCTGTCATCAAAGTGAAAATAAATAGACTTATTTACCAAAATGTCACACTGGTTAATAAAAGAGTTATTTCCACTGGCCTTGTTACTTTACACACACTGTTTTTGCCCTTGTTCATTGACTCTGTTCCCTTCTCACTGCCACTGTCATGGACTAATCAGTGATCTTAATGGCTAAATTGCCCTCTTCGACAAGTGCGCTTTTGACTGTGGAAGAAAATGTTTTTAAGGATCCCATGCCTGCTTTGGATTCTGGCTAAGAGCTATGAATTTGCAATCCCTACTGTCTCCCTAAATGTATTTTTATTAGTCTATATCTTATCCTAACATGAAATCTGCTCATTCTTGCCCTTACAAGACAAAATAAAACCATCTTTCCACATGAAACCACTTTGCAAGGAGGATGTCAGGCTGGTTTCTCTTAATGCAACCTCCACCAAACTGATGCCAAGAGTAGAACTTTTATTTTTTTACCCTTTGCATCTTGCTGAGGTTCCTGGTCATGAATATAAATAGTTCACTGTGATTATTGCAACTCCTTAAACAAAGGCCTGTAGAGCATTTAGCATCCCTGCAGGCCTAAGACGATTTATTGAAGGGATGGCAAAGCTGTTGCTAATTCCTAATTACATAGTCTTCCTCAGTTGAAAGGCTTCTCAGACGTTTCCATTGTGCCACTCATCAGGGCGGATTTACAAGTGGAGCAACATTTGGGCAGAATAACAGCATGAAGTGATCTATGACAAAGAAGTGATGTTCCACAACTTCATTTAATCTCGGCACTTACAGCTTCTTGGCAGTGCCAGGATGAGGTCTGAACGTGTGTGTGTGTGTGCGTGTGTGTGTGTGTGTGTGTGTGTGTGTGAAATCAAGAGCAAGAGAGGAAGCAACAACTGCTCATGTTCAAGTGTGTTTCAGTGAAGTGTGTGTGTGTGTGTGTGTGTGTGCGCGCGCGTGTGTGTGCTCGAGTGTCTGATGGAAAAAGCCCACACTGCCAGGATGCATTAATATAACCCTCCCCAGCAGCCTGCCAGCCTGACCCCTGCCTGCCATTTGTTCATGACACAAACCCATTTCAGCCCTGCCTCGCCCGAGTCCCAGGGGAGCCAGGCTTGATGGACACGTGCTCCCTGAATGCTCATTGCAACCTTATATACACCCTCTAACTGATCTCTGTGATCCACTGGTGGCTGTTACTTTTAAAGAATGTGATAATAAAATGTAGCATCAAACTTTAAAGTCAGACATGACTGAGAAATGAGCGAAAACCAAGGTTGTGCAGGTGTATATACAGCATGTTACATATGTCAAGCATAAACTCTATGGAACTTATCAAGTGATGTAGCCATATTTAAAAATTCAGAGCTGTAGACTTAGTGGATTTGAAGAAAGCGAATAAACAAGAAACTGTGAGACATGTCAATTAGATGGATGCCTGTTGTTTCTATTGTAGTCGTTACTTCCATTATTGGCAAGAAATCCCTCAAAAAAGCTGAAAAGCATCTACGCATCCGTCTCTGCATGACTTTTACTTTTATGGGTTGTAAATATATGGTTTATTTGCTTTGAAAAGGCTCGGTAATTTCTTAAAACAGTTGCATTCTTTAGCATATGAAGGTGCCTCAAAAAGTTGTCTGCCTCACCAGAAAACATCACAGAAGAAAGATGGTTCTTGCATTATTTTTCAACATACTCTCCTTTAACTTCAATACATTTGGTCCACCGATGTTCAAGCTTCACTGTCCCTTTGTGGAAGTTCACATCTTGAGCCTCCAGATTCTTCTCAACTGCATGCATGACATCTTCATCGATCTGAAAATGTCGACCACACCAGTGGGTGGTAAGTGGTAACTGATAGAAGTCAGATGGTAGCAGGTGGGATGAGTAAGGTTCACGGGGCAGCAGCTCAAAGCCACAATTGCTGTGTGGATAGGTGCATTATCCTAAAGCAATAATATGACAGCCTGAAAGTTTCCTCTCCTTTTTTCTTTGATTGCCTAAATTTGGAGTTTTCGACAGTGATATAAGGCTTTATAGTATACAGTTATGCCCCTTGTTTCCGGGTGAGGCCCATGAGTTTTTTGAAGTACCCTCATACTTGATTCTGAAAGAAGTAAATGATCCTTTTGTTGGGAAATATTTCATCTGCAGGTTAAAAGAAATATCTGTTTGAGGTATAAAGGACCATTTCACGTAATTCAACAGTGGGACACTTTTTGGTGTCTTTCATAAAATAGCTCTGGGATGCTAAAGAATGAAAGACGTCAGGAAAATCAATTTACAGTTTTAGAATATAGAATATCATAAAGCTTATTCTTAATATTTCACATATAAATAATATATTTACCAGACTATAAAGTCACCAGTTTACTTTCTTAACACTTTGTAAAGTAATAAAAGGAACTTGCATGACTGACAGTTTTCTACTAAGAGAGTTTTTCAAGGTAAGATGTTTCCAAGTAGCACGAACTGTATGAATGAAGTACAACAACACCATCCGTCCTCACCCTCTTCTCATCAGCATCTTTACTGAAAGCTCTGGGTTATTATTAAACCTCTGCTGCTCTGTTTACAAGTCGACCCAGAGACGAGAACACATGGTCACGGGCGGTAAATGATTAGTCGAGCTGTCTGCTCATTATAGGGTGGCAAAGCTCTGAAGGAACAGGTGAGGGATTGTGAGAAGCCAAAATGGTAGACGGCCCATCGGTCGCCATGTATTTTAGAATTGTGTCGCCATGTATTTAGACGACTTCTATTCTTACCAGCTGATCTCTGACCCCTACTGAATGCTGTCCCAGACTGGTGGCATTGATGACAAGTAGGTTTTGCATGCATATGTAGGTCATCCATGTTGATGAGACCCAAATAAACATTGTCCCATAACAAGCTCACTCCCTTGTGAAAATGGAAATCCCAAATGTCACTGGCCTACCCCTGCAGGAAAATGCACCCCACCACATGGAAAAAAAAACATCAAACAATCAGGAACATGTTGAGGAACATGACAATGGCCCAACATGTTGATTTGACCTCCAAACTTCCTACACCCCATTGTGATCAAGCATCAACATGATGCAGTGGAACAGGTTTGATTGACAGAGGCCCCACTGCACAAGCCAGAGAACCCAAAGGATCCAGTGTCAACGTCCTTGTTCCAGACCCCATAGGACACCCTGAGAGGTCCTCTTGTCCATGTCCAATGGTTCTGAGCATTTTTGAGCACTTAAGGGGGACCAACACAATATTGGGCAGATGGTCATAATGTTATGATCGGTATATATCGCATTGACAAGTTTATTTTTAAATAAATAAAGTTCAACAAAATGTAGGGAAGAGTTTAAAAGTACTGCTGGCTAATATCTTGTTTTTTAATCCACAAATAATAATATTGTTCACAGAAGACATTTTGACATATCACTGTGGAACAAGCTTTAACATTAACATTAATTTTGGATGAATTCCATTAATCTGCTTCAGTTTCAGGGTAGGGTACCGGTTCTGTGCTGGGACAGTTTGGGAACTTCTTTGTTGATGATGAAGTCCAAATATCTGCAGTAAAAAATGCCAACTCATGTCAAATATCGAATATCCGTGAGGCTTAAAATCAGTCAGCCAGTGTTTTTATTGCAGGAGTTTTTATAAGATTATTGAATGTTTTAAATGTTCAGTGAAAGCAAACACAACTGTCGCAGTGGACCTTGTCAGTTCCTCCCCCACCCAACTAAGAACAAGGTTATCAAGATGTGGAGCTGGCCGAGGGAAACGTGGACTCCTAATGCCACCATAGTGGACTTACAGCATCCCAAAGTGTGTCCGTGGAGAAGGAGCAGCCTTAACAAACGCAGGAAGACGGATATCTACAGACCCCTCACCCAAGACAGCCAACCGACTCGGACATGAGGACAGACGGCTGCTGTGTGTTTGTGTGTGTGTGTGTATGTGTGTGAACAGATTGACTTTGTCCAGCCGTATATGTTTTACGTTTGCGTGATGACTGAAAACAGAAAAAGCAGTGTATGTGTGTATGCGCCCCATACATCCTTGAAAACAAACAGTGAATGAAAGGACAGCATTGTTCATCAGGTCCAGCAGAATGCAACACACAGCTACCGGCCAAGAGCAATGAACAGGCCAGTCAGGCTTTCAGTGCTGCTTCTTTCTCCCTTGATAGAAACTATTTAAAATCAAATAAATAAAAAGCAAGACGCATTTTCTCTTTTTTTTCACATCTGATTTGGCAAATTAAATAAAACAAACAAGAGCTGTTCTGTCTTTTGGTGGGACCTTAGCATGTTTTCTGTCTCATACACTTTACTCTGGAAGTATTTTATGACTTTTTGTTTGCAGTGGTCATTGTTAAAGTGACTCTGATTCCTTCAGAGGAAACAACTTTAAATTATAAACCATTACCTACTGAACATGTGAGAAAGCCTTGTTGTTGGTATTTGGCAGTGGATGGCTGACCGTGTGTGCCGGCACTCCTATCCGTTGATAACATTGTGTCGGGCAGCTGGCTGACTGAAGGGACCTGGAGGCATGAAATCATCCAGCCATGTGTTCCCCTGATAGAGACCCAGAGGGTGTTGCCCTCGTCTGAAATCTACCTCCAACCCTTCGGACGGCTCTTCCTGCCCCAAGTGATATGGACACCCACAGTAGTCATTCTTAGGCTGCACTTCTCACAACCTCTGTCACCCTTAATGCAGTTATATAAAAAACTGCCTTGCTTTCATCCTCCTTTTGTTTTGCTTCCTCACAAGTCTAGTAGCAACACCTGACTGATTCCCAGGAGCCATGCACTGAGCTCCTTTAACTGCATTGTATTCATATTAAACACTAAAACTGAGTTTCAAATCTGGAAGCCGTTTTAGTCAAAATTCTCTCATTAAAAAAGTTGCTTATGGTGACAAATCTGACTCTGTAGTTCTCTGTGGAGCCTTTTACTTTTTGTTGTGCCTCTCAGTTTATTGTTTTTAAAACCTATAACTTAATGGGTTTGATTCCGTGAAAGTAAAATCAATTATTAGCTCTTAGGTGATCATTTATTATCTGTTCATGTAAATGTATCTTTGTTGTTGGGGAACAGATTTCTGTTAGTAGAGTAACTTTCCTGTAGCTCAGCCTAATCATGGAAGTGTTACCTAAGGGGTCAAAAAGGTAAATGTCAGCCTAGAGAAAATATGTTACACCCCTGAAATGTTTTTGTCTTCGGAAAGGTGGACTCAGCATTTCCAAGATCGTAAGAAACACTGTAGTATGAGGTTTAAACTTATAACCTATTTTCAACAAGACAAAAATAAAACAGGTTGTGTCTACTGGATCTGGAGGGCTCTTCCCCCATATTGAGTAAGATCTTTCCCATTGCAACGATGTAATTTTATTCTCCATATTGTTAACTATAATACATTTACGGACAACCCAGCAGTGTGTTATCTTATTCAAGGGTAGAACCCAGGTGCGTAAAATATCCTCGACAGTTCACTCTCACTCCTCTTACCAAACAGTCGACAGATTTACTGACTAGAGAAGACAGTGAAACCTTTAGTAGCCGAATATTTCCTTCAAGAGTTGCTAAAGACAACTCTTTAGTGACATTTGGAATTTCCATTTGCATGAGGGAGTGTGCTTGTTGTGGGACAATGTGTATTTGGGTGTCTAAGTCTCATCAACATGGATGTTAAAATCCAAGGTTTTCCAGCAGAACAGCACATAGTACCAATATGATCAATGTTATTCACTTCACCTGTCAGTGGTCATAATGTTGTGGCTGATAAGTGTAAATACCGGTTTCTTTGTTTGGTTCGCACTAGCATTTCTAAGTTTACATCTTAACTTGGTATTTCTTCACCAGTTCACAAGCATTCTAAAGCCTCTGCATTAGTTACAATATTATTTCCATCATCTGTGGTCTTAGGTCTCCAGAAATAATCAAATAACAGTCTTCTGTTGCGTTTGATGTACTGTTGATGTAGGTTTGCTTGTTAGAACATTTCTAGTGATTTTGGTATTCTCCTTTGCAGGGAGGTATTTTGTTAAACACTGGTATTTGGACAGAATGAGGGGAAGAAGTCTGTCTTCATAAATAATCGTAATAGTGTGTAGAGCGCCTGAAACAGAGCAAATATTGCACTAACATTTAAATGAACATGGATTCATATCTGCTGGATGTAGGCCTAGAGCTAAGCACCTGTTCACAGCTTCTTTGTGCCAATTAAAGGCCCAAAAATCTGTATTTGTGCACTTAACTTACCAAAGAAACCAGGAACTCAAGTTTCCATGCATCACTAACAAAACACACACCCTGAGGTGGGTAAATGTGCAAAGATGGATTCTGTATCTACCTATGCAAAGCTGTTGCAAACTGATTTTTAAGATACAGCTGACCTACTGATGAAAATTGATTTGTACATTGTTAAGTTGTGATTGTGTAATCACCTAATACTTTTTCATATTAACAGTCCGACAGATATTTCGATATTTTCAGGGAGTGCCCAAGCTCAAATTTCCTGTGCAGCAGTATGAATATCAGATTATGATACCAGTTTGATAGTATCCGAAATGAAACATTTCTTCTCAAATCATCCATGTATGTTGATATAATTGAGCATTATTCAATGAGAAATCCTTTAAATCCATCATAGAAAGAGAGGGCAGGTCAACTACTTTCTTGGTTCACATGAATGCAAGTCAGCCACAAGGAATGCTGCATTGTAGTGGTCAGACTGTGGGAAAGTTGGTCACCAAACAAGACAAAAAACACACATGTACAAAAGTCAAGGATTTTGTTTCTGTCTCCAACATCATCTGAACTCCAGAACCAAAGTCTCTCTCATCCAGATCCTTACATCCACAGTGCTCAGATCCTTCCACCATTAACGCCTTCTGTCTGCCCTCCACCCAACCCCTCTCCATTGTGTGCACATCGATTCTCCTCTCCCTCCCATGGTGCCCGGCGTTACACAGAGAGGAAGCTGCCTTTCCACTTCCTTCTTTGCTGGTGAGAACAATTTATGCCTTGTCTCTCACCCCGTCTCTCTGTCTCTCTCTCTCTCTCCTTGTTGCTCTTTCTCATAGCGGCAGACTCCTTGGACCTCTCAAGGTAGCTGGTTTTATGACACAGGACCCAATGCTTCAACTCTAGAGAAAGATTGCCTGTGACTCATATATTGCAAATGCACTGATTCAAATTCTGGGAAAGTGTGTGGAGCAGAAGAACAAATTTAGCTTTAGTCTCATGATGAAGTTAATCTTCAGATGTTCTGAAGTTGAAGCTTTGACCATGTAAGACTATTGGAAATAGGTGAAGTACCTAAAAATTCCAATTTGTGAACTACAGTAGCTCTACAGGAAATAAAACTGTATGATATAATACCTGGACAAAACTGTTTCAAACTATGCTGTGTTGAGGTATTTTGTCCTGTAGCACTGCCTCAGGATACAAACAAATCATCTCCTCCATAATAAACAGTATACAAGGTCCCAACTTTTTAATGAACACTGGTGTACCAGGGTAACAGGTTGAACATCCCCTTCTTGTGACACACCATTTTATCCTCAAGTGTTTCCCAACAAGTATTTACTATATGCCTTGAACTATTATTTGATCAAAGGGTCACTGAATAGGTTATATATTGCAGACTCAGATTTTTGAAAATTTTATTGATAACCCTTCTTGCAGGTTCATTCTGGCAATGACTGATGTATGCACCGATCAGCCACAAAATTAAAACCCCTGGCTGGTGAAGTAAATGACATTGATTATCTCATTACAATGTGATTTTCTGCTGGGAAATCTTGGGTCTTGGCATTCATGTGGATGTTACTGTGATATACGGTACCATTCACCTAAACATTATTGCACCTACTCAGGACAACAACACTCCCCAGCAGGACAATACCTACTGGCTTGAGGAACATGACAAAGAGCCCAAAACATTCTCCCAGAGTCCAGAGTTGAATTCCCGAAGTATGACCAGGCATCCATAAGATGCACCAGGACAAGCCTAATTCATGAAGGCCCTGCTGAACAAATTAAAGGATCTGAAAGATCCATTGCCAGCATCCAGCAGGTAGTTTAGTAGCACAAGTAGAACAAATACAATATTAAACCAGTGATTTAAAGGTTTTGGCTAAGCAGTGCAAAATTTATTTTTATAAATACATATAAGAAAATTATCTTAATTTAAACTGGTGTGAAAAACAACAATCATTTCACAAGCTTCACTCAAATGCAATGATTACTCTTTGTATGTCTTATTTCTGCACATCGGGGCTGTTGTTTTTGATTGTCTCCATGGTCACGAACCCTGGAGGTCCTTGTCTGATGTCTTTGTTAGGAATCAAACAATTTTGCTCAGAAATTCCTCTGCAGTCTTTACTAACACAATTAAAAGCACATTATACTGCAACAAAATTACTTGAATCAGGACTACAGGGGTGCTAAAATATATTTTAAGATAAATATACTAGACGGCATGGCAGATTTAGGATGTTGCACTAAATTTTGGCATGTGGGGAACGCTATCACAAAATCAGGCACTTTAATGGACTCTTTTTTCCAAATAACAAGGACACTGTACTGGAAGTTCTGCCAGTTTTGTTTTTTTTTTTGTTGCAATATGAAGTCAACAATGGATGATGACAGGGTACTAGAGAGTGTGTTTTTAAGCACACACCAAATCAGAGCATACTTTACAGTGTCTTTACCAGATTTATACACCCAAGAAAGTCATGGTCCCTTTAAACAGTCCCTTCACAGAAATAGGAGAGTGGTGTTTGCCGGTGCCGTAACAGGACATGGAAAGGGAAACTTTAGTCACAAATGCAGGTAGTGAGTCCAAACAGTCCAGTCTTCTCACCATTTAAACACACTGTTCTCTTTTGTAATCTTACCACCGATCAATTTGTGTTAAACTGTCCAACAAACTGTCATACAATAACTGGTGAAAAATATTTACAGAGATACAAACTTTTAATTTTTGACCGCTGCTTTGCCTTCGTAATGACGCATTTTACTCTGTTATTGCTCGAAATTTTATGCATGTGAGTGTTTTTGTTTGCTGGTTCCTGTAGTAAAGTGTGATTAGAAGGTCTGGTTATGCACTTCCAGACTGCCCCATGAGACTGTGTGGGTGGCTGAGCACATGAAGGACAGTGGGCTGGTCCAAATTCAACAAATCTGACCTCCCAAACACAATGGCAGAACCCAAGTCCAGCTGGGCGACAAGAGCTCAACCCTCAAAAAACACAATACTATGGCTCGGGACCAGACATGACACATGTTGTAGGGCCCGTGTGTGCGTGTGGGCATTCATGTAGCTTATGGGTGGGCATCTGTGCATAGGGTATGTGTGTGTACATACAGATGTGGGTAACAAATTTAAAGACAAACCTGAGAAAATGAGCTGAGAAACACACTGAAATCAGAATGCAGGCCCAGTTGATTCTGATCTGGTAGCAAGATGGCAAGAGGAATATATGTAAGGGACTTTGAACGAGGGTCCATTGTTGAGGCACAGATGACAGGAGCTTCAGTCAGGTGGCTCAGCTGGACAGTATTTCAACATTAATGGTGACTGAAGTGACATCTGCATCTTGATCTTTGCAGAAGACACCAGTGATTAGGGTATGTGATGACCATGATGCTTGCCCCTTAGTGAATTATGTAACAGCAGTTCTTCCTCAGGTGACAGAATTTCAATGCAGGGTGTAATCAGACTGTCTGACAAATTACATAAAGAAAGCTATTATAGTGTAATCGCACTGCGTAAATCTCTCAATACAAAGATGAAGGCTCATTTAAGAGTTTAGCGATGCAAAATCCATATAGATATAATAACAACTGATATGGTCCTTCACCATATTCCCAACAAGTGGGTGAGGACATGTGTGGCGTAAACCAGCACACATGTGCAGCAGAAGGGTACATGTCTAAATGCCTCACCCCTGTAGTGAGGGCATTGGGTGGCTCTGTTATGCTATGGGGGGCATTTTCCTGGCGTGATTTAGGTCCACTTGTCCCTTAGAGGGAATGGTCAGTGCAAATCAGTCCAAAGTTGTTCTGAGTGATCACCTTTATCCTATGATAACACATTTATATCCTGATGGGAGTGGTGTCTTCCAGCTATGACAGCGTCCTCGTGCATAGGGCACAGGGGTGCTAGTGAAAGGTTTGGAAATGATGCGTACCATGTAGCATGGCCGTTGCAGTCACCAGATCTCAACCAAACTGAACACCTACGGGACATTTTTGACCAATGAGGCCTGTTCCAACTGCACGTGTCACAAAAAATGTGACAAATAACGTTACATGTCTTGTCCAGATTCTAAAGCTCCAAAACTGTTCACACTGAGAAAAATACTTTGATTTAGTCCCTTTTGCAGCAAAAAAATAGATTAAGATTAAGATGTATAGTTACTGGTACCTTCCCAGCTTCTATTTGGAAGCAGGAACATCAGTTTATTTGTTCGTACATGGTGAGCAGAAGTGTGCACCGTTAGGAAATGCTAGTTGTCCTCCATGTACATTTTCCATTAATTCCATGCATTTATACCCTTTGTTAGACTTTTCAAGTATGTGACTGCTCTGATACATTGATCAACAGTTGGGATGCCACATTGTATGTTTAGATTCAATGCAGAGTTGCTTATATCAGCCTTTGGATTGGTTTTTCACCACCCTCAAAGGCTACTGAAATTTAGTGTAGCTCCCAAAGAGGATGAATCCTACATTTTGAAGTTCTGACATTTCGTGTTCCTAGTGGGTGCTGTTGTTTTTACTTTGCTTGCAATTATATGTGAAGAGTATTGCACACCATGGGAAGAGGCAATTAGAAATAGTTCTCTGCCACCATCATCAAAACGCCTTAAGAAAGAATAATAGTTCTTCCTTTTAAAAGATTGTACGAATCAATGCCAAGGCACATCCGAGCCATTTAGGCGGCAGGTTGCGTCCCAAAACCTCATTAAGAAACTTTTGGGCTTTTCCTTTAATTTGTCACCACAAATAAGCACAGATTTCAACTCACTCTGACTGTCTGGTGTACGTTTTGGCCTCAGTTTGAGATCATTGGGTCATGCTCCAAGACTGCAGCCTTTATCAATCCTCTCACCGGTTTCCGTTGGCTAATGAAGCGAGTGGCCACCGTGACACCAGTGTTTACTCAGGGAATTTTTAATGCCTTTGTGAATGGTTTCGCCGTTTCTCACCACCGCAGGAAAGAATCGGCAGCTTGCGTCTCAGAGGAAATGAGAAATTTCCTTAGAGGAATGTTCACACTTGAAAGTGAGAAAGATCTGCGTTGAAAGTGGCAGCAATACAAAGGAAGTTGCCGGTAAAATGTTGGTATCTTGACGTCTAATACCTCTATTAAAACAAAAGAAGTGACTCCGAACAGATGACTCATGAAAAAAACAGAAAGAAAGAGAAAAACGAAGGCTTTGTTGCTGAGGCATTAGGTCACCAAAACACAAAGAGAAACGATGAAACTCACAAATATTTGCACAAATATGAATGGACTTATGTTTGCATGCTAAACAAACAAGTGTTTAGAAACACGTGTATCTCTGTCTTTAAGCATAAGCCTGACACCATTGAGGTCTTAGTGTTGTGCGATGTCATGGGACTCAGCGCTGCCCCCAGGTCACGTTGTATCTGTGAAGGGCATCGCTGATACCATCTCTTTAAACCCGCTGTGAATGCCTCCTCTGTGTGATGTATGACACAGATGATTCATGCGGCGTTCATGTGATTAAAAAAGTGAGTATAAAAAAAGAAACCCTAGCGTCACTGAAATATCAGGTTTTTCTTTAAAAAGCTGTGCGATCAACTCAGTTTTGAAGACCGTCTATTATTACAAATTGATGGCATTTTAGTATAAATATAATATGCTGTAATATTGTATTAATTATATAATTATCAGGTAAAAGTAGCACAGAATTACATTATAAATCCTGCATTTCAAATTCTACTTTACTGCTATTTTGTGTGTAATATTTGTTTCTAATAAAGTTTGCATGAAGCCCAATAAGGAGGATACAATTATTTTGATTTGTAAATTGGTGGATTGGGAATTCAGTTCAAATTTAAAATGCAGTGTGTGTAAATTTTTATTTTTAAAATTCTAATTTGACTTTTATAGATCAGTTTGCATTTTTCATTCCTTCATTACCACAGTTATTTTTTCCTGCTTTTTCCTCCAAAAAAATGACCAGACATGAGTTCTGTTGCCAACGGGATATAATATGACAGAATATAATCCCATTTAATGTCATCACAAATGATTCATTTGATTCTGTTTCATTTTAAGTAAAGAATTCATATGTTATAGAAGCAGGCTCATGCGTCCCTTTTTTTTAATTTTTAATTTTTTACATTTTTAATTAAATGCATGTCATATTTTACATCACATTTACCTTCCACAGCAGGGAAACCAAAACTTGAAAAATGAAAAATGAAAAAGCCAAAAGTGATGATGCCAGCTGCTGCATCACGTGCCTGGCAATAATACTTACATTGCTGATACTGTAGGATCTTCCTTAAGCTCTGCCCTCTGCTCAGAGGGTGGATGTGAATATAAACTTTCAGGACAGGCGAAATAATTTGTCTGACTTCAGTAATCTCAGTCTCTTAGCCTTATATTAACTCTCATTTCGAGAGGCTTCAGAATCGTTGTATGGAGTGACTGAACATTCCATGCATTAGAGGACAAGCAAGCTGACGTTGGGAAACTCTCTGTTGGGTAAAGGATGCCCCCTATCAGCTCCAATAGCTTATTTAAACCAAGTTTAAAGTGTGTAATACATGAATACTGCTGTCTTTAATAACCTTTGCATTTTTAGCTGACTGAACACTCTCAGCAAAGTATCACAGCAGTACTATAGCTGAGCAGGATCTTAAATTAAAGTATAAGAATGAGGTTTTGCTATGAAAATGTCATTGTGCATTCATTGTTGTTGTTTTTTTTATTTTATGGTGGTTTGTTGGCAATAAGAAAATTACAGAATCTGACCATTTGTATCGCTTTAGTTAAACTTTCTGGCAAGTCCCATTTTATAATTTGCATTTTGTACACAGTTGTACTGTGCCTAAGTACAGTTTTAAGGTTTGAGTGGTTACCCTTTCTGTGACTTTTACATCTGCTCCACCACATTCCACAATACAACACTGTACTTTCTACTCAACTACATTTATTTATCAGCTTTAGTTACTTACACGATAAAGATTTTACACAACTGATAATATAATATGCTTTAAATGCAACACATAATTAAGTATTACGTCTTGTGTAGTCGGAAACATATTTCAGATGTCAATGGGCTGTTCGCAGGAAGATTATAGGACAAGTCTAAAAACTGAATTGTGTCAGAGCTTCTTTCCTCTCTCATTAATCATTCCATGACCCTTTATATAAAACTGTATATAAAGTAGTCACATGCAATATTACATCAGTAAGAGGGATCAAACTTGGAAATGGGCCCAAGACTGGCTTGCTGTGAGGTGTGAATGGTTCTCAGGGATGACTTTGATGTTAATCATGGTAAAATTTTCTAGGAAGGGATTGCAAGACCGCATCATAAATACCTGATAAATGGTGTTATAGATCCTGTCCTGTGTTTTGAGATGATTCTTCCAGTTTGACATTGATGCCTTCCTTAACTCTTCTTTCAAACATATGAGACATGCAAGTCTTTGTACATTGATGGACCATTAGCTATGTAAGTTCGAGGTGACAGTAGAAAAAAAAATACAGACATCCTTCTTATACTCTGCTGCTAACTCTTTCCATACCTTCATGTCCATGAAGCTCATCATGAAGCATTTCTGTATTCTGATCTCAGACACACTGAAGGCGACGCCGCCCGCTGGAGTAGACACCACAAGAGAAGACCGATGTGTCTGCTGTTGTCCTCCAGATGTTGGTGGATACTAAATTCTGACCAGATAGGTTCTTTAGTTTCTCTTTGTGTTAAGCTGCTGGTTGAAGTGAACTCAGATGTTTATTGAGTTCTTCAGAACCTTCTGCAACATCAGGATTAACAGTGTTGTTCTGTTCATGGTTCTGGGTGTTTTTGTGGTTCTGACAAAAACAGAACCACAAAAAGGTCCAGTTTGGGTAACGTCACATTTTAAATGTTTAGAAATGAAGAAGCTTCTTGGATGAGAGGTGAAGAGAACCAAAAAAGTTAAGTCCTCTTGCTTTCTACTGAAGCTCTTAGGATCACCATGACCCTAAGAGCACCAACAGACCGATCCAGTTGTGGATCCAGTTTGGATCGGTCTGTTGGAGAATCTACACCAACAGGCAGAATCTACACCAACAGACCAATCCAGTAGTTTTACATGAATACTTTAACAACATTTTGTTGCTTATACTTAAGTAGGATTTTCCATGAGGGACTTTAACTTGAATATTTAAACATTGTTGTAGTGGTAATTTTACTGACGTAACAAATTAGATGCTATGTTCTCTGCCAGTTTATCACCTTTCCACCATCTCTTCATCCTGTAAAAACCTTGTGTAGAGAAATCTCTTTTTGGAAAGACGTTTTCATGTTGGCTCCCACTCAGAGTGATGACAGACTAGCCATTTGCTGCAACAAGAACACGATCGCCTGAGGAGGCTAAACCAGAGGCAGAGAAGCATTATCAGAAACTACCTTCTGCTTTCATGGTGAAGTGAGATGTAAGCATATGTTTAAAAAGGACTCTTTCCATGGTTGTTATATGGTACATAAATTTAATAGGTTTTCAGCACATTGAGCTACTCCTGTGTTTTTCCTCAGGGAGTGGTGGGAGATGTTCATTGTGTGAGAGGTAACAAGAAGGCCAAATCAAACCAACCCCCTGCCAGTGAGCGTTAGGAGTCACATAATGCGTATTGTTACATGAAACAGACATCTTAAATTGTATCAGACTGATAAGGCCGTTACAAAAGTAAGATTTTCTGTCACTTCCTGTCTCGAAAAGACCCTGCGAGCAGGAAGCACGTGGCACCATAGCGCCGTAGGCAGATTGCCGTACGATATGTTTGTTAGCGTGTTAGCATTCTGATTAACGGCCAGTTGGTGCCCTGCTTCGGAGGTCTAATCTGGCCTCACGCCTCACTGCACGCGCTCAAAAGAGTCCGCGCCCTGCATCATGACATCATGTCTTTGTGTGAAATCCCGGTGCCATTCACGGGCCTACCGTAGGGCTTAGCGTGCAAGCGTCCACTATACCAACACACGGCTCTTTAAAGGGAGTCCCCTGGTCCCCCAGCTCAGTGGATACACCCTGATACCTCCACAGAGCTCTGAACATGGCTTCCATTCGCCGTCCCAACGGGCTGCACCCTAAATCCTCCAGGGCCCAGAGGAGAACGAGAGTTTGGGGTTTTTGTTGAGGATGGTTTTATATGAGAAGATATCATGGCTCCTGGATATATGGCGATTAGGTGCATCTATTCAATCAGAATGTCAGTCAGAGAGAAACTGTAGCAAAATGATTTGGGGACATTTAAACACTGGCTCATGCTGTAACATTACATCATTCATTTGTGAAGCTCATTTCAGGGGCCAAATCTTCCATCAACCAACAGATCAGAGAGCACAGATCCAGAGGTGGTTCACCAGCCCAGTGATGTCACTTTGAACTGTGAATGCTATTGGCTGAGAGACGGTGAAGGCCGGCTGTAATATGGGGAGAGTAGAGACAAGTCCAAAAAAGGAGTGACGACTTCTACGGATGAATGATTGTCGAATTTTGACAACTGATGTGTCTGTAACATGTGACCTTCTAGCACAAAGTTAATTACATTACACCATTGTGGAACTCAATAAAAAATCAGTTAAACGAATAATTAATAAATGATGCTGCATCTCTTTCTTTATTCTTTAATTTAGAAATTGAAACTGTCACGATTTTCTTCTTGTTCTGTTAAATAAGTGAAAGCAAAGTAGCTTGAAGAAACAGTAGTAATAAAGGCAAAGAGGCCTTCAAGGAAAATTGCATTTTTCAGAAAATATTTCATTGGGTCCTGGGAATATATACCAGTTGTGGAACCTGGAAATTCGCTTGTGAAGAGGGAAATGAGTTGTATAACTGCAAATAAACACTTTCTGACGGCCATGTAATTGTTTGGCTCCTTCCTTTAATTTGGTGCATCAGTTACTTACCAAGAGAGCAACTTTTCAACAGTTTAGATAGCAGACAAACAAAAGCTTTCTTCAAATAAACTTCTCCAAAGTCCAAGTGGGGTTTATGTTAAAAGTATTAAATGTTGGCACAAAGAAACCTCATTGTTGATATGCAGCAGGTCACAGTGGTTTGGTTCTGCCGTTCAACACAATGAAGTAGCACATAGAACATCCTGTTCCCATTTGCTGATTGGCTGATAGACGTATATAGAAGCATATGGATGCAGGAAAACTTTTGTTTCACTTCAATAACACCACATATTCATGTTAAAACCATCAGCAAGATTAGCTGAGCAGAAACCTGTTGCCATTTTCTTAGTTTAACAAACATTAATGTTGCACCTTTAAACTTTCGACTGACTAAACTATAAAATAAAAAAAGAAGAAAGGCAATGCTTTTATAAATGATGCTGGTAATGTGGACTTTAAGTTGTATAGACACATGTAAAAGGCAGTGAACTTGATTTTGTGTCTTTATTCTATTTTATCTGGGGGAGATACCTTCACCAGACACATATATATAAAATATTTCAGAAAATGAAGTTTGTTGGGTTTTAAATGCTAAATATCTGTGTCACTTCACAACAAAGACAGTAATGTATTTGGACACCAATTAGTGGCTTTGCTAAAGATCAGAGTTACATTGTTTTAGTAGGTAGTTTGCCACCCTTCAGATTGCAGAACTGCTCTGTGGGATTCATCTCAGAGCTCTGGGACTTTCTTTCATGTACAAAATACTCTTTCAACAGGCGGCTGGTATACTTTGGATCAGTATCCAGAGGAAAAATCCATTTCTATCGCTTCTACATTTTTTTGGCTGTGCACTTTAGGATCCATGACTCCACTAATAAATACAACTTCACTTTTATTTATTGTACCTTTAATGCAGTCTGGTTGTTATTCTTTCCCCGACTCCCTCCATATAAACCTTCTAATGTACCACTATCTCTTTGATGCTATACTTCAAATGGTCTGTGACTGAGTTGTGTTCAGTGATGCCTGTGTTTTTATTTTATTTTACTCATTAATATGCAGTTCCATCTGCTGCTGGTGTTTCGGGGTTTGTGTGCCTCTTTCTCTACCACAAATCCTTCTTTTTTAAATGTTTTGACACTATATTCAACCATAGAGAGTGCTTATCTTTCCTCTGAGCTCACTTGTAATGTGTATAATATAATAGTTTCATATAATATATTTATCTGTTCACATGCTTTTAGGGGTCACTGTTTTTAGACAGTGGAAACAAACCTCTTCGGGCAGCTTCTGTTCAAACATCTGTGGAATTACTCCAACATCAAAGAATGAATGTTTTTCTTCCCTGATCCAGGAAAGTTTGACTAACCGCCGTAATACGGACATTTCAGTGTCCTGCGACTCAATGGCTCACATTCCTCACATTCCAGCTGGTGACACAGATATGATGATATGCACACACAGAGGTAAACACATTCTGCGTTGTGAAAACTCACCCTTTTTAACTGTATTGATTTTTAAGTGAACATTTACTAGAAGCGAAGATTTTTTGCAGAATTAAGGACAAACATGGATAATAAATAAAAATTGTGTATTAAATCCTGTGTAATTGCATTTAATATTTCGCTGCACTGTTAAGAAATTATATTTTCGGCCTATTGAAAGCTGCAGATTTAAATATAGTAATGAGGAAAATTGAATGTGAGCTGAGTGATTCAAGAGAGCACATCAATTATTTTTTGCCCTGCACATTGTTGGTCATTTTTGACTAAATGGCTCAACAGCTATGAAATTCTGATGTGCTTAATTTTTGCTTATTTGTCTGAAAAACATGAGTTGGATTGTTTAGTTAATACTTACTCAGATTTTTCCAGTCTTTCTTTTATTTATTTCACAGTTGTAAAAATCATTCAAAATTTGTAATTTTATTTAGTAGCAGTCCATTGTTTGAAAATGTATGCATTTTTCTCGTCAAACTATAATTTCCAAGGCTCAGCGTGCAAGTATTTATTATATAAAAACTTTTATGGCTGCTTGAAATGACCCTTATCCTTTCGCTACTAGATAGTATAAACAACAGTGTCTAGCTTTACTGCACGAGGACACAAACTCTCCTTCAACCTGACCTGCCTCTGTGCTCTAACGCTAGTCATGGCGGCACAGCCGGAGGCACATGCTGCTGTTGTTGTTTCATCTACTGTATCTGTGCTTCTATATGCGGAACGTATGTGTGAGGAAGTTGCATGCATGGAGCTCGACTGCTCTTGTGGACCCGGTGCCCTGGCCGTACAGTGTCCATGTTGGTGTGGGAGCCTGAGGCCTGCTCCCATACATCCCCGCTCTGGCTTTGTTGATCCTATTGTCTCCTGCGTCACCACACGTCGCCCGGCAAATAAAGGCCGTCTGGCTCCAAGCTTAAATATTGCAGCAAACTAAAAACCAACCATCAGAGCCGATTCATTCACATCTGCTCAGTGGGGCGACAAGGACAGGGCTTTAGGTGGGAAAGAGGGCAGAAAAAAGTTCACTTTTCCCTGCTGGGTGCCAAGAGAACGGGACAGGACTCAACTTCGCCGGAGCCGCAGCTGTGGCAAGTTGCCCATTTGATTACATTTATCCTTTATCATACAGAAAAGGGAACTTTGTTATTTATTGATTTCTCTTTTATTGACTTTAGTAGAGGTGAAGTGTGCTATTTTTGAGACCAAGAGCAAAAAACATTTTGGTGTTCAATTACAATCATTAACACTGATTGTTTACAAAGAGAAAAGCAGCTATTAGTACAGTTAAATTAATGCCTCGATTTTTAATTTAATAATGGGGACATTTTGTTGATTTAATTTTTAAATCTATATATGCATTGTATGGACTCGGACCACGTGTTCAGCTCTTTCGACGTTTCAAAGTCTTCAGGTTTTCAAAAATAAACACATGTAGCAGCATGAAATCATGGTTTAAGTTTGATTTTCAAAGATTGTGAAGTTTGAGTTTTGCTCTTCTGCATAGCTCACTTTTGGCACTCTCTTTTCCCCTCCCCTTGTTGTTCCTGCCTACCCCACCCTCCCTGTCCGTCTGCACCCTTCATGTCCCTCCCTACCCCACCCTTCATTCTGCAGTGCTACGGACCGATCATGGGTGACTGGAGCTTTCTGGGTAATATTTTAGAGGAAGTCAATGAGCACTCTACGGTGATCGGCCGGGTGTGGCTCACGGTGCTCTTCATCTTCCGTATCCTCATCCTGGGCACGGCGGCAGAGTTTGTGTGGGGCGATGAGCAGTCTGACTATGTCTGCAACACGCAGCAGCCTGGATGTGAGAACGTGTGCTACGACGAGGCCTTCCCCATCTCCCACATCCGCCTGTGGGTGCTGCAGATCATCTTTGTGTCCACACCATCTCTGGTGTATGTGGGTCATGCTGTGCACCACGTCCACATGGAGGAGAAACGTAAAGAGCGTGAGGAGGCAGAACTTACCCGTCAACAGGAGCTGAGCGAGGAGCGTCTCCCTCTGGCACCTGACCAGGGAAGCGTCCGCACCACTAAGGAGACCAGCACGAAAGGAAGCAAGAAGTTCCGGCTGGAGGGAACCCTGCTGAGGACCTACATCTGCCACATCATCTTCAAGACACTGTTTGAGGTGGGCTTTGTGGTGGGCCAATACTTCCTATACGGCTTCCGCATCCTGCCGCTGTACAAATGCAGCCGTTGGCCCTGCCCCAACACAGTGGACTGCTTTGTGTCTCGCCCCACAGAGAAGACTGTCTTCATCATCTTCATGTTGGCTGTAGCCTGCGTCTCACTGTTCCTCAACTTTGTGGAGATCAGTCACTTGGGCCTGAAGAAGATTCGCTTCGTCTTTCGCAAACCAGCCCCAGCTCCGGCCCCTTCCCAAGGTGAGGGATCGGCCCCTCTGCCGCTCCAAGCAAAGAGCCTGCCCTCTCTGGCTATGCCATCTCTGCAGAGAGCAAAAGGTTACAAGTTGCTGGAGGAGGAGAAAGCTCCCCCTGTGACTCACCTCTACCCGCTGGCCGAGGTGGGCATGGAGGCCGGCAGAGGGGCTCCACCCTTCCAGGGGCTGGAGGAAAAGGCAGAAGAGGTGATGCCCATGGAGGACATCTCTAAGGTGTATGACGAGACTCTGCCCTCCTATGCCCAGACCACTGAGACGGCAGGGGTGACATTACACGAGGAGGAAGTTGAGGAGGTGCAGCCACCAGAGGTGGAAGCGGAGAAGCTGGAAGAGGTTGCGGATGAGGATGTGCCGATCGAGGAGGCAGTGAATGAGGAGGTGATACCTCCAGCGGAGGCAGGGCTGGAGGCCGCGGATACGATAGAAGACACCAGACCACTGAGCCGACTGAGCAAAGCCAGCAGCAGGGCCAGGTCAGACGATCTCACTGTATGAACCTGTGAGAGCAAAGCACATGTACACCTGCACACACGAAATGTTCCACACAAGAGAGAGCACACACACCTCACTCAAGACAATGCACACTCTTGAACAGGCAGGTCAAAAAACGAAAAGCAAAATCAACAGGGATAGAATGCAAAACCTTTCAAACACAGGTGAGAATTCTACCAAGCTACATAAAAATCTGAGTGTTTGTGATAAAAATGAAATATAAAAAGTAGAGGTTAAAGAGGAGAGGAGTAGTATTTTTTATTAAGTGTGTTCTTATATTTAAAAAACAAATATGGAAAGGACACATGCGGGGGGAATATTTTTACTTGATGAAAATCCATGTTCAATTTTTAGAAACATCTTTTCTATTGAAAGAGTTATAAACATATATAATGGAGGAATAGACTTTTTACATGGGGTTTGAGTAGATAGGGGAGAGAGAGTTATAATTTACTCGTGTGTCTGCCAATCAGTACTTTTGCTGTAGTTAGGCACTGATTTTTACTCCCAAATGCAGCATGTGGCTGCAAGCCTTGCCGGTCAAAGGGCTCTCCTATAGAAAATACATACATGCTAAGTGCCAGTACATTTACAGGTATACAGCTCTTTGAAAAATAGAAGAAAAGTCCACTTTCAGGTTGAGAAGAGCGTTACTCTATTGCACATTCAGAGTTCTCGACTCTGTGCAAGGCCTTTAACTCTCATAACACCTCATCTACGCATCCATTTACACAGGACTCTTTCAAGTGAAGAGAGATGTGCATGAATTTCAGAGCATTTCTCTCCTTTTCGTGTTTATATACCAGGTAGCAGAGCCAGAGCTGAGTTAGTGAGGAAAAACAAACCACCTACAAAAAATAAAAGACCACATGTTGAATGTCTTTTTCAATGTGATTCTCTTCATTTTAGATTTGCTTATGTTGTGTAGCCTTTAAGGAAACTGTGTACTGTGATATCAGCTGTCCATGGAAGAGAGCAGGGCTCGTTTTGCTCTATCAGAGAATGAACTATAGTAGCGACCTCAGGCCAAATCCTCTCTTTTCGTGCTGTACAAACAGGCATCCGGGTGATAAAGATCATGCACCATCAGCACAAAGTATTGTTGGAGGCGAGACAATAAAAGAAACCGTGCTCATCAATGAAAACAAGCATCCTTGACCTGGCTGTAAAAAAAATCTTTCTACTTGATTTTACATGACCATAGCAAATCCTTTCCCCACAAGAAAATACAATAGTTGCAGCGTACTTACAAATTCAATGAGAAACAAACAATCAGAGGTGAATCCCGCTGTACATAGCGCCCGATCTCATGTCTAATAATGTACATAATGTGCAGAGCAGCTGTTTTTAGTTTTTTTTTTTTTTTTTTTTTTTTGCTGTCTAGAGGAAACACAAAAGTTTTAATCGTGATTATATTATAAATTTAATCCCACAAACCCCATAAAGTAAAGACGGGAAAAGCCCATTCAGCATTATTGTGCATCTATCTCAGTGGTACTTTCCTTTGCAAATCATTGTCATATATTTTAACACAAAGTGCATTAAGCCTGAAATTATGTCTTGGGTTCATCACAAATCTTCTTCACACATTCTCTGGCTTTGTTTAGTCAAACCTGTTGCCACTGTATGATCTCCTGTGCCTTATCTGTAAATGTGAATTCTCAAATGTACAATTGTAGCAAAGTGTTTTTATCGCTCTGGGACCTATGTGACCTATTTGATGTGTGTGTTTTTTTTAATTTAATAATTTCATTTCTGTATGCGACTCTTTGGCATATCCACACAAACCCACCCACACATAAAATCGTGTTTCTGTGACGCAGCTAAGATGGATCAAATAATGAGCATTAACATGATAGTTCAGTGTTAAGACATCGGTGCTTAAGGTTGCATGTTTGTGGGGGATGAACACACTCACACAATGTACGCTCAGACATGTGCCTACGCGTCAGACACCGCACAGTGTTGGTTATTTTGGGGGAAATGATCAAATGGCTCTAGAGAAAAATTCGGAGAAAGGAGATGACTTTGACCCCTTTGTGACCCCCATGATCTCCTCATCTCCTGTAATCCCAAGCAGAGCCTTCAGTGAAACATCCAAGTTACTGAGCAGCATAAAACAAATTTATAATCAGAGCATAATGCTGGGCCTTTTGTACATCAGTATGACTGGTAACGTATTTTTTTGTATATTACGACTGTTGCATTGCCTCTATGTTTGTAAGAAGACATGATTAATCTTTGGAAAGAAAAAAAAACAAACCCTTTTTACTAACTTGTAGTCTTCTTTGCTGATAGATGTGTGGCAGTATCTTCTTTTGGAATGTGAAGCAACGCAATAAAAAGTCACGTGGTCAAGAAGTGTTGTGTCGCTATTTCTCTGCAAAGCACACACACACACACACACACACACACACACACACACACACACACACGGTAAAACAACTCATGATCATGACTCATGATCTATGTTTACATATGTGAAAAACAAAATCATTCTATGTGTGAATGCAAACTCAATTGCTGCCTTTTGTGTTTCATTTATTACAGCAGGTATCCAGAACAGCCTTTGCTATTGTTTTTCATCCTAATTTAGTTAGTAGAGTTTTTAAACTATATGCCACTTTATACTTTTACCAGACAAAGTTTGATATTTTCTCGAGCTGAATTAGCAATACCACAGTGCAGACGTACACTTTACATTTTTTATTAGAGGTCAAAGCCATGCATTCAACGTAGCTTCCAAAAGTATTAGCTTTAAGATATACCAAAAAAAATAAAAGCATGCATGATGCAGAAAGATCCTTTTCAGAATAATTTATATTCATTTATTGAATTGTAATTATTGACTCTTTGCAGTTGTTTAAGATGAAGCTATTTAACGTATTTATATATTTTAGTGTTGCTTGTGAATTTTCCCTTTGTGGATCAATAAAGTAGCATCTTAACCTGTGATTCATCCTTTATTTATTGGTTATATCTTTTAGTGTTAATGTTAATCTGCAAAAAAAAACAACTTATCAGATAAATGTAGTGGAGTACTGACTTCTACTCAGCTACATTTACTTCTCAAAATGTGTTTCTATGAATATCTTTCATCAGGGGAACTCACACTTTGCACGAGACACACCACCACTGACAGTATTTTTTCCTCTAGAGTCATACATGGGGCAGAAACCTTTATGAGCGCTCTAACAGGCTTAACTAGGGCAAAGAGAAGCAGTTACATTCAAATCTAGGGCGATGTACATTCACATTTAACCTATTTTTCACAATTTTGGACTGTGGGAGGAAGGTCATGTAAGCGCTGGGGGATTGCGCAAACTCAACTTCGCAGGCAGACAGTCACAAAATGTGTTCCTCAAAAGAATCAGTACACAAAGGTTTTTTAGTTTAAACAAACAGACAACTGGTTTTATTCAAACAGTATGCAGTAAAGATTATTGCTTCAAGAATGATGAAAAGGCTGTGAGGATCATTATTGCCACTAAGGGGCAGCAGTGTAAAAGGCTATTCCTGAGGCCTGACTGTTCATACATGTACCTGTTGTCTGATAATATTATACACACAGCAGTTTGGAGAGTATTTCAGCATTAAAAATATTTGAAAGGGGCATGCCAAGTGGAAAAAAAACAACAAAAGTTCTATCTTTTGATCACATTAACAAAAAAAATTGGATAATGCAGAAGTCAACTAGTGTTATTTTCTGGACCACATGAAGATGCATGTCACAATATTGCAAAACAAAACTTGCAGAATACTTAAATACACAAAATGAGAGGGAAGTTATTTTTGCTGGACTTTTGTAACAGACTGCAGGTTTGACAAATTGCAACAAAAAACAAACATGTAGTAGATGAGTCTGTTCCAAGTAGAGCAGTGTTCTGGTGTTTCAAAATGGTTCCTCAAATATAACTAAGAATACTTTTTTTTAATGGTCATATTTTTCATTTTTAAGAACTGACTTTGTCAGCAAGAACCTGGTTTGAGTTCTGCTTGTCTGAATCAATGACACAAAGAAAATGTACAGTAAAAAATATCAGGTTTTAATCTTTAATAGTCCCTTATGTCATACAGCCTCAAATTTCAATGTGCAAAAAAACAAAAAACAAAAAAAAAACCCTACTGCAAGTGGGTGGATGGGCAATTTTTAAAAATATGTTTTAACAGAAAGCATTTGACATATCACTCTAAGAAACCAGTTTAAATATCCATTGTTTATCCATAGTTATGCATGTCTGACTTGTGATATCACATGTATCTTTCTTTTTGTATGTTTCTTTCTTTTTTATGTATAGGGTATTTGTGTGTTTTTTCTGCTTTTCCTCTGCTGCTGTAACGAGGAAATTTCCCCGTTGTGGGATTAATAAAGTATAATCTAATCTAATCTAATCTAATGTAGGGTCACGGGGGGGCTGGAGCCTATCAGAGCTGACTCGAGCGAAGGCGGGAGTCACCCAACAGGTCACCAGCCTATCACAGGGCTACACATAGAGACAGACAACCAAGCACACTCTCATTCACACCTACAGACAATTTAGAATAATCAGTTAACCTCAGAATGTTTTTGGACTGTGGGAGGAAGCCAGAGTACCCAGTAAGAACCCACGCTGCACAGTTCAATAATGACAGATCCTGTTTGTTATGCGGATGCGGAGAACCATGTACGGTCAGTTATGCGAGAGGAATGTTGACTAGCCCATATCAGCAGCAAAAAGCAACTGGCATGTAAGAAAACTAAATTTAGACCACATCTTTAACTTCCTGTCAGTGGCTTTCTAGCTTATTCACACATGGTTTATTGTTCACAATCTCTTCTCTAAAGGTTCAAATGTCTTTTTGGTGAGCTTTAAGTGCATTGAAGCCATTCTTTGAACATTTTTTGTGGATATTCTGCATCATTTGAACAAACTCAAGCTGAAGACTTTGCCTGACTCAGTAGAGCAAACAGTTTTGTGAAGATTCTTCGTCACCTAGGTAATGGCGCATCCAGACGGCCTACCTCAACAACAAACTGTAGGCAAAAGGCTTCCAACCCAAACATCTGGTAAAGCAGTACAATACTTATTTCCACAGTGCATTCCACATGCGCGGATACAAGTGCCAACACAACTTATTTCAGGAGTTTCACTGAGCGCAGCAAAACACACAATGCTGCTTCAGAACAGGTGCCATCACTCCTGGATAAGAACATTTTTGTGCTGTGGTGGTAGATGAAGCAGAACCTAAAACAAAGATGACTAAAAAAAATATCAGATACTCAGAACGAGTCAGCGGATGTTGAAGTTTTTAGTAACTGTGCCATCTGAGGATCACTCAAGTCTTTTATAGGTTAGACTGCCAGTGTTTGGGTTATCCTAAGTTTGTTTTTTCTTCATGTGAAATACAGCTAGTCATTTTTCATTAGTCACTGGTGAAAGAGATGTCTTGGGTTTCAGGACGAAAGGTAAACCTTAAGGGAACTGTGAAAATGGAGAAGGCCCTCGAAGTCATCAAAATCACTCATGACATTCACACACTGTCATATGAACTGTGTGTGTGTGTGTGTGTGTGTGTGTGTGTGTGTGTGTGTGTGTGCGTGTGTGTGTGCGTGTGTGTGTGTGTTTATTGACTCAGTGACACAGCTCCGAAAAACAATACACTTAGTGTTTGACTGAATGGCCACACCTAGTCAAGTTAAACCATTTTTAATTCTACTGACCTGCCATTGGTGCATTTAGTTTATCAAGTTTCATCCTACTCATTTCACACACCGGGTTTTGTGGATGACTTCACAAAACCAGTTTGTAAGAATGGTGTGACTGTTTGAGTGTAAGTCAAACAGTCAAACTGCCACGTCCACTTCACTGCCAAATTCATAAAGGCTCAGTTTGCTTTTTCAGTTTCACTGTGAAACATCCAGTTTCAGAATATACTTCCTGAAAGTTGTTTTGTGCATTTTCGAGCATGAAAAAGAAAATGAGAGCCTGTTACGTGATCTAACGCTTCCAACTCACACTAGTATGACTTGAACAGCACCAAAGTCACTACAGCACACTATCACTGTAAGACAGATAGGTTAGGTCTCACAACATCCTCTGCAAACTTCAAAGACACAAATCAACAAAAAGCAGCACATGACCTGAGACCACTACAGCATCTCAGCCTTCACTTCCTGCATGGAAACTGCGTCAGTTGTATGTACAGGCACTCTGGTCGAGTTTAATCCCACCGACATGATTCAGGTTATAAATACTCGTGTTCTTATAGTTTTCTAGTTGGAACTAAGGACAAGATAACAAGACCGAACGGGTGTAGATCCTCATTATCGGTAAGTTACTATAGTCACTCTACCATTTAGATTCAAAGAGGACATGGTGTTCTTCATGACTCTCACTCACGATATTAATTCTCCTTTTGTTCTGACCTTTAGCTGATATTTTTAAGTTTTAACTAAACAAAAAACAAGAAATAGCTGCTGATTTAAGTTTCCGAACCCTTTGTGCTGTGAATTTTGACCCTGTCCTCTTTTACATTTTTCATTTAAACAGTCATTTATTTCTGCCTATATTTGATCATCTCAGTGCTACTTTTCTGAACAGCATAAATAAAAATACCAATTTACAAATATTATACACCCACATAAACACGATATTTACCATAACATTATCTTTGCTTCAAGGTGGGATGGAGGATGTTTCTAGACACTTGGGCGTCAACAGGACCTTGACTTGGATATGTTGCGTCTTCTGTATTTTGTTGCAAGGAGGTACACTTCTATTTACAGTAAACTCACTTTGACACAGCTCCAGGAATAGTTTGACAATTCGGGGATCTTTTTTATGCGTAAATTGTCTCTTTTTGTGTGAATCTTGTCTCTGTAAAGAAGGAAAGAAGAGTCATTCTATGCCAATTCACCTAGGGCCTCCCAGTTGAGGTCATGAATTTTCTTGAAAAAAATCACGCAAAATCGTCGACCTAAACCAAATGTCTGTGTGGTACCTGTTGACTTATTTTGTCATTAGTTCAGGAAATAAGCAATTGTAGTGATTTTGGTCATTGTGTAATGGAGGATTCATCTTGCTCCGTGTGTCTGGACGAGATAACATTTCGTAACTTCATCAATTTGTAGCAATAATGTAATTAGCAAAAAAATAAAGCAAGTCTGGGCTTATCCCACCTGATACGCTTTCAGGCAGATTATTGCAGAATGGATTGTGACATACTATCAGGTATATGAAAGAGAGCAACATTGCATTCTCTTATATACCTCATAGTATGTACTGTTTTGCTAATCACGTTTGCAAAATTTCCTGAACTAATGATAAAATAGCTCAACAGGTACCATACAGACATGTAAAACCTTGAAATCACACAATACAAATATTTCCAGGCACCGTACAGACATATAAAACTTTTTATATGTCTGTAAGGTACCTGTAAAAATTTGTAAATCAACTTAATACAAATATTTATCTGACAATTAAAGCCACCAAATGTGATATTAAAGCCACTGAAAACTATGCGTGCCATTTTCATAAAATGTTTAATTAATGAAGGAATAAATATATAGCATCTTTAATTTTTAATATGTTTTCAATGGATATGAAGACATTCCTTTCAAAAAGTTTCAAAGAAATCAAAACAATCCTTCCTGAAATGGAATACTGTTAAAATGTACTAAAAAGTGGATTTAAGTGCTCTGATAGCCTAGTGGTTATGTCGCATGACCCATGTGCAGAAGCATAGCGGCTGTGCCGGGTTGGAGTCCAACCTCGGCCGTTTACCGCCTGTCCTTCCCCACTCTCTACCGTTTCCTGATCTATCCACTGTCCTGTCAAATAAAGGCATGAAAAGCCAAAAATAAATCTTTAAAAAAAAAAAGTAGATTTTCAGTCAGTTTTTGATGTAGCACCAAATGACATTTACATATGACAAAACTACGCTGTTTCTACCCACGGCACAAATTTGTTTGGAATTGAGTGAATATTAGCGGAGGTATGAATTTTTGAAAATCAAAGATTTTTCATTTTGATAAATGAAAGATTTGTATTATTTTAATTGCTCAATATAAGCTATTGCCATGGTTACAAGTTCCAACTTTTTCCTGAGGTCTTCAGCCAAAGCCTGTGAAGGATCGCTGAAGTTATCAGATTTAACATAGAGGGCCTATTTTCAAAAATTCATAACTCAAAAAGTTTCTGGCGAAGATGCAAGATTCCATGGTTTAGGTGGAAGCTTTTGATGCTTTTTTCCCCCCAAGAGAATCCATGACCCTAACTGGTAGGCCCTAGGTGAGTTGGCATGGAATGACTCAGAAGCTAAATGTGAACCACCTGCTGTCTTTGTCTGTTGGTTTTGTGAGTAGAAAGCACTTGTAGTCAGAACTGTGTTACTTTTGGATAAGTTTAGCATAACCAAACCTTCACAGCACAGGAGAATGGTTCAGCTGCACCTACTATCATTCTATGATTGGAATAAAAAGGTGTTCTGGCTTGGTTATATATATTTAAACCAATCATAATTCCTTTTTGAGGAGTGCTAAGCCCAGGATGCAGCAATGGTGCCCCTTGCAATATATTATCAGAGGGAACTTGTTAAGTGGTAGATACTTGGAATTTGAAACTTTATCCATAACTGGTAGGCAAACATGCAAGGATATTATTGTTATATAGAAAATATTGCAAACATATTCTTTGTAAATCTTTATAACTATTTACTGATAGAATCCAAGCGGGCCTGTGTTACTGTGCAATCCAAATCTTCATTAAAACTTCACTGAAAAGGGAATTTTAAAACAGTGACAGACAGCTGAAGGGAAGGTGGATTTATACAGAGTTTATGGAGGAATTTGTGAACATTTCTCAAAATGTCAAACTATTCTTGTTATTGTAATGTAGTGTAATGGTGATAATGTGGATGTGACAAAAATACAAATCATTATTTCTTTTTTTTCCCCAAAGGGAAAGCAGAATGGAAAACTATCTCAGAGATGGTTGGTAGCAGAGTAACCCTGCAATGTAACAATGACTCGATCAGCAAGCTTACTCAGCTGACGTGGAAGATGAATGGAGATAAATTGTTCACTTTTATGTCTTCGGGAAAATTACACAAACACAGTCAAGAAGTCACCAACCTGGCCTTGAATATGTCTGAATTAGAGAGTCAACTGTATGAGCTCATCATAGAGAACGCCCAGACGTATCACACGGGAAATTATACTTGTGAGACCACCACGATCAGCGGAGTCTGGAATCAGAACTGGAGGCTCATAATTAAAGGTGTGCAATTCTACTTGTTTTCAGAGATGACAAAACAAGAATTTTCTTTGGCATCGGAGCAAAGTGAAACTCAATCACAGCCACTTATCTACCGTCTATTCAGTTCAATTCAATTTTATTTATATAGCGCATATTTACAACATATGTCATCACATAGCGCTAAACATTGTAAGGAAGAACAGAAAACAGAAAAACCAGCAATCCAAATTTGCTTTTGGATTCCCTCTGAGCAAGCAGTAAGCAACAGTGGGAAGGAACACAACTTAGACTGTCTAGACACAGTTTACATTCAGATCTACCCTCCTGGTTGTGCGCCTCAAGTTGCATTTCAAATCCATGCCTGTCTAGACTCAAATAATTGATGTTGTGAAAACTTTAAAGGGAATTCCCTGCATGTGTTCACATGTTTGGCCAGTCAAGCTAATTCTGATAGAACACAGGTGTAACTACAAAATCTAAAATTTGGATGAGATTCGACACAATCGGTGTAGTTTCTAAGTGGTCACCCAAGATTAGTGTAACCAAATCTGATATATGGTCAGTTATGCCACTGAATAATGGCCAGAACAAGATTTTTGCACATTATCACATCACAGGGGCCTTTTGGACATAAAATGGAATCAGTTTATTATCTATCCAGTTAGACTTTTGTTTGAAAGTTTGGGAAGATTAGCAAATTAATTACCAAGATCGGACTTTTGACCTCCGATCACAAAAAAATCCATTCAGTTCTTCCTTTAGGTCAATTGCCAAATTTGCAAAAATTCCCTCAAAGCCTTTTCCAAACACATTGCATTCACAGGAACAGGACAGACCGACAAAGCTAATGTTAAAATAATGCCTCAGTGTGGTGACGTAATAATCATGCCGTCTTAGCTGAATTTAACTGCATGTTAGACCTGCAGTGAAATGAAGGAACAAACTGCTCTCTTTTGCAGAAAGCACCAAACACTGGAACTTTGTGATGGTAGCTGTTGTTCCCTCTGTGTGTCTCCTGATCTTTTTAATCGTTTTGGCCATTCTAATGAGATCCTGCAAACGGACAAGGTAAGTTGCATTTGCCTCCACTTATTTTTTTAAAAACTTGATTCTGTGCTAATGGCTTTACACTACTATAATATTAAAAAAAACATCACTTTTCTTTACAGAAATGGCAGCCAGTCTCCCTCTGTGCAAGTGGTAAATATAATCACTTTCATTTTGTCCACTGAGACGCTACAACTTTTACACAATCTGTAGATATATTGTATATTGTTTATTGTTATTGTTTTGCAATGAGACTTAAATGTTAACCAGGGTAATGTCACTTTATGCTGACTGCATTTACATTTTGCTCCATTCTTGTCTTTGTTTCCCGTAACAGCAGCAGCAAACAGAAGATATTTATGAAAACTGCCTGGAAATTGAACGACGTAATCAAAGGAAGGGGCACCATAACCAACCTTCAGCTATTCAACACCGTATGTAGCACGCATTATGGAAGGCAACCTGTGCTTTTGTAATGCTGTCAACAAGTTTAAACTACCATTTCAAATAATGTACTGTATGTAATCAAGAGCAACATCTTTTAAAGCTGTTATAGTTGATGCAATCAGTTTGTGAGGTGCAAACACCTGAGGGAAATGCCTGACTCTTGCTTTGCTGACAGTTGCTAAATTTGTCTGTCATTTGAATTATATTTATCCAACATGAAATCATAAAACATGTCATCAGTGCACTGTAAATAGTAAGATCCTAAAAATATTATAGTGAGAAACTCAATTATTCCTTCTGAGCAAGCACTTGGTGACAGTGGGGCAGAAAAATTCCCTTTTAACAAGAAGTAACCGGAGGCAAAAGCGGTCTTACGGTGAGCATGTGCTTTGAAATTGGATAACGAGGGCAGAACTGCCAAATTAAACCTTAAAATAAGGGCTTCAAGGTGTAGTCAGGTGATAACCCTTTGTAGTTTCTGTCACTAAGAGGTTGTTTGATCCATTCTTAAAGAAGCATGTCTGAACATGTATGAAAGTACTGTACTTTGAATAAATCCTATTGTTATTTTTTCTCCAGAAGAAAACTCAATCATCTGGACAGAAATTTGTACAACGATATCTACGCCTCCTCCCTCACTGAAAAATGAATCTATAAAACTGCAAATAGGTTTCATTTCAAGAGTTTATGTTTTAGATCCACCTCTGAAAGTCTTTACTTTTTGATTGTGCAATGCAGGCTTCACACATGTATAAGTTGCGTATTAAACTAGTTCCAGTATCACAAATCCTGCTTCCGGTACTAGAGTGAGATTTGAAGGGGGCTCGGAGCAACTTTCAAATTTCAGCAGATTAATTATAAAGGTTGCAAAAAGATTTTATTCCCATGTAACAATGACAAAACTCATTTCTGAGTGGAAGTGGACTTTGTTCCATTGATTAACGCAGCTCTGAACGCCTGTGAAGGAACACGGAGCAATTATCAGAAGAGTTTTAATGTGAAATCCTGACACTGAAAGCAGCATTTAAACAGACACTTCATGAGTACATGGAACGTTTACCACCTATTAATGGTTTTCAGTGTGAAATGGCGGGACTAAAAATAAACCATGGCCTGCCCAAGAAGACCACAGTTTTTCTCACTTAGCTTGTCACAACATCTGGGGACTTTCAGCTCAGTGCTTGGCAACAGGCCCACTTGTAACTGACAATGAAATGGCATTTCCTAATTATTGTTATTATTTATATCGGCAGCATACATTGAAAACATAAATTAAACAGATTTTTTTAAATTTCAGTTAAAATTAACTCGGAAATATAAAACAGTAAATGGTACTGGGCTGCTCATTTAGTTCAGCAGTTTTGGGAAAGTGAAAGAACTGTATGATGAGGGTAGAGTAGAGGGTATTTTTGAGTTTAAATCTGGTGTTTCTTTGTAGTATTTAGCCATAAGGAAATATTCTGGCCATTTGGTGGAAGGGACTCACAAGGGATATTGTTAAAAAAAAAAAGAAACAACTGACGAAATCAAGGATGCAGTAGCTGAGATAACCTAAATCCGTAGAAGCTGAAGCCAAAAAGAAGCTTAAAGACAAATAAGGAATGACCAGCATAGCAATGGAATAAATATAGTGAGCAGCAACTGTTTTATATGAGCATGTAAGTGTTGAAAACAATCTGAACGTGTCCTTTAAAAGTGTGTGTATGAATGATGTGACACAGGTCGTAGAATGCTGATCACTTGAAGACTTCAAATTGAAAAAATCATAGTTGAACTGAAAGCAATGATGTTTGCACACATTTATTTCTTTTGTAACAGAAAAACAACTATTCACATGACCTGGACAGAGGAACACTCAGTCTTTCCAGTCTCATGTCTCCTTAAGACTAACAATGTGACAGATTCAACTTCCACCCATGTGGCTTCATAACAGAGAAATGAACTTCAGACTACAAACACACTTGAAGCTGTTGTGGGAAAACAAAACAAAACAAAACAAAACAAAAAGGTCAATGACACACTAAGCACTGCTTCTATAACTTAGTACATAATAAATAAAAAAAACAAAAAATGCAAGCACATGGCATAAAAACTTAAAATCAGGACACACTACAAAAGTAACTCTGCCTCTCAAACATTATGTTCCTATACAACTAAACTGCACTCTCACATACATTTCCAAATACAGGTTGGGGCAAGCACCCAGGGGATCGGAGCTTAGGCACCAAAATTTATCGGTTTGTGGAAAATTTCACGGCTAATTTCTGGGTTTTCAGTGTGACGAGTCCCACCCTCATCAGATATAAAGCCTATACAACAGCGGTATCTTCATTAGGAACATATTTATAACATGTCACAAACACAATCCAGGAAAAAATATGTTCCCCCTAAAAATACAACTGAGAATGCAGCTTAGTTTGATAGGAACGTATTTTTTTAAGACAGAGCTGAAGGGGTGAAGAAAACACATTGAATTATGTAGTGATTAAAAAAAAAAAGAAATGTAAAGCATGTTTTTTTTTTAACATTTTTAAAAATGTTTATATATTTTTTTGAACACACGAAGCTGTAAGAAGTGTTAGCAAAATTAAATGTTTAATTAATGTATTAGTTAAATCTTCTAAGTTCCAAACAAAGGACCTCAAGTTGTTATTATAGAAGAAAATCAACAAAATACACTATATTACAAATTTGCCGAAGTGAAAGAACCCAGCTGATCACCTCAGTGTTAGGCAGGTTAACAATTTCAGTAACACACATCCAATTTTCGTCATTAAAGTACCACTTTTCTAAAGTAACAACAAATAAAACATAATATTAATCTTTTCCTTTTTTTTTTTACCAATATGGAAAACTGACAATGTATCGAAGTGACAACGCATTGTGTGTCTACTGGCATGGCTACCTTAATGCCAACCAGTTTAAGTGAGAAAATTATATCCTCAATTTCTGACCCATCTTCCCTAGGGCTGTTTTAGGGTTTAGTCTTCGTGTTAGGGTCAGGATTAGGGTCTGGGTTATGCGTTTTGCTAGAATGATTAAGGTTTGAATAAAGGGCATTATAATCACATTATGTCACTGATTAGTCTGTAAGTGGTGCATGTGAATGAGATGAAATACTTCTGACTGGAGATACTAAACAAAGGTTTCAAGTTTACAGTTTAAAAAACACACACGTTTATACAAGTGTAACCAAACCTATGTAAGATGAATTCTAATAAATGTCCATGGTCCATAATAAATACTCCAAAGGACCTTTAACCTCAGGCTAAGAAAATTAATGAAGTAGACACACGTTGATGGTCCCTACCAAGAGGATAAATCCTGGTGATTTGCCTGTTGTGCCAACATGTCTGGCTTTATGTCAAACGTCTTGATGACTATTGCATTGACTGCGATCAAATTTGGCACAGAAATTTTCCCAAAGGCAACCAACAGGTAAAAGTTGTAGCAGTTGAAATGTAACTACATAAATCCTAGTGTGGACCCAAATTATTGTAGTTTATGATAACTACATACAATAATTGTAGTGGTCCTTTAATGCTTCAGTGGCCCCCTTAATGTTTCTTTTTTAGTGCTACAAGCAGGTTGCTATTCATTGTTCAGAGTAAACTGGCTGTACTGGTCATAATACAGCTTATTCTCCAAAGTATTGACCCAGTTTTAGCCACGATAACATTGAACACTTTATACTTGTGATGTATCTTAGAGGGTAAACATGACAATTATGCACAAGCATTTGGATCAAAGCAGTGTTATACCTTAAAACACAAAGCTGCCTGTTAGCCTGAGGCCCTCCCGTTTCAGTGGCTGAGCTCTAATGTGCACAAGTTTCAGCGCTGAGCAGGATGAAATGAGCCACAGTCTAAATATACCTGTCGACTCGGATCTTTTCAGATCTGTCAGCAAAAGTGTTGACATACAAAACAGATTAGCAGCTGAGCTTGCAGTAGAATTTGGGGATAAATATTATTGCAATCCTTAAAACTTCTTTTGTGCTTCATTTTGACCTTTGATGATCATGAACATGTCATAAAATCCCATTTTTGCTGACTTTGAGCTTAGTCCCTCTTCAGTGTGTAAACCCATAACGGAGGAGATTAAAATATGATGACAGGTGAGTAACACTGATATCGGAGGGTATTACCAGCATTATTATTCCACAAATAACAGCAGTAACTATGCAGTAAATAGTTAGGTTCAGCAGTTTAGAGCACTGAATGTACACTCAGTGTGATTGTACCTGTACTGTGTATTGTGTAAAGTGGCATCTAGCTGAAAGATTTGAAGCTGTCAAACTTAATGCTGCCAGAAATAAAATAAGTGCTTGGCAAAATAACACGTTGTGCTGTATAGGAGCACAGCTACTTCATTACTTTACAAAGTTAGTATTAAGTAAGATAGGAAAACTTAAGAAAATGTAGAACAAACTTTGAGAATATGTAATTAAAGTGTGGAAATATGGAATATTATGTAGCACATTCACTCAACTGTGTAAAAGCCCTGCCTATTGACCTACCACACATAGCTGAGATGTATCTGAGCAAGCGAGTTAATGACAAATCTGGTGGGAACAGTCAAATCAAACACATAATAGGGAATAATTAACCAACAAATGGCTGGACCACAGTAGGGTCCTTCTGTGTCAACTCAGCGAGATTAGAGGAAGTCAGTTGCTTGACCACCTCAGAATCTCTTGAAACCTGATGATCTTTGGCATCTGAAACTGACATTGCCCAATTTTTTTTAGCTAAAATTCCAACATTAAAATTTTTTTTTACACAATAGAAATTTTCAATAAATCCCTCTCGAGTTGGACATTGAACGAGATGCCACTTTCAGGTGTCCATATGTCTTGAAGTGTATGTCCTAGAGTCTTCAAATGTTCTGATGTTTCTGGTGAGTGCAGAAAATTCAGTAAATACTGGCAAACAAGCCTCAATTTTTTTTTTGCTTAAGACCTCTCATATTCAGATGTGTTCAAAAATCGCAAATAAAGTGAATTTCAAAAGATTTGGAAAAATATATCTCGAATACATAAGATCTATTTAATCAGTGTTATTGGGAGAATAATATCTCAATGACATTACCAATGCTTAGACAGCTTTCATATGTTATTAGTAGCAGGAGTTATGGCCAATCAAAGTTGACACACATATGATAATAAGGGATGGAGGGCATCATCTACTTGTGGTTAACTTATGGTTAGTTGAGTACTGAGCCCATAAGTCCCAATACAAGTTAATAACATGTTTACACAAGTTATTAACATGTGTTAACAAGTTATTAACTTGTGCACACAAGTTATTAACATATGTTTACTGAAGTTAACTGTTTGTGCACACACACACACACAAAAATCCCCTATCAGGACTTTAGAGGTGCTGTAGCTGGGAGTTTAGTGAAACCCAGCATGAGAAAAATATGAAGCTTTTGAAGCACCCGAGAATGAAAATAATTAAATATTTTTATGTTGAGAAAAGAGACCGAATTTAAGGCAGAGGGGGAGAGTTTGTAAAATCTTGCATAATATGCAAAAATTAAAGCAGTTACTTGTGCTGCCACAACACTGTCAGACTCTCAAATTTTCTCATGCAGAAATTACTGACCTTTACATGCAGATGAATAAATACAGTAGCTGAGGTAACTGATTGAATAAACATTACTGTCCAAGCTACAAGTTCCCAGAACATATTCCAGTAAAAGGCACTGTTTAGACTAGGCAGCAGGATCAATTAAAAGAACATTCTTTTCTTCATATTTTCTCAAGTTATCCCATAGTAGCTAAGTCCAGTACCGTAGCTGTGTTGTTATATTGCTCCCAAGCTTCACTGAGACAGACTTATTATGATACCATGGTTTACAGTGCTTTGCGTATAACTTATGCATTCTTCATTTCCTTGTAATAACATTTGGGTCACTCCATGCCAATTCTCCCAGATTTCAGAACTTTTCATAGTTAATGTAATGTATTTTTTTAAATCATGCAAAAACTTCTACCTAAACCATTTTTTTAACTGAATATCCCAGAAACCTTAAGAAAAAGTTGGAACTTGTAATCATTCAGCCAAATCCTGTGAAAAATAAGCAACTGCTGAGGCTTTAAAGATGCTTTAAAAGAATCATGTCACCGGAATAACATATTTTACCACTGTATTTTGTCTTCACAGTGCTTCAGATTCAACAGTCTACATCATTTAACGCTTTTTTCTCCTATCCTGTAGCTCTTTCAGTGCAAGTACATTGTTTGTTTATCCTGTAGCTCTTCCGAGTCATCAACATCACTGAATCACAGTATCTGCCCGCCGCAGCTCTTGCAGTTTACAACAGCGTCATCTAACACTGTTTTTCTTTTCCTCGCAGCTCTTCTTGTGCCACAGCATCTCTTCACACTGCTTTTCTCTCTACAGCTCTTTGTAAGCAATCAAAGTTCTATATTATATTGTCTCTATGAGACCTCCAGTATTATATCTTATCATATTTTTTGATGTCTTATCTGTATCCAGTTGCTGCAACATGTAGATGTCCCCCTGGATCAGTTAAGTTTTTCTTATCTTAAGAACTCTGTGAATTGAGGTGGAATGAACCAACTGTACTCACAACCAGTGACAAAATACTGCCAACGTTGGTCTTTTGAAAGGAGTAATAAGTGTCACATCAAATGTCAAACACTTACTGTTCCCATGGATTTCTGTAGAACAAAAGTTATTACAAGGAAATGAAAAACTTACAAACTTAAAATATCCCACTGTTGTCCTTCAAAGGGGTCAGTACTAATAAGCAAACAGGTGCAGGAAAAAAGAGAATGTGTTGCATATATATGTTAATTTACAGCAAACACATTAACACAGTGGATGCATGTGTGTTTTTGGGGTGATGAGAGTAACCTGGTCTCTTATGAACTTCGTAATCTTCTGAAGTTTAGGCTGCTTGTAGGGAAAAAAACTATCGTTAAATCCGTTGATATTAAAGGGAAGCAGCCAGTGAAACCACATCCTACGCAGGTGGCAATGATAGGGAAAGTCAGTTCATATAACTGCCCTCTTCCATTGAAATACTCGCCTACATTTTGGTTTGTTAGTCTGAAGCCTTCATTCATTTGCTGGCATTTCTTTAGTATAATACTTGATTTGCAAATTCACTGACAATTGCAGCCAAGCATGTGTCAGCTATAAGAACTGCAAGACAGAAACTTCAGGCTAAAGATAGAAACCACAAGAAAATATTAAAAAAATGAAGCCGGGAATTTGAACAGGCACATGGCAGCTGCACCTGTTTTGCATCTGTTCAGTCGGTGATGACACACATTTGTGGACAAGCCTCTGAATTCCACAAGTCTGACTGCTGTCTGTCCCGTTGCTTCTCCAGCTGTCAAGTAGATGTCTATGGCAGACAATTCAAAGCATTTGATTACAATAATGCTCCACTTCAAATTAATCTGTAGAATTCAGAATGAGCATTGTAAGAAAATGCATTAAAGAAACACAGCTGTACAAGTAAACACACAAAACCGAGGAAAAAAGACGACTTTGACTGTTTAGTTTACCAGTTGTGTCAAAAGAAGCAGATATAACTAGAGTTACCGCCTGGTGCTTGTATACCACCATCAACCAGTCAAGCTGTAGTTTACATCCATGCCTGTCGACACTCATATAATATAAAGAATTTACGCTAGTGGAGATTGTAATTTCATTGAGAAAAAGAAAAAAAGAAATAAATTCCTTCTATGTGTTCACATTTTGAGTCAAAAAGACTGCTTCTGAAAGAACACAAAACAGGACAATATGGATGTTATGGCAAAAAAGCTAAAGATTCTAAAATGCTTTATTCGCATCTATACAGTTATCAAAGTTTGAAGGTGGGCACTCAAGATTAGTTCCCAATTCAGTATCTGAGCAAATGTGAAATATGTTCACACTCTTCCCTCCTGTTCCTGAGTTAATAATCATCATTATTATAATTTTATTTTGTTAGACATTTGTGTTGTTTGGGCCCAAAACTTCTTTGATATTTGACTGTCAAATTTTAATAATTTTATCCCTGAGTCCAAGAGGGCATTTCTGATATACTGAGTCCTCAAAACTAGCACGTACGACCAAAAAACCATGGCTGTTGCCAAAGCAGAGACATAACAAAATGAGCTAAACATTCAGCTTTAGTTGCATCTTTAAGGGAAGCAAAATATCTTTAATGCATTTAAGCAAACTCCTGGTGACAGATATTTTCTTTACCCGTTCTTGTAGTTCACCTTATGTCGCAGTTTCTTGCTGTGATGAGTCCTGCTGCCTTCCTGGCAAGTACCCTTCTATTCTGTATAGTGAAACATCAATTAACAGACAGCAAAAGATTGACATTGTATGCTTACATATTAGTTGTATATTACGCGTAACTGTATGCAGAACTATTGTAATTGGTACCTTCGTAAATATCCAGATTTTTTTAAGTACCACAGTACCACCACAACATTCAGGAAAAGCAAAAGACCAAAACAGACCCAACCAGCAATTCCTGTGAAACCAAAGACACAACAAAAAAAGAATACAGTCAGGGGAAATGCTCACATCATTGTTGACTTCATTTAAAAAAGGTTCTGTTTTCTTTCCCAATCTAACTGGACAAAACAGCATGTGCAGCTATTTACAGTAATTTTGTGTATTTTTTTGTCTCTGTCATGGCATTTAATTTCATATTACACATTACATCATGCAGCACTATGTACCTTTGTCAAACATTTCCGGAGAAACTTTCTTGTGCTTTGCATTGAGGCACAGAGGTAATCGAGGTAAACGTACTGTGACCAGGAGCAGGAATTTATACAAGACAGGACGTGCTCTAAGTTTTAAGTAGTTGAGTTCAGTCGTCTGGCTAGTGTTTTCAACAAACCCAACCAGCCAGCTACTTATTTTAGCTCCTAGTTGCATACCAAAAATTTCTTTGGTCTTGAGTGCGTTTCCCGTCAGCATTCTCAGTCTGGAGAGTGCCAGGAAGTTTTTTTTTTTATCATCAAACATCATAAAATAAAGGCTTAAATCCCAAAAACAAAACAGGAACAAACCTGGCACTACAGCAACCGCAATAAAGAGCTTACAATCTTTTTTCCCATATTGATTCGATGCCTCACACTCATAGAGGTCATCAGCGGTCCAGCTCGAAAAGTGTAGTTTTGCACCATCTACTTTGACAGAAGACTGAGGCAACGACTTGCCAGATCTGGAAAAGACAAAAAAGGCTCAGCATTACATCATTACAGTAAAGCAATAAGGGGGGAAAACATTGCAAATCGTGGAGTTGTACCAAAAGTCAAATGAACTTCAATTAATAACTCTTCATTTCTGGTAGCTGTTTACTATTATTAATATATTGCATTTTTTAAAAAGTAAACAAAATAAACCAATCAGCATCTGTACAGTTCCCTAATAAACATTTCAAATGTCAATTTTTAAATCTGCATAATAATAACCCAAGTGTTAAGAAAGTAATTGGGCCAGGCTAACCGTTTCCCTCTGTTTACAGTCTTTATGCTAAGCTAAGCTAATCAGCTGAGGCTGTAACTTCATTTTTAATGGAGAGATATGTGGATTTTATCAGTACTGTCATCTAAATGTGCCAGAAAGCAAATAAACGCTGAACCAAAATGCTTATTCTGCTTATTACGGTGGTTTCCAGTCTCACATGTAGGATTAGCAGAAGGTCTCAATAAGCAGCAGTAAACACACAAATCCTACAGGCGTAATACGTCTTCCTACAACTTCTCACACAGTAAAACCCCTGAAGTTAGAAGCTGACTCTTAACCCTTAAAATGGACAGTTGAGAAAATGTTTTCACTACAGGCTCCTATTACTTGATCTACATCAGCATAATGAGTTCGCCCAGTTGTCGTATATTCACAAATGTGTTCAAAATTCCCTACAGCACTTCTCATGTAACCTGACTTTAACAGCTCAGGCTGAAATTTCACTCAAATCTTGAAAACCCCTTGAGCGGAAAACCACACCATCACGTGGTGCTATAGAAGTTAAAGCTGTTAATGATAAGGCCTTATCTTTATTAGCAGATGGAGTTTCAATGCTGGTGGAGAATAAAGACAGTCAAATTCTTCTTCTTTGCATAACAAATGGCACAACTTACCAACAGTCTGTAAAGAACAACAGCTCAAAGTTTAATGTAAAATTTAATTCAGAAACCTAGTATCTCAAATTATTGGAAGACTCAATTTTGAGTTTCAGTAAATTACTAATCAAAAAGAATAAATACAGTGTATCTCTTGGTTTAATTCAGTACATGGAACCAGAATCACCACAAAAATTTGATAATGCAGGTTTTAGGCCACTTAAACTTTGGTAACACTAAATGTATTGATAGTAGTAATTCCAAGAAGCTTGGAATGTCCTGTTTAAATTAGATTAGAGTTGATTAGATTAGATTCAATTAAACTGTCATTGCACAAGTACTAAGATAACAAAATGCAGCTGCATCTAATCAGAAGTGCAAAAGCTGCAGTCAAGTGCATCATTTACAGTGTGGTACACACACGACACCAATCAGGCATAACATTATGACCACCTGACCGCCATAGGTGTCCTATGGGGTCTGGCACCAAGACGTTGGCAGTGGATCCTTTAGGTACTCTTGCTTGTGTAGTGGGGCCTCTGTCAATCAAACTTGTTCCACTGCATCCTGTTGATGCTTGATCAGAATGACGTCCTGATTGTTTGATGTTTTTTCCATGTGGTGGGGTGCATTTTCCTGCGGGCGTAGGCCAGTGACATTTGGGATTTCCATTTGCATGACGAAGTGTGCTTGTTGTGGGACAATGTTTATTTGGGTGTCTAAGTCTGATCAACACGGATGTTAAAATCCAAGGTTTTCCAGCAGAACAACACATAGTACTAATATGATCAATGTTATTCACTTCACCTGTCAGTGGTCATAATGTTGTGGCTGATCAGTGTATGTTACAGTATAGACAGACTGAACAGTATGGGCAGAGTGCTATGAAGACACTAATACATAATAGATGTGAATACAATATAAAATACAGTACAGAGATACAGTTTTCACTGCCCTCTGCAGTGCTCTCTGGTCTGAGACAGCGTTGTGATGTCTGCAAACTTGGCAATGGTGTTGAAACCATGTACAGATTTACAGCCATAAGTGAAAAGAAAGTAGAGAAGAGGACTCAGTACCCAGCCCTGTGGGACGCAGTGTTCAGAGTCAGTGCCAAGGAGGTGTGGTTGCCTCATCCAACAAACTGGGGTGTTAGCCAGGTTAGTTCAGTATCGAGTGGCAGAGTGAGGTGTTGATGCAAAATTCAGTGAGTTTAGCAAACAGTTTGGAAGGGATGATGGCGTTGAATGCTGAGCTCAAGTCGATGAACAGCACTCTGACGTAGGTGTTGCTGTTGTCCAGGTGGGAGACGGTAAAGTGAAGTGCTGTAGAGATGGAGTGGTTGAAAAGTAACAGTGTTCATTTACACAGTTTCTGTACTTTGAAGAGGTACTTTAACTTATTTCCATTCTGCTGTATTTTGTAGCTCTGATTCTATGCAGCTGTAATAATGGATTACTCTTTCATGAATCTACATGTATTTGACAACAAGACTTACAAATTAATTTTAACAAATAAATAAAAGATGAAAAAATATATAACAGCTTGTAAAACATAATTACTTTTTCTCAACCAAACGGTGCATAAAATCCTCTCCATTTGGACCAAATAAAAATGTTTACACATAAATACCTTACTAATACATTACAGACCCTCTTAACATTTTATTTATGAGCATTACACTGAGTTGGATATCTTTTACTAAAGTAAAACATATGAATGCCTTTCTAACAACTTCCTATTTACCCTCTGAACCCCAAGTAGATTGTTTTTTTGTTCCTCACTGTGGGATCATTTTACAATAGAAAGTCCTGCACCTCTATGGAAACAGCACAGCCATGGCTACAAGGTGAGAGAACTCAAAAATGTCTTTTCTGCACTACAACGAAGGTATAATTGTCACGTCCAGCTTCTGCACATAGATTGTGCATTAATTAATTCCTGTTTGATTTTGCTACTTCACTTTTTTGCTCATACTCACCCTTTGTGTCATTCTAGATACTCTGACACTCCCCAGTCTTTGTCTGCTTTGCCCGTGTGATCACTTTGCCCGCCCTGATGTGCTCCATCTGATCGCCTCATCCCTCTCCTTATGTTCATTTTCAGTTTGTCCTGAGGTGTCTGGCCAACAACCCAGCGTGTTACTTTATCTCTCCAGTCTTTTTGTGACCCAGCCTGTTTTCACTACTGAGCTTTCCTTTGTGATATTGATACCTCTGCCTGATCATTGCACTTTTTTGTACAATAAACCTGGAGCTGTGCATTTGAAATCATACCCTGGTTGTGCTGTATGACTATTATTTAAAAAAAAAAAAAGAATTGAACTTTTATTCTTTTTTAAAAACAATTAAAGAAACAGCTGGAACCTGGGATCCATAAGTGCAACATTTATCCAAGTACCCACAATACTGTAAAAATGGTGGTTGTACATACATGTTTAACTACTTACATTTACATCTTGTTTCTATACTTATCACCCATCTGCTTTGTGCAAACACTGCCTGCTGCTCAGTTCAGTCCCTGAATGTTTTTCACATGACTGGTTGGTCAGAGGTGAGTCACCAACACTCAGAGAATTGCACTAAGGATAGCAGATTTATTTATTTTCTGCTGTTTTTTTGGCGGGGGTGGGGGGGTGGGGTGTTTATTTACAGAATCCTGTTAGTTTACTGCTAACAGCTCATTTTTGGTTAGATTTTACCTGAGGTGTGTAGAGTAAAGTGAACTTCATCAAACATCACAATTTTAAGCTTCCATTTGGTTAAGTTTCCCAATGGATGGGCAAATTGGAAAGTTGGAAATCCAACAATTCTTTCTCTTTTTACAGATTGGGGCTTTGAGAATTGGTGAAATTCTGGTGACTTTGTTGAGGAAAATTTGCTTTCCAAACTTGCCAAGGTGGTTTAATATTTGTGATTATAAAAATCATTATTAAGTTTAACTAGAAGGCACTCAAGCGAAATGCGGACCCTCGCCGGATACATTCCTAAACATGGCAGGCAGCCATGTGACCTTGACCTTTGATCTTTTGACCCCAAAATAATGGGTGACCAGGGTAGGTCAAGGTCAACATCTGTGCTGAGTTTGATGATCCTATCTGTCTTTGTTATCGAGTTATGCTGCAGACATGCACAAGCACACACATACATACATACATACAGACAGACACACAGACGGTAGTAAGTTCAAGGTCAAAGGTCAGGTTAAAGCCCAAAAGGTACAATGTGGTAGTCCTACCCTTAGATATACCAAAGTTCATCATTGCAAGTTTATATAGTAGATTATAAGGGGATTTTGCACTAAGTAGCCCTGTGACCTTGACCTTTGACCTTTTGATCCCAAAATCAATGGGTGACCAGGGTAGGTCAAGATGAACATCTGTGCTGAGTTTGATTATCCTATCTCCATTTGTTCTCAAGTTATGGTGCAGACATAGCCACCCACACACCCACAGACAGACAGCTGTGACCAACCTGCCCATGGCCAACTCCGTCGGCGGGGTAACTATCTACTAGCTTTCACTGTGAACTATAAAAACAATAAACAAAAAAACTATAAAATAACCTATTCTTATAACTAAGTAATTCTGCCAAATCTCAGAGCCACCTAGCCAAATAATGTAATTTATTTACTGACCATCCATGTATAACTCTAAAACAGTCCTTTTGCTCAAAGCTCTTTAAAAAAAGGTGTCATATCTGCCACAACACCTTTTATTCAAGATTTCACATCAATCCTCCAGAGTTTCCAGACAACCATGATTACTCCAAAGGTAGGCACTGGGCCACAATCAACATGTCTGGTCAAACAGTTCTTGTGCTTTCAGACAAGTTGGCTAGTTCTTCCTAAATTACTATTTTCTCATGACTACTGCACCAAAACTACCTATCTTTTTTTATACACTGCTTTTCCAGTCAAGTCACAAATCTGCAACACAGTTCTGTCCATTATGTCATAGACCAGTATTTCTGTGTTGTCTTCAGTTGTTTAATTGTAGTTTTATAAAACTTTGGGTAGAATAAGTTTATTATGTATGAGACTCATATGACGCTTTTCTACAATGAGCCATTTACACAGCCTGCTACTGAGCAGACTTTTCCCATGACTGTCGTAAAAAAAGACATCCGAGACAGACATGTATGAATGTGCAATAAAATTGGGGGGGGGGTTTGCATCTCTGGTTTCCACTTTGGTCTTATGTCAAGCAGTGTTTTGTACTAACATCTACATTGTAAAATAAAAAAACCTCATTACAGGCAGGATTCATAGCCATGTTTATTGCTGCAACATGTGGCGCCAGTCTCGACAAGACTTTGTGAAAACAACAATTAATTTGGATTACAAAGGCGCCTGTCTTTGGAGAGGATTTAGGGCTTCATTTCTTAACTCACTGCTTCCCAGTTAATGCAAACTCAGTGTCGTGTCAATATTTTAGCTTTTTCACGATTGGTAGGGTAACATTCGTCACTAGCAACAGAGAAGGGGAAAAACTGGAGTTACTGATTGTTGAGCTGAACTTTTTCCAACATATTTGAATTTGCAAACATTCAACCTTCTTTGAAACAGTGCCTGCAGACACTCAAACAAATGACACATGTGGCTAATAATAACAATAATTTAAACTGGAAAAAAAACCCTGATCAGTCAACACTGTGTGGTGGGGATACAAAGAAAAAGCTATCTGGCCGCAATAATAGTGCATGAGAGCAAAGACAGCTTTTCAGGAGAAGAACTCAGCAGAAATGTTAAGATTTGCTGCCTCCATGACTCAGTGATTAAAAATAAGGTAAGGCCATGTGAATCTATCGGCATGATAATAATTTTAAGCACATTAGCAGATCCACCAAGGTGCAGTCCAAATGAAAGATGGATGTTTATGGAAGGTCCCAATCAAAGAGTTGGATCTGATTAAAATGCCAAAGATTTGGACTGAAAACAGGATTTTTCTGAAAAAAGGATTCAAACTTATCAAAAAAGTCAACCATTTCCATTTTTTTTCACATGACTTCATGTTTTGCTAAATTTTTAATGTGAGCTGTTGTAGCAGGACACAGCCAACGTCAGCACCCTCAATATTTTAATACCTGACCTTTAAATGTCAGTGCCGGCCAGGTTCCCGTCTATAGTCTATTGTTATCACAGCTTCAGTAGAAGTAGTTTGCATTTTTTAACTTGCGATTGCATTTTTTTATTGTATGATCATTTGATTATCCAACCACGGACAGAAAACATACCAAGAACCAAGTCATGAGTTCAGCTACTGAAAGCAGCAGAAGGAGAAGGTGAACTAATTTAAATGTGAAAATGTACAACATACGGAAGTAAATTAATCAAAACTGAGAAAACACGGAAGCTTACGAGATGTGAAGCTGAGTAATTCAGTGATGCTGAAAAACATTACAGCCAACTCTGCTTATTTTCTCCGTTCTATTCACACAAGTGAATAACGCGCAACGGCTGAATTCAATACCGCCCTTTATTGTGTTGATTATTACAAGAAAAAGCAACCATGGTATCAAGATTCCATCACATGGCTCTCCAAGGTTTGAACTCGCAAACAATGCATGCTGGTAAAGCATGCTTACCTCACATTTCTTTGGCCCTTGACGGTCTGTTGCCCCCAAAAAACATCTGTCTCCTGCACTTTGCACTTCATAATTCAACGGTGCAAATCATAAGATGTACTACAACAGCAACAGTTCCTTACTTTGTAATAAGGGCATGAGCAGCAAAATGGCGCTTTTTATGTGTTCTTTTAGTCTTTTTGTTTAGCAAATAATTGGCAAATGGCAAATGTTAAGGAGTTAAAAGCGAATAGCCGATTTATGAGACAGTTGATTTTCAGCAGTACAGTCATTCAAAGGACGTCTATCTAGAAATATTCATGTTTACATGCTCTCAAGTTGTTAGAAGACAATTCTTATACATTTATTTTGAATTAGACTAATGGCACAACTCTGTCGTCACTGTACAAAGTGTGTGGTCTGACAAAACAAAAAATGCTTTGAGATAAATGATAAATGAATGTCATACTGAAATTACTGTACCTTTTCCAGTGAAAAGTTGCCGGCGGGTTAGCTTTAGCCTCGCACTCAAATGAGTGTGGGGATGTTCTAACGATGTTCACTTCTGTGGGTGGGACTGTAAAAAAAGTAAAAGTGAGCCGTGTTATTTCTGTAAGTGATGGTTAAAGAAAAAACACAGTTAATGGTAAAATAAAACTAAAAATGACTGTCTGGATCCTATTACTTTAAAGTTTCTCAGGTACACAAATACAGTATATCAAGGTCAAAGTGATGCAGCCCACAGCAGTTTTTCCAACACCTTGCAATAGAGAGCTGAAACTGTAGCCATGATTCATCCACAGCAGGTCAGCAGGAAATGGCTGTTGACAGTGGCACAGCCTTTCAACAGTCTCATGTTGAATTTAGACAAAACTGTACAAAAATAGGCCATCGTATAGCTCGCCAAGTTAAGGCGTTACCATGTGGGCGCAGGTCGCCAGCAGCGGTCGTGAGTTTGAGTCCGGCTCATGACCCTTTGCTGAATGTCTCTCTCTCCTCTCTACCCCCTTTCACCCTGTCTCTCCCTCTATCAGTAAAAACCGGAACCCACCCCCCCCTCCCCCACCTACTTCCCCAGCCCACCCCAAAAAAAGACCTGTACAAAAATAAAGTGCAGGCTGGCAGGGGAATTCCACCAGAAACATAACGTCGGCTGTCCTGAAAGACCAGAAATATGCAGTCACTATGCATTGTCCTGGATCGCTATACTTCATAGGGCCTGCTTTTCCTCTAAAAGCAAAGTCTCAGTTTTGAGTGTCATCGATTCCTGGGAACAAATGTGAGATTAAGTTGCACATCTCCAGCTGTACCAAGTTCCAAAAGTATCGACCTCCGCAGTCATGAAATCTGATGACTGCAGAGGGCCCTCGAGTGCACAGAACTCATTGTCGTATTTGTGAAAGCAGCTTGGGAGGACTTTTCTTTGCGATGTTGTACATTGTCACAGTGGATGGAGCCATTACAAGAAGGCAAACTGTGGCCAGAAGAGAAATCAACCTCAAACAATCCTCAGAAAAATCATATGCTTCAGATTTTAACTGGCTGGAATGGAGAGGCCCAAAGTGTGCCAAGAAAACACTCCATATGCCATTACTTCTCCACCAGCACACACTGTTACCACAAGGCAGGGCAGGCTCATGGGTTCATGCTGTTGAAACATCTGCAACTGGAACCGCTGTTGCAAAGTATTTACTTATTTTTGTTGTCAGTTTCCCAACTGAGTGGTTTGGTGAAAGTTGCTGAGGGTTTTTTTCTATCGAAAGAATCTGAATGTGTTTGTTAAAATTGATTATAAGGCAACTCCATTTATTTCTGGGTTGACTTGGAACTCTGCATGCACTTTTAGTCCGTGTCAGCTGGCAGTTCAACCTTCATAGCCTGGTTTGCAGAGGAAGCCTTGACTTCTCTCACTTGTGCAAATCAGAGAATGAAGTTTCAGGAAGGAGAATTATGTATAAGTATAAATGGAGCTTAGTGTTCAGACAGACACAGAGTCAGCAAGTAGACCAAGACAAGGACCTTTTGTGTCCAGCCATTTACTTGTAAATCCAGCCAGACCGCTAACGTGCTTTTTAACTGAGGCAGCGTTCATTCACTCTGCTGCTCCACCCTCATGACATCGTTCCATCACCAGCCTCTACAGATCCTCAAATCATTTGTACTGTTTATAAACCAGTAAGAGCATCTCAACATCTTTAACAACTTTGATTTGTTTTGGCTACTTCAGTTTCATACCTTCAAATCCACACCAGGAAATGACAGACGTAATAGCTCTGACCATCCTGTTGGTCCACCGACACAAACACGAGTATCTGCTCTAGGATAAGTTAGATCTATTTGGTTCAATTCACAGTGGGTCGCTGTTGTACAGGCAGCGAAACCCCATAACCTTCTTTTACAATGATACGCTAGAATCATTGGTCGCCTAAAGGTTCTTATCTGGCACTGCTGTCTTAGCAGGTTTTAGGGGTCTTCTTAATAACTAATGCTTTGCAGATGAAAAACAGAGCATAAAGCCCCCGTTCTACCAGTCTGTTAGGATCTATTCTCCTTCCTGCAGGAAGATTAATGGCAGTGGAAAAAATCACTGTGTTGTGTGACCAACATCAGTCAACATCCTTGACAGTGCTCCTCAGTCACATCTGTGTCCCAGCATTTATGTTTGCAAACAGCTTGCCTTGCCAACATTTGACCAAACAAGTCGAGTCCAGTTCTCTGTTTTTTCACCTCCTCCCCTTCTTGAGTCTTACAACTTAAAGTCTGAAATCAAGACTAATTTAAGACATCTAGACCCTTAAGTTTCTAGCTCATCTGGGAATGGATATCATTGTAGGGGTTTTCATCTGCCTCCTCTTCAGCCTTACTCATCTTATTCTTACACTTTCTTGGTGCAAAGTCAGTTTTCACTTAAGGTCCAGGTGTGTAGTCCATATCTACATAACCTCTTGGAACAGTCCTTCTTGAGGCCTGGGCTGTTTCTAGATGTGGAAAGTTCATTTCACACACTGAGACTTTCTGTCCCATGCATGACCTCACTTCATCTGTCTTCTCTTAAGATAAGCAAAAGCAATCCATTGATCTTAGACTTTCAAAGCCAATTAATATTATCATAAAGGTGCTCCGACCTTGAAGCCAGCGCTCATGTGCTTTCTGTTCCTTCTCTTTTGTGATTCAGAAAGGCTAATGAATGCAAGCAGAGATGAGTCTCTTTTCAACACGGACTCTGGGAAGGCCCTGTCCAGGCCTTGATAAGCTCCCTTCCACATCCCATGACAACGCCGTGGAATCTCCCCTAAGCTACACAACTTACTCTTTCTGCTCATCCTCCTCATTATATGAACATATCCACTCTCTGAATGCCATCAAAGGCCATGAGTGGTCCATATTACACATAATCTGTCATAACTGCATAGAACCTCGTTCATTGTCCAACTCTTGTATATTTCCATTGTATCAAGTCGCAATAAGTGTCTTGCCAGATGTTCTGTTCTGTTGCATTCAGCATGCCATGGTTCCCCTGTATCCACATGTGAAGGTCTTGCCTGCTTGCATGAATCCATACATATTCTCATATCCCACATAGTATATTTCCTTCATATCAAGGCTCTATAATAGTGTCTTTCCAGCCGTTCACCTGTTTGCATTTAGCCTGCTGCTGATTCTTTGCATTCAGATGACAAGGCCATGTTGCTTCCATGAGTTCAAAGGAAATGCAACATGCTTGTTGCAACACATAGGCTATCTTTTTTTTTTTATCAGATTCCATTTAATTTCAAGGTGACTTTGCTCATCTGCTCCCTTCAGGAGCACAGAGGTTTGGTTTGTGATCTCAGGGACTGTCTGCGAGTCACCGCCAAACAAAAATGCATGTCATTCCGAAATAAATAGTTAAATCTGACGAGTGTCCTGTCTGAACTACATTTCTCAATTTCTAAAAAAACTGCAAATGGCATAAAAGTGAGAATGATAATGTGCTTTAGCAATGTCCACTTGCAAAACAGCATATATGAATCTGGACAGAAAAACAGTACTTTCACCGACTGCCAAAGCCCTGTGGGAATTTGATACTGTGCAAAACTTGCTTTGTTCCCTCACAAGAGAAGGTTTGTAGCAGGGAACTAAGAAAGCATTGTACTCAGTCAGTTTCTCACGTGACTACATCAACAGCAACAACAGTAATACCAGTAATATCATTAAGCCATAATATTACAGAGAATAGAAATCCTCAACTACAGCTGTTAAGTCAAGAGTAAACAACACAAAATGTATACTGTTAAAGCTGCAGTAGGATGCAATTTAGAAAAGGGCAAAAATCAAATAAGATGCCCAAACTGGATGTCCTCCTCTGGCAGTTCCATTATGCCTCCACATGATGCTTTCACTGCAGACTATATTGCAATTTATTTATACTGTCTCACCTGCTCTGTGTAAAGGCCTGTGATTGGCTAAAATCTCCTGTTAGACTCCAGGTGAGACTTTCTAAAGCCATTAAACAGAGCAAAGAGGTGTTAAAGTCTTGTTATACCACCTTAATGACAATAAGCTGAAAGGTTGTGTGAAATGTGTGCTCTATCAAACCAAACAAAATAATGAGTCACGGACGTATGGAAGTATGTGTATACCTACAGTGGACCTGGATGGTGAAGGGCAGAGTTTCTTCTTTCGACAGGGCTGGACTGGTGATGACACACTGGACCGAATGATTGTTGATTTCCCTGGAAGGTACTCCGACCAGTGAGCTGACGGTGGTAGTCGTACCATTGGCATTCTGGGTAGAGTTTGTTGTTGCATGCACTTTTTCTGCCAGAGTACCAGTGATCCACTTCACCTCTGCTGCAGGCCTGGAGGCAGCAGCAGTGCAGGTAGCAAGGGACACCTCGTCATTGCCCAGAGTGGGAGTGTTAGACTTCAGGCTTGTGAGTGGAGGCACTAGGAGAGTCACCGTGCACAAGACAAGTCAACATGCATTCAAGGAGGTAAAAGCATCTCTCTCTCTATCTCTCTATCTCTCTCTCTCTCTCTCACACACACACACACACACACACACACACACACACACACACACACACACACACACACACACACACACACACACACACACACACACACACACACACACACACACACACACACACACACACACACACAAAAACATCCAGAGCATCTTAAATACAAAGTTGAACTATACCAAGCACGTTTAGAGGTATCTCCGTCTTGTGGCTGCCACTGGGGAACAATGTGAAAATGCATGTGTAGTTTCCTTCATCCTTCAGTTTAACACTGGATAGACTGAGAGTTCCATTGGTGTCACTAAGACTTCCAATGAATTTAAATCTTTTATCATCTCCATTGACAAACTGTGGTCCAGTACTGGGTAGGATAGTAAAGAAATTGGCATTCTGAGGTTTTTCTCTGGTCTTCCTCTGCCATGAAATCTGACTGAGGGACTCCTGAGTTTCAATAAGTTTGCAGGGTAAAATAGCGTCTCCTCCTTCAACGACGGTTGTGTTTCCACCAATCACCTGGAGTGCTGCAAAGTGAAAGAAAATTTATCAAGCTTTCAGATCACGACTACAAAATCAAAAGTACAAGGATATCTAAGCAGAGAACCATGAAACCCCACCTCTGTGCTGACTGTCTTCTTGCCTAATTAGAAATAAAATAAGATCTTTGGTAGAATGTGTGTCTAACACATTCTATACACCTGATTGTTTCTGGGTTGTTTGGGTCAGCTTTCTCAAACTTGTTAGGTTTTTCTCCCAACATTAAAACTTACTGCTCTGCGGCAAAATAAAAATTATGGAAAAACTGATGTCTGATGAGATCAATTAAAGATAATCACCCACTCGGATGAATCCCTGAAGCATCTCATCTCATTATCAGTGTCATTACTAAATGACAGTCCAAGAAATCACCCAATTTTTAAATGCATTTTCCTGAACGTACAATAAATAGGCACCTATATAACATGACTGTTATAACTGTCCAGGGCAACTTTCCAAAAGTCATGGCTAAATTACTCAAACTGGACTTACGGGAACAGGTTTTATACTAATGCAACCTCAGCCAACACACCATTACAACTACAGCTGCTTGCAATTTAGGGCATCTCTGAAGAAGTAAAACAAGAGTAATTGGCCTTTAATTGGCACACTACATCCTGTGGGGTGCCCTCATGTGAAGTTAACATGCACCAAAGAGGAGTAACGTGGGCAGGCCTTGTTTTGGACTGGCATTTAGGAGGAAATCTTTCATCATTTTAACAACTACATGTGAACATTTTCTTGTGATATTTGATTTTAGTCACATGTGACTGTCCAAATCAAGTTCTCGTGAGTGCAGTGCAACATCAAGTATCTTGTTTAATTCAGTGCCTTAACATTTTATTTGCTACGAAACATTGGGACTCTTTCTCTGGGTAAATATCAGTAAAGATGTGTATTTCACACAGTATATCAAAGAATAAACACTGAAAATTGAAGCCTAAAAGTATAACAAGAGCAACTGTCAGATAGCGACAAACAGGAACTGCACGGTTAAGCGATTTTTCCTGTCAGTCATGAAATGTGACTGTATGTGATTCTTTGACACTTTTTCCCATCTGTGTCTCACCTGTCTCTCCCTAAGCTCCATCTTCCATTCATAACCCAGTTAGTGACAACAATTTTCACAAAGTTATGAACCATGGGAACGGTAAGTGAGAAAATAAGAAGTTACAGCGGGGGAAAAAAGTATACCGCCTGCCTAATAATGTGTTGGTCCCCCTTGTGTGCTCAAAAATGCTCTGAACCATTGGACATGGACAAGAGGACCTCTCAGGGTGTCCTATGGGGTCTGGAACCAGGACGTTGACACTGGATCCTTTGGGTACTCTGACTTGTGCAGTGGGGCCAGTCAAACTTGTTCCACTGCATCCTGTTGATGCTTGATCAGAATGAGGTGTAGGAAGTTTGGAGGTCAAATCAACATCTTGGGCCATTGTCATGTTCCTCAACATGTTCCTGATTGTTTGATGTTTTTGCCACATAGTGGGGTGCATTTTCCTGTGAGGATAGGCCAGTGACAATGGTAGGTGAGCACTTTGCATGGCAGCTCTTCCAACATTGGTGTGTGAGTGTGTGTGAATGGCTGAATGAGAAACACATTGTAGAGAACTTTGTAGAACCAATCCCACGTTAAAAAAGCACCAAACACATAATGCAGATAAATAGTAACACAGCTGTACCAGTCAAAGCAAAACTAAAAGCTGCACAATGCGGCAAACTATGTGAATATCAACAGATGTATCAATAGCACTACCAGATTTGGAGAGCGAGAGTGGATCTGATAATAACCTAAAACAATACGAGAAGTTCAGAATATAACACGAGCTAAAAGCAACACAGCTGCTGCAGCCAAAGTCAGAAAGTAAAAATGCAAAAAAAAACTGTGGTTAATATCAGTATCACTGTCTATTTGTGTGTAGGCTGCTCAGATGTAGGTTTCTTATTCAGGATTCAGTTTAACCATTACTATGCATCGCAGGATTGAAGTAATAAAAATCCAACCATTTTCAAGGCGATGTGGACGAGGAATTCAGTAATCTCACATTAACTCTCAGTCTTATGCCATGTAAGACACTTCTAGTAATAACTTTCAGCTGCCTGTTGGTGTTAAACAGTTTTGGGTGGAAGTAGAGGACATATGTTGTACCTTTAGTCCTTGAGTTCATGCGGATGTTACTTGGATGCAAACCACTCATCTAAACATTGCTGCAAGCCATGCACGCCTCTTAAAGGCAAGGTTACTCCCTGATTATGTGCAGGACAAGAGTCAAAGTGTTGTTTTGGCCTCACAAGTCCCCAGATCTGTGTTATCGAGCGTCTGTGGGAGGTTTTAGAAAAACAATTCCAGTCAACAGATGCTTCACCTCCCAACTTAGAGGACTTACAGGATCTGCTGCTAATGTTTTGTGTCTGAGACCACAGCACAACTTTCAGAGGACTTGTGCGTCAGAATTTTTATTTTGGAAACATGAGGGAGACCTTCAAAATGTTAGGCAGGTGTGTTGAGGTTGTAGATTACAACAAATTGATAATCCTTCATCTCACACTTTCCTTTAAGTGTGTGTCCTCTAAAAACGCAAAAGGCCTTCTAGATCCAGTGTTTTATTTGTCGATTCAAGGCCATTGTAGAAACATGCAGTGCAAAATGGTGGACTCCCTCTGTAGACATAATGGGCTTCTTATCAGTGTTGCCAAGTCCACTTATTATAAGCGACTTTGGCCTTGTTTTTCTGTAAAGTCACTTGCAAATCTCATCAGTCGCAGGTTGTGGGTTTTTGGGCTTGTTTTCTAAAGTGTAGTCGCTTATTTGGGTTTGCTTTTCTGCTTGTATGAACCCCTCCTGATTCTCACCCAGTTTTCCACAATAAAGCGAAACACGTAGGTTTGCCCTTTTCCAGGATCTGTTCATTCCAAATGTGAGATACGTTCTCACCATGCTGATTTAATACAGCATGCTGGCACAGAAAAACAACCCCCCAAAACTCTGCACCTTTCTCATCCATGAGGCTTATGGACATTGGTTTCAAACAAATGAGCTAAAGATAGCCACTTAAATCGCTTGCCACACATCCATCAGTGCTGTGGATCATCATAGCAAATTAAATGGATCTACCTCGACTGAGGAAGTCAAAATACACCGGACCAAATGCACTGGAATAATTAATCATGCAATTGCCCTATGTATGTTCAAAGACCGCTTATGTATACTGCACATGTCCTTTATTTTAATCACAGTTTAAAATTTAAGTTATTCAAAGTTTTTATGTTGATTGTTTACTAACTAACTTACAAGAAGAAATGTGGCTATATACTTATAATTCTATCAAGAGGCCTCTCATTTACATGATGTGACGGTTCAGCTATTGGGCTTCTTTTGGGCTTGTTTCCATCGCGAGATCTGGCAACACTGCTTCTTACACACCATTGAACTCTTTTCTGCCTACACATCCTCAACAACCTCCAAACTGCACCTTCAATGTTGTTGCTGATTGTCTGTCTTCATCTATGACAGTGATCCTCTACATGAGTTTATAAATAATACATGCAAAATGTACTCAGGTTGGGGAAAGTAAACCATAAAGTTTCCCCAGTTACTCACTATATATCAGAGAGTGTTAGATTATGAACAAAAAAATAATAGTAATGGCGTCATGGCAGCCATGCAGGTTGTAGAAGGTGGCTGACGGCAGTTTATTAGAAACTACGCTGTAACATTACATCTGTTAAACGGAATTAATCGACGATGACGAGGGACTGCTGCCACGTATTTTCGTTCCTTGCTGATCTCACTCGCTGTAATAGCTGAGCCGAGCAGAAACAAAGAGAACCCACGAAGAAAACAAGAAACGAGAGCTACGTACCTTTTATTTCTCTAATCAGGTGGAGCACTGACATCATCAGCAGCAAAATGCATGCCATAGCCATCCATTTGCAACACAAACACAATACCAAGCACGCTGAGTAGGGACTTGCATCCGAGTACGTAGACATAAGCTGTATGAGCTGTCGCTGTGGCTGTGTCCCAATTCAGGGGCTGCATCCTTCAAATGACCCAGCCTACCCGTCCTTCGAAGGCTGGGTCCTTCAGAGGACGGGTAGGCTGCATTAGAAGGCTGCATGAGCGTTTGTTAAATGAGACGGTCTAGCCCATAGACATATACACATAGACGCCTCATTGAGCGGGTTGGCCCGTTGCTGCGATACGTCAGCGTGTCCGCCATATTGGATGTGGCAGATCTGCCCCGTAAACTAATGCAAGCAAATGAAGTGAACTTTATAAAGCGCCTTTCTACAAAGTGATTTAAGTTTATGCCTTTATTCACCCATCCACACACATACACCACTATATCTGGGAAATAAAAAGGCATCAAAAAACAACATTTGTAACTTTTAATGTGATGATTATAAATGTTTACTCCTTATATGTTTAGGACAAAGGTAAGCACCAAACCAACGTATGTATTTCTCTCATGTTTTTATAAGTTTTTACAGCTACCAATGTATGTAACACTGTTATTATGATGATAAATATTGAAATATTAATACTAAACATCTGTGTTTATAATAACCAGATCCTGAAACTTAGATGTGACAGGTGGGTTTTCTAAATAAATCAGAATCAGAAATACTTTATTGATCCTTGGGGGGGGGGATTGTTAGTGTTATAGTTGAACCCATTCAACAAAGACTATATTATAACATATAGAAATATAGAGAAAATTCAGATAGAAATTATAATGTAGAGACAAACTTTTAAGAAATAAAAATAAAATATTTAAAAATATGTCCACAAAGAGAGAGAGAGCACAAATGTTTACATTTAACTGATTTTAATTAATCACTTTGATATTCAGTGATTGATGAACTCTTGGACAAGCTGGGAACAGTCCAGTGAGGGTCTCCTGGGCCTTCTTTGAGGTCTGAGATGTCCTGGTAGCTACAGGCTAAAGTGAAGACAAAAATACATCACTGATTCCTTCGCATTCAGAAAGGGAAAAAACATTCTCAGCATAGTGTGGCGTTGAATTATCCAATCCTTACAGCCTATAGACCTGCCCTGTGAAGATGTGCTGGGAAACAGAAAACTGAAGGAAGAGCTCCATCTCTTATCCCGACCGTCTGACCTGTCCTGTATAATCCTGTGGCCTGAAGTGCTCACTGCAGAGCATGGATGACGGACCAGCCGAGAAACCTTCCGTCTGACAGCTGTTTTCACTGCTTTCTGATCTCTTTATTTTTGAAAACCCTACATAGTATTTGAAAAGTTAGCTAAAGGCACTAACAACATTTAGAGTGTTTACTTTTGGCCAATTTAGTTAAATAGGAAAGACGTCTTTGTTGTTTGGAGGCTGGTTTCACCGGGTGAATCCACAGTATTATGCTCGGGACTTCATAGTTTTAGCCACAAAGTCGGCAAATTCTGGTCGTAAAATTATGTTGTAATGGCCAAATACAATCAAAAGTATTTTTTCAGTCTTACCTGTGAAAGATAATCCCATGCGATCTGATTTGTACTGAAAACCGGTTGGTGTAATTCCACGCAGCACAGGAATAAGGCATCTCCTCTGTTCTCTTTTGCCACATCCAATATGGCGGCTACGTTGACGTGTGGTTCAGCGATCAATGCGGCGTCTACGTATATATGTCTATGAGCTGTAGCTGTGGCTGTGTCCCAATTCAGGGGCTGCATCCTTCAAATGACCCAGCCTACCCGTCCTTCGAAGGCTGGGTCCTTCAGAGGACGAGTAGGCTGCATTAGAAGGCTGCATGAGCGTTTGTTAAATGAGACGGTCTAGCCTACGATGAACTTCCTGCTTGCGTCATGACGTCTCGTAGCGCCGCTCCTTGTTGCCTAGCAACCCTGACAAACAAATTTTCATCCCGACGATCAGGATAAGACGACGGTGTAATTTTACCCAATTTTTGACTGGATTTGATCCCGAAACTGTAATTTTTGTTTTTAATATGTTTTTTATAACTGAAGACTTGAGGGTCTTGTTCTGTCCGGTGGTTCGGGACTAAACTGTCTGAGAAACAAGAAGCTGGTTTAAATCTGTTAACATCCACTGATATGAACTTCAGATATTATAAACCTCCACAATCTCTGGGCTGAATGTTTCTGATGAGGATCACTAAATACCTGCTGTCTGAACAGAAACCAGATATAATGTATGTTAAACATGTTATCAGATAACTTGGTGGAGCTAAACTAAGAACAGTGAGGAGAGTCATGTTTTCACTGGTCTACAGAGAGAATTACCACCAATAGAAGCTCTAGCAGGATTTACGTCCATTTTACTTCTTCACCATATAATAACTTAAATAAGGATTAAATATATGAATATTTATGATTGAATAAGTCGTTTTTGTGATGGCCGCGGTCAGAAAGAATTTCGCCACAGTCTCAGTAAAATATAACTTAAAACTGAAGCTGAACAACTGGACAGTAAACGTTTTAAACTGCAGCGGCTCACATCAGTAACGTTATTCAATCGTTTTTTTAGAACAAACTTTAACGTTGTCAACATTTGTATCGTAGCTATCAGAGTAAACTGTAACACAATACTAATATTAAAACTATAATCCTCCGCCGCTGATGGATCCATCTTCTCCGTCAGCCGTCAGCAGTTAAAACTTCAGCTGTTGATCGAACTGTCACCGGCCCGCAATGAATCTTGGGATATTTGGGGCTACGAAGGATGCATCGATGCATCCTTCAAATCCGTGGAAAAGAAGGACGCATTCGTCGGCCGCATTTGAAGGAGTCTTGAAGTTTTAATGAAATGGGACAGCCTTAGTCGCACCGCTGTGACGTATGCGGCCGAAAAATGCAGCCTAGAAGGATGCAGCCCCTGAATTGGGACACAGCCTGTGTCTCAATTCAGGGGCTGCATCCTTCTCGGTTGCATCGTCGGCCGCATACGTCACAGCAGAGCGACGAAGGCTGTCCCATTTTATTAAAACTTGCAAATAATGGAAGGATTTTCTTGTCAAAACATTAAAAATGTTAGGTGCAATTATATTAAATTTCCTATCCCACCGAAAGCCAAAGAAGTGCATTTTAAAACTATTAACAATATTTATCCCTGTAAAGAATTTCTACACTCGAAATTTAACATTGATGACAACACGTGTGTATTCTGTAATAATAATATTGAAACTGATGAACATCTGTTTTTAACTTGTGTTTTTACAAAGATTTTTTGGGACAGTTTCTGTATATGGGCAGTGCACCATAAATTGGGTATTTTGTCTTTGTCATACAATGATGTTAAATTTGGTACTGTACTGAAGAACAAGAACCAAGAATTTACAATTAACAACCTAATTATTTTGGCAAAATATTTTGTAAACAAATGTAAATTTAGTGATAGTCAACCGATCTTTGTTGTTTTTTTAAAAGAAATGTCATCTCTAAAGCAATCCTTAAAAATGTGTAATTCCAAGAAGGCATTGTGGCTTTACAATAACATTATGGACTTGTCTTTTGCCCCCATTGCTACATGAAAGAGTTGGCTCTTGTTATTGTACTATCTCTTAGTATCATTTTTGTTACTGCTCAGTGTTTTGCTGAAAAATTTGTAAGCCTTTAAGCTTGTTTTGTTGGAATTTAATAAAAACAACAACAACAAACAAACAAACAAACAAACAAAAAAAACGCTCATGCAGCCTTCTCATGCAGCCTACCCGTCCTTTGAAGGACCCAGCCTTCGAAGGACGGGTAGGCTGGGTCCTTTGAAGGATGCAGCCCCTGAATTGGGACACAGCTAATGTTAACCGCTGACAATATAACAAACACAGGAGAAAAATGGATTCTAACTCTAGTCAAAGAAAACCAAGACAATATATATTTGTGTGATATTCACTCTACACAGTGAGCCACAAGTGATTACTGAAGTGCTGAACTACAATCCAATTTGAATGTGACAGCAGCAGATATTCCTGATGGCCAGTTAAACTTGAACACCTGCCCTCGTCTTAGCTTCATCCTCTAATTCCACGAGGAGATGCACTACTATTTTTCCTTCTGCAACTTTGTGTGTAAAACAGTGAACTCAAACCAGTGGTGTAGCCAGATGAGGAGGGAAAGAATATTTTTTGCATTTTAAGGTGAGCCTGAATCATAACATAAAAACTAACTCAGAAGAGCATGAAAAGTTTCTATATTACTGGGAGATGAGATTTATCACCCAGGGTTTGTCTCTCATCACTGCTATAATCCATAAATCCATCATTTTCCCACTTAAGAGAAGAAAATACAACTTGTGGAATAAGGGCTATCTACAGATTTCTCCATTGCTGACCGATTGTCCAAAATGTGCCTCTGAAGAACACAGTCACTACAATCCTGCAAGACTGGGGAAGCTATGAAACTTTTGGAGTGATCTAAAGGGGGTTTGTGAGGTAAAATTTGAACAAAGCACATCTGTTCTCAGACAGGCTCCTCCCTCCACATTGGAAGTACATTACCTCATTGATTTTATCTGGCACCTGCTTGTTTCTGTCGTCTGCCTATGTGTACTTACTTTTACAGTGTTTCTGTATTGAATCCAGAAAAGACGTGAGAAATAAGGATTTTTTTTTCAATGAAACAAAACTCTGAAACTTGCAGTTTGTCTGGACCATGTCACCTGTAGTTACATGTTCTGTAATGTCAACAACCAGCAATGATGAACCTATAATTTAGTAAATGATACACAACATATCCAACTTATACAGGTCTGCCCTGTGTCTTTAAAAACACACTCTTTGCAAGTTAAGCAGATCAAGTTGTCATTTTCATAACATCTTTAACTAACTTTAGCTCCACCTACTGGCTCTTTGAACTCATAACAAGCAACAGTCAGTTGATGTAGATGAATACAATCCATTCTAATCTTGTTCAAACCCTCTGTTGTGACACTTTGGTTCCCCTACTTCTACTTTTGTGTTTATGCAAATTGTTTTGTACAAACCGTTGGCCAGGATTTGTTCCCGCTCTGCCTCCCTGCTGTCCTGGTCTTGACTTCCTCCAAATGGTTGGAACGCCCCGTCACTATTCAGCTGCACCACCTGCAACCTACCTCCTTTAACAGTGAGTCTGGCAGTCAGGGCAGCTGTAATTTCAAGTAAACACTGTGTTTGGAGTTTCTGTATTCACTGGTTAGAGGCTGCTTGTTGTAACTGAGTTTTGCATTTGCTTGTACTTTGTTTCTGTGTGCTCTTAGTGCAGTTGTAGATAGCCGAGGTACTCATTTGTACCTCCATGTACTATGTTCTGTATGCACCGTACAATGCACAACTTATCATGACACTCATGTGTCTCCCTGTGGACCTGGAGGAAGGGGCCAGACATCAGTTAACCTCACATGTCATCACACACATACAGGATCTTGCTTGTACAGCCATGTTCAGTTTGGTATTTTTGTTTTGTTCAGGTAAGATTACAGCAGGTAACAGAGTGGGTATTTGTTTGTTGTTTTGGATAATTTCATGAGCAGCTACTCAGCTAGAAAGTTCTGGGTTTGAGCCTGCTGGTCACCTGGGGACATTTCTGTGTGGAATTTTCATGGGGTTTTTTAGTGATTCTAAATTTGGTCGTACATTTCAGCATAAGTGGTTGTCTGACTCTGTGTGACACTGTGATGACCTGGCGGCCTGTCCAGGGAGTCGGTTGGGGATAGGCTCCAGCTTCCTGCATCCTCCCACAGGAAAAGGGGTGGTGCAGCTAAAAGATGGAAGAAGGTGAAAGAAAAAATGAGTCTCTCTGTTTTATTTATTTATGTTTTGTGTTGAATAGCAGTCATTGGCCCATTGGTTCCCTCATTTTGTTGTTTTTGCCATCGTTGGTGACTGTATTTGTAACTATATCTCGTTCTTTTAGAAAAAAGTTGCAAATTTGCTTTTAGCAGTTCTCCCCCCTCCAAAATGAGATGGGATGTAACAACCACAAAGCAAGCACTAACACACTCACAAATCATAAAAAAGACACTGTTCATTCCTAAAATTGGGACACGTGTAAAAATATACATCTGCTATGAAAAGAAACGTGCTGCTCTACACAAAGCTCATGCTGTGTTTGATTAGTTCTATATCATCATAGACATTTATTAACAAGCTGTCAGGCTACTGTCAGTCAGCGAGTGATAAGATGATTTAAACTCTAAAACTGCTTTGATGAAAAAACACCTATATAATCAAAACACATTGCAGTACTTTCCAGATTCCACTTTGGTTTGAAGACCCAAAAGCACCACAGAAAAAAAGCAGGTTGTAAAAGCAAAAAGTGAGCTTTACTTACTGTCGTAGCAATTTCAGTAAACCCCTTTAGTCTGTTGCTTGACTACTGCTGATATCTGAGATGGATTTAGTCTTGACACATGAAGATGAAAGATGAGGAGTAGAAGTGGATCCAGTCGGTCCCAGTGATCATTTATTGCATTTATTGTTGTTGAATTACAGATAAGTTGAAATTAAATAAAAAAGTTTTAAACTAACGAGTCTTTAAGAAGGCCTCGTTCCTTGATACAGCTACATGGTCAAAAATCCGTTTGCCTTCCTCAGCCACCCCAGATGCTATGACCGTTGGTTCTTAAGCCTTCCCTCATGGTCTCCACCTTCAGCTTCCTCAGCCAGATGGGGCTAGACCAGGGGTCTCAAACTCCGGTCCTCGAGGGCCGCAATCCAGCATGTTTTAGATGTTTCCCTCTTCCCACACACCAGATTCAAATGGTCAGCTCATCCTGAACATAGACATATATACGTAGACGCCGCATTGACTGTGGAGGGACGTGCCTAAAGCTCCGCCATCTTGGTACAGGGCTAGCAGAGGCGGGAGTGAATGTAAGTCTACGGAGGTAAGAGGTACTCCACAATCTTCAAATAGAATTATTCACTGAATTTTCGACCGATTTCTAAACGGTTTGGTTTGTTAAAAACGTCACACATTTAGCAATGACACAGGATGCTTGGATGCCTTTGTTCTATTTATGTCTGCCTGTCCGTCCTCCATGTCTGACGTTTGTAACAAACAATATATGTTGTATACAGTTGTATACATATATATGTATACAGTTGTGGTGAAAAGTTTACATACACTTGTAAAAAACATAAAGCCATGGCTCTCTTGAGATTCCAGTTATTTCTACAACTCTGATAGAGTGATTGGAACTGATACTTCTTTGTCACAAAAACATTCATGAAATTTGGTTCTTTTATGACTTTATTATGGGTTAACAGAAAAAGCGACCAAATCTGCTGGCTCAAAAATATACATACAGCAACATGAATTAGCAATATATGGTGACTTAGAAAGTTGTGTCAATGAAATGAGCTTCATAGCAAGGCCATTTAACTTCTTGTGAGTGATTATGAGTGAATACAGCTGGTGACTTCTCTGAGGCCATTTACATAGGGCTCACTGGATACAAACGTGTGTGTGTGTGTGTGTGTGTGTGTGTGCGTGTGCGTGTGTGTGCATGTGTACCTATGTGAGAATGAATGAGCATAGGTGTGTCTACCCCCACCTAGAGGAGACCAGAGAGTCTAGCCCAGGGGTCTCAAACTCCGGTCCTCGAGGGCCGCAATCCAGCATGTTTTAGATGTTTTCCCCTTCCAGTACACCTGATTCAAATGATCAGGATCGTTATCAGGCTTCTGCAGAGCTTCGGGATCATAGACATATATACGTAGACGCCGCATTGACTGCTGCTGCCGATTGGAGCCGACGTGCCTACGCGGCGGCCATCTTGGTACAGTGCCACTCACCCCTACAGTGCATTACGTCTATAGAGGAATGACATGTCTGCACTATAAAAGTGATCATAAATCGATCAGTGGTCAACATATATTGTTTGTTACAAACGTCAGACATGGAGGACGGACAGGCAGACATAAATAGAACAAAGGCATCCAAGCATCCTGTGTCATTGCTAAATGTGTGACGTTTTTAACAAACCAAACCGTTTAGAAATCGGTCGAAAATTCAGTGAATAATTCTATTTGAAGATTGTGGAGTACCTCTTACCTCCGTAGACTTACATTCACTCCCGCCTCTGCTAGCCCTGTACCAAGATGGCGGAGCTTTAGGCACGTCCCTCCACAGTCAATGCGGCGTCTACGTATATATGTCTATGTTCAGGATGAGCTGACCATTTGAATCTGGTGTGTGGGAAGAGGGAAACATCTAAAACATGCTGGATTGCGGCCCTCGAGGACCGGAGTTTGAGACCCCTGGTCTAGCCCCATCTGGCTGAGGAAGCTGAAGGTGGAGACCATGAGGGAAGGCTTAAGAACCAACGGTCATAGCATCTGGGGTGGCTGAGGAAGGCAAACGGATTTTTGACCATGTAGCTGTATCAAGGAACGAGGCCTTCTTAAAGACTCGTTAGTTTAAAACTTTTTTATTTAATTTCAACTTATCTGTAGTTCAACAACAATAAATGCAATAAATGATCACTGGGACCGACTGGATTCACTTCTACTCCTCATCTTTCATCTTCATGTGTCAAGACTAAATCCATCTCAGATATCAGCAGTAGTCAAGCAACAGACTAAAGGGGTTTACTGAAATTGCTACGACAGTAAGTAAACCAAAGTGGAATCTGAAAAGTACTGCAATGTGTTTTGATTATATAGGTGTTTTTTCATCAAAGCAGTTTTAGGGTTTAAATCATCTTATCACTCGCTGACTGACAGTAGCCTGACAGCTTGTTAATAAATGTCTATGATGATATAAAACTAATCAAACACAGCATGAGCTTTGTGTAGAGCAGCACATGTTTCTTTTCATAGCAGATGTATATTTTTACACGTGTCCCAATTTTAGGAATGAATAGTGTCTTTTTTATGATTTGTGAGTGTGTTAGTGTGTTTTTAATGACATTGTAGCTGCCTAATGCATAATATAAATGGATTTTACCAACATTCAGCCTCACACATCTGTTATCTTTATTAACTTGGATACTGAAAGCAGAATTTAAAGCTTTTTTATCTCTTGCTTTGTGGTTGTTACATCCCATCTCATTTTGGAGGGGGGAGAACTGCTAAAAGCAAATTTGCAACTTTTTCTAAAAGAATGAGATATAGTTACAAATACAGTCACCAAGGATGGCAAAAACAACAAAATGAGGGAACCAATGGGCCAATGACTGCTATTAAACACAAAACATAAATAAATAAAACAGAGAGACTCATTTTTTCTTTCACCTTCTTCCATCTTTTAGCTGCACCACCCCTTTTCCTGTGGGAGGATGCAGGAAGCTGGAGCCTATCCCCAACCGACTCCCTGGACAGGCCGCCAGGTCATCACAGTGTCACACAGAGTCAGACAACCACTTATGCTGAAATGTACGACCAAATTTAGAATCACTAAAAAACCCCATGAAAATTCCACACAGAAATGTCCCCAGGTGACCAGCAGGCTCAAACCCAGAACTTTCTAGCTGAGTAGCTGCTCATTAAATTATCCAAAACAACAAACAAATACCCACTCTGTTACCTGCTGTAACCTTACCTGAACAAAACAAAAATACCAAACTGAACATGGCTGTACAAGCAAGATCCTGTATGTGTGTGATGACATGTGAGGTTAACTGATGTCTGGCCCCTTCCTCCAGGTCCACAGGGAGACACATGAGTGTCATGATAAGTTGTGCATTGTACGGTGCATACAGAACATAGTACATGGAGGTACAAATGAGTACCTCGGCTATCTACAACTGCACTAAGAGCACACAGAAACAAAGTACAAGCAAATGCAAAACTCAGTTACAACAAGCGGCCTGTAACCAGTGAATACAGAAACTCCAAACACAGTGTTTACTTGAAATTACAGCTGCCCTGACTGCCAGACTCACTGTTAAAGGAGGTAGGTTGCAGGTGGTGCAGCTGAATAGTGACGGGGCGTTCCAACCATTTGGAGGAAGTCAAGACCAGGACAGCAGGGAGGCAGAGCGGGAACCAATCCTGGCCAACGGTTTGTACAAAACAATTTGCATAAACACAAAAGCTGAAGTAGGGGAACCAAAGTGTCACAACAGAGGGTTTGAACAAGATTAGAATGCATTGTATTCATCTACATCAATTGACTGTTGCTTGTTATGAGTTCAAAAAGCCAGTAGGTGGAGCTAAAGTTAATTTAGACAACTTGATCTGCTTAACTTGCAAAGTGTGTGTTTTTAAAGACACAGGGCAGACCTGTATAAGTTGGATATGTTGTGTATCATTTACTAAATTATAGGTTCATCATTGCTGGTTGTTGACATTACAGAAAATGTAACTACAGGTGACATGGTCCAGACAAACTGCAAGTTTCAGAGTTTTGTTTCATTGAAAAAAAAATCCTTATTTCTCACGTCTTTTCTGGATTCAATACAGAAACACTGTAAAAGTAAGTACACATAGGCAGACGACAGAAACAAGCAGGTGCCAGATAAAATCAATGAGGTAATGTACTTCCAATGTGGAGGGAGGAGCCTGTCTGAGAACAGATGTGCTTTGTTCAACTTTTACCTCACAAACCCCCTTCAGATCACTTCAAAAGTTTCATAGCTTCCCCAGTCTTGCAGGATTGTAGTGACTGTGTTCTTCAGAGGCACATTTTGGACAATCAGTCAGCAATGGAGAAATCTGTAGATAGCCCTTATTCCACAAGTTGTATTTTCTTCTCTTCAGTGGAAAAATGATGGATTTATGGATTATAGCAGTGATGAGAGACAAACCCTGGGTGATAAATCTCATCTCCCAGTAAATATAGAAACTTTTCATGCTCTTCTGAGTTAGTTTTTATGTTATGATTCAGGCACCTTAAAATGCAAAAAAAATACTTCTTTCCCTCCTCATCTGGCTACACCACTGGTTTGAATTCACTGTTTTACACACAAAGTTGCGGAAGAAAAAATAGTAGCTCGTGGAATTAGAGGATGAAGCTAAGACGAGGGCAGGTGTTCAAGTTTAACTGGCCATCAGGAATATCTGCTGCTGTCACATTCAAATTGGACTGTAGTTCAGCACTTCAGTAATCACTTGTGGCTCACTGTGTAGAGTGAATATCACACAAATGTATATTGTCTTGGTTTTCTTTGACTAGAGTTAGAATCCATTTTTCTCCTGTGTTTGTTATATTGTCAGCGGTTAACATTGTCTAATTGACAGGTTAGGAAGCAGAGGACTGAAGGTGTTTTTAGTGTTTTCTGAGTAGTTTTGTCGATGTGACCTCAGTACTGAGAGAAATAAAGGGCGATCAGGTCTTCTAAAGAATATCAGGAGGAGAAGAGGCATCATGTTTTCATCTGTTCATATGCTTTGTAAGAGACTTTAGTCCTGTTATAAAATGAAATCTCTTAAATTGAACAATTAAATATTTTTTCCATTGTATTCTTAATATGAATTGTCTGTTATTAATTGTTGAAGCCAGAATTAAGTGTTCCTCTAATCTGACCTGTTTGATCAGACACCTCTTATGCTTGAAAAGGTTTCTGTTTTATTACTTGACAGGCAGAGTAAGAGCTGTGAGTAAAGCAGTTGACATGAAATATTCTGTTCACATTATTGATGATGTACAGTGTGTGTACAGGTGAGGTCCAGGTAATCACATTAAGGTATAGTGATGTTTGGGCACCTGTCAGACTGTAAACCCCTGGATGTCTGAGGACGAACAGCAGGTATGTATGTAGAATGAAGGCTAATGTATTTTAATAATGTTAATATTAAAACTGTACACCCCATCTATCCCTGTTTATGAGGTATATTCGGATAAAACACGTGGTCCTATAAAACAGTCCTGCATTACATGGTGTCCTTTGTAAGTTTAGTAATTCTTCAGTAATCAGTTTCTGAGAAGCCTTTGTGGATCCACTGATAAAAATGAGATGGTTCAGTTCAACTGCATCACAAACTACAGCTGTTAAAAAAAACACGCCTCTAAAACATTAAAGAAAGATTGTATAACGATCTTAGAGACCTCAAAATATATACATATTAATTGTTTTATATTAAAATGTAAAGAGGTAGGTCTGTGTTATTATATCTTATTCCGTTTCTTTGGTGTTCACGGTAAAAAAAGGAATAAATGAACTGGTGACGTCATCAAGAAACCCCCCCTTTAACCGAGAGGCGTCATCTCGTTCTCAGCGTGCTTGGTATTGTGCTTGTGTTGCAAATGGATGGCTATGGCATGCATTTTGCTGCTGATGATGTCAGTGCTCCACCTGATTAGAGAAATAAAAGGTACGTAGCTCTCGTTTCTTGTTTTCTTCGTGGGTTCTCTTTGTTTCTGCTCGGCTCAGTTATTACAGCGAGTGAGATCAGCAAGGAACGAAAATACGTGGCAGCAGTCCCTCGTCATCGTCGATGATGATTCCGTTTAACAGATGTAAGGTTACAGCGCAGTTTCTTTCTAATAAACTGCCGTCAGCCACCTTCTACAACCTGCATGGCTACTACTTTGTAGCTGTTTTCATTACCAATGACGCCATTACTATTATTTTTTGACAATCAGCAACAACATTGAAGGTGCAGTTTGGAGGTTGTTGAGGATGTGTAGGCAGAAAAGAGTTAATTGGTTTGTAAGAAGCAGTGTTGCCAGATCTCGCGATAGGAACAAGCCACCAGCTCGATGGAAGCAAGCCCAAAAGAAGCCCAATAGCTGAACCGTCACATCATGTAAATGAGAAGCCTCTTGATAGAACTATAAGTATATAGCTTCATTTATTCTTGTGTGCAGTAAATTGACAGTAAACAATCAACATAAAAACTTTGAATAACTTAAATTTTGAACTGTGATTAAAATAAAGGACATGTGCAGTATACATAAGCGGTCTTTGAACATACATAGGGCAATTGCATGATTAATTATTCCAGTGCATTTGGTCCGGTGTATTTTGGATGGATGGATGTGTGGCAAGCGATTTAAGTGACTATCTTTAGCTCATTTGTTTGTTTTGTTTTGTTTGGAGGTGTTGAAACCAATGTCCATAAGCCTCATGGATGAGAAAGGTGCAGGAGTTTTTGGGGGTGTTTTTCAGTGCCAGCATGCTGTATTAAATCAGCATGGTGAGAACGTATCTCACATTTGGAATGAACAGATCCTGGAAAAGGGCAAACCTACGTGTTTCGCTTTATTGTGGAAAACTGGGTGAGAATCAGGAGGGGTTCATACAAGCAGAAAAGCAAACCCAAATAAGCGACTACACTTTAGAAAACAAGCCCAAAAACCCACAACCTGCGACTGATGAGATTTGCAAGTGACTTTACAGAAAAACAAGGCCAAAGTCGCTTATAATAAGTGGACTTGGCAACACTGATAAGAAGCCCATTATGTCTACAGAGGGAGTCCACCATTTTGCACTGCATGTTTCTACAATGGCCTTGAATCGACAAATAAAACACTGGATCTAGAAGGCCTTTTGTGTTTTTAGAGGACACACACTTAAAGGAAAGTGTGAGATGAAGGATTATCAATTTGTTGTACACACCTGCCTAACATTTTGAAGGTCTCCCTCATGTTTCCAAAATAAAAATTCTGACCCACAAGTCCTCTGAAAGTTGTGCTGTGGTCTCAGACACAAAACATTAGCAGCAGATCCTGTAAGTCCTCTAAGTTGGGAGGTGAAGCATCTGTTGACTGGAATTGTTTTTCTAAAACCTCCCACAGACGCTCGATAACACAGATCTGGGGAATTTGGAGGCCAAAACAACACTTTGACTCTTGTCCTGCACATAATCAGGGAGTAACCTTGCCTTTAAGAGGCGTGCATGGCTTGCAGCAATGTTTAGATGAGTGGTTTGCATCCAAGTAACATCCGCATGAACACAAGGACTAAAGGTACAACATATGTCCTCTACTTCCACCCAAAACTGTTTAACACCAACAGGCAGCTGAAAGTTTATGACTAGAAGTGTCTTACATGGCATAAGACTGAGAGTTAATGTGAGATTACTGAATTCATCGTCCACATCGCCTTGAAAATGGTTGGATTTGTATTACTTCAATCCTGCGATGCATAGTAATGGTTAAACTGAATCCTGAATAAGAAACCTACATCTGAGCAGCCTACACACAAATAGACAGTGATACTGATATTAACCACAGTTTTTTTTGCATTTTTACTTTCTGACTTTGGCTGCAGCAGCTGTGTTGCTTTTAGCTCGTGTTATATTCTGAACTTCTCGTATTGTTTTAGGTTATTATCAGATCCACTCTCGCTCTCCAAATCTGGTAGTGCTATTGATACATCTGTTGATATTCACATAGTTTGCCGCATTGTGCAGCTTTTAGTTTTGCTTTGACTGGTACAGCTGTGTTACTATTTATCTGCATTATGTGTTTAGTGCTTTTTTAACCTGGGATTGGTTCTACAAAGTTCTCTACAATGTGTTTCTCATTCAGCCATTCACACACACTCACACACCAATGTTGGAAGAGCTGCCATGCAAAGTGCTCACCTACCATTGTCACTGGCCTATCCTCACAGGAAAATGCACCCCACTATGTGGCAAAAACATCAAACAATCAGGAACATGTTGAGGAACATGACAATGGCCCAAGATGTTGATTTGACCTCCAAATTTCATACACCTCATTCTGATCAAGCATCAACAGGATGCAGTGGAACAAGTTTGACTGGCTCCACTGCACAAGCCAGAGTACCCAAAGGATCCAGTGTCAACATCCTGGTTCCAGACCCCATAGCACACTCTGAGAGGTCCTCTTGTCCATGCCCAATGGTTCAGAGCATTTTTGAGCACACAAGGGGGACCAACACATTATTAGGCAGGAGGTATACTTTTTTCCCCCGCTGTAACTTCTTATTTTCTCACTTACCGTTCCCATGGTCCATAACTTTGTGAAAATTGTTGTCAGTAACTGGGTTATGAATGGAAGATGGAGCTTAGGGAGAGACAGTTTAGACACAGATGGGACAAAGTGTCAAAGAATCACATACAGTCACATTTCATGACTGACAGGAAAAATCGCTTAACCGTGCAGTTCCTGTTTGTCGCTATCTGACAGTTGCTCTTGTTATACTTTTAGGCTTCAATTTTCAGTGTTTATTCTTTGATATACTGTGTGAAATACACATCATTACTACTATATTTACCCAGAGAAAGAGTCCCAATGTTTCGTAGCAAATAAAATGTTAAGGCACTGAATTAAACAAGATACTTGACGTTGCACTGCACTCACGAGAACTTGATTTGGACAGTCACATGTGACTAAAATCAAATATCACAAGAAAATGTTCACATGTAGTTGTTAAAATGATGAAAAATTTCCTCCTAAATGCCAGTCCAAAACAAGGCCTGCCCACGTTACTCCTCTTTGGTGCATGTTAACTTCACATGAGGGCACCCCACAGGATGTAGTGTGCCAATTAAAGGCCAACTGCTCTTGTTTTAATTCTTCAGAGATGCCCTAAATTGCAAGCAGCTGTAGTTGTAACAGTGTGTTGGCTGAGGTTGCATTAGTATAAAACCTGTTCCCGTAAGTCCAGTTTGAGTAATTTAGCCATGACTTTTGGAAAGTTGCCCTGGACAGTTATAACAGTCATGTTATAAATGATTACATCAGGAATGAATGCTTTATTTGAAATACAAAATTAACTGAGCTTCTTGTGTAACATCAGTAGGTGCCTATTTATTGTACGTTCAGGAAAATGCATTTAAAAATTGGGTGATTTCTTGGACTGTCATTTAGTAATGACACTGATAATGAGATGAGATGCTTCAGGGATTCATCCGAGTGGGTGATTATCTTTAATTGATCTCATCAGACATCAGTTTTTCCATAATTTTTATTTTGCCGCAGAGCAGTAAGTTTTAATGTTGGGAGAAAAACCTAACAAGTTTGAGAAAGCTGACCCAAACAACCCAGAAACAATCAGGTGTATAGAATGTGTTAGACACACATTCTACCAAAGATCTTATTTTATTTCCAATTAGGCAAGAAGACAGTCAGTACAGAGGTGGGGTTTCATGGTTCTCTGCTTAGATATCCTTGTACTTTTGATTTTGTAGTCGTGATCTGAAAGCTTGACAAATTTTCTTTCACTTTGCAGCACTCCAGGTGATTGGTGGAAACACAACCGTCTTTGAAGGAGGAGACGCTATTTTACCCTGCAAACTTATTGAAACTCAGGAGTCCCTCAGTCAGATTTCATGGCAGAGGAAGACCAGAGAAAAACCTCAGAATGCCAATTTCTTTACTATCCTACCCAGAACTGGACCACAGTTTGTCAATAGAGATGATAAAAGATTTAAATTCATTGGGAGTCTTAGTGACACCAATGGAACTCTCAGTCTATCCAGTGTTAAAGTGAAGGATGAAGGAAACTACACATGCATTTTCACATTGTTCCCCAGTGGCAGCCACAAGACGGAGATACCTCTAAACGTGCTTGGTATAGTTCAACTTTGTATTTAGGATGCTGTGTGTGTGTGTGTGTGTGTGTGTGTGTGTGTGTGTGTGTGTGTGTGTGTGTGTGTGTGTGTGTGTGTGTGTGTGTGAGAGAGTGTGAGAGTGTGAGAGTGTGAGAGTGTGAGAGTGTGAGAGTGTGTGTGTGTATGTGAGAGAGAGTGAGTGTATGTGAGAGAGAGTGAGTGTATGTGAGAGAGAGTGAGTGTATGTGAGAGAGAGTGAGTGTATGTGAGAGAGAGTGAGTGTATGTGAGAGAGAGAGAGAGATGCTTTTACCTCCTTGCATACATGCTGACTTTTCTTGTGCACGGTGACTCTCCTAGTGCCTCCACTCACAAGCCTGAAGTCTAACATTCCCACTCTGGGCAATGACGAGGTGTCCCTTGCTACCTGCACTGCTGCTGACTCCAGGCCTGCAGCAGAGGTGAAGTGGATCACTGGTACTCTGGCAGAAAAAGTGCATGCAACAACAAACTCTACCCAGAATGCCAATGGTAAGACTACCACCGTCAGCTCACTGGTCGGAGTACCTTCCAGAGAAATCAACAATCATTCGGTCCAGTGTGTCATCACCAGTCCATCCCTGTCGAAAGAAGAAACTCTGCCCTTCACCATCCAGGTCCACTGTAGGTATACACATACTTCCATACGTCCGTGACTCATTATTTTGTTTGGTTTGATAGAGCACACATTTCACGCAACCTTTCAGCTTATTGTCATTAAGGTGGTATAACAAGACTTTAACTCCTCTTTGCTCTGTTTAATGGCTTTAGAAAGTCTCACCTGGAGTCTAACAGGAGATTTTAGCCAATCACAGGCCTTTACACAGAGCAGGTGAGACAGTATGAATACATTGCAAAATAGTCTGCAGTGAAAGCATCATGTGGAGGCATAATGTAACTGCCAGAGGAGGACATCCAGTTTGGGCATCTTATTTGATTTTTGCCCTTTTCTAAATTGCATCCTACTGCAGCTTTAACAGTATACATTTTGTGTTGTTTACTCTTGACTTAACAGCTGTAGTTGAGGATTTCTATTCTCTGTAATATTATGGCTTAATGATATTACTGGTATTACTATTGTTGCTGTTGGTGTGGTCACATGAGAAACTGACTGAGTACAATGCTTTCTTAGTTCCCTGCTACAAACCTTCTCTTGTGAGGGAACAAAGCAAGTTTTGCACAGTATCAAATTCCCACAGGGCTTTGGCAGTCGGTGAAAGTACTGTTTTTCTGTCCAGATTCATATATGTTGTTTTGCAAGTGGACATTGCTAAAGCACATTATCATTCTCACTTTTATGCCATTTGCAGTTTTTTTAGAAATTGAGAAATGTAGTTCAGACAGGACACTTCGTCAGATTTAACTATTTATTTCGGAATGACATGCATTTTTGTTTGGCGGTGACTCTGCTCAAGTGATGCTCTGGAACAATCTCAGCAAGCATGACGCAGACAGTCCCTCAGATCACAAACCAAACCTCTGTGCTCCTGAAGGGAGCAGATGAGCAAAGTCACCTTGAAATTAAATGGAATCTGATAAAAAAAAAAATAGCCTATGTGTTGCAACAAGCATGTTGCATTTCCTTTGAACTCATGGAAGCAACATGGCCTTGTCATCTGAATGCAAAGAATCAGCAGCAGGCTAAATGCAAACAGGTGAACGGCTGGAAAGACACTATTATAGAGCCTTGATATGAAGGAAATATACTATGTGGGATATGAGAATATGTATGGATTCATGCAAGCAGGCAAGACCTTCACATGTGGATACAGGGGAACCATGGCATGCTGAATGCAACAGAACAGAACATCTGGCAAGACACTTATTGCGACTTGATACAATGGAAATATACAAGAGTTGGACAATGAACGAGGTTCTATGCAGTTATGACAGATTATGTGTAATATGGACCACTCATGGCCTTTGATGGCATTCAGAGAGTGGATATGTTCATATAATGAGGAGGATGAGCAGAAAGAGTAAGTTGTGTAGCTTAGGGGAGATTCCACGGCGTTGTCATGGGATGTGGAAGGGAGCTTATCAAGGCCTGGACAGGGCCTTCCCAGAGTCCGTGTTGAAAAGAGACTCATCTCTGCTTGCATTCATTAGCCTTACTGAATCACAAAAGAGAAGGAACAGAAAGCACATGAGCGCTGGCTTCAAGGTCGGAGCACCTTTATGATAATATTAATTGGCTTTGAAAGTCTAAGATCAATGGATTGCTTTTGCTTATCTTAAGAGAAGACAGATGAAGTGAGGTCATGCATGGGACAGAAAGTCTCAGTGTGTGAAATGAACTTTCCACATCTAGAAACAGCCCAGGCCTCAAGAAGGACTGTTCCAAGAGGTTATGTAGATATGGACTACACACCTGGACCTTAAGTGAAAACTGACTTTGCACCAAGAAAGTGTAAGAATAAGATGAGTAAGGCTGAAGAGGAGGCAGATGAAAACCCCTACAATGATATCCATTCCCAGATGAGCTAGAAACTTAAGGGTCTAGATGTCTTAAATTAGTCTTGATTTCAGACTTTAAGTTGTAAGACTCAAGAAGGGGAGGAGGTGAAAAAACAGAACCAGACTCGACTTGTTTGGTCAAATGTTGGCAAGGCAAGCTGTTTGCAAACATAAATGCTGGGACACAGATGTGACTGAGGAGCACTGTCAAGGATGTTGACTGATGTTGGTCACACAACACAGTGATTGTTTCCACTGCCATTAATCTTCCTGCAGGAAGGAGAATAGATCCTAACAGACTGGTAGAACGGGGGCTTTATGCTCTGTTTTTCATCTGCAAAGCATTAGTTATTAAGAAGACCCCTAAAACCTGCTAAGACAGCAGTGCCAGATAAGAACCTTTAGGCGACCAATGATTCTAGCGTATCATTGTAAAAGAAGGTTATGCGGTTTCGCTGCCTGTACAACAGCGACCCACTGTGAATTGAACCAAATAGATCTAACTTATCCTAGAGCAGATACTCATGTTTGTGTCGGTGGACCAACAGGATGGTCAGAGCTATTACGTCTGTCATTTCCTGGTGTGGATTTGAAGGTATGAAACTGAAGTAGCCGAAACAAATCAAAGTTGTTAAAGATGTTGAGATGCTCTTACTGGTTTATAAACAGTACAAATGATTTGAGGATCTGTAGAGGCTGGTGATGGAACGATGTCATGAGGGTGGAGCAGCAGAGTGAATGAACGCTGCCTCAGTTAAAAAGCACGTTAGCGGTCTGGCTGGATTTACAAGTAAATGGCTGGACACAAAAGGTCCTTGTCTTGGTCTACTTGCTGACTCTGTGTCTGTCTGAACACTAAGCTCCATTTATACTTATACATAATTCTCCTTCCTGAAACTTCATTCTCTGATTTGCACAAGTGAGAGAAGTCAAGGCTTCCTCTGCAAACCAGGCTATGAAGGTTGAACTGCCAGCTGACACGGACTAAAAGTGCATGCAGAGTTCCAAGTCAACCCAGAAATAAATGGAGTTGCCTTATAATCAATTTTAACAAACACATTCAGATTCTTTCGATAGAAAAAAAACCCTCAGCAACTTTAACCAAACCACTCAGTTGGGAAACTGACAACAAAAATAAGTAAATACTTTGCAACAGCGGTTCCAGTTGCAGATGTTTCAACAGCATGAACCCATGAGCCTGCCCTGCCTTGTGGTAACAGTGTGTGCTGGTGGAGAAGTAATGGCATATGGAGTGTTTTCTTGGCACACTTTGGGCCTCTCCATTCCAGCCAGTTAAAATCTGAAGCATATGATTTTTCTGAGGATTGTTTGAGGTTGATTTCTCTTCTGGCCACAGTTTGCCTTCTTGTAATGGCTCCATCCACTGTGACAATGTACAACATCGCAAAGAAAAGTCCTCCCAAGCTGCTTTCACAAATACGACAATGAGTTCTGTGCACTCGAGGGCCCTCTGCAGTCATCAGATTTCATGACTGCGGAGGTCGATACTTTTGGAACTTGGTACAGCTGGAGATGTGCAACTTAATCTCACATTTGTTCCCAGGAATCGATGACACTCAAAACTGAGACTTTGCTTTTAGAGGAAAAGCAGGCCCTATGAAGTATAGCGATCCAGGACAATGCATAGTGACTGCATATTTCTGGTCTTTCAGGACAGCCGACGTTATGTTTCTGGTGGAATTCCCCTGCCAGCCTGCACTTTATTTTTGTACAGGTCTTTTTTTGGGGTGGGCTGGGGAAGTAGGTGGGTGGGTGGGTTCCGGTTTTTACTGATAGAGGGAGAGACAGGGTGAAAGGGGGTAGAGAGGAGAGAGAGACATTCAGCAAAGGGTCATGAGCTGGACTGAAACTCACGACCGCTGCTGGCGACCTGCGCCCACATGGTAACGCCTTAACTTGGCGAGCTATACGATGGCCTATTTTTGTACAGTTTTGTCTAAATTCAACATGAGACTGTTGAAAGGCTGTGCCACTGTCAACAGCCATTTCCTGCTGACCTGCTGTGGATGAATCATGGCTACAGTTTCAGCTCTCTATTGCAAGGTGTTGGAAAAACTGCTGTGGGCTGCATCACTTTGACCTTGATATACTGTATTTGTGTACCTGAGAAACTTTAAAGTAATAGGATCCAGACAGTCATTTTTAGTTTTATTTTACCATTAACTGTGTTTTTTCTTTAACCATCACTTACAGAAATAACACGGCTCACTTTTACTTTTTTTACAGTCCCACCCACAGAAGTGAACATCGTTAGAACATCCCCACACTCATTTGAGTGCGAGGCTAAAGCTAACCCGCCGGCAACTTTTCACTGGAAAAGGTACAGTAATTTCAGTATGACATTCATTTATCATTTATCTCAAAGCATTTTTTGTTTTGTCAGACCACACACTTTGTACAGTGACGACAGAGTTGTGCCATTAGTCTAATTCAAAATAAATGTATAAGAATTGTCTTCTAACAACTTGAGAGCATGTAAACATGAATATTTCTAGATAGAAGTCCTTTGAATGACTGTACTGCTGAAAATCAACTGTCTCATAAATCGGCTATTCGCTTTTAACTCCTTAACATTTGCCATTTGCCAATTATTTGCTAAACAAAAAGACTAAAAGAACACATAAAAAGCGCCATTTTGCTGCTCATGCCCTTATTACAAAGTAAGGAACTGTTGCTGTTGTAGTACATCTTATGATTTGCACCGTTGAATTATGAAGTGCAAAGTGCAGGAGACAGATGTTTTTTGGGGGCAACAGACCGTCAAGGGCCAAAGAAATGTGAGGTAAGCATGCTTTACCAGCATGCATTGTTTGCGAGTTCAAACCTTGGAGAGCCATGTGATGGAATCTTGATACCATGGTTGCTTTTTCTTGTAATAATCAACACAATAAAGGGCGGTATTGAATTCAGCCGTTGCGCGTTATTCACTTGTGTGAATAGAACGGAGAAAATAAGCAGAGTTGGCTGTAATGTTTTTCAGCATCACTGAATTACTCAGCTTCACATCTCGTAAGCTTCCGTGTTTTCTCAGTTTTGATTAATTTACTTCCGTATGTTGTACATTTTCACATTTAAATTAGTTCACCTTCTCCTTCTGCTGCTTTCAGTAGCTGAACTCATGACTTGGTTCTTGGTATGTTTTCTGTCCGTGGTTGGATAATCAAATGATCATACAATAAAAAAATGTAATCGCAAGTTAAAAAATGCAAACTACTTCTACTGAAGCTGTGATAACAATAGACTATAGACGGGAACCTGGCCGGCACTGACATTTAAAGGTCAGGTATTAAAATATTGAGGGTGCTGACGTTGGCTGTGTCCTGCTACAACAGCTCACATTAAAAATTTAGCAAAACATGAAGTCATGTGAAAAAAAATGGAAATGGTTGACTTTTTTGATAAGTTTGAATCCTTTTTTCAGAAAAATCCTGTTTTCAGTCCAAATCTTTGGCATTTTAATCAGATCCAACTCTTTGATTGGGACCTTCCATAAACATCCATCTTTCATTTGGACTGCACCTTGGTGGATCTGCTAATGTGCTTAAAATTATTATCATGCCGATAGATTCACATGGCCTTACCTTATTTTTAATCACTGAGTCATGGAGGCAGCAAATCTTAACATTTCTGCTGAGTTCTTCTCCTGAAAAGCTGTCTTTGCTCTCATGCACTATTATTGCGGCCAGATAGCTTTTTCTTTGTATCCCCACCACACAGTGTTGACTGATCAGGTTTTTTTTTCCAGTTTAAATTATTGTTATTATTAGCCACATGTGTCATTTGTTTGAGTGTCTGCAGGCACTGTTTCAAAGAAGGTTGAATGTTTGCAAATTCAAATATGTTGGAAAAAGTTCAGCTCAACAATCAGTAACTCCAGTTTTTCCCCTTCTCTGTTGCTAGTGACGAATGTTACCCTACCAATCGTGAAAAAGCTAAAATATTGACACGACACTGAGTTTGCATTAACTGGGAAGCAGTGAGTTAAGAAATGAAGCCCTAAATCCTCTCCAAAGACAGGCGCCTTTGTAATCCAAATTAATTGTTGTTTTCACAAAGTCTTGTCGAGACTGGCGCCACATGTTGCAGCAATAAACATGGCTATGAATCCTGCCTGTAATGAGGTTTTATTATTTTACAATGTAGATGTTAGTACAAAACACTGCTTGACATAAGACCAAAGTGGAAACCAGAGATGCACCACCACCACCACCACCACCAATTTTATTGCACATTCATACATGTCTGTCTCGGATGTCTTTTTTTACGACAGTCATGGGAAAAGTCTGCTCAGTGTACAGAAATACTGGTCTATGACATAATGGACATAATGGACAGAACTGTGTTGCAGATTTGTGACTTGACTGGAAAAGCAGTGTATAAAAAAAGATAGGTAGTTTTGGTGCAGTAGTCATGAGAAAATACTAATTTAGGAAGAACTAGCCAACTTGTCTGAAAGCACAAGAACTGTTTGACCAGACATGGTGATTGTGGCCCAGTGCCTACCTTTGGAGTAATCATGGTTGTCTGGAAACTCTGGAGGATTGATGTTAAATCTTGAAGCTTAAAATTGTGATGTTTCATGAAGTTCACTTTACTCTACAGACCTCAGGTAAAATCTAACCAAAAATGAGCTGTTAGCAGTAAACTAACAGGATTCTGTAAATAAACACCCCACCCCCCCACCCCCGCCAAAAAAAACAGCAGAAAATAAATAAATCTGCTATCCTTAGTGCAATTCTCTGAGTCTTGGTGACTCACCTCTGACCAACCAGTCATGTGAAAAACATTCAGGGACTGAACTGAGCAGCAGGCAGTGTTTGCACAAAGCAGATGGGTGATAAGTATAGAAACAAGATGTAAATGTAAGTAGTTAAACATGTATGTACAACCACCATTTTTACAGTATTGTGGGTACTAATGTTGCACTTATGGATCCCAGGTTCCAGCTGTTTTTTTAATTGTTTTTAAAAAAGAATAAAAGTTCAATTCTTTTTTTTTTTTTTAAATAATAGTCATACAGCACAACCAGGGTATGATTTCAAATGCACAGCTCCAGGTTTATTGTACAAAAAAGTGCAATGATCAGGCAGAGGTATCAATATCACAAAGGAAAGCTCAGTAGTGAAAACAGGCTGGGTCACAAAAAGACTGGAGAGATAAAGTAACACGCTGGGTTGTTGGCCAGACACCTCAGGACAAACTGAAAAAGAACATAAGGAGAGGGATGAGGCGATCAGATGGAGCACATCAGGGCGGGCAAAGTGATCACACAGGCAAAGCAGACAAAGACTGGGGAGTGTCAGAGTATCTAGAATGACACAAAGGGTGAGTATGAGCAAAAAAGTGAAGTAGCAAAATCAAACAGGAATTAATTAATGCACAATCTATGTGCAGAAGCTGGACGTGACAATTATACCTTTGTTGTACTGCAGAAAAGACATTTTTGAGTTCTCTCACCTTGTAGCCATGGCTGTGCTGTTTCCATAGAGGTGCAGGACTTTCTATTGTAAAATGATCCCACAGTGAGGAACAAAAAAACAATCTACTTGGGGTTCAGAGGGTAAATAGGAAGTTGTTAGAAAGGCATTCATATGTTTTACTTTAGTAAAAGATATCCAACTCAGTGTAATGCTCATAAATAAAATGTTAAGAGGGTATGTAATGTATTAGTAAGGTATTTATGTGTAAACATTTTTATTTGGTCCAAATGGAGAGGATTTTATGCACCGTTTGGTTGAGAAAAGTAATTATGTTTTACAACTGCTATATATTTTTTCATGTTTTATTTATTCAATTTATATAATATATAAGTCTTTATATAAGTCTTGTTGTCAAATACATGTAGATTCATGAAAGAGTAATCCATTATTACAGCTGCATAGAATCAGAGCTACAAAATACAGCAGAATGGAAATAAGTTAAAGTACCTCTTCAAAGTACAGAAACTGTGTAGATGAACACTGTTACTTTTCAACCACTCCATCTCTACAGCACTTCACTTTACCGTCTCCCACCTGGACAACAGCAACACCTACGTCAGAGTGCTGTTCATCGACTTGAGCTCAGCATTCAACGCCATCATCCCTTCCAAACTGTTTGCTAAACTCACTGAATTTTGCATCAACACCTCACTCTGCCACTCGATACTGAACTAACCTGACTAACACCCCAGTTTGTTGGATGAGGCAACCACACCTCCTTGGCACTGACTCTGAACACTGCGTCCCACAGGGCTGGGTACTGAGTCCTCTTCTCTACTTTCTTTTCACTTATGGCTGTAAATCTGTACATGGTTTCAACACCATTGCCAAGTTTGCAGACATCACAACGCTGTCTCAGACCAGAGAGCACTGCAGAGGGCAGTGAAAACTGTATCTCTGTACTGTATTTTATATTGTATTCACATCTGTTATGTGTTAGTGTCTTCATAGCACTCTGCCCATACTGTTCAGTCTGTCTATACTGTAACATACACTGATCAGCCACAACATTATGACCACTGACAGGTGAAGTGAATAACATTGATCATATTAGTACTATGTGTTGTTCTGCTGGAAAACCTTGGATTTTAACATCCGTGTTGATCAGACTTAGACACCCAAATAAACATTGTCCCACAACAAGCACACTTCGTCATGCAAATGGAAATCCCAAATGTCACTGGCCTACGCCCGCAGGAAAATGCACCCCACCACATGGAAAAAACATCAAACAATCAGGACGTCATTCTGATCAAGCATCAACAGGATGCAGTGGAACAAGTTTGATTGACAGAGGCCCCACTACACAAGCAAGAGTACCTAAAGGATCCACTGCCAACGTCTTGGTGCCAGACCCCATAGGACACCTATGGCGGTCAGGTGGTCATAATGTTATGCCTGATTGGTGTCGTGTGTGTACCATACTGTAAATGATGCACTTGACTGCAGCTTTTGCACTTCTGATTAGATGCAGCTGCATTTTGTTATCTTAGTACTTGTGCAATGACAGTTTAATTGAATCTAATCTAATCAACTCTAATCTAATTTAAACAGGACATTCCAAGCTTCTTGGAATTACTACTATCAATACATTTAGTGTTACCAAAGTTTAAGTGGCCTAAAACCTGCATTATCAAATTTTTGTGGTGATTCTGGTTCCATGTACTGAATTAAACCAAGAGATACACTGTATTTATTCTTTTTGATTAGTAATTTACTGAAACTCAAAATTGAGTCTTCCAATAATTTGAGATACTAGGTTTCTGAATTAAATTTTACATTAAACTTTGAGCTGTTGTTCTTTACAGACTGTTGGTAAGTTGTGCCATTTGTTATGCAAAGAAGAAGAATTTGACTGTCTTTATTCTCCACCAGCATTGAAACTCCATCTGCTAATAAAGATAAGGCCTTATCATTAACAGCTTTAACTTCTATAGCACCACGTGATGGTGTGGTTTTCCGCTCAAGGGGTTTTCAAGATTTGAGTGAAATTTCAGCCTGAGCTGTTAAAGTCAGGTTACATGAGAAGTGCTGTAGGGAATTTTGAACACATTTGTGAATATACGACAACTGGGCGAACTCATTATGCTGATGTAGATCAAGTAATAGGAGCCTGTAGTGAAAACATTTTCTCAACTGTTCATTTTAAGGGTTAAGAGTCAGCTTCTAACTTCAGGGGTTTTACTGTGTGAGAAGTTGTAGGAAGACGTATTACGCCTGTAGGATTTGTGTGTTTACTGCTGCTTATTGAGACCTTCTGCTAATCCTACATGTGAGACTGGAAACCACCGTAATAAGCAGAATAAGCATTTTGGTTCAGCGTTTATTTGCTTTCTGGCACATTTAGATGACAGTACTGATAAAATCCACATATCTCTCCATTAAAAATGAAGTTACAGCCTCAGCTGATTAGCTTAGCTTAGCATAAAGACTGTAAACAGAGGGAAACGGTTAGCCTGGCCCAATTACCTTCTTAATACTTGAGTTATTATTATGCAGATTTAAAAATTGACGTTTGAAATGTTTATTAGGGAACTGTACAGATGCTGATTGGTTTATTTTGTTTACTTTTTAAAAAATACAATATATTAATAATAGTAAACAACTACCAGAAATGAAGAGTTATTAATTGAAGTTCATTTGACTTTTGGTACATCTCCACGATTTGCAATGTTTTCCCCCCTTATTGCTTTACTGTAATGATGTAATGCTGAGCCTTTTTTGTCTTTTCCAGATCTGGCAAGTCGTTGTCTCAGTCTTCTGTCAAAGTAGATGGTGCAAAACTACACTTTTCGAGCTGGACCGCTGATCTGAGTGACCTCTATGAGTGTGAGGCATCGAATCAATATGGGAAAAAAGATTGTAAGCTCTTTATTGCGGTTCCTGTAGTGCAAGGTTTGTTCCTGTTTTGTTTTTGGGATTTAAGCCTTTATTTTATGATGTTTGATGATAAAAAAAAAACTTCCTGGCACTCTCCAGACTGAGAACGCTGACGGGAAACGCACTCAAGACCAAAGAAATTTTTGGTATGCAACTAGGAGCTAAAATAAGTAGCTGGCTGGTTGGGTTTGTTGAAAACACTAGCCAGACAAGTGATTTAACGTATGACTGCCCACCCTCCTCCCAGTACACGACTGAACTCAACTACTTAAAACTTAGAGCACGTCCTGTCTTGTATAAATTCCTGCTCCTGGTCACAGTACGTTGACGTCTCGATTACCTCTGTGCCTCAATGCAAAGCACAAGAAAGTTTCTCCGGAAATGTTTGACAAAGGTACATAGTGCTGCATGATGTAATGTGTAATATGAAATTAAATGCCATGACAGAGACAAAAAAATACACAAAATTACTGTAAATAGCTGCACATGCTGTTTTGTCCAGTTAGATTGGGAAAGAAAACAGAACCTTTTTTAAATGAAGTCAACAATGATGTGAGCATTTCCCCTGACTGTATTCTTTTTTTGTTGTGTCTTTGGTTTCACAGGAATTGCTGGTTGGGTCTGTTTTGGTCTTTTGCTTTTCCTGAATGTTGTGGTGGTACTGTGGTACTTAAAAAAATCTGGATATTTACGAAGGTACCAATTACAATAGTTCTGCATACAGTTAAGCGTAATATACAACTAATATGTAAGCATACAGTGTCAATCTTTTGCTGTCTGTTAATTGATGTTTCACTATACAGAATAGAAGGGTACTTGCCAGGATGGCAGCAGGACTCACCACAGCAAGAAGCTGCGACAGAAGGTGAACTACAAGAACGGGTAAAGAAAATATCTGTCACCAGGAGTTTGCTTAAATGCATTAAAGATATTTTGCTTCCCTTAAAGATGCAACTAAAGCTGAATGTTTAGCTCATTTTGTTATGTCTCTGCTTTGGCAACAGCCATGGTTTTTTGGTCGTACGTGCTAGTTTTGAGCACTCAGTATATCAGAAATGCCCTCTTGGACTCACTGATAAAATTATTAAAATTTGACAGTCAAATATCAAAGAAGTTTTGGGCCCAAACAACACAAATGTCTAACAAAATAAAATTATAATAATGATGATTATTAACTCAGGAACGGGAGGGAAGAGTGTGAACATATTTCACATTTGCTCAGATACTGAATTGGGAACTAATCTTGAGTGCCCACCTTCAAACTTTGATAACTGTATAGATGCGAATAAAGCATTTTAGAATCTTTAGCTTTTTTGCCATAACATCCATAATGTCCTGTTTTGTGTTCTATCAGAAGCAGTCTTTTTGACTCAAAATGTGAACACATAGAAGGAATTTATTTCTTTTTTTCTTTTTCTCAATGAAATTACAATCTCCACTAGCGTAAATTCTTTATATTATATGAGTGTCGACAGGCATGGATGTAAACTACAGCTTGACTGGTTGATGGTGGTATACAAGCACCAGGCGCTAACTCTAGTTATATCTGCTTCTTTTGACACAACTGGTAAACTAAACAGTCAAAGTCGTCTTTTTTCCTCGGTATTGTGTGTTTACTTGTACAGCTGTGTTTCTTTAATGCATTTTCTTACAATGCTCATTCTGAATTCTACAGATTAATTTGAAGTGAAGCATTATTGTAATCAAATGCTTTGAATTGTCTGCCATAGACATCTACTTGACAGCTGGAGAAGCAACAGGACAGACAGCAGTCAGACTTGTGTGTAACACTCACTCTGCAATAACTCACTCTGCCACAATTCACTCTGGAATAGTTCATGGTTGACCATCAAGATTCCCAACTTCAACAGACCACTGCAATCAGTCACAATCAGTCACAATCAGTCACCTTCTCAGCATTGGACCGCCTCACTGTCACTCACCCACCTGAACCAATCACAAGCAGTCTCTCTCACACCTGGATTCCACCCCATTCCTTTGTTTGAAGCACCTGAGCTTCATTCAGACACATCATTTGGATAACAGGATCACCTCACACTACTTTGGAAAGCCATTCACCTTCACAAGCCTGGAACCTGGAAAATCACATCCCCACATCAAAGACGGCCTTCTCCACTGGAACCATGATGAACCACTGGAACTGCTGAATGCACTCAGCCTGATTATTGAACACTGGTTAGGCTCCAAGGAATGGATTGGATGGATTGATCGATTGATGGCGAGCTACCTGCACAAGAACTGGACCTTCTGTCAAAGATTTCCTTTCTGACACACCCCACTCATTGGCAGGCCTCAAGCCTCACCGCTTCCCCCCCTTTCCAATGGTGTGGTAGGATTTGATTTGATGACATTGTTATATATTGTTTAAAATTGTTTACACTGATTGGGACTCATTTCACCTTTCTTAAATGATGGACAGAGACTCACTCCATTGAATTAAGAGCTGTTGTTGCTGTTGAAATGGAACCAAGCACAGAGTCACTTTAAGGTGAAACTGTTGATACAATAATTGATTTGTCTGACAGATGAATGTTTTATTTTTCCGGATACTGATTTTCTGTTATTGTTTTGGTTTATTATTTTGGTCATTGTTATATCTTGAACATTCAAGTATTTTCTGTTAATTGTTTAATTGTCAAATACAATACCGGTAACTTAATTTCTGTGTCCTGTGTTCATTAATTTTCCACACAGCTCCCAGAGCCGAACCTTTTTTTTTAGCCTAGCCCTTAGACCACCTAACTGTAGCAAGTGCTACATGTGGAATTCAGAGGCTCGTCCACAAATGTGTGTCATCACCGACTGAACAGATGCAAAACAGGTGCAGCTGCCATGTGCCTGTTCAAATTCCCGGCTTCATTTTTTTAATATTTTCTTGTGGTTTCTATCTTTAGCCTGAAGTTTCTGTCTTGCAGTTCTTATAGCTGACACATGCTTGGCTGCAATTGTCAGTGAATTTGCAAATCAAGTATTATACTAAAGAAATGCCAGCAAATGAATGAAGGCTTCAGACTAACAAACCAAAATGTAGGCGAGTATTTCAATGGAAGAGGGCAGTTATATGAACTGACTTTCCCTATCATTGCCACCTGCGTAGGATGTGGTTTCACTGGCTGCTTCCCTTTAATATCAACGGATTTAACGATAGTTTTTTTCCCTACAAGCAGCCTAAACTTCAGAAGATTACGAAGTTCATAAGAGACCAGGTTACTCTCATCACCCCAAAAACACACATGCATCCACTGTGTTAATGTGTTTGCTGTAAATTAACATATATATGCAACACATTCTCTTTTTTCCTGCACCTGTTTGCTTATTAGTACTGACCCCTTTGAAGGACAACAGTGGGATATTTTAAGTTTGTAAGTTTTTCATTTCCTTGTAATAACTTTTGTTCTACAGAAATCCATGGGAACAGTAAGTGTTTGACATTTGATGTGACACTTATTACTCCTTTCAAAAGACCAACGTTGGCAGTATTTTGTCACTGGTTGTGAGTACAGTTGGTTCATTCCACCTCAATTCACAGAGTTCTTAAGATAAGAAAAACTTCACTGATCCAGGGGGACATCTACATGTTGCAGCAACTGTATACAGATAAGCCATCAAAAAATATGATAAGATATAATACTGGAGGTTTCATAGAGACAATATAATATAGAACTTTGATTGCTTACAAAGAGCTGTAGAGAGAAAAGCAGTGTGAAGAGATGCTGTGGCACAAGAAGGGCTGCGAGGAAAAGAAAAACAGTGTTAGATGATGCTGTTGTAAACTGGAAGAGCTGCGGCGGGCAGATACTGTGATTCAGTGATGTTGATGACTCGGAAGAGCTACAGGATAAACAAACAGTGTTAACAATGTACTTGCACTGAAAGAGCTACAGGATAGGAGAAAAAAGCGTTAAATGATGTAGATTGTTGAATCTGAAGCGCTGTGAAGACAAAATACAGTGGTAAAATATGTTATTGCAGTGACATGATTCTTTTAAAGCATCTTTAAAGCCTCACCAGTTGCTTATTTTTCACAGGATTTGGCTGAATGATTACAAGTTCCAACTTTTTCTTAAGGTTTCTGGGATATTCAGTTAAAAAAATGGTTTAGGTAGAAGTTTTTGCATGATTTAAAAAAAAAACATTACATTAACTATGAAAAGTTCTGAAATCTGGGAGAATTGGCATGGAGTGACCCAAATGTTATTACAAGGAAATGAAGAATGCATAAGTTATACGCAAAGCACTGTAAACCATGGTATCATAATAAGTCTGTCTCAGTGAAGCTTGGGAGCAATATAGCAACACAGTATAAACAGCTACGGTACTGGACTTAGCTACTATGGGATAACTTGAGAAAATATGAAGAAAATAATGTTCTTTTAATTGATCCTGCTGCCTAGTCTAAACAGTGCCTTTTACTGGAATATGTTCTGGGAACTTGTAGCTTGGACAGTAATGTTTCTTCAATCAGTTGCCTCAGCTACTGTATTTATTCATCAGCATGTAAAGGTCAGTAATTTCTGCATGAGAAAATTTGAGAGTCTGACAATGTTGTGGCAGCACAAGTAACTGCTTTAATTTTTGCATATTATGCAAGATTTTACAAACTCTCCCCCTCTGCCTTAAATTCGGTCTCTTTTCTCAACATAAAAATATTTAATTATTTTCATTCTCGGGTGCTTCAAAAGCTTCATATTTTTCTCATGCTGGGTTTCACTAAACTCCCAGCTACAGCACCTCTAAAGTCCTGATAGGGGATTTTTGTGTGTGTGTGTGTGTGTGTGTGTGTGTGTGTGTGTATGCACAAACAGTTAACTTCAGTAAACATATGTTAATAACTTGTGTGCACTTGTTAATAACTTGTTAACACATGTTAATAACTTGTTGACACATGTTAATAACTTGTGTACACATGTTAATAACTTGTTAACACATGTTATTAACTTGTATTGGGACTTATGGGCTCAGTACTCAACTAACCATAAGTTAACCACAAGTAGATGATGCCCTCCATCCCTTATTATCATATAAATACCAAATTTCATCAGTCTACCCATGAATAAAGATGTCCATCTGTCCTTTTGGAAATTAATTACTTTTTTAGCCTGTGTCAACTTTGATTGGCCATAACTCCTGCTACTAATAACATATGAAAGCTGTCTAAGCATTGGTAATGTCATTCAGATATTATTCCCCCAATAACACTGATTAAATAGATCTTATGTATTAGAGATATATTTTTCCAAATCTTTTGAAATTCACTTTATTTGCGATTTTTGAACACATCTGAATATGAGAGGTCTTAAGCAAAAAAAAAAATTGAGGCTTGTTTGCCAGTATTTACTGAATTTTCTGCACTCACCAGAAACATCAGAACATTTGAAGACTCTAGGACATACACTTCAAGGCATATGGACACCTGAAAGTGGCATCTCGTTCAATGTCCAACTGCAGAGGGATTTATTGAAAATTTCTATCGGGTAAAAAAAATTTAAATGTTGGAATTTCAGCTAAAAAAAATTGGGCAATGTCAGTTTCAGATGCAAAACATCATCAGGTTTCAAGAGATTCTGAGGTGGTCAAGCAACTGACTTCCTCTAATCTCGCTGAGTTGACACAGAAGGACCCTACTGTGGTCCAGCCATTTGTTGGTTAATTATTCCCTATTATGTGTTTGATTTGACTGTTCCCACCAGATTTGTCATTAACTCGCTTGCTCAGATACATCTCAGCTATGTGTGGTAGGTCAATAGTCAGGGCTTTTACACAGTTGAGTGAATGTGCTACATAATATTCCATATTTCCACACTTTAATTACATATTCTCAAAGTTTGTTCTACATTTTCTTAAGTTTTCCTATCTTACTTAATACTAACTTTGTAAAGTAATGAAGTAGCTGTGCTCCTATACAGCACAACGTGTTATTTTGCCAAGCACTTATTTTATTTCTGGCAGCATTAAGTTTGACAGCTTCAAATCTTTCAGCTAGATGCCACTTTACACAATACACAGTACAGGTATATCACACTGAGTGTACATTCAGTGCTCTAAACTGCTGAACCTAACTGTTTACTGCATAGTTACTGCTGTTATTTGTGGAATAATAATGCTGGTAATACCCTCCGATATCAGTGTTACTCACCTGTCATCATATTTTAATCTCCTCCGTTATGGGTTTACACACTGAAGAGGGACTAAGCTCAAAGTCAGCAAAAATGGGATTTTATGACATGTTCATGATCATCAAAGGTCAAAATGAAGCACGAAAGAAGTTTTAAGGATTGCAATAATATTTATCCCCAAATTCTACTGCAAGCTCAGCTGCTAATCTGTTTTGTATGTCAACACTTTTGCTGACAGATCTGAAAAGATCCGAGTCGACAGGTATATTTAGACTGTGGCTCATTTCATCCTGCTCAGTGCTGAAACTTGTGCACATTAGAGCTCAGCCACTGAAACGGGAGGGCCTCAGGCTAACAGGCAGCTTTGTGTTTTAAGGTATAACACTGCTTTGATCCAAATGCTTGTGCATAATTGTCATGTTTACCCCCTAAGATACATCACAAGTATAAAGTGTTCAATGTTATTGTGGCTAAAACTGGGTCAATACTTTGGAGAATAAGCTGTATTATGACCAGTGCAGCCAGTTTACTCTGAACAATGAATAGCAACCTGCTTGTAGCACTGAAAAAGAAACATTAAGGGGACCACTGAAGCATTAAAGGACCACTACAATTATTGTATGTAGTTATCATAAACTACAATAATTTGGGTCCACACTAGGATTTATGTAGTTACATTTCAACTGCTACAACTTTTACCTGTTGGTTGCCTTTGGGAAAATTTCTGTGCCAAATTTGATCGCAGTCAATGCAATAGTCATCAAGACGTTTGACACGAAGCCAGACATGTTGGCACAACAGGCAAATCACCAGGATTTATCCTCTTGGTAGGGACCATCAACGTGTGTCTACTTCATCAATTTTCTTAGCCTGAGGTTAAAGGTCCTTTGGAGTATTTATTATGGACCATGGACATTTATTAGAATTCATCTTACATAGGTTTGGTTACACTTGTATAAACGTGTGTGTTTTTTTAAACTGTAAACTTGAAACCTTTGTTTAGTATCTCCAGTCAGAAGTATTTCATCTCATTCACATGCACCACTTACAGACTAATCAGTGACATAATGTGATTATAATGCCCTTTAGTCAAACCTTAACCATTCTAGCAAAACGCATAACCCAGACCCTAATCCTGACCCTAACACGAAGACTAAACCCTAAAACAGCCCTAGGGAAGATGGGTCAGAAATTGAGGATATAATTTTCTCACTTAAACTGGTTGGCATTAAGGTAGCCATGCCAGTAGACGCACAATGCGTTGTCAATGCGATACATTGTCAGTTTTCCATATTGGTAAAAAAAAAAGGAAAAGATTAATATTATGTTTTATTTGTTGTTACTTTAGAAAAGTGGTACTTTAATGACGAAAATTGGATGTGTGTTACTGAAATTGTTAACCTGCCTAACACTGAGGTGATCAGCTGGGTTCTTTCACTTCGGCAAATTTGTAATATAGTGTATTTTGTTGATTTTCTTCTATAATAACAACTTGAGGTCCTTTGTTTAGAACTTAGAAGATTTAACTAATACATTAATTAAACATTTAATTTTGCTAACACTTCTTACAGCTTCGTGTGTTCAAAAAAATATATAAACATTTTTAAAAATGTTAAAAAAAAAAAACATGCTTTACATTTCTTTTCTTTTTAATCACTACATAATTCAATGTGTTTTCTTCACCCCTTCAGCTCTGTCTTAAAAAAATACGTTCCTATCAAACTAAGCTGCGTTCTCAGTTGTATTTTTAGGGGGAACATATTTTTTCCTGGATTGTGTTTGTGACATGTTATAAATATGTTCCTAATGAAGATACCGCTGTTGTATAGGCTTTATATCTGATGAGGGTGGGACTCGTCACACTGAAAACCCAGAAATTAGCCGTGAAATTTTCCACAAACCGATAAATTTTGGTGCCTAAGCTCCGATCCCCTGGGTGCTTGCCCCAACCTGTATTTGGAAATGTATGTGAGAGTGCAGTTTAGTTGTATAGGAACATAATGTTTGAGAGGCAGAGTTACTTTTGTAGTGTGTCCTGATTTTAAGTTTTTATGCCATGTGCTTGCATTTTTTGTTTTTTTTATTTATTATGTACTAAGTTATAGAAGCAGTGCTTAGTGTGTCATTGACCTTTTTGTTTTGTTTTGTTTTGTTTTGTTTTCCCACAACAGCTTCAAGTGTGTTTGTAGTCTGAAGTTCATTTCTCTGTTATGAAGCCACATGGGTGGAAGTTGAATCTGTCACATTGTTAGTCTTAAGGAGACATGAGACTGGAAAGACTGAGTGTTCCTCTGTCCAGGTCATGTGAATAGTTGTTTTTCTGTTACAAAAGAAATAAATGTGTGCAAACATCATTGCTTTCAGTTCAACTATGATTTTTTCAATTTGAAGTCTTCAAGTGGTCAGCATTCTACGACCTGTGTCACATCATTCATACACACACTTTTAAAGGACATGTTCAGATTGTTTTCAACACTTACATGCTCATATAAAACAGTTGCTGCTCACTATATTTATTCCATTGCTATGCTGGTCATTCCTTATTTGTCTTTAAGCTTCTTTTTGGCTTCAGCTTCTACGGATTTAGGTTATCTCAGCTACTGCATCCTTGATTTCGTCAGTTGTTTCTTTTTTTTTTAACAATATCCCTTGTGAGTCCCTTCCACCAAATGGCCAGAATATTTCCTTATGGCTAAATACCACAGAGAAACACCAGATTTAAACTCAAAAATACCCTCTACTCTACCCTCATCATACATTTCTTTCACTTTCCCAAAACTGCTGAACTAAATGAGCAGTAGCCCAGTACCATTTACTTCCTAGTTAATTTTAACTGAAATTTAAAAAAATCTGTTTAATTTATGTTTTCAATATATGCTGCCGATATAAATAATAACAATAATTAGGAAATGCCATTTCATTGTCAGTTACAAGTGGGCCTGTTGCCAAGCACTGAGCTGAAAGTCCCCAGATGTTGTGACAAACTAAGTGAGAAAAATTGTGGTCTTCTTGGGCAGGCCATGGTTTATTTTTAGTCCCGCCATTTCACACTGAAAACCATTAATAGGTGGTAAACGTTCCATGTACTCACGAAGTGTCTGTTTAAATGCTGCTTTCAGTGTCAGGATTTCACATTAAAACTCTTCTGATAATTGCTCCGTGTTCCTTCACAGGCGTTCAGAGCTGCGTTAATCAATGAAACAAAGTCCACTTCCACTCAGAAATGAGTTTTGTTTTTGTTACATGGGAATAAAATCTTTTTGCAACCTTTATAATTAATCTGCTGAAATTTGAAAGTTGCTCCGAGCCCCCTTCAAATCTCACTCTAGTACCGGAAGCAGGATTTGTGATACTGGAACTAGTTTAATACGCAACTTATACATGTGTGAAGCCTGCATTGCACAATCAAAAAGTAAATAATACAACATGGCGCCCCCTGAGGCAGACGTGTTTGACATGTCAGCCAGGATCCTCAGCAACTTCTACAGCTGCGTTGTGGAGAGCATCCTGACCAGCTGCATCACCGTGTGGTACGGCAGCACTACTGCTCTGGACCGCAAACGCCTGCAGAGAGTGGTCAGGACTGCTGAGAGGATCACCAGGACTCCACTGCCCTCTCTGCACAGCGTCTACCACCGCAGAGTCCACAGGAGAGCTGCCAGCATCACCAAGGACACCACCCACCCACAACATGGACTGTTCACACTCCTGCCCTCAGGACGGAGGTACAGGAGTGTGAAATGCAGGACGACCCGCTTAAGAAACTCTTTTTATCCCACTGCCATCAGAATCCTCAACAGCTGACCGGATTCTACTAAAGACACTTTAAAAATCCATACACTTGAACTGCAATTATCTTCTGTTTACATTTTCTTGCACTACTTTGCACTAAAATACACTTTACTGTTCATATTTACATTGTTTTTTCTAAATACACTTTACTGTTCATATTTACATTGTTTTTTCTTATTTCTATTTTATTTGTATATACTATTTTTATACTTGTTGCTGGTTATCTGAGTGGACAGCAAAGTAAGAATTTCATTGTGCAGGAGGATATATATATATATATATATATATATATATATATATATACATATATATGTATACAGTTGTGGTGAAGTAGGAGGTGAAGTACTGAAAAAAGTCAAAACACTGTAAAGTATGTGAAATCCAATTTAACCTAATGACGGGAAAAGATATTTAAGTTCTTTAGCTTCTTTAGCAAGTGAGGAATGCAAGTCTTATACCTTCATACAAATGGGATCAGTCACATGGTTGACAACAAAAAGTTGTGACTTTATATTCAGACACCAGATACAGGAAAAGTGATGGCTGAGGTAACTCAAGTCTTAGTCTATAGATCTGTCTGTAAAGCAGCAGCACTTTACCTGGAAATATTTGGTCAACACTTGTGTGTTACACAATCTGATAAATTTTGTTGCATCAAAACATCGCATGGTGCCACACCTATGTATAAGACCCTTTTTTCTAAATAATGACACAGAAAACCACAAAGTAGGAGGTTCAGAAGCCATACTTATGAGATAAGGTCTACAGTTTATTTCCTTTGGTGAATGCAGTGCGCTTCAGCACATTATAAATTGTACAGAGTTGTTGTAAGTTGTAACCAAAGAATACTCACATTTGCATTAACTAGACAAAAACACACATCAATGACAGACTGCTGATGGCTTAATACTTGTGTTGCAATTATACAAACAGCCTTTTATAAAATCAGAAAATGGTATTAAATGTTTATGCATTTTTGCACAAACCTGAGCAAGTCTTTAAAATAATTCTCTGTGCAATGAAAGAAGCATAAAATGTTTTGCATGCACGGAAGCCAAACAAAACACACCAAAGCAACCAAAAAACCCATGAACATTGAACAACAGTGAAAAATACTATCTTATGGCTACATACCAAACCAGATACAGTAAGCTGACATGAGTCTGCAAAAAAAAAAGCTGGTGGCATTTTTCTGATGATAAAAGTTAAAACACAAAATTATACTCGGCTGCTACACTCTGGTTATATTTACTATGTGTCTTTGATTTCCTGTTCAACATATCTCTCAGCTTCAACCCGAATTCCCTTCTCATCAGCTCAGCAGACAGAATCGAGCCTCTTGAAGTCACTGATTCTCTGTGTGATTTGTCCTCATGTACTGCACCACTGAGGTTGTGGTGGAGCAGCCGACCTGTATAAGTTGAAAATATAAAAAAATGTAACTGCACAGAGAAGAGAAGACAAAAAAACAAAAAGCAGAACAACAAGAAAGATAAGATACAGCTGAAATATTTACTGAGAAATGACAAAACAATTTGCGTAAGTTCCTCTGACCTTTCCTCCTAACTGAGCATGATGCAGGGCACAAGTAATGGTGTTGCTGTTGTACTCTTTCTTATCTGGGGTCCTGGTCCAGCATACACTGCAAAGACAACATTTTGATCAATAATGACACCATATAGCACTTTCTTATTGATAAGGTTCAGTGAAAGAGGTTTTGACAGATGGGAGCATGAGAAAGATTTAATTTCTATTTTATTTTCTCAATTATCAGCTAAATATATTCAATGTCTCATGTATGCATTCTGCAGAACAGCATGATCTAATGCTATTAATATATTGTTGGGCTGCAACAAACAGCAAATTTCTCTTCTGATTAATCTGCCAATTAATTCCTTGATTAATCAGTTATGTGTTTGGTCTATAAAATGTTTTTTTTTTTTTTTAATACCCATTGCAAGTCAGAAAAGCCCAATGTGACTCCCTTGAATATCTTCTTGGGTCAGAACAACAGTTTAAAACTCACAGATCTTCAGAATACTATAATGCAAGGCATGAAATGCAAATACATTTGATAAGTTGGTGGTGGTAGGGCTTGACACTTTATTTTGAAGGATGCCTGTATGAGGGCATTATTGTAGCAAAATTATTTGTCAATTCGAATGGAGAGTTGTCTATCTGTATTTCAATCCGTGTGTCCGAAGAGAGATTTGTCAATGTGTAAAAGAATTTGTCTATGCGAACTGAGATTTGTCTGTCTGTAATTAGGTTTTCAAATGTGTAAAAAAAATGCTAATCTGTATTAAAAGTTGTACATGTAATAAGATTTGTCCATGCGTACAAAGAGTTGTCAATGCGTACAAAGATATTCGTAGCTGAAAAGTTTCTATTCGGCTTCACATCTGCAGGAAATACAGACAAATCCCCAGTTACGAGTCGTTCGGCTTCACAATTGGCTCTCATTTTTACACGTGATTTTTGCTACACTTCTGCCGTGAGAGAGATTCGTATCTGAAAAACATCAGGGTTTCGGCTCCCTGACCTCAGGCTCACAGGCTCACAGGCTCGTTCATGCTGGCTGCGTTCGGCTATGCTGCCCTGTACCCAGCAGTTCCCGTCTGCAGGCCATCAGGAGGCCGCGATCCGCCAGACTCTTGGAGCGTTCGTGACATTGTGAGGCAGGGTGTGGACAAGATGGAGCCCCGATCGCAGACGGTGAGTACATGTTAATGTTTTGAGAGGCACCTGGCTGCAGACCTCCACTGTGAGGACACCTCCACTGTCAGGACGGGACGTAACGGGTAAAAAACAGAAAAGTACATTTAAGGCGTCCAGTCCGGTAGGTGGCGGTGACGCATGTGAAGTTGGTTTGGTAACCGCTAATTAAATCAAAAGAAGAAGCAGCCATTTAACGCCAGTGTTTGTGACTGTTTCTCAATATGCGCACTTGTCCACGGTACTACCTTGACTGTGACACAAAATGTAGTTTTAAGATTATTTCAGGCAATAAAGTGGTTTTGTAAACATCAAATCTGTGGTCAATTTATCAGGATAAATTCTGCTTAAAAATTTGCATGGGATGCATTTCAAAATAAAATCGCGTAGTAAACAACGTATAATCTACTCGACCAATGTCTATAGTATATATAGTTTTAATTTATATATTAAACTTGTGATTATTCTGAGAATGAGCCTCATTGTGAGTTTTTATGCCTGCCAACAGAATAATCCTTAAATGTTATTTTTAATGCACAGTTACAGTCATAAGAATAGAACAAAGACGTGCTACAGGTGATGAAGACAACACAATAATTACTAATATAATGACAAAGTCGGCGACCGGGGACATTAAATAACAAAAGTGTAACCGTTAGATTCCCGTAAAAGTACTGATATCCCGTTACAGAACTGTCAGAGCCAGCGGCAGATTTCAGAAAGTCTAGCCGAGCTAAGGCTGCTGTCAGCGGGGAGCTGTGAGCGCTGACCGCCCGGTAGTAGCTGTCTAACGGGGACACTCACATCTCCGAAATCACGGGAGTAAATTTTTAAGCAGAATTTATCCTGATAAATTGACCACAGATTTGATGTTTACACAACCACTTTATTGCCTGAAATAATCTTAAAACTACATTTTGTGTCACAGTCAAGGTAGTACCGTGGACAAGTGCGTATATTGAGAAACAGTCACAAACACTGGCGTTAAACGGCTGCTTCTTCTTTTGATTTAATTAGCGGTTACCAAACCAACTTCACATGCGTCACCGCCACCTACCGGACTGGACGCCTTAAATGTACTTTTCTGTTTTTTACCCGTTACGTCCCGTCCTGACAGTGGGGGTGTCCTCACAGTGGAGGTCTGCAGCCAGGTGCCTCTCAAAACATTAACATGTACTCACCGTCTGCGATCGGGGCTCCATCTTGTCCACACCCTGCCTCACAATGTCACGAACGCTCCAAGAGTCTGGCGGATCGCGGCCTCCTGATGGCCTGCAGACGGGAACTGCTGGGTACAGGGCAGCATAGCCGAACGCAGCCAGCATGAACGAGCCTGTGAGCCTGTGAGCCTGAGGTCAGGGAGCCGAAACCCTGATGTTTTTCAGATACGAATCTCTCTCACGGCAGAAGTGTAGCAAAAATCACGTGTAAAAATGAGAGCCAATTGTGAAGCCGAACGACTCGTAACTGGGGATTTGTCTGTATTTCCTGCAGATGTGAAGCCGAATAGAAACTTTTCAGCTACGAATATCTTTGTACGCATTGACAACTCTTTGTACGCATGGACAAATCTTATTACATGTACAACTTTTAATACAGATTAGCATTTTTTTTACACATTTGAAAACCTAATTACAGACAGACAAATCTCAGTTCGCACAGACAAATTCTTTTACACATTGACAAATCTCTCTTCGGACACATGGATTGAAATACAGATAGACAACTCTCCATTCGAATTGACAAATAATTTTGCTACAATAATGCCCCCATATGCCTGAGACAAAAATATGTTGTAGCTGCTAGTTGCTAAATCTAATTCTTCATTCTGATGCGTCAGTGGGAATATTTTCATCCTTTTTATCTTTCTTTTTTCCACCATCTGACTGTTTTCTCTGTCATTTCCTGAGTTTGTCGCCCTCTGTTGTTCCTCCCCCTGTCTCCTGTCCCTCCCTCCATCTCTGCCTTCTGCACATGACACCTGCTTTTTTACTCTTCGTGTTCATTTTCTGTTAAAAGGCTATTTAGATGTAAAAGGATGCCCTGGTTAAAATCAGTTTTATGTTTTCAAAGCACTGATGCAGTGAGTTAAAATCTAATAATCATTTTACCTGTAACAGTTGATATTTAGATAATTCTTCTTCCCTTTTTCTGCATCCTGTTTGTGCAAATTTATTCAACAAACAGATGGAAGACAACACTTCTAAACATATGAACTTTATTTGCCGGCACTAATAGAGCAGTTTTAAGGCTTAATTTCCCACCAGTGCTTGGCTTTAACACGACACCAACTATTAAACACCAACTTCCCTATTTTTAATGTTGTTTAACACTCAGTGCAAATGTATATCTTCAATAGTAATGGTTTATATATCATAATTTTACATGTTATTGATACTCCCTGACTTGGACCGGAAATAAATCTTGTTTTAATGAGACAAAAATGGCAACAAAGCTTCATAACTTCAAATGAGCAACTATTTTTCTTGTTGTGGGAGCAGCAATAAACTCTTTCTGTAGCCAATATCTTGGCTTGTCAAAGCAGGTAAAGAACAATCGGTGTCAGTGATGCAGTGGATTTCATTTTGGAGACAAGTTTGGCATTTGACACACTTGCGTACTTACGCCACTCAGTCGGACAGTGACATCTTATGGTTGTCAGTATTATTAAAACTTGTGCTTCACCTGCACCGACACTTTAAAACATCTGTTGTGAAATGTACTGCTGCAGTCCACTGAATTTAAAATGATGGAATGAAAATATCGTAGAAACAGGATCACGGACATGTGAAATATATTCAGTAAAAACAGGAGACCCTGCAGCTAATTCAGTGCTCGGCCATATTGGAACAGTACTTGGGGAAGCAGTGAGGAAGCAAAGGCTCATGAGTTGGTTAAAGCATATAAAGATAGAAAATTATATGATGACAATAGGCTACAATTTTTATTTTATCTTTTTGCAAATAAATGAAAATTATCACTCACCTGCAGAGGAAGACAAATAATAGGATGTCACACAGAAGCAATCCAGTAACAGGTGCGAGTGTGTACACCAAATACCGTGACGGACGGATTTCTGCATGAAATCAACAGTGAATTAAACTAAGTAGCATGCACTGTGTTATGTGTTGTGTAGAAATGATGCTTTGTGCTTTACCTACCTTTGTGATTCTCAGACACACTTAAATTCCATATAATACTTTTATCTCCACGACGACCAGTTACTGTGCATGTATAAAATCCTGCATCCTCAGGTTGAGAACTAATAATACTCAGGCTTGTAGGTAAGTTATGGTCTATTGTCACTCTGTTAGAGGAGAAATTTGACAAAGTCTGATTTTCTGACATGGAATGTGCAAAAAAAGATCTGTCTTTTTTCCAGTTGATTTGTGTTGTGTTATTGTCGGATATGTTGCAAATGAACACAACTGGTTCTCCACTGGACACCGTTATGTTTCTGTGGTTCTCTGCAGAAGGAGAAGTTGGATGGAAACAACCAGTAAACATAAAAGGAAGTCTGTACTTACATCTGAATGAAAAGCATGCATCACAAACAGAAATGCGCTCTGTACCTGCAAAGACATTCCACATCCCCGAGAGCCAAATGAAGAGCAGAGCTACATGGTTTAGGCTGAACATGCTGCCCATCAGACAGAGGAAGAAGACAAAGTGGGGTTTGACTGCCGATTTTCACACATTTTTGTAGTGGAGGCACAAGAAGAGGAAGTGGTTAGTTGAAGTTTAAAAGAAAGCATATTTTCACAGAGGATGAAACGAAGTTGCAGTCAAATCAGCAAATCGATTCATTGTTTGATTGTTACTTGAAAGTACACTGAAAATGATTTCATGCTCATTTGATAAACTAAATAATATAAAGTGCACATCAGGGTACAACACAGGAAAACCAGCTCTAATGCTGAAGACACTTTAACCACGTAATGTGACCCTGCTGCCGAGCATGCTCACAGCGCATGTCAAATATTTCATGTAATCAGGTCTCGGTGAGCTCTATGTGCCTGCAGGAGTCAACGGCTTGTATGGATCACAAGACACTGTAACAACAACCAGATCTGTTTCTTTAATATGAATCCAGAGCAACCAACACTTGAGTCCTACAATTGAATAACTGGAAATAAAACTGTTCTTAAAAAGTGAATAGTGCATGGCCGCCAGGATAGCTTAGATAGTCATTAAAAATGAACCCACCCCCCCTCAAAAAAAGTAAATAGTGCAAAACATAAGGGACTTCCATATTACAAAATTCTAAGACACACGTTTGAGGTAATTCTATTGCCATTATGACAAGCATTGTTAGGAAATGACTTGGAAAAACAGGGCAACATTCACAATGCAAAGCTACTATTAAAACACCCATACATAATACACTTACATATTAAAATTCCATAAATATAAAGGCAGGTTTTATTAACTATAAGTCTTAACATGAAGACACTTGTCCTTCCTTTTAAACATCTGCCTTAAAACTGAAAAAAATAAAACAGAATGTCCATCGAATTATCTCTCCCTCTTTTCTGTGCATCTTTGAACCTTTGATTTGAACGGCTCTCCAGCTCAGATGTGGTCATAGATTGAATTCAGTCTCTCTTTGTACTGACTCCTCTTCTTATTTGTCCTGTGACCCATGCCAACCTGCGAAGACAGGAGGTCGAAATGAAGTTCAATTAAGCCTCTACGGCAGAAAATAAAGCAGAGAAACACAACATTTGTAAAGATGACGACGTTCTGCTGACCTCTCCTCCAGACTGAGGAGGATTCTGGTCCTGGTCTGGATCCTGAATGTGTGTCTTGGTCCAAAACTTTCTGCAGAGATAAAGAAGTAGCCATTAGTGGCACCTCACGTCTTAGCACTTTCATGCGTTTCAAGTACTTTACTCTAATAAGCCTGAGTAAGTAAAAGTGCCATACATAGAAAATGCACTGTCGATCTACAAACCAGCAGCAACTATTACAGATGAAAGCAAACACAATCTCAACTGCACACAACACAAACTACCAAGTTAGAGCAAATTTGAAGTGAATGTGCACAATTATCCCCATAATATTTGCACACTGTAGATGCAAGTATAGGTATATGTTTTAAATTGTGGTTATTACAGTAATGGGGTTACACTTATTGCCATTCTGTCTGGCAGAACAGAGAGACAAGTCTCAGCTCACCGCATTCACTGTCAGTTACCAACAGTCATTCCGTTTGCATGATTTTGCACATTTACGTACATGGTGACATTCATGTATCTATTTATTCTCTTCTCTCTGTTCATGTTGCAACACTGCAGTTACGCACATTCGAGTCTCCATAGGCAACTGCAGTGGAGAAACATGTACAAGTTCCGCATAGCCAGGAGCATTTCAGGTACATTTGTGCCCAAAAAGTATGATCTGCTAAAGCTGCTTAAATTGTTCTTTAAAACATGTACATATTCTAGGCTGATTTTTATTGTGTATAAAACAGAATTCGTAGAAATAACAGCTAAGATCCATTTTTAAAACTTGCTATTTCAAATTACTGTGTGGAAATGCTGACGGCTCAAAGGACTAGGTATCAAACTTTAGCACTAATCAAAATGTGTTCTTTTTCACTGAATGTCGACAAAATGCGGGATCAGAAGGTAATTTCAATTAACCTCTTCCATCCTTTTTGGAGCAAAACCATCTAAAATGGCATAACACAGTCAAATTCGCTGTTTTAAAAAAATCTGTTTAAATAAAGTGTATGAACCTTGTAGCAAGGGCGCTGGAAAAATGTGTTAAAAACAATGGAATATTGCAACATAGAAAACTGGAAAAACTGAAGAAAAGGGCAAATATCTGTAAAATAATATTAGTTTTAACCCATTTAAATACAGTAAAAGTGTAATTTCATTTGTCACACACTGTAAGAAAAATTAATTACTAGTAAAAATACAGTTTTTTTTACGTGGATATTATTTATGGCTTTGGACTGGGGCTTTTTGTTTGTTTGTTGTTGTTTTTTTTTTTACAGCCAACATGTGGATTTATACTTTTTTTTTCTGGGATTTTATCAATGTCCATAACTAAAGAAAACATGGAAATCTGTAAAGCAACTGTTAAAATAATTAAAATATTTTAGTCCTTAACATACATTATTTTCTTTCAAATTATTAAAAATACCTGTAAAAACGATATTTTTTGCCAATTTAAAAGCAGTATAGTGGAGTTTTATGGTTAAATGTTGTAAAACAATGAATTAGTATTGTAAAAAAAATATATAGTTTTTTAAGTGGATATTTTTCACAGTTTAGGATGTTTTTTTAGGGTTAAAATGTGAATGATTTTTTTTCTTTATGTGATTTTACAAGGTATTATCTATAATTTAACACAACTCTAAAGGGTAAAAGCATAAAGAAGTTAATTTTGCCTTCCATTTGACAAATGAAAGGGTAAATTACCAGCAAATCTATAAAAAAAGGATTTAAAATCTATAAAAAATGTTTTGTTTCTCTTTTTTAACATTTTGGCTGTAGCATCTAAACTATTCCAGCTTTGTGTGTGAGTACGGTCTTGTGACAAAGAAAATACCCTACAGGTCCTTGAGAAGCCTTTAGGTGATACAGAAACAGAACTTTGGGATGTTTAAGTCACTGAAAATTAAAGCTGATACCACTGTTGTTCTATTTTCAATTTTAAAATTTGCTGGCCTAAAGGGCTGAAGTATTTTGAGTCTAAACAGCCAATCAATACCTGCTCATGCAAGTTTTCACATGAACTCCCCACAGTTTGCCCCAGACACCAAGAAAACACACAAAAGCAACAGTCTCAGTGTCCTCAGTGTTAGCTGCGGCCCTGAGCTACTTTTTATCGCCACTTTTCGCCTCTTTGTAAATTTCCTCCCACCAGGATACCCCTACTTACAAACGAACAGACAAAGGACATTTAAAGGTCAAACGGCTGCAAAGGCTTGATTTACGTTTGTTAAATGAAAGTTCAGACTTCATTAGTGGTGCTCAAATGAGATATTTAAAATATTTAAAACATTCAACACAGCTAGTCTGGTTAAAACCTGTCATAGAAATTGTGAATCAACCATCCCAGTACTGACAGCTGCTCTGTAACTGAACAGAAAAGTGCTCATATTTTGAAATCTGGAGCTAAAAGGAACTAAAAGGTGTCACTCACCTGCAGAGGCAGAGCACTGACATGATGCCGCATAGAAGCAATCCAATAACAGGTGCGAGTATGTACACCAAATGCCGTGACGGACGGATTTCTGCATGAAATCAACAGTGAATTAAACTAAGTAGCATGCACTGTGTTATGTGTTGTGCAGAAATGATGATTTGTGCTTTACCTACCTTTGTGATTCTCAGACACACTTAAATTCCATATAATACTTTTTTCTCCACGACCACCAGTTACTGTGCATGTATAAAGTCCTGCATCCTCAGGTTGAGAACTAATAATACTCAGGCTTGTAGGTAAGTTATGGTCTATTGTCACTCTGTTAGAGGAGAAATTTGAAAATGTCAGATTTTTTGGGATGGCACGTGCAAAAACAGATCTGTCTTTTTTCCAGTTGATTTGTGTTGTGCTATTGTTGGATACGTTGCAAATGAACACGGTTGGTTCTCCTCTGGACACCGTTATGTTCCTGTGGTTCTCTGCAGAAAGAGAAGTTGGATGGAAACAGCCAGTAAACATAAAAGGAAGTCTGTACTTACATCTGAATGAAAAGCATGAATCACAAACAGAAATGCGCTCTGTACCTGCAAAGATATTCCACATCCCCGAGAGCCAAATGAAGAGCAGAGCTACTTGGTTTAGGCTGAACATGCTGCCCATCAGACAGAGGAAGAAGACAGACTGGAGCTTCACGCTTAGCTTTTACATGTGTTGGTGGAGGAGGTGCTGAGAAAAGGAAGTGGTTGGTTGCTGTTCTGCTCAGCTCAAAACAAACTATTCTGGAATAATAAATTAAAGTTTTGTAAAAATCATACAACCAGTTATTCGGTTCAGCAAAGAAACGCTGAAAACCAAATGAAAACCCTGAAAAATCTGACAAAAAAGATCACACAGCAAATAACTTTCCAACCACCTTCAGTAACTCATGTCATAAACTGAAATATAAAATGCACCTATATAACTGGCAATCTTAAACTGCAGGAAAACCACTTCTGCATAAGTGCACAAAACACTTCAACCACATTGTGTGAACCAAGAGTCAAACTGTTTTCACAGCTGCATGGCGTGTTGGGGACTTTATGTGATAGCCATAATAACCGACGATTATCTTATACCACTTGGTGTGTGACACCTAAATTACGATTGATCCTTTTAACAGATAACGGTCGCATCAAAGTCAGAAAATCAGGGTTCTAGTTACGTGTATGGCTTGCGATCGCACTGTCATGATGTATACAGATGATGTTACACATTTTGGATAAGAACAGATGCTTAACTGACAACTCCCTGACTTTACTTTGAGCTGCATTGCACCTCTTTTACACATATCCCCAGCTGCCATGTAGTGTAAAAACGACAACACACACAATGATAGCAGGCTAATGCAACAGAGTTTTGTTCCACAGCATAACTGGACAAAAGGCTTTTAGGTAGTAAACCTGCAGATATACGGCACAGTACACAGAATAATTATAAGAAAATCACCTTTTTTACATAATTCACCGTGGATTTGAGACTTTGTCCCCATCACCCGCACTTGGTTGACTGATAAGAAATGCTCTCTCACATCTTGTTCTTTCCTGCCGTCTAGACAAGGATAAGGAAGTTGTTCAAACTGATTCCTGCAACTCTTCTGCTAAACATTTTATCATTGTATTGCCACTGTTTTTTTATGCTATATTCATATGTATTTTAGCATCTGGTGTCTGGCTCTGTCTAAATTTCAGATCTAACTGAATGTAGTAACATCACACAACTCCAGAAGAGGCCCTCCAGTTAAACCCTATTAAACCCTGGCTTCTTTATTTAGTTTTGGTGGTATTTTAGTTAAAAAAACATCAGATGTCTCTTTGCCAGAAGAAAGTGCCTTGTCTGGAATGACCTTATTGCAAATTACTCATGGAAAATAGCGCAGATGGAAATATTAGAGAAAAATAATGAAATATTTGAATCGGTATGTACTTTTTTTTACGATCAGAGGTTGTTGATAAACTTACATTCTGACTTTATTTCAGCAGAATGTATTTAAACTATTGGAAATGTGTTGCACATCCAAAAAAGTCTATTTTTAAAATAACTTGAATTGATTATTTCAGAGGGTGTTCGTAGATAAGTGCTGCAAAACTAATTATTGAATGACACGTCAAACTAGGTCAAGTTTAAATATAAAACTGAAGATTTATTAGAAATGGCATTCTTTTATAAATAAACTATGCTTAATAACGTGATGAACATAGCATCTCCATTAAGACTACAAGCAAGGGCAACGATCAGCATCATTTTTTAAAATACTGGAACGAGCCAAGAGACAGCATCTATGCAGCAAAGACAGAAGAAACTAAAGGTGAAGGAGAAGCTGGTGAATGTCAGTGTCATTTATTTTAGTCACAGTTGTTGCTCCACTTCCACTCTAGTGGTGCAATCAAAAAGCTAAAACCTTAATAAACACAGTCTTTGTAAGTTAAGACAATGCAGAAATGAAACCCAGTTTATGAAATGGCAAAGTGTGTGTTATTATGAACTAATTCAAGAGTCCATGTGTGTATCTACCAAACCCAAAGCATCTACCACTCTATGGAGTGTCTCTCATTTCCTTTATTTCTTCACACACACACACACACACACATACATGCACGCACGCGCTCGCACGCACGCACGCACACACACAGATTGAGGGGCTTGACTCTTGACTCAACTGTCAAAATAGCACAGGAACAGGAAACTCACTCCTTCACAAAGGTGTCACAGACAAACTCACAAATTCACTTCAAATTGGTTTGTACAGTCTCAGGAAATATGTCACACGCTTGATGGTTTGCTGAAAGACTTTCACCAGGTTTCTGTTTGTCTACGTCATTTTCTAATTCCCATGTCTGTCATTGTGCTCAGGCAAGAAGTGCATTTCAGTATAGCTCATGCTAAAAGACAGGGTAGGATGGCTGCAGAGAGGATTCATAAAAAAGTAAAATCTAAGAAGGTTTTAAAGCTGTGAGCAGTGAGGAACTGCTTTAATGTTAGTGTGTGCCAGCAGGTACTGCTGTAATCACCTTTTCCCTTCTTCTTACTACTAATGCTCCACAGCAAAGCAGCAGCTCAGCATATGCAGATATGGAGTGTGTGTGAGACTTCATTTTGGCAATTGGAAGTATGATGAAATTAGAAGGAAGAAGACTCAAGTTTCTTTCCTTTTTTTCTTTTTTTAAAGTCTTCCACATGCTTATAGAAAGTCTGGTGTAAATGCTCTGTGGTGGTGAGACTTGCAACTCACCTGTCATAGTTTCAAAAAATAATGTTGTCAAGGTGTAAAAACACATTATTATTTGGACAGTAGCAGTGATATGAAAATTAATATGACCTTAAGATTCATAAATATTCATTATAAATGTACAGTTATATCATATGCATGAGTGTATGTGTGTATAGGTCACTGTTCCTCAGGTTGTGGCCTTTTAGTACATACTGGGCAGTAAAATGGGTCCTGTTTCATTCACTTCGGAGTAATCTGATTTAGTTCTTCGAAATCTGAAATTACATAGCTGAACTTGTTGAAGTAAGTGTTCCTTATTTTAGTGAATAGTTTCATTTCAACCTAACCTTTTTGTTGTCTTCCTTTCTCGATTGCTAATTTGTCATGACACTTCATTGATTTCTGTGAAATCAAGTCACTGGTCATCTTTGTAGTTAATGCCATGTTTATAATTTTGTGTTTGTTCAGTTATCTTGTGATCGGACATAGAAATCAGGGTTCTTCCCAACAACAGCTATACTCAGCTGCCAGTTTATTAAGTGTACAAAAGTAGACATTGACAGAACTAATGCAGTTTAATACAACAGGTCTGCAGTGAATCCTGCTTTACAGTTGGATGTGCTGTGGTCATTGTGCTGTGTTTTAATGGTGTTTCTATTATTTTGTGTGGCCTTATCAATGTGCACTGGAATTCAAAGAAAGTTCATCATGCAGGAATTTTATAATTCTAACTATTTTTGATGATAGTATATTATATTAATGAGAGTATAACAAATAGAAACACAAACAAAATATATTTATTAATAGTCAGCAACACAGACATTTTTATAGGGGTGGCCAGGTTAAAACTGATATCTCAAATCTCTGCAGGCCAACTAGAACAATATATGACGTGTAGAAATACACCATGAGAACTCAAATATAATAAGTTTTTTTTAATCAAACCCTAAACTTTGGAACAGTTAGTCAAAGTTATGCGCTTTTCACTTACACTTGCTCCAGTTCTATGAGTACGGCCAAAGCCTTTTAACAGGCTTCACTGGTGGTTGTGGGTGGCCAGACGTTTGGCAAGACTTTAGCCTACAGGGGCCAAGAGCACCCCAGGGCCACCTCTTGGCTCCGCCTCTGTTAATATTTAAGACAAAGCTACAACTGTTTTGGTAAACATAGCAGCTGTGGCTGAAATACTATCAGAAAGTTTTTTCTTTTTAAAATGTAAACTTCACTATGCTGGCAAAAACTTAATTGGACCTCCCCTGGCCCTGATGACAGCAGCACACCTCTGAGGCATCGACAAGATCAACTTCTGTGGGTAATCAGGAGAGAGTTCGTTGTTCCAAACATAAACGATGGCTTCCTGAAGTTCATGAAGGGTCTTTGGTCTCTTCCTGTCAACTGCAGATGCCAGAAGATGCCAACAGTTCTCCATAGGATTGAGGTCCGGGCTGTTTCCTGGCCATCTTAGGGTCATAATGGACCGTTCTTCCAACCATTTCTTCACCTGTAACACACGTAAACACATTACTGTCGAGTCTCCGATGCAGAAATGAAGCAGGAGTAACTACAGCAGTGCCCGCGTCAGTCAGGCACAGAGAGTGTGAAAGGTGAAAGATGCACACAGAGATCTCAAAGCAATAACAGGAGCTGAAGTTTAGTTGTAGGAGACTTTCTTCTAAATTAAATAGCAGCATCAGAAGGCAGAGGGATCTGTTTGAGCATCTTCACAACAAAACACAGATTTTGTGTTACTAAGCTGAATCCTGAGCTCCATTACATCTTATTTTAATTTTATTTACTGCAAAACTCTAAGCTCTTCACTTAAGTTTAAATGGTCTGCACTTATAAAGCGCTTTTCTCTACCTTAGTGGTATCCAAAGCGCTTTACAATGTGTTTCACATTCACCCATTCACACACCAATAGTGACAGAGCTGCCATGCAAGGCGCTAATCTACAATTGGGAGCAATTTTGGGTTCGGTGTCTTGCTCACGAACACTTCGGCATGCAGAGGGGCCGGGGATCGAACCGCCAGCCTTGCGATCAGTGGATAACCTGCTCTACTGAGCCACAGCCGCCCTTTAAACATTCCTCTGTCATATCAAGGTTTTGTTTATTTTGGAGATTTTTCTGTTTTGTAAAATATGGCAACAGGTAGCCAAGTAACAATGAAAACTAATATTATTACACCGTAAGTTGGCATAGTTTCATAAAGGATCATCACACATGGACAGAATTGTCAATGTTGAAATGATAAACGCGCTTCTTGGGGACGCCTCAGCATCTATTGTTCTAGACCAGGGGTCGGCAACCTTAAACACTCAAAGAGCCATTTGGACCCATTTCCCACAGAAAAGTAGACACCAGGAGCCTCAAAACCCCTTTAACACGTAAAATAAAGACAGCACCACACATATTGTTTTCTACCTTTATGCTACTTTTGTAAACAGTGCAGGAAAATAACACTTTAAGCATAGTATCTATCGTTTCTGCACAACCCCCTAGACGCATGCTTTCATTTTAACACATATTAGCATGACAAGAAAAATGGACTACAGTTGCAGTTAACCATAAATCCCACTACCCTTCTCACTCATGGTGCTGACAACCATAGACATATATACGTATATATGTCTATGGTTGTCAGCACCATGAGTGAGAAGGGTAGTAGGATTTATGGCTACCTGCACTGTCAGCAAGTTAAAAGTGTACATATCTACATGTTAAATGAAAAATGCCATGTGGGGCAGTATAGAAAACAGATAACAGCTTGAAGCCACAGGCAGCTGCTGCAGATTGACAAAAGAGCCACATGCAGTTCCTGAGCTGTGGTTTGCCAACCTCTGTTTTAAGACCAAAGGTGTCAAATATAAGGCCCGCAGGCAAAAGCCAGTCCACCAGTGGGTCCAATCTGGCTCACGGGATGAAAAATCCAGAGAAGACATCAACTGCAAACTGTACATTTTTAAAGCTGTAAATTTAAAGATAACTTCTAGAGCTTGGCAAGTTGATCATAAGTTAAATACTATATTGTTCAGTTCCAGACATCTGTGACTAAATATTTTGTGCCTTTGTTGACACACTGCGATCTGTAAGTTGTAATGCACATGTGTAATGATAAACTGAGGCATGATACTGTTGAAATTGTGCTTACTTTTTAACAAAGAAATTTCAGTTTTTTTTCATAATGTTTTGTAAAAAGAAAGCTCATGAAATGTGAACATTTTCAGAATGTACTATTTTACACTAAAACAGGGAAAAATTTGGAGTTGTTGTTATTTATAGGTTATTATGCTATGATTTTACTGGTCCACTTGAGATCAAGCTGCTTGTGGCCCCTGAACTAACCCCTGTTCTGGACTATTTTGAATGGTGGTCAGTATACAACTAAAATTGGGGAAAAAAGAAAGCAAAGTTTATTAACTCATTTTTTTATCTCATACATTCTAACAGCATAGTAGAATACCTAAAATTCAGTTTTCATTTTTGTGTGCCACCCCAAGATTCTCAGTGTGGTCCCCCACTAATGAAACTCTGGTGTACTCACACTTGTAGCTCTATGACAGGGAGCAGAGTCTTTCTGGAAGATGCAGTTATTTGTCAGGGTGAAGTGGTCCTTGATGGTTGGTAGCAGCTTTTCCTCCAGTATTGCCAGGTATCCGCTGGCATTTAAGGATCCATCTACAAACTGCAGGCGACCTACTCCATGATAAGTAATGCAGCCCCATATTAACTGGCTGGTTGGGAATCTCACCTCCAAACAGTCTGGATCTCCACCCTGTCCAACGCTTTCTGTCCCATCAGCCGCGCGCAGGATGAACCTCCTCTCATCCGAGAAGATGACAGACTTCCACTGCTCCGGCGTCCACTCCAAATGCTCCTCACACCAGTTTAACCGCAGCTTTTTCATATTTTTCGTGAGGAGGAGCTTCTTCTTGTTCTTGTTCTTCTTCTTTTTAGGACGCCTGTTCCTCAGGAGGCGTCTCCTGACCGTCACTGCGCTCGCCACCACTCCCGTGCGTTCCTCCCATTCTCGTTTCAGCTCGAGCGAAGACGCGCTGCGGTTCTTGAGGAACAAGCGCTTCAGAACTCGGTCCTGTTGGGTCGTGGAGACCCGTTTGCGTCCCGTGCCCTGTTTCCTCGACGCAGAGCCGGTGTTTTTGAGTTTGGAGAGGAATCTGCTCACCGTGGACTGATTACAAGACACTCTTTTGGCGATGTGACGGGTGGAGCATCCCTCCTCGTGTAAAGCAGCGATAGCAGTCTTTTTCTCCTGCGTTAACTGCGCGTAACTGGACATCCTGACCTGAGCTTGTAGGCGCTGCTGTGCAATGAAAGTGCATCACCTTTCAAACTGCAATAGTAGACACCCAGGCAGCTTTATAGCATTATTTCTTACAGGTTGCATCAGATAAGATTGACATGCGTGGGTGGTGATGTAACGTTACATCAGCTGTGACTTTCAGCCATGTAAGCGTGCCCTGAAAGAGCTGCAGTTGTGTCAGGATGGAGCCTGGTGAACTTTTCATTTTGTTTTCCATTTGAACCAAGTGAGGGCTTCTGACAGAGGAGGAGATTACTAGGATCTTGAAGCACTGGGAGCTCAGATCAGCCCAGTCTGAGAAATGTAACCTGATTTTGAACACTGAGCCCATGATCCACATTCATATCACACTAAGTGCATGATAGTTTGTTTATTATGATTTACAGTCACTCTCCCATAAAGCTTTGACCCTTGTAACTCCACTGGGCAAGTCATCGCTGTCTTGGTGGCCTCCCTCATTACGGTCACTCAGTTCTTTAAGGATGGCCTGCTCTAGGCAGATGTATGCATGTAACATATTTTTTCCCCATTTCTTAATGATGAATCAAACTGTGCTCCAAGGGATATTCAAAGAACTTTTCTCATATCCATCCCCTAAATTATGCTTTTTAATATATTTTTCACTGAACTGCTTGGAATGTTGTTGTTTTTTTCTTGTCTTAACTGTGTCATAGCCAGGAGCATTGATTCACCAGTGACTTTGCAGTGCAATCACTTGAGACACATTCGCTGCACTCACATATCTCCATGTTCACCAAATACACAACTGGAAAGCATTCAGAGAGCGCAGACCTCCGCCAAGCAGCTCATTTCAGCCCATACTGGGACTTACACCCACACAAATAATAGTCCCAGGATTGTTTTATCTACATTATTAGATTTTTTTGACTAAGAAAACTTACTCTTAGCATTTGGATTCACATTGATATCATTATTAGTTCAATAGTTATTCACCAAAATCCGTTTTTTGTTAATGGTGGTTTCTTCTGGGTCCAGCTACATAGCCACTGATTGTATAACAAATCTGTTGGCATACTCCTGATTCAGTAGAGCCTGGGCTACATTTTGGTGTTGGTTGCATGTCTGTATCTTGTAACCTTATAGTGATGACCATTCCACAGGCCCTCTATTTTTTCTGTTCTGGATTGTATCTGGAATTTTTCCCTGATCCGGATCAAATTTTGATATGTAGTAGAAATTACCAGGAACTTAACCTGTATTTTTTTCAAGCAGCGTGGCCATTTTTTGTGGCATTACATGCACATATGAATGCATATTGCCCTGTCTCCCAATGCTAAAGAATCCTGCAAAAAATTCCTGGATCCAGACGGTGATCCGGATCACCACCAAAATCTAATCTTCTGTTCCTTGTCCCATTATCCACCTTTCCTGAAAATTTCATTAAAGTCCGTTCGGAACTTTTGATGTAAGGCTTCTACCAGACAGACAGACAAACAAACAGACAGACTGATAAATGCCGGCAAAAACATTGTCTAATTACCTCCTTGATGGAGGTAATTAGACTTCTAGCACCAATCAGTCGCACTTGTGTTAAATTAGGTGAGTCACTTTAAAGGGAATGACTACTTATGTAATTACTTATTTTGCATTTTATATTTTAAATTAAATCACAGTACTTTGTAGAAATCTGTTTCCATTTTGACATGAAAGTGTCTTTTTTGTAAATTCTTGCCAAAAAAGTAATTTTAAATCCAGCATTATTCAGTGTTAAAAAGCGATAAGAGGGGAAAAATGTCCAAGGAGTGTGAATGCTTTTTATTGGCACTGTATATCTGATAGGTTATTATTTCATTTTTCATGAGTGAGGATGATTTAAGGGGGAAAAAAAGTTCACCCATAAAGTTCCATAACCCAATACCCCAAATACATAACATTTATGACAAAGCTGCTGTCTGTGTAGCTTATGAAAAACACTACTCTGTCTGCGTTTGGCGTAATTAGAATTTAACCAACACGAGATGTACCTCTTCCTCCGCCCCCTCTCTTGCCTGCCTCGTTGCCTTCATCCTTTTTCATTTTTGAAAGACCGTCTTATGCTCAAAGCCTTCCATTCTTGCCTTAAAGAATTAATGATCCATCCGCCACCAGATGCCAACAATGACAAGTGCTGCAACCAGTGTGCTGTCTCTCTCATGTGCTCACTCAAAATGCATATATGCCAAGTATGTAAAGTTGATCTGCTGCCTGAACGACACACAGAATACCCAGAACATAGGTCAGGATAGAGGACTTTAATGCCTATTTAGAATGACGGATGAGTAGAGCAGAGGCTGCTTTTTTCATTGCTCTTATTTTGGAGATTCAGAGATTCATGAAACATTTGGGGCTATAGCCTCAAACACCCAGGCCTAACTAAGCCACTCACATAAATGTTGTGTTTACCAAAACTGCAGGTTGCAAATGCTCTCATTTTGGGATATTTGGAGAACATTTGTCGTATCTTACTGTGCCGTTCTAATAAATATCTGGATTCATTTTCATTTTTTAAAATGCTAGTCACGTATGCATTAATGTAACATACATTTGTGAAAAAAGGGGTGAGATGATGCACTTTCTTTGAACTCCAGTGTAACAGCTGATGCGATATTACATCATCACCTACATGAGTTGGTCTCATGTAATACAACCTGTAAGGAATATTGCTGTACACTGAGGCTATTTGGATGACACTTGCAATATATATACCGCCTTGTGGATGCCCGATCCCATCAGATCTTGGAAGCCAAGCGAGGTTGGTCCTGGTCAGTAGCGGCTGTGGCTCAGGTGGTACAGCGGGTTGTCCACTGATCGCAAGGTTGGTGGTTCGATCCCCGGCCCCTCTGCATGCCGAAGTGTCCCTGGGCAAGACACTGAACCCCAAGTTGCTCCCAATGGTAGATTAGCGCCTTGCATGGCAGCTCTGTTGCCATTGGAGTACTAATGTGTGTGTGAATGGGTGAATGAGAAACACACTGTAAAGCGCTTTGGATACCACTAAGATAGAGAAAAGCGCTTTATAAGTGCAGACCATTTACCATTTTACCATTTTACATGGGTGGGAAACTGTGAGGGAACACCAGGAAGCCTGGCTGAATGCAGTGTGAGAGTGAATGGTTGGTGGTGGTCGGACGGGCCAATGGCTCAGACTGGCAGCCTCGCCTCCATCAGTCTACCCCAGGACAGCTGTGGCTACATATGTAGCTTACCACCATCGAGTATGGAGTGAATGAATAATGCAATGTGAAGCGTCTCTGAGTGTCTAGAAAAGCGTTATATAAAACCAATGCATTGTTATTATTGTTATTATTATTATTATTATTATTATTATTATTATTATTATTATTGTTAAAGGTTGGTGCACTTTCTTTAAACATTTTATAGTGGCCAATTTCCTGTCATTATAAACTGATCAGCCACAACATTATGACCACTGACAGGTGAAGTGAATAACATTGATCATATTGGTAATATGTGCTGTTCTGCTGGAAAACCTTGGATTTTAACATCACTGTTGATCAGACTTAGACACCCAAAAAAACATTGCCCCTAAACAAGTACACTCCCTCATGCAAATGGAAATCCCAAATGTCACTGGCCTACCCCCGCAGGAAAATGCACCCCCCCACATGGAAAAAACATCAAACAATCAGGAACATGTTGAGGAACATGACAATGGCCCAACATGGTGATTTGACCTCCAAACATCCTACACCCCATTGTGATCAGGCATCAACAGGATGCAGTGGAACAAGTTTGATTGACAGAGACCCCACTGCACAAGCCAGAGTACCCAGAGGATCTAGTGGCAACGTCCTGGTTCCAGACCCCATAGGACACCCTGAGAGGTCCTCTTGTCCATGCCCAATGCTTCAGAGCATTTTTGAGCACATGAGGTGGACCAACACAATATTAGGTAGGTGGTCATGATGTTTTGCCTGATAGGTGTACAACACTGTACAATTCATCAACAGTAGTCTGAAAACTACAACCTCTCCAAAACAATGTAAAAATTAACATTAATATTATTATTATCCTGAATATAGATTTGATTACAGCTTTTTTGAATGAGATTGAGTTAGTTTTAGTGTGAAGTATTTCTCCTTTCCTCTAAATTGTTTCTCACTTGTTCCCCAAATGGTAATTCATTCACCCACTGTGCCTAAATTAACCAGGAAAACTAGTAAGTATGTTTTGTTACTTGATTCATACAATAAAATTACCCTGTAAATTGCGGGCTGTACTATAAAGTGTTCCCATACAGGCTTCTTTTCTGTTTCTCCTTCTCTCTCTCTCTCTCTCTCTCTCTCTCTCTCTCTCTCTCTCTCTCTCTCTCTCTCTGTTAATGCGGAGCCGTTGGAGCAAAATTTGATTACAGGCTGAAGATCTGTTTAACGGGTACAAGATTACCAAAGGTCTGTGGAGGGCTGGGAATAAAACATCAATTTGCCTGAGATGGAAGAAACACAATTTAAATGTGGATCTCCAGTATCCTGATGTTTTAAGAAAGCGCATTACTGCTTGAAACTGTAAATTTCATCCAATTCCGAGTATTACATGGTGTCATTTTTTAAGGATTGCATCAGATAAGATTGACATGCGTAGGTGATGCTGTAACATTGCATCAGCCTGTTTGAGCTCGCTCTGCAAGTGTCATAGTCGCTCCTCGCTTTTGTCAGGATGGAGCCTGGTGAACTTTTTTAGTTTGTTTGCCGTTTAAAATGATAAACTAAAGCAACTCAAGGGTGTCTGATGATATTTCAGCCATAAATGTCACATGTAGAACTGTTGCAAATGCTCACTTTGGAATATTTTCAGAGCACTTGTCATATATTAGTCACTTTTGCCTAAATTATGAATAAAGATCTACTGGTTTTTGCACTTTCTTGTGTGTGTGTGTGTGTGTGTGTGTGTGTGTGTGTGCACTTGGCTAAAGGTGCATTTGTAGGTGTTATATCTCAGATGTAACAGGCTGCATTCACACGTTTGCACTCACTTCCGCTCCCTTCCTGTGTGCCTTACTGTATACATTTACAGTATTGTATGTCTTTATGTTATATGCACTAGTGTGTGTATGAGTGTTCAAACCCCGGGGCCTCTTTTGTCCAAATTCTCGGTTAATGAATGAGGCAGTCAGCAGGCATCCCTGGCCATATTCACCAGAGTGAGAAGAGCCTCAGCTAACAAGTGGAAAAAGAGAACGTTACCTTTCATCAACAATGTGTGAGTCCTTCCATTAAGGCCAAAAAAAAGTCACTAAACCCCGCCTGTCTCTGAACACAACTGTGATTAGCACTGATTAGCTGTTTTGATTGCAATCATTATTTCTCCTTCCCTCTATTTGATATTTGTGACTCAGAAATTACAAGGGCAAAGCAATATTGTGCGTATCATAGCGAAACAGGAGCCCTTAAGCATGATCATATTATCTGATTCTGCAGGGCCCACCTACACACAGATGCAGCTACCACAGGATGCCTCTCGCCTGAACCCTTGACCACAGTTTCACAAGCACAGGGTCTTGTTTCCATCATCTCATACAGTAGCGTACAAGATTTAAAAGTCCAATTGTTACATTTTTTTCATATTCACAAATCACAATGGACAAAAAAGAGAAACAAGTAAGAAAGAAGTAAGCATATGCAGAAATCCGAACAAACCCCTTCAGCGAGGTAGCCTTAACCTTCAGTTAAGTAAAAATCTATAATACCGTAGCTTCACTTTAAAGTTACAGTATTATTGATACAGAAGAAAGACAGAGGACAGTTGCATCTCATTCAGGAGGCAACACAAGTTGTTAAAATATGATATAAAAGGCTGCAATTTCTTTGCAAAATCATAATTACATCCTCTAAGAACATCAGTCTGAGATGGTGAGGTAGAAGAGTGGTTAAAGGCAATAATCTATTTTTGTTTGGTGCCATTTGAGAGACAGATGTGTTACAAGTTTAAAGAAAAACACAATATTATGTCTCATAAGAAAGGAATGGAACACCACTCTCCCAGAAGATGCTCCCTCATTTCATGTTCTGATGGTGGTAGAGTCCAACATGTCTATCCAAATCTGTCAGAGATGTGTTTAATTGAATCAAAATTCATAATAACCAAACCATTCAGCGACCCCTCGTGCCCTTTGGATTGAGGCACTGTCATTCTGGAGGAGATCCCTCCCATCAGGACAGAAATATTAATCACGGGAAAAGGTGATCACTCAGGTCAACTTTGTATTGATTTGCTGCCACCTTTCCCTCTAAAGGGACAAGTTTCTGTAAACCATGCCAGCAAAATGTCCTCCACAGCATAACAATGCAATGCAAGCAATGAACCTATAGCAGATCCCCCCCTCCCTGCTATAGGTTCAGTTTTCTCCTTTAATTTGTCATGTCTGTTGGTTTGACTGGTGCTCCAAAAACTGCCAGGAGAGGGCATAATTGTACCTTGATGTCTTAGTTGGAATCTCTTAACATACCACTAAAAATCTCTAAATTGACAAGTCAAAAACATGTGCTTTTCGCCTGCTTGTAGATAAAAACAATGGGTCCATCTGGAGCCATGATCTAAAAATATAGCTTACCTTCTTCTACTTAAGGGCATGCTACGATTAAGATCGAATAAGTCTGGAGCAAAATGTGCCCTAATTCATTTTTTCATTGGTTTTTATTGCAGAAACATGATCAACGGCGGTCATAATCTGACAGTAGGTATCAGAAATCAGTCTTCTGAGGTGTTTCTAATAATGTCTTACAGGGGAGTTTGGGGTTTGAAGGAAACTGTCTCAGCACGATGCAATGGATCTGAAAGTATCTGAAGAGAGGCCACATCATATTTCTTACATAAAGTGTCAAAGCTGAAAATGTGCTCACCATCTTTTTCTTCTCCACTGTGAAAAGGTCAAGTCCTCTATAGAAGGTGGGAATAACTGATTCCTACTAATAGGACCCAGTGTGGAAGCTGTAAAAAATTTAACGAGAAGGCGACTTTCTGGAGACTTAACCTCACCCTTAGCCTAAGCTTCACCCTAAAATTGAATGATTCACGCTGTGGGGACCTTGCTTTTTGCCTCCCCCACCCACACACTCACACAGCACAAGCTGCCTCTGAATCCCACTCGTGCTTTTCCTCTGCAGGCCTCAGTGAAAGAGATGATCGAAAAACTGTGATTAAAGAAAACTCCAGGAGCGAAAAAAAGAAAAAGAAGCTAATTGAATGTGTATGGACTATCTGTGTGTGTGTGGGATTTGAGTGTGTGGGATTCTTAGTGGCTGTGGCCAGTCTCTGACCCTTTCAGGCATTGATGGATGTTTGTGAATATTTGAGATGCCTCTTCGAACGCCTCTGGCAGAACACAGAGAGACATCAGAGGATCTAATACCTCTGTTGTGAATACTGCACGATTCGCTTGTATGTGCACAGTGCATGAATTTAAATCAGCGGTAGAAGAACACGGTTTTTACACTAATGGCTCGGGAAGAGAGAGAGTATGAATTGTTTGTTGGACGTCTCAGCAAGAGGGAAGATTAAACCGTTTGTCTGCATAAGTGCTCATCTTCTTCTCTCCCGGCTGCTTCCAGAACATGGCGAAAGCAAATGTAATGTAAATGAGTGTCCTTTTTCTGAGTCAGTGTTTCAATTTTCACACATATCTGCACTGATGTGAGTGTAAGTGTGTGTGTGTGAGAGTGTGTGTGTGTGTGAGAGTGTGTCTGTGAACCGTGTATCAGTTTTTGGATAACATATCATTCAAGCTGCTCTTGGAAACATTCTGTTTGCATTTTTTCTATTAATATTCTGTATATTTGTTATTTTGGACATTGAACTAAATAAGGAAAAAAGCCTGTAACAAGGAAGAGGAGTTGTCAAGGTTTGGATCATGGATGTCAGATCCATCCATCTATTATCTACACTCCTCTTAATCCTCTGTAGGGTCGCGGGGGGGCTGGAGCTTATCCCAGCCGACACTCTGGACAGGACACCAGTCTATCACAGGGCCACACATAGAGACAGACAGGCACACTCACATTCACACCTATGGACAATTTAGAATCACCATTTACCCTCAGCATGTTTTTTCCAATGTGGTGTAAACCCACGCTGCACAGGGAGAACATGCAAACTCCACACAGAAAGATCCAGGCCCAGGCCAGGACGCGAACCGGGGATTTCCTAGCTGTGAGGGGAAGGTGCTAACAACCAAACCACTGTGCAGTCCATGAATATCAAATGTTGAATCCAATTTATTTGGTGCACTTTTCACAACCTTCCAGTCTTCCGGGAATCGTGTTTGCATGCAACTAATTTCTTGTGAGAAATGGTTTTGTCCTAAAAACACGAAGTGCAAGACCACAGAGGTTTGGTGTTTGAGTCTCCAGTGTGGTGAGGACTCAGGCAAGACTGTGGTTTCAGTTAAATATTAATCAACATCTTAGTTTCTCATGATTCAAGTCAAGACAGCAAGCTTTCCTTTACCTTAGTTGTGTGCTGTGAAGCCACAAACAAAAAGTGCAGTTTGTAGGAAAAAAAAATGAATAAAATATGTTCTCAGTGAACACTTTTGGAACGACATTAAAAGAGCACTCTGGTGATTTAGCATTGTGCTATTATAACCTTGTCAAATTTAGAGTGTGCAGTTTAAAAAGGGATTAAAATTGATGAAGCAGAATCAGAGATGTTTTTTTTTAATTCGCTGCTTTGTTCTTGTCAAACCCCTGACACCTACACGACCCAAAAATATTGCATATGTGTAGACAGTTTGGTCAGAGGTTGCAGGGCAGCAGCTAAAGCCTTGAGCCACAGATGAGAAGCAGGTTAGAGGTCTGCTAAGCTCACTTCATTCTAACTCTACACCCCCAGATATTTATTTTAATTTTCAAAATGATAGTCTTTAGGCCTCATCCAGCTCTGACTCAGCATCTCATCAAACGTGAGGCATGTTATCAGACATCACACAGGTTTGTGTGAAGCCACAAAGGTTCTTGTTTCATTTTTTTCACATGCAGGAGAGCTCCCCAAGGCCTGTAAAAAATACTTTGATGTGTAAAATCTGCCTTGTCGAATACATTCTTCAAAAACACATTATCTATACAAGCAGTTTCTATAGGAAACGCGGTTGGTTAGCAACAAATTGCCAAGGAAATGTCAGTGGTTGAGTCATCTCACCAATATGCTAAAATACGTTTGCCGGTGTTGCATTGTTGCTTTGTTTCACGGGTGAAGTTTACTTCTGCAGCTCCCGGTGGAGTCACAAAGAAGAAAAAAATCTTTTCTTCTCCTTTCACACAGCTTCCTGCATTAAAAGTAAAACAGAGAGGCAAACAAAGGTCACTGAATAAGTGAGACAACATGGAAAAATGCTGACTATCCATCGCCATATGCACAAGGTCATCCAAGAGCAGAAAGCCGACTTTGGCAAACAAAGGAAATTATTTGTTTTCCCCATGTTTTTTGTTTTACACCAGGGCCAGTAGGAACATAAGAGTATGCGCACACACACATATACATGCTTATACAAGAAACCCTGGAGTGTCAGATAATCCCAGCATCTATTTAATAGGTGGATTTACTCAAAGGGGATGAGGTTATGTATAATTGATGGCTTGCAGTGGGAAAAAAGATCATTCATCCACTTCTTTCTATTCACATTCAGTGTACCGCTGCTTTCAATGCCTCACTCAGTCCTTCTTAATCAGTCCACAACACCAATAGTGGTATCTAGTGCTGAAATCAGAGGGACCTTTGAACAAGCTTTAAAGGTACGAGGTAACAAGGTTTCCCTGCAGAGGACTGCTATGCACGCATTGAGATAGGTGTACAAGGCTAAAGAATGAATGAATGAAAAATGAAGGCAAACTACAAGCACATGAATAAAATCTCTGTTGGGGTGTAGCATAAATATTTAAACCAAATCTATCTATCTATCTATCTATCTCTATATATCTATCTATCTATCTATCTATCTATCTATCTATCTATCTATCTATCTATCTATCTATCTATCTATCTATCTATCTATCTACATTTATATATTTATATATACACACACAACAGCCTATGCAAAGTGACTGTCAGTCAGTAATACTGCAAAAGGAGTTGATACATTCTAAATGAGGCAGCACTAATCTGAACATGGCTCCTGTTGTGTTTGTGTGCACGGGCGCTTGTTTTTAGTTGTTTTCAACTCAGTTCCGCTTCTATTAATTCCATTTTCAACATCAGCACATATTAAAAAACAGCAAAACAAATAAAAGAAAAACAGTGATATTGTAGCTGATGGAATACTTTAAACTAATAATCATAAAAATGACAGTATTTCTCCACAATTAAAATGAGATTTTCTATCCTTATTTTTGAATTAGATTGTGTGGGCGTTTTTTGCCTTTTAAATATTTAATTAATGATATTTGCATGTGTAAAATAAATTAGACCATATGGGTTTTTTTTGTCTTTTAAATATTTAATGATTAATATTATGTGTAAAAACATTAAATATACATATACAATTATTGACACAAGGCATCTCAAGCAAATATATGTAAAATTACATAACCAATACATATGTTCTTTTTCTATTAATTTTTGCTGATTGTATCCAGTTTTATCAATGTATTTACAGTACTGAACTTGAATTTACCGGTTCCATCTGTTAAATAAAAGAGAAATATTTGCGAATTTACAACAAATTTGCAAATGCATTTTAACAGTGATTTGTTATAAACAAAAATTCATTTGACTTGATTGAAAATTAAAATTTTTATAGTTTTTCAAAGTTACAATTTTAAAATGTTGTTTTACTTGCAAATTCACAGTTTATTTTTCTATAAATGTATTAATGTTTTAAGCTAAAATAAAATTTAAATACATTTTAAAAATGCAGAAAATATTTTGCAAAATATTTTTTTTTCCTGTCGGTGCCGGTTTCTAGTTTCAACAAATGTACATTAACTTATATTGTATTAAAACTGAACACCTGCAGATGCACATTTTTCTCTGGACATAAATCTAGAGTGAATATTGCACTCATTGCACTTGCACATTGCACTATCACACATCAAGAAATTCAAATCTAAAGGAAAATTCATGTTAGAAATATGTTTCTTTAATTTATATTACAATTTAATTAGCTTATTTTGTAGTTCTTCTGCCCCCTCGTGGCCAGAAATAAACTAATACTGCTTTAATCTTTTAAAAACACCCAATTTAAAAAAAATACCAGATGATATAATTACTGATGTCACTTACAATAAATGTAATGGATTAGTGCAGACATGAATGATTACATCTGGAATTATTTTTGTAAACTTAAACTGGATTACACTAGTGACGAATCTACCCCCACAAAACCAGAGAATATCCAACGCAGCCGCTACCTTCAGTGCAAAATGCATTTATCCACACACAATCCAGCCTACACACCTTCTCGGTTCCTCCCCCTCCTCTACTCTTCTGTAAACGTCCTCGGAGGACTCCAGACGTTTTCATTGGCCGCGGCTCGAGCAGAGGAGGAGGAGAGACTGACGGACTGGCAGGAATTCCTCAGCGCTCCTCAAATTTCTTGAAATCACGGACCTTCTGCTCGACCGCGTCCCGAACAAACATACAAGACCTCTTCCTCCGAGCAGATTTCCGCTTTCCCCACAAAGGTAACGTAGCAGAATGAAACCAGGATTCTCCCACAAGTTTTCCTAACACGAGAAATCGGCGTTAAAACCGACGTTCGCTCGCTCCTTTGGCCATTCTTTCCCTCTGAACCGTACTTTCTCTTTTTTTTATGTCCAGATGTTGCGAAGTGTCGCTGTGCTCCTTCTGCTGGCCGTGGCTCTCTCTTATGCGGAGGTAAGTTTGGTTATTTTCACTCTTAACTTTGAAAATATTGTCTTTGTTGGGTTTGGATTTGGCACCAAATTTTGTTTTACGCACGTACGAAAACACTTTTAAAATCACCGTTACGCACCGAGCTCCCCATTTGGAGACACGCACAGCAGCATTGTTCACAAAGCTAGACGGCCTGAACACATCTGGAAAGGTTGGAATCAGTCTATTATCCGAGACAACATGGTGCAGTGGTGTAAAATGTACCAGGTTCTCCAGACTGTATCTTGTTAGGCTATATTTATCTGCTTAAGGAGAACCAAATATGCCATTATTGGTGGCACCCTGCACAATTATGAGCTTCACTGCAGAGAAAATCTGACAGGTTGCCTAAATTGCCACTGGGACAGTGTCTTCCCACATCAGTGTACATATGAGACACTGGAAAAGGGAGTTTTTCTTCTACATTCACATTTTCCATCTTGACCACACACACACACACACACACAAACACTCCAACTAGTCTGAGGGGTTTTTTGTGGAGTTGTGAAGTTAACAGCATGGCAAAGCTGCCATAAGAGGACAAGAGTGACACAGGAGTGACAGACAGCTGTGAAAAGGAAAGAAGGGTGGGCGAGTGTTTGTGTATATCTCGCAATCTCTGCGCTCTTTGGGGGGTTTGATGGTCCTGCCTCATCAATATTGTAGGATGTTGTGGTGCAAAATGCTCTGCCAACTGGCAGCTGCTCCAACGGCAACACAAACATGACGTTTGGGTGGTCACTAGGCGAGCATGTGTGTTTGTCGGAGGTGATGAGTGTGCTCAAGGGTGGTGAGGATGCTCACCTTGTGGGTCTCGCACTGCAGCGCTAAGTAGTCCAGCCTCTGAGTAAACACAGAGGTAATGTGTTGTTAGATTAGCTGGCCTGATGGCACAGGGAGATGACCAACGCAAACAACACTGAAGTTTCGGCACTTGCTTAATGTGACAGATGCAAAGTGATGCATGTGATGCTGGAAAATGTTTTGTTGTTGACTTAAAGAGTACTTGTAGACAATTTGCGAAATTTGCTTTGTAATAAGGGTCGACTGACATGTTTTTTTAAGGGTCAAAATTGATACAGGTTCTTAGTCTGTAACAAGATCGATAACAGATATTTGGAAGCAACAGAAAAAATGAAAATCTTGGTGTCAAAATGTTGTAAAACACAAACTGCATTGCAAAACATCATTGAAATGCATGTGTTTTATTAAAATTTTTAACATTTAACCTTTAATGCTAGCAACCCTGTGCTGTAGGTGGGACTTTGCTCGAAACCATAAAGTGGTGACAGATCAAGAGAACTGACTACATCACAGCCAAACTAGCATATTTTTTTAATTACCTCATTTTATTGGATATCTATTTCAAGACATAAAACCACTAATGAAAAAAATGCTGAATATCAGATCTGAAAATCAGCTAAACGAATAGTCAAGTGACCCCAACTTTGTCACCAAGAGCTAGGTGAGAAGATCAATAGCACTCTTATAATTGTATGCTAACTATAAGGCTACAGCACTGTTAGACTATTCTCTAATGGTAAAACAGCGCTGTGTAGAATGGTCTGCTGCACCTCATTGTCATTCTACTGTAGGGGAAAAAATGCTAGTGCATATTTGCATTTCCATCCATTCATTATCTATACACCGTAGGCTCATGGGGGTGCTGGAGCCTATCCCAGCCAACTTGGGGGAAGGCAGGGGACACTCTGGACAGGTCACCAGCCTATTGCAGGGCTACACATCGAGACAGACAAGCAAGCACACTCTCATTCACACCTACGGACAATTTAGAATAGTCAGTTAACCTCAGCATGTTTTTGGACTGTGGGAGGAAGCCGGAGTACCTGGTGAAAACCCACGCTGCACAGGGAGAACATGCAAACTCCAAGATCCCAGGCGTCCTAACTGGGACGTGAACCAGGGATCTCCTAGCTGTGAAGCGACGCTGCTAACCACTGAACGACCGTGCAGCCTATTTGCATTTCTTTAAACCAATGACAGTCTTGGCCATTGCTGAGAATAGGATGCACTGACGGCGTTCACTCCTAATGTTCATTGTGCTGCTTAATTGTATGATTCAAACCTTTGCCAAAACCTGAAGTTTTAACGTATGAGTTGCTACTCTGAGGTTGTTGTTGGTTTTCATAGTGAAGGGGATTTTGAAAACGGTAACACATAGAAAGTAGGAAGTGTGATTCATGAAATGTGCGGCCAATAGAAATCTATATCCGACAAGTCAGACTTGCAGCCAATTAGCTTAGCTTAGCATGAAGACTGGAAACAGGGTCACAGAGTTTTTAGCTCTGTTCAGCTGTGATGAATGTCCTCTAAAGTTCAAAACTTGTAGCAACATGAGCAATTTCTTGGAGTCTCCGCTGGTTGCCTGGCAACTTGTCCCAACCAAGAAATAGACCAGCACATAATCCCCCCTGTTTTCCCATTTCCAGCCTTTGTGCTAAGCTAAGCTAACCAGCTTCTCACTGTAGATTCATAAATACCATCCACACATGAGAGTGATGTCAACCTTCTCGTAAAAATCTTTGTACAAAAAGTTATTTGTGTCCGGATATGTCCCTCTTAAAAATAGCAACACATGCATACCAGGTGGCGCTTGATGGCCTTTACCCCCAAAGACACAGCTGTTGAACACCTGGCTTTGTGCTGACTCCTCTGTTGTCCTGCACAACAATTACAGGATGACGAATTAAACATGGGAATAACTGTAGCCTAATTAGAGTCTCGATTTTTCAATGACGTGCAGCTATGCCAAATGTGGAACGCCAGATAAACCAATCATCTGCTGCTTAGTCTATCTTTATAGCTTAATGCAGATGGCCATTAGTGTCTCAAGTGCAACAACATCGCTCATAGCCTGGCATGCGTTCCTTCCCCCGCTGGCCTTCCACCGCTGTTCCTAAATTTGCCTGCTGGCTGCTAAATGTGCCATTGTGTGCATCTTTATTGAATCCATGACCATGCCCTGTGAGGTATGGCGTGGTTGGAGACAGAGCACACAACAGGCTCTGTTGAGTGTAGCCACGAAGTAAATGGGGAGGAAAGGCATCTATTCTCCAAAGGTAATTACCTTGATAATATATGGCCTGTTGACTGACCGTGGGAAGGGCCTGAGCTTGGCATACCAGCGTGCTCGTCTTAAAGAGGTCAGAAGTGAATCTGATGAGCCTATCGGATTTATATTTGGGTTATGTTTAGATAATGGAATGTGCGGACCGCTGTGTTTATTTGCTGGCATGAGTGTAGGCTATTAAAATCTGGACACTAACTTCTGATTTATAATGAAGGAGAGTGTTTGTGTGCTTCCTGAGGTGAGAAATTGCTGTGTTTGAAGATAAGCTGCTCAGAAATGTAGTGTGGCAGGGTGGCCGAGGTTGAGACTCGGGGAAAACTGTGTGTGTGTGTGTGCATGTGTGTGTGTGTGCGTGTGTGTCTGCAGGCTGGAAATGAGATATGCATCTTGTGAGTAAAATGTTGATGTTTTACTCAAACACACCGGGAGCTTGATATGCAAAAGAGGTCGGATGCAGGCATAGTGAAAGTCATAAGAGTTTGTGGCCTCGGGGGACATGTGCGCACACACCCGCATACAAACAGAGCGAGAGAGGGAAGGAGAGGAGTGTTTATATTTCCGTCTTTTTTATGGCATGCAGTGTTATTGTATTATCCTGCATCATCCATGGTGACAGGGGGGAATGACACAGCGGTTAATTTAGTTATTGGTGCACTGGATTCTGAGAAAACGCAGACGTCAAGAGGAAGTAAGCAAAACAATGCAGCCAGACTCCTGCCCTCTAGTCCAACAGTTGACAGGATAAAGCACAAACTGAAGAAGCTGGCTTTCCCTGTTGTGGCCCTGGATGTGTAGCTGCTCTGATTGAGCCACGGCCTCTCCGGCACCCCGCCATGTTGCCATGTTGATGCTTGTTCTTTCTCATTCAAGGTGGGCTAAAAATATCTGCCCAGGTGGAGAGAACATGAGCATGAGGGGACGCTGTGTCCTCTGTCTCTATCAGCCTGCTCTAATTACTGTAGCTCAACATCCAGTCATGGATCCTGCACAGGGATTGTGGAGGGCGGTGAGATAGAGTGATGTAAAACAGAGAGGAGATCGAGCCACAGTCATGCAATTATAACAGGGGAGATTGGAAGTGAGGTAAGACTTGACTGGGTAGTGAGGGGGTAGAGAGGGAAAAAAGAAGAAAAAGAGAGAGGGTGTGCTGTGTTTCATGTCCCTGCAGTGTGTTCTCTTCACTCTTGGCTTGGCTTGAAAGGAGTCCTCATTTAGCTTACCAGCTGTACTGGTGTCTTATCATTATCGGCACTCTGCACTCAAAGGCACTACACACATAAATTAACACACACACACACACACACAAATGAGAAAGAGCAGGCACTAAAGTCTACTCAAAGACTTTGGAAGACAAAGATAATGAATATGTGACATACTAACTTACTCATTCACACTAAAAGTTAAACATATGTTTTAGTGGGGAGGCTTAAAATCAGTCCATTCAGTGAGACAACCTGAAGTTATGGATGACGAGAGTTTCCCACTTTATTCTTCCTTTAAAGTCACAGTCAAGGGCAATAAAAGCATCATTAGTGAGGCATGTTGAAGTCTCTGTTTGGTCACTGATTTAAAATGTCTTGGATGCAACTTTACACTGTTGTTTCCTTGTGCAGCTCTGTCAAGTCTTTGCCTCTCTCTCCATGCAACTTCCTGCTCGATGCAGCTGGAGCACACCAGCTCACCTGCTTCAGTTATAAAGAATGACACAGAAAGTGCCGCTTTGCAAGTTGCCAGGATTATTTCTTTAGGTTTGCTAGTAATGAAACCCTGTACTCTGTATTTCTTAGAATGTCATCGGTATGATACATCTTCAAGGTGGAAACATTCAGCTATTGAATTTACTTTGTTTTTTGAACTTATCATGTGTCTTCTCGCATGAGAAAATACCATATGGACATGTTTTACAGGGTAGGAAAAACTTATTTCGAGGCTTGAAGCTTGAAGCCATAAACTTTTAAGTCTCTAGTCGTTACTTTAACCCATAAAAACTCATCTCTGTTTATTAAAGTTGCATATATAGAAAACAGATAATCCCTTCCTGTCTTTAAATGTCCCAGATGCACTGTTGCTTCCTTTAAAATGTGCGGCTCTATCAAGTCCTTGCCTCTCTCCATGCAACTTCTTACTCGCTGCAGCTGGAGCACACCAGCTCACCTACATCAATTATAAAGAAGAATAATGACACAGAAAGTCCCACTTTTCAAGTCAACAGGATTGGTTCCTTAGGTTTGTTATGTATAAAACCCTGGATGTCTGATTTCTGTGCTTATTGCGTGTCTTCTAGCATATGAAAAATATATCATATAGATATGTTTAAAAGGTAAAAAAGTGTTTCAAAGCTTGAAACTTGAAGCCATAAACTTGATTTGCTCGTGTTCCGTGACCTGTGAGGATGTGCCCTGATATCAGTTCCTACATCTGGAATGCAGTTTGCTTTGTGAAAAGGGCTCACTGAAGGATGAGCGATTAACTGGCTGGTATTGTTCTGTTCCGTCATTAACCAGAAAGCCCATAAAACTACCACAAGTTTAAACTGATGTAACTGCCACATGGAACAAATTTTGTTTTCCTGCAGTGCAATGAATCAGAGCTGTTTGCTACATTTCAGAAGAAAACAAAAATAATTCATCTACCATTTACCACAGAGTGTGTTGTTTGTGTGTTTTATTATCAATCCACCAAAGCTGACTGAAACTATTTTGCTTTTGAAATGACAAACATCTCTTTTCTCCATTCTCATACTGTGAGGGTCTGCTGCCCGTGTAATACTAAGCTGAATATAATTTCTGAAGGTGTGTGCTTTTAGAGACAGTGATGGAAATTTTTCATTTACTATTTTCTGACATTTTATTTAAAAAAAACCCCAATTCACTGAGAAACCAATTTGCAGATCAAATGATAGTGAAAATAATCATCAGCTGCAGCCTGATTTTCTTTTCCCACTTAAATGACCAGGATCAGATTATTTTCGTATTTACCTGAAAAACAAAAAAGTGTCACAGGTGTACTGCACACAAATCACACGGAGCATTAGCCAATGTGTGACCCACACCTGCATGTGGGTAGTATTGCAGTTGTCAGGTTTGGCGTGAAAGAGTTCAACAGAGGTCGGCCTTGTGCTCAGAAAAACATGTCAAACACGGGTCTTGGTATTTGAGCAGTAACACAAAATCTGCACTCAGTAGTAGCCTTTTTTGAAGTTTCAATCACACATGACAGTCTTTGTCAAGGGAATGGAGGTGTCAGTCTTGGAGCTTGGGTTATTTTATTAGACATTTTAATGTTGCTTTAGTATGTATGAGAAAAGATATGAAGCAGGGGGATGGCTTTGAATATCCAAAGTTAAAAAAAAGACAGTTGTACTCGCAAGATCTGTAAATTAATGCAATTTATCAGAATAACAGCCCCAAACTTCAATATATTCAGGTTAGGAAAGCAACAAGTCTGTACTTTTGAGAAGCTGGAACTAGTGAATACTTGGTGTTTTCATATATTAATGAAGCAACACAATTCATTAGTTATCAGAGTAGTTACTGATTAATTTGATCAGTCAGTCAGGCCTTTCAGCTCCCATGAAATCCTGACGTATTGTAAAAGGTTCCTACAAATGCCTATGTTGGAGCTCATTAGACCTAGCCTGTGTCCCAGATAAAACTGTGTGGGTATAATATCACCACTGCACATACGGACAATAAAGGTTTGGTCTCATACATGTCTGTAGGGCAACTGATCTTCAATGGCTGCACACAATAAACAACAATCCTGCAGCCTGTAAATGGGCCTTTCTCCTTCCACAAACACGTTCCAGCTATTAGCCCCAATACTGGCCTCAGAGAGGGAGCAGAGAGGAGGGCAGGGAATCTACTCATTCCCCCGGCATGAGTCGGAGCCTCCCTCCCTCTCGCCCTCACTTCCCCCTCTCCTGGTGGTGGAAAAATGCCCGGAACAGAGCGGGGTGTCGGAGAGAAAGGTGACCATGTGAGTAGAGAGGGAAAGTTAGAAAAAAAATGATTAAGGAGGGAAATAGGAAGGCTATCTGGTCAAGAACGAGAGAGGAAGTTGAAACAGATGACAAGCTCTCGCTTTAAGAGAGATGGAGGGTTTGGATGAATAGAGTGTGAGACAAAAACAGGTGGTAAAGACAGGGGACACCGTTGTCCTGGTAGTGTCACAACAGGGTGAACACTGGAGGGCAGGCGGGGGCTGGTTCACAGTGTTTTATGTCCTTTGGTGACGTTTTAACTGCTGGCAGATGTGGCTCAGCCCAGACTGTGACTTAATTTCCTGCTTTTCTTTAGCCGCTCAGTCTTACTTTCTCCATGTTTTCCTTCCTCTCTCTGTCTTTCCTTACTGTACTTTGTCTTTCTGTTATCGTCCATTTTTTGGCTTCTTCTCCTCCTTGTTTCTTTCAGGGTGTAGCTGCTGCATTTCAGCGCTTGAACAACGGGTCTCGTGGGTGTAAAATAAGAAGCTGCAGACTGGGGTGACATCATCCCGTCCGTTGGTGCATTCCTTTCACACTGAATAAGAAACAGGGAGAAGAATAACAGGCAGATTGGTGTAAACCGGTCGTTACCCAGAGTCCCCTTTTGTTTCTGCAGGTTTAATCTCAGACCTGGCCTCCTGGGAGAGTGTTTAAGACCACCCGCGGAGCTCTTACAATGCGCTCATATCTTTATAAAAGACTTGAATTAGTCTTCCTTTGGCCTCATTATTCCAAGGACACATCTTGCCTTTCCTTTTCTGCTCTTCGACTGTCAATCAGCTGTCATATAATCCATGAAATTCCAACTGGGCGTTTGATCTCAAAAGATTTGTGTCAGTAGATTGTGTCATTTTTTTGGGGGAGGGCTGAGTGTGTTTCTGAGGGGAGGCTTTACTGTACGTCTGATCTCAAGAGGCTGTCAAGTATAGAAGAGGCTGAAACTGATTCGATATGAATGAAGATACAGTTGAATAGATTCGAAAGGGAGAGTTTGAGCAGTTTTGAATTATTGAGGGCAAATACTACAGCTTCCTATAATGACTCAAAACTAGAGTCAGTGATAGTCTGTGATGTTTTTCCCCCGTGTGGTGGATTTAGCCACAAGCTGGTAGGAATTCCTTAAAGGAGGAAGCTGGATCATCGTGAGCTTACAGTGTGTGCCGACTAAGAGTGGTTCTCATTCTTCCTTGGCTACGCTTCACTTCTTTTCTGGTAAGGCCTGGTTGAGGAGAAGCAAGAAGGAGGTCTTTACGGGCTGAAGGAAACAAGCTTCTCAGATTTGAGCCCTCCCCTGTCCTCGCCGCTCCTGGCGTGAGTCCTCGAGTCTCACGAAGCTGTCGGACCATCTAAAGCTTGGAGAAACAGACCACGAGGAAATGCTGGAGAGGGGGAGAGCAGGGGCACCTCTGTGACCCAGATACTGAGGAGATTTTGGCTTCAAGATGAACTGTGTTAGACCCCGGCTGAGGCACAACACGGCTCAGGAATGCAAAACCCCCCCCACACACACACACACACACACCTTTTCTTTCTCCTCGTTCTGTCTCTTGTCTGCGTCCCTCACTTCCACATCCTGTAGCTGTAAAAACACCGGGTTGCATTTCGACGGTTGTTACGGTGAAGTTTCCACCCTTTGCATACATTTGTTTCACTCTGAGTGTGACTGTCTGTGTTGGTTCTGCTTTGAACAACAACAAGATGTTTTATACATCCTTAAATCAGCATTTCTTTAGACATGTACGGGCTCTGGATAAGCATTTCAGGAAATACACTTATACGCTTTCTTGATGAGCGTTACATGAAAGGACTTCCTGACACACAATCCAAGTTGACACTGCAACTTGTTGTTTACCTCTTCTTCCCCTTTGTGTGCACCTTAATACACCTGGTCTTCATGCTAAGCAAAGTTTGGAGAGTTTTGCTGATCTTCTTCCACAACTCTCTGTAGGAAAGCTAATAAGTGCCATTATAAATACTCTCAAAATGCCAAACTGCTCCTTTTATACATTCATATGCATGTAATATCCCAACAGCAAGTAAAACATCCACATTCAAGAAGACTGTCAGTATCTGCACCTGTGTTTTTGTGTGTGTTTTTGCTGTAAGTTTAGTTTATTATAAATAACACCTTTAAAATCTGTAAATGGAGACAGATTGATGCCTTCAGGCCACAGCTGGAAGCTTTAATGCCTGTCTTGACTTGACTGCTTGCATGCTCATGTCAGAATCATTATTTCAACTCTCTAATGAGTTCCCAAATATCATTTTTTTCGTGGAGATAAGTTGTCAAAACGTCGTATCTAAACCATTTACCATTTACTCAATTCAGTAGTCGGTAGTTTGACAGTGACTTTTTCAGTTGGTTGTCATGGTTTTATTCAAAATTGTCACGGCTTTCTGCTGTTTAAAGGTCAGAGATTAGTTATGTAGATGTAAATGTAAGTAAGGTGACTAAGGTGACATTTAGAGGTTAGAAAATGTGCAAGTATTAGGAAACCGTTTGAAAAGGATGCCTGCTCTCTGACACTGTATGTAAATGAATTATTTCTACAGCAATAAGTGAGGCACTGTGAGGGAGTTTACTGTTTTTATTCGATGTTTCAGCATTTCAGGCCGTCAAATTTCACATCTTTTACAGCCAAGTGCCAGCTTACGAGACACATCTAGATACATTCAATAAATCCAATACAACACCTCTGCAGTGAATCCCATGTTGTTGAAGCTTTTCACGTTCGTTTATTGTTGCACCTCTTTGTGTCATATGGAGGTGTTGATGCAACTGAAGCTGAACCCCCCCCTTAACCTTTTTATAATGCAGAACCAGAAAACACAGCCTCCACAGCGAACATAGCGCTGAATCAACACCTCTCCAGTGCGGCAGCGGGGAAGAAAAAGCTCGATGTGAGACGGATCGGACTGCAGGCTTGTTGTATCGGATTGCATTAACCGAAGCTCGGTGTGCCAACTGGACTGATCGAGCTGTTTAAACTGATCTCTCTTTTTTTTATTAATGGAAAAGCAACATTCGGCATTTAATGCACTTTTTTAAAGCAACTTCCATTATGCTATTTGCTGGTGTAAGCATATCCCCCCTGCAGCGTGTTTACAATCTGTAAATCAATGTTTTCTATGCTAATGAGGGCCAGGGTGCATTGTGGGAATGGATTCACGGTGGCAGTGAAGTGACATCCACTGGAGAGAGGCATTGACTGGCTTCCTGGAATCAATGGAGCATCTCCAAGTCGTGAACACACATTTGTACGAAACCCAAAACATGCACATTCAGGCGGTTTTTTGCTGTTTTGAGTGTGTGTGGAAGGACAAGGAGATGAGAAGGGCGTGCAGGCAGATGTTCTAATGTTGTTTATGTGTTAGTGTGTGCAGATATCTGCCTCGCTGCTGTTATACCGACTATTTTTTTTCTTATCAGCAGTGGAAAACAGAAGAGGCTTTTCTTTACTGAAGCAAGAATACATTGCCCTTTAACTCAAATCTGCCTCAGCATGCAAGCCATTCAACCTGTGGTAGGGGAGAAATTGACTTGTGCACACAACCCCCGCCTTCCCGCTCATATCTTCACCATCTACTTGTTTCCTAATATTCAGACTGTCTTCATAAATTCCGGCTATTATTTTTCCTCTTACTGCTCGCTTATTTGCCTCCTCTGACGTCCGAAGCGCTGCGAGGCCTCGTCTTGGTTCATCGGCACATCTCTCGCAGCTGTAAAAGGCCACGCCCCTGGGAGCAAAATGGCAAGACGGAGGAATTATAGAATAGCAGAAATTAGAGATGCAGAAATAGAAAAGATGGAAATCGTGCACTGAGGGGTTTGGAGAAAAAAATCACGTAACTTTTAATCTTCTTAAAACCTTTAAATAATTTCATCCTCTTGACAGAAAGACTGAAATTGAAAAAAAATTAAAGAGTTGAGGAAGATGAGCTGTGAAATGTGTGTGTATATATACATATGCAATCAGTAGTATGCTGGAGGCAGATTTTTCTACCGAGGACTGTGTTTTTTCTGTTATCATTCACCAGTCATTTACCACAGCACTGGCTTCTGTGATTGGTTTTAAATGGGAGAGAAGGCATCATTTGTTGTCAGTGAAAAATTTATGTCATTTAACCAGGACACCCACAGTGGGTGTGTTGTTTGTGCTGCACTTGTGCATTTTTTCTAATGTCAGCTCTGCTGGGGATTGGGTTAATAAGTGTGTTTACATGAGTTTTACTTATAGACGGGTTTGTGGAGGATTCTTATCATGTTCACACTAAAAAGGCAGTGGTGTGACAAAGTGGGTATCTCGAAGGAGGAGCCTGAAATTTGGGAATATACAAAGATAGTTGTAAAAGAACATTGATATCACTCTTCAGTCTGTAGAATAAAGATAAAAATCAAGTTTTTTTACCTTGTGAATATGTCTATATTATGTTTTTACATACTTGAAGATACACTGATCAGGCATAACATTATGACCACCTGCCTGATATTGTGTTGGTCCCCTTATCGCTCAAAAATGCTCTGAACCATTGGACATGGGCAAGAGGACCTCTCAGGGTGTCCTATGGGGTCTGGAACCAAGACGTTGGCAGTCGATCTTTTGGGTACTCTGGCTTGTTGTGGGACAATGTTTATTTGGGTGTCTAAGTCTCATCAACACGGATGCCAAAATCCAAAGTTTTCAGCAGAATAGCACAATATAGTACCAATAAGATCAATGTTATTCACGTCACCTGTCAGTGGTCATAATGTTGTGGCTGATCGGTGTATATTATGACTGAAATTGGCAGCCAACACCATTCTGAGCAACTCCACCTTGAACCTGCAGTGTACCGATAGCAGTTTAAAAAAAAAGACTTCCTGGGTTTCATACATAACAAACCTAATGAACCAATCCTTCTAGCTTACAGGATGGGGCTTTCCGTATCATTATTCTTCTCAAAAATTGGTTTCCAGTTGAAACATGTATGGCTGAATTACTCCAATATTACAGCGTGCCATTGTGTTGTATGTAGAAGAGTTTTACAGTGTTTAAACGGAGTCGTAGGTGAGCAGGTGTGCTCGAGTTGCAGCAAGCTGGGAGACCGTCATAGATCTGTATGTCGAGCACGAAGCAAGAGTTATAATTTTAAGGCAGCTAGGGATTATTTATTTAACGTTTTATGTGTAACTTTGATTCCCAGACATGAGTTTTTAGATGTTTAATCAATGACCATAGAGAGACTTTAAATATGGAGCTACAGCCAAAACACATTTCAGCTTAACATTGCATAAAGACTCAAACAAGATGAAACAGCTACCCTTGCTCTGTAAGAAGAAAAAATCCATCTGCCAGCACCTTTAAAGCTTACTAAGTAACACATTTTATGTTGTCACATCATATAAGTCTTGTCTTGGCATTCGGCTGCCAAGCAACCTGCAAAAAAAAAAAAAATAAAATATCGCCTTGGCCCAGAAATAGCATGCAGCGCATAAATCCATGTAAAGCCTTGAGAAAACCTTGAAGAAAGCTAATTTTTTCATGCATAATGTCACATATTTATAAGTTAACTTCAGAGTTATATTTTAATCTTTGGACAGCGTTGTTTCTCTTTGTGCTAAGCTAGATTTACATTTAGCTTACAAACCTGGGTTTGGTATTAATCATCTCATTTAACAGTCAGCAAGAAACATAAAACGTCTGTATTAAGGAAGATGCTTGTGAAAACACATTTTGACAGTGTTCATTAGATAAACTATATATTGGTTAATCACCTAGAAATCCCCTGAACATGTCTGATTGGTCTTGCTCTATTAAAGAGTGGACAGGATGTGGAGGAGAAAGATGAAAATGACAGCTGGATGTTGTTAGAAATATTTTTAGGGGTATCATTCTCAATTATGCCGCAGATTGAGGCTCGTAGCTGGGATACTATTGTGCATGGGAACATGCTCGGTAATAATGGGGAATGCCTGCCCGCTCCTGCTCATATCACCACTGACGGCTCCAGGCCACATGCAGGCATGATTTATGACCACATAAGGAAATCTCCCGTTGTTTTATGAAGGTGACATGCGGCCATTTTGCCCATTGTTTTCTACAGTTTTTGTGTTTTACATCTGTGTCGGCGGTGACATCTGAACAACACGCTCTGCCGTGATCTCATTACGGGACCGGTTCCATTTGCCTCGCGTGATTGACACTTCTTTGATGTTGCCACTACAGGAGCCTGTACATGCGCTCACTATGGCAACAATCCACTTGAATCGACTGCAAAAAAAAAAGAGAGAGAGAGAGAGAGACAGAGAGAGAGAGAGGACCTCTTGCCTCTGTATTCATTAGTTAAATGTCAGGGATCCTCTGCTGGTTCTGCTCGGCAGGAGATGGACAGACGGAGCTCTTACGTTTTTTACTAGATTCATCTAAGGGGCTCATCCATTATTCATGTTCTTGTTGGAGATTTCTACAGGTTTCAACAGGCCTCTAGCCCATCTGTGTCGAACAAACTGAATTGTCCAACATGCTCAAGGACACGAGGATGGCTTTGAAGATTTTCCATGACCTCAACTTATGAGTGTGTGTATGTGTGTCTGTGTGCGTGTCTGAACCGCGCATAGAAATGAAGTAAATCCCTACAATCCTTCTCCTCTCACCAGTTTTGAGTTAAAGTTGCTCCACTGCGATGCTTGCATGTGACTGCTCCCCCTCCTCCTCCTCCCTTCAACCCTCAAGCTCCATCCTGTTATATTTTATCATTAGAGCTTATGAAGGTTCAGTGACAACAATCCACCTCCATTTTAACCTACATACCAGACTGCGCTCTCATAAACACACACACAGAAACTTTGGAAGCCAGCTCACGTGCAGTCGCGCATACACAAGGCCCAACTTTCTGTCTCAGAGGAAACAGCGGCTTAGGGAGGAGGGAGGGAGTCTAGAGAAACAGGGAGGGGAAAGATTTCACATAGCATGGGAATGGGCCCAAAGGAAAACACAGCTCAGACTCCAGATGTGGGAACACCCTGTATACACATGCAAACTCGAGTACACACACTAACACACACATGTGCGTGAGGCGTGCAGACGGGGGGAAAAGGAGGGAGGTAATGAGGGTCATAAACAGCTCTGGAAGCTCCGCTTGGCGTCTTGCGATTGGTGGGTTTTGCGGCTGCGATGAACTCATTTTTGGAATCTGCCGGCAATTTGCTAAAACGAGCAAACAAAAGATGAAGTGTCAACGAGAGATGCAACGCAAAAGAAAGTTTAACTGAGACAGAAAAACTAGAGCAAGAAAACAGTGTTTTGGAGCTGACAGGTTGGCTGCAGTCTGGCTCGTCTGTGCTGTTCTCGTCCTGTCTTCGCTCTTTGTTCATGCTGCACTCGCACACACAGCAATGGTACAGTTTTAATCTGCATCACTGCCTTGTTTAATTTACTTCTTGATCCAAGTATGGCCATCAGTGATGAGGGCGACTATGAGTGTGTCTCCAGAGACTTCAATAAAAGTACAGACACTGAAATTACTTGTTAAAGAACAAAGCAACAACCAGGAATGTAAATGAAGCCCAGAAATATTGTGGCTTTTAATTCATCATTTGGGGATAGAGCATCACCTAGAGGGGAAACGCTCTCAGACTTTGTGGGATGACTCAGAGCTAATATGTGCACTTGGCTCCAGTTCGGCAATCTGTTGATGAATCAGTTTAAGTCAGTGAGTAGTTTAGTTCATTTGTTCCTTATTTAATTTTAAAATCTTTTCAGAAATTTGAAATATCTTGCTAATTAAGACACAAACAAATACAGAAACATAGCTTCTTGGTGGATCATCATCTGTCGTCTTGGGTGTTCTGTGAGTTCATTGAAGAGGAAAAGGTCTAGATCTGTTACAAAGAATCAAATCTGATCACAAATGATTTAATGTGAAAGTAAAATGTGGGTCCTATATGCAAATGTGTGCTTGATATTTGTTTGAAACATGTTTTCAGTGCGTTCAAATGGTCCGGTTAAAAGTACAACAGCGCCGCCCTGTGTGTGAAACCAGTACAAACTCTTTCTAAAGTGCCAACGATGTGTTTTTCTTTTCTTTCAGGAGTTGCAGAGCAAGAGCAAAGTGTGCGCCAATGTGTTTTGTGGAGCCGGCAGAGAGTGCGCCGTCAACGAGAAGGGGGAGCCCAGCTGTCTGTGCATAGAGGTGAGAGTTGGGTATGTGGTCCTGCAGCAAGAGAAGATTTCCCCTACTTTTCACCACTTTAATTGTCACTCTTCTTCTCTCTGTCCAGAGCTGTAAGCCCCACAAGAGGTCAGTGTGTGGCAGCAATGGTAAGACCTACAGGAACCACTGTGAGCTCCACAGAGATGCTTGTCTGACCGGCTTGAAGATCCAAGTGGCCCACGATGGACACTGCCAGGGTATCATCACTATCACACCACTTTCCCACTTGACCTTAGTAACAGTTTTGTCAGCCGATATTTTCAATGTCACATTTACACTACTAGTAAATTATCCACACACGGGTGCGGTTAAGGCCATTATCATGTTATCATATTTTATATCAGAGATGTTCTAATCAAGGGCTGTGAAGTGCTCTGATAGTCTGCAAAGTGCTTTGATTGCCTAGAAGACCTGCCAAATCTGAACACTGGTACTTAAAATGTGACTTGAGAGACCTTTCAAGGAAGGAAAATTGCCAGTGACAAAATGATAAGAACTGAGAATTAAAACAACACCTCCAGTTTTGTTAATTTGGGTTTCATTTACTGAGGAATAAAGGGCATTTCTATATCAAATATTCACAAATAACAGCAACAACTGCATATGGACTAAGCATGCTTACTGTTGTGCATAGTCACACCCCAAATGCCCATTCTGAGCCAGAAAAGCCCTGAGAGTGGACGCAGGGATTTAGGTTCCTCAACCAAAGTTATCTGCCGATACCAAGCGCCTAGTCAATGCCAGTTCTCCTTTTTTCCCAATTTTAAAATACTTCACTGCAAATAACTCAATGGAATGATTTTTTTCTAAAGTAACATGATGCCAAGGACTGCTCTAACACCTCACACCATTCCTAACTAAACACTGGAAACAATGAATTTTCCTAATGCTTTTCACTAGAAACCTAGAAGTATAAGACCAGTATTGACACCATTAACTGTTTTATCTATCAGATTGGTGTATCTCTTTTCCTAAGTTTTCTGTTTGGGAGATTTGGAGCTAAATACTCAAATATTCTAACTTTATTATTGTTGTTGTCAACAGCAATCTCCTACATTTATTGTTCTAACATGACTCACCATTGACTTTAAAACACAGCTCAATCACTTTTCATCAGAGCACACTTTAAGTAATAGACTGAGAGCCTCAAATTTTCACTAAACTAATGGCTCACTGATTTATAATGTGTGTGAGGTAGAAAAGGCTAAAAAGCCTGTCTGGCACTCTGTGAGTAATGCCATTCTACTCACCTGACAAACGGTGCAAGTGCTGATAGTGCTGCTCATAGTTAATTGGACTGATTAGTATGTGATCTCTGAACTAGCACATATTCACAGAGCTGATAATCAGAGGTGACTGGGTTGATAGGCAACCATATAAGGCCACATGCACACACACACGCACAAACACACACACACACACACAACACTGCGGGTTGCTACATCCACACCCGTCGCCTGTGCTCATCTTTTAATACTTCTGAAATTATCTCGAGTGAACTTTCACTTCTCACACTTGACAGTGTCGCACACTTTGCATCCCCGTTGGCCTGAACATTGATCAGTGACAGAAAAGGTACTTAGAGAAAAATCGTTACATCACAGTGTCCTCTTTTTAGACCTTTGGCCAGTTGTTCAGTGACAGCCAGCTCATCTCCAATAATCTGAATCCAGGCGGTGCCATTGATTTTGTCTCAGATGTTGTACTCTTTTTTTTCTTTTTTAATCATGTTTAGAGAAGAAAACGGAGCAGGCCGCTGCCAGCCCAGGTGAGTTTGCTTTCTTTTTTATGTTTTGAGGAATAACAGTGTTTACAATTTTGGTGAAATAATAAAAAAACAATGAAAACTGACTGGATCATATGAAGATCTAGGTAAAAGTTCACAGATGGGTTGGGTCTAGTATGTAAATTTTGCTATTAGGCACGTGCACTAACTGTAGTTTATGGCCTAATAGAAAGGCCATAACAAATCTTGAAATACTAATGTATGCACAGAAGGATGGGGATCAATCAACCCTTTCAAGATAAATTTCGCCCTTTGGATTATTTATTAATGCTGCTGACCTTGGAAAATGTTCCCACTGTACAGTTGTGTGCTACGCCGCCGACCGCAATGAACTAAGGAGTCGCGTGATCCAGTGGCTGCAAACTGAGGTTGTCCCAGATGGCTGGTTTGTTAAGGGGTCCAACTTCTCTGACATCCTGCTCAGATACTTCAAGGTAGGCTTTTTTTCTCTGTTGCAGAGAGATAGAATGGACCCTTGTCTGTATTTGTGCACACCACTACACCAACACCATTCTTGTTGCTGAATACCCCAGTTTGTTTGTCCGTGCGGGCCTCTTCCAACCGTCGTGATTCTTAAGGGCAGCCCGGGACTGTGTCTAATTATTCATGTGACAGAGCTTTCAACCGTGTCAGCTGACGGTTGTAATTCAGTTTAATGAGGATCTCTGTTCTGCAGAGGAGGACCCCTGCCTCCTCATGGTCTGACATGAATGACATTAAAGCAGAAGAGCAGATGGTTCATTGAACTGTTTGCTGAAACAACAGTATTTATTTGTCTGGTCTTCCCCCAAATCCAAAAATGGACATTTTTAAAACTGCTAACTTTATTTAGTATCTCATGAATGCTTTCAGTTCATTTGTCCTGCACAAACAATAAAAATAGGTCATGAAATGGGTAAATTATCTGTAGGGTCAAGCACTAATACTGCCACACTATTTCTAAAGCCTTTGTTGAGTTGTCCTCCAGAGACCTGTATTACAAAGCCAAGGCATACAAACAAAGCACAAATCCTGGTAATTAATTCAGTGCGAGCAACGAATGCATCATATAAATGCCAAAAGTAACAACTTGAACAGAGTTTTTCATGTTTTGCTAAAAAGAAACCCAGGTTACAAGTATGTGCTCAGCTCCCTCCTGTTCATGTTGTGCAACAATGACTGCGTTCCCAGACAATAAGAGAGCTTCATTGTTAAGTTTCTGGATTACACCACCATCATCGGCCAGATTACAAACAATGATTGAATTTATATCAATCCTGTACACAAAAACAACCTACTGCTCAATAAAACCAAAGAGTCGATTATTGATTTTTGAAAAAAATGAAGGAAAGGCACACACCCCTGTCTTTATTAGTAGAGGTGAGGTGGAGCAGATTAACAGTTTAATATCACAGAGAAGCTCTCATGGTCATCACACATCTCCTTCCTGGTATAGAAAGCTCAAAAATGACTGCATGTCTTAAGAAAACTAAATTTACGTGCCAAATTCTTGGTAACTTTTACAGAGGAGCAATAAAAAAACATTATAACTGGAAACACCACAAGCTATATGGTACGGGGTGTGCACGCGCCAAAACAGGAAGGTTCTGCAGCAGATGTTGTTGTTGTTGTTGTTGTGGTACAGAAGTATCCACTGCTGTACCACCAGACTTCTCTCACAAGAAAATAGTTATGTTCATATTACTTGAGTCTTTATTCTTTAAATAATTTGTCCTAATTTGAGAGTAGCATTACATCGGTAACTTCGCTATACAATCTTGTCTTGCATGATGATACTTAAACTGAATCTAAAATAGTAGCATCATCGGGACATCAGATTGTAGGGTGGTTTGTCACAGCAAGTGTGTGCTCTTCGTATTTCTGCAAGTTTACCAGAGGCCTGGACTTGTCTATCAGAACTTCCAATAACTTATTTTCAGAGGACTATTTTTATATGACATCCTGGAGACATAATGTCTGAATCAGGTAGTTCCTTGTGAAGTAATAGCTGTATTGTAAGACATATGTGACTTACAATACACCTATTATTAACTGTGACTTTGATGTCTTTATCTGTGTTTCTGCAGTCGTATGACAATGGCGATTCTCAGCTGGACTCCTCTGAGCTTCTCAAGTTCATCCAGCACAACGATTCACTCGTGGAGCTGCAGTCCTACGCAGACCAGGAGAGCAACAAGCTGCTCAGGTCAGTGTGTTTGCAGCTCTTCACACTTTCATGAGTGCGCACAAGAGAGCAGGGTGGAAGAGCAATACTTTACTACTGTTTGCAATTTTTTTTTCCACTTGCCCTCAAACATTTTCTCCTGTGGTAATGCTTGTGCACACGGACTTGTATCTGTTTGCTGCGGTGCTATTTTCAGGCACGCTGGATAAGCCATTAAACCCTATCTGGGCCAGAGCAAACATTACTGAAGGCCTCCTGTGGGAGCCCGTTCTGGTATAAACACCTGTATTCTGTGGAATAATACCCTCTAAACTAATTATCATTTGCACAGTATGCTTATTGTTTCTGTAATTTTTCTATTGTCACTGTATGTGGCAGCTAATATTTGTTCTGGAATGTGTGTTTGTGCTTCCCAGGAGCCTGTGTGTCGATGCCCTCATTGAACTCTCCGACGAGAACGCTGATTGGAAGCTGAGCTTTGATGAGTTCCTGAACTGCTTGAAGCCTGGCTTCAATCCACCAGAGAAGAGTGAGCTTAAAGCAATACTTTATATACTTTGACACAGTGTAACATAAAATTACATGCTGGTAGATACGCTATATATATATGTATGCAATGATAAAACGTCAGTAGCGCAGCCCAGACTTCCACCAACTGTGGAAATGAGGCTGAGTTACTGCTCTTTTCTGAGGAATTTGAGACAGTTCCATGGTAGTCGCTTCAGTCTGCTCAGTCATCTGGTGTCGATGTATCTGGGATAAAGTTCACAGGAAGCAGAGACATTGCTGTCACACAGCCCTTATGAAGTACTGAACCCTGGAGCTTCACCAAATCCAACAACACACACACACACACACACACACACACACACACACACACACACACACACACATTTGGCAAGCCGACTGTTTATTACTTTTTTTTTAAAATCTGGTTTTAAAACTCATACAAGATTTTTAAGCCTGGAGATTTTAAGAGTATGATGCACATCTTTAGACATTTAGAAAAACGTTTTGATCTATTTTTTTTTCTAAAGTTCTGCTTAGCGTGGGTGTTGGCAGATTCTCAGACTATGCGTGACTAAGCTAAAACTAGCTGAAGGCATGTCACAGGGCAATTAAGCTGTGTGGCATAATGTGGTATTTTGAAATGCTGACAAGTCTATGTCATGGAAATTGGTATCAGTGTGGCACTATTCCTCCTTATCATTCTGCTATGGACTATTATCTGTGGTCTTGGGTGGAAAACTTGTCATGTGTCTTTTTTCCCAGAATGTGCCTTGGAGGATGAAACATACGAGGATGGAGCAGAGACCCAGGTTGAGTGTAACCGCTGCGTTTGTGCATGTGGTAACTGGGTGTGCACTGCCATGACCTGCACTGGTAGGTTCAAGTGCTGAAAGTGATCTTTATGTAGTCTGTTCTACAAATCATTTCAATGATTTGTTCCTCTAAACAAAATGCCCCTTGACCATTTTTATCTGTCCAGACAAACAGGCGACTGTGGATGAGTCAGCAGATGCTGGAGCAGAGATGACTGAGGAGGAGTGGAACCTCCGTGTGGCTGAGCTCAACAAGCACCAGGTCTGCATTTCTAATCTGGAACTCCATCTAAAGCATATCAGTCATATTAATGACGAAATAAATCAAAATCAGAAGCCCTCCCCCTTTGTCTCCCCAACCTGAAAGTCTGTCCCGGAATTTAACTTTTCACGCCACATGGCTGCAGTGATGGTTATTAAAGTGCATTTCAGAGATCCATCACTGTCCACCGCTCATAGGATTCCACTCAGTTTTAAAGTCCATGAAACATCACCAGCATGAACCACAAGCCGAGTGTCTGCTTTTAGATTCCTTCCGGATATAACCTTGATTGCTTGCAATGTGTTTCTGGACAAAGAGCATTTGAATCAAACTGCTCAGCCAGCACAATACAATTCACAGGGGAATTGGTAGGTGTAAATTTTTATGTGACTGTGTACCACCCTAACACAGCCCGGTGAGCCTCAGTATCAGCCGCTTTATCACTCCTGGCATGAAAAGTAAAACAATAAATCTAAAGCCATGAAATAAAAAAAAAGTTTTCTAAGTAAGATCAATAAAACTATGTTGTGGTGATGTCATTGCAGATAAGAAATGATCACCGGCGTTTTCATTTTCTTACAGAATTCTCGACGGCTGTGGATGGTGCTTCAATTACTAATTGCTTAATAATTTGAAATTCAAAGAGCGAATTAGGTTAAAATAGATCAGCAAGAATGCTTGACATGAAGAATAGTTTTTATGTAGTGTGCATGTGTGTGTGTGTGTGTGTGTGTGTGTGTGTGTGTGTGTGTGCACTCACTTGCTTATGTGTATGAATGACAAGATAGCTCTAGGGATCTGGCTTGAGGCCATGGCTGAGACAGCAAGGTCACGTACTCTGTATCCCAGAGGAGCAACTTATAATGCCACTGTAAACAAATGTAGCGCCGTGGGGTACAAGTTCTCTTCAGATACAATTCACCTTCAGAATGCAATGTTAACTTTGAATGGAAAAAAGCATTCATGTGAAAAATCTGAAGCCTTTAGATGCTTAGACATGTGTTCTCAAGGCATTATTTATTCAGTGTGTTCCATGATAACCTGTGTCTTACTTTTTTAACTTTTCATTGTTTTTAAATACAGGAAACAGTTGAGAAGATGAAGGCCAGCACAAAGGAGGCCTAAGTAAGGATGCAATGAAGGAGAGGATGCACGCCATCACCCCTTCTTCCATACTTGATTTGCCTTGCGGCTATGTGTTATCAAACTGACTTTTTCATGTTTTCTCTGCTATGTTAATTATTATACTTTTTTTTACCGTGTTTAAGTGTTTGTGTTGATGTTTGTTAGATTCGGGGATGATCCAAGACTATAATTGGGATTCACCCGTGTTCAGTACTGTCATGTTTGATTGTATTACTGCGCCCCTACACTAGCCCTGGGCCTATTTTTACTACAATCCTTATATTTTTTACAGTTATTATGAAAAAAATACTGTCAAGTTGTCACTGTTTTGGGCTGTGGAAGTCACTGTTCTGAGAAGGTAGTGAGGTTAGGAGCCTGTTGAAAAGAGGGAGCTATCGGAGTAGAGGTAAAAGCTGACTACTTGACATCTGATGCGGCATGTTTCTCCATAGCTTAGATCAGCAGGTTGTGTGAAAAAGCCGGTATAAGAGGGTAAAGCTACTAGTGCTTTTGATTATGTTGCCATTTAGAACTGCCACAGTAGGCCACTACTTGACCATTGCACTTCACTTTCTTTCTCCTTAGCTTTTTGTTAGGCTTTTTCCACAAGGCGGAAATTTATTTGTATCTTACTGCTAAAGTAATAATTTTGCTGCAAAAAAAAGAAAGTTTGCTTCTATGTACAATATGTTATTGGCTTGCGTTGAAACTCATCTTCTTCCCATGTTATATTTAGGCAAGTCTCATTGGTGCTTTTTGATTCAACATATCTCTGACAAAGACACAGTGGTCCAGCTTATAGTGTGAAGCAGCACAACTGCACTGACTAAGACTTGATCTGAATATAGCATGGTGAAAACTGAAACCAAAGTCTTGATGAAGTATTTGAATGATGTACAAAAAAATTCTCCAGGTAAAACATTACTCTGGACCCAGCAACAACACTATACCTGTGCTTTCAAAATCACTCTAACAGAAGGACTAGCCTCACTGTCAGCTAAGGTAGCGTAGATGCATCAATAACTGGGTGCAAGTAAAATGTGTGCGCACATCTGTGTGTGTGTGTGTGTGTATGTGTGTGTGTGTGGTTAAAATATGATGCTGAGTGTAGTTTGATTTGTTAAATGTGTTCATTTGTTTGAATTTTGTGTCGAAATTGGGAGGTTTGACAGTAAAAAATCAGTGCCTTAGACCTGCAAACAGTACAGGTCTCTACCCTTGCCTGCATGTAGGCCACTATGTCACATGGCATCGCAAGAACGAGTGTGCTTTGCTGAAGTTTAGGAGTAAACTAGTGCTTTGCGACTCTATCCCCTGATAAATGTCTGCGTGAAAGTTGCATTGCTAGGTTCTGGCTGAATCTTTATATTCCACTAAAAATGCAGAGACTGTAAGGAGTATGTATGTATGCCAATAAAGCCCATTCACCACAACGCAGCTTTGTCACTTTGTGAATGTGCATGCTTTTATCTGCAAAATTTAACTTGGAAAAAAAAAAAACTAAGAGTGAAAGGGGGAGAAAAAAACTTTCTCTTGGAGGAAAAGTAATTCCTTTAAGTAGAAGCCATTAGATAAAGCTATTACATTTTCTAACAAAGACAAAGTGCAGGGAGCTGCCAGTGCAGTTTAGAATTAAATAGAAAAATGTACCCATTACTTATCAGGCGCTACTCAGAGAAGCCATTGAGTACATTCCTGAATTGCATCGCCCACATAGCGACCTTAAGCCTCTCAAGCCAGCAGGTCAGTGGCTGCTGGTTTTTCTCAGGCCCAACTCAAAAAGACAGCTCGTTCACTTTCGCTGTCTTTGCCTCTAAATGTTAAAAATAGAAGACTTACTTTTGCTCTTCAATTATTTTTGCTTTTACACTTTTACATATGCACTTTTATTAATATGCTCCATAGGTAGAAGCCATTGCAAAAAATGTATTTTAACATAGTGTCTTCCAGCTGGCACAAGTCAATTCAATACACAGTGCATCTTGTTTTAAGTGAACATGTAGTGTTTTTCTCCTAAAATCTTCATGTACACAATAACAAGTCCTTGCAACAGCCAGAACCAGTTCCTCAAAACTAAGCATGAAAACTATCCACTTCTGCAATTTGCTGCACTTTTCCTGAATACAGAGATCTGAATTCAGTGGGAGGAACACAATTATCCTGTACCTATTTGTCATTCACATCAAGTCACCAAACTATTGCATAATGTAACAGAAGAGGGGTGTTGCATAATGGCTCGAGAGGTGGGCAGCTGGCAGGATGGATCATAAGCAATAATGCTCAGGAAGAACTAGCAGCGTAATCGTGGCAGTTAGATACAGGAAAGTTGTAATGCATAGCTGTAAAAATGTCAATGAACTGCCATAAACCTGCAGTCTGTGGCTACAACTCACTTAATTAATACTTGAGTAACATGACAGATTAGTGGAGTAGCCAATCAGCGCCAGAGCGGGTGGGGCTTATCACAGAATCAGCCAATCAGTAAACATGACTGCAAAATTCGCCCCCAAAGAACAGCTGCATTGTTGGAGCGTGCAGAGTAGATAAATGTAGCTACAGAAGCATGTCGACGGAGCGAAATTAGTGACCTAGATTTAGCTAGAGATGCTACTAAATGTTACTGGAAGGTGTATAGAAACCTCTCCGTTGTCTGTGCTAACAATAGATAGCAAATCCTGGCGCTAGCTCGCGCTTTACGGGGGACTTTAAACCCACGGCGAAACTTCTGCACGGACTTGACACAGAGTTGAAGCAATTCAAACTAAAAATCGCCAAAATGGAGACTCACGAAGGGGCAGCGGCGGTGGGAGACGGCGTGCTCGACTTTTCACGCTTGAGTTTGACCACTCTGAGCCTTGACAACATGAGCGACGAGAGGAAAAGGGATGCCAGGCAGCTGTACCTGAATTACAACCGACTAGCCTCGCTCCCGTCGTCGGTCAGCCTTTTCTGCAACCTCGAGTTTCTGGACATCAGCAACAACGGACTGACGACCATCTGCGAGGGCATAACAAGGCTGGCCAATCTGAAAACGCTGCTAGCGAAGAACAACCGCCTGGACGAGTTTTCGCTGCCCAAAGAGTTCGGCTCGCTGCAGCTGGAGGTGTTGAACTTTAGCGGGAACCGATTCGAGGAGATCCCGCTCCAGTGCACGAAACTGCGGCGCCTGCAGTCGCTGTCACTCGGCGGAAACAGACTGAAAAGTATACCTCCAGAGATAGAAGACCTAACCAGGTAGGTAACGGACTAGCTAGCTTAGCACAACCACCCAACAGTAGCCGACTGTCCAGTAAGGTAAACTCAAATGGTCTACTCTCTTAGTAGCTAGCGTGTCGGCTTATTGGATCATATTGCACAATGACATGATAATTCACAGTAGTCAATGGGGTTGAGGCCAAGAAAGCAGTCAAACTCACTCTTCAAAGTCCATTTTTTATATTAAGACACCTGGAATTATATTATAGACATTATACCGGCATTTTATACCGTTTTTAGTCGGTCTAGCCAATTTGCTAACTGGAAAGTAGCTGTGGTTCCCAGGTGTTGTTGCTATGGTTACCTGTTGTTTATTAGCTATTAGCAGTGATTTACTGTTTCCTGGAACATTTAGCCAACAGTATCAACTAATCAGTAACAAGACCAAATTAGAGCTAAATCTGTCATTTAAGTAATTCTATCAGTAGGCTGACAGCGACAATAGTAGTAGTAATAATAATAACTGCAACGGATTCATTTTGACATCTTTTTATTTGGAAGTCTGTTCATCATATGTGACACTAAATTGGACATTTGAAAGTGCATGAGTAAATAAATAATTTACAATTGCATCTAAATTGTGGGGATTTAATGATGTTTTTGTCTTATGTGATGGAAAATCTATTGACATTGAACTGTTATTTGAAAACAATCTACTGCACCTAATAAAATTGAGACGGACTTCTTTTATAAATGATTGAGACTGAGACAATAATCTTTAAATGTTATAGCTAAACAATTACAATGATATTAATTTCAGCCCAACATCGAATGCATTATTCTGATTCATTGGATTTAGATTTTGGATATAACTCTGCCATTGGCCGCACATTTCTCGTGGCTTTCTCCTTCCATTCCACTATCTATATGTTAGCGTTTTCAAAATTCCCTTCACTGGGGAAACGAGAACTACTGGGCAGCAACCTACCACACTAAAAACTTCAAATTTTGCTAGGGAATTGGATTCTGCAGTAAGATAACTCTGTGCTTGTCACTTTGCATGCCAATTTTCAACCAAAACAAAACCACTGTCACTATTTTTAAAGGACACCCTTACTGCATCTTTCGCTTGCATCCACCCAAGACAATTGTCATTAGTTTAAAGAAATACAAACAAGCAAGTGTTTTTTCTCCCCATAGCAGAGTGATAATGGGATTCTGACAAACCATTCTGTATGGTGTGGTTCTTAATGCTCTGACTATGCGAGACAACGAGTGCATTAATTACAACGTTGGACTAGTAATAAAATTGATGACAACATGCTTGTTCTGAGCACACACTCATTTGTTCTTATCACCCCTGGGATGCAGCCAAACATTCGTCCCTAATTTCTGTGTATTCCATGCAGACGTTCTTCTTTGACTTTTGAAGTCTGTGATTCTTTCACAGTTTGCCTCTGCCAGATTTTACCTGTTGCAATCATTATCTTCTCGCAGCATCTGGCAAGAGTCACTTTTTATTGTTGTAGTGACATATACAGTACTGTAAACCCACTTTAGACGCACTTAACCTAGTTGATCCGCCCATTTATTCTGCCAGCAATATTTCTGTTTACAGTCAAACTGAGGCAATCTGTAGCACTTTTAAAATGGATTTAAATGTGGCCGGATTTTATCTTTGTTTTTCTGTGTCTTTGTGGGTTTTCAAAAGTATTTACTCGTTTACCAACGCTCAACACCTGTCTTTATGCGTCATGTTCACTTCCAGTCAGCTTATTGTGTAAACATCATGAATCACAGTGTGGGCTGGGTAATTTTCAACTAACGGTGTTCCAGTAAATACCCCACTGTGGTTTTGGAGATTTACCAAGCAACACTTCTAAGTAGTTTCAGAAAGTAGGGATATCATGGAGTACATTGGAGACACATTCTTTATAGGACAATGTATTAAAAGTGATTAAATGCAAAACTGAGAGACAGAGCTTCATCATTAAATGTTGTCATAAAGGAGATTTCCTGTGAAGGAAGTACAAAGTTGGGAGAACGTGACTGATGATAACACACAGAGACAAAGGGCACTAATTTGTTTTCTGTTAGCGTAGAAAGCAGGAAAAGAGTGCCAGTTATGAGATTATTTTTATCTTAGCGTGTACTGAGTTGGAAAGTCACAGTGACCCAGTGTCAGGGCAAAGATCAAACATGTTTTACACACATGCACAGTGGTACAAGAGTTAGATGGTATAAAAAACAACTTAAAATTGCATGGAGCCAGGGCTTATTATTTGGGAACTCTCTCTCTCGCTCTCTCTCGCTCTCTCTCGCTCTCTCTCTAGCTTCCAAATTCAGCCACAATTTCTTAAATAGATTGCGGTCTGGACTCTGACGAGCTATTCTTGAGGGGTGTTTATCAAGCAGACAAGGAATAGTGGGTTTATTGTGAAAAGTCTGGCTTTCTGAGCTTAAATGACTTGCATAATTAAAGACTAAGAGAGCTACAGCCATACAGTCCTTTCAGTTCATCTGCCAGCATCTGAATCAGTCGGCTTCATCTCAAAATGAGCACCGTGGTCACTTTTCACAGTGGAAATCTTACTAGTTTGAGCCTAGTAACATTTACGTATCATTTTCAACGCTACATACGCTACACTATTGTGAGCTACATGCATAAATGGATAGGCACAAACAGGATTCACATCTACTAAAGTAGGACGTTGTGCATTATACGTCACTTAATGTACTGTCCAGTCTCACACATGGCAAATGTGCAGTTAGTCTGTCCATCACTGTTGTGGGTCTAAATGAAGCCATGAGGATCTTTAAGCGAAAGTGGCCCGGTTCTAAATGAGACAATGCTATCATTTAATAACAGATTGACAAAGCCATCAATGTTGAGCATTACGGGCCCAATAATGGCATTAAACAGATTTTTTAATATAAAACAAGACTTCTAATTTCAAAATGATAGATATTAACGGTTGACAGTGTGCTGATCTTGTATCATGGAGGATCTTAATTTGGCATGTCATGTTCTTTTCAAAGGAATTGTACAGATTGCATCATTAAATGAAGAAATTAACTACAGCCCTGCTCAATTTTTTCGGTTCCATGTGAACTAAGCAAAAGTGTTACAAAATTATGACAAAATTAGGATGCCACTCATGTTCACACTACTTATCATGGATGTTTAAGTTATTTTTTAAACAGATGACGGCAAACAATAGTTCAAGCATTCTGAAAGAAGCGTCGAAGTGGAGGAGGTACAAATCACCACTTTCTGTCAGATCCTTAGGAATAAAATCAGGGCCAGGGATGAGTTAAGTCTTTAGTCTTTAATTGTGATTTAGATTGTGAACTGTGATTTTACCCCAAAATACCATATGACAAATTCTTACTACTGTGGACTTTATATATGTTTTTTTTATTTCTGTAGATTTTATTTATATGGCAATTTAAGTGGGGCCAAATATTAAAAATGTCTGATTGTCTTACATTTATTATTATTAGCAAATTTGCTAATAACCTATATGAGTAGTTAATTAATTGTCATGCTTTGATTATACACAGAAGATTGCCATTTCACTCTTTAATCTTCCATAAACACATGGAATTTCATCATATCACATTTGGAAAAGCGCAGGTGAAATAATACAATGAATTAGGATGGATTTCATTTAAGTGTTAAAAGTTTCAGAGTCTCAGTGTTGTTCATGTTGCCTCACTATCACACTGTCAGGACTTACTGGGGCACGTGAATAGATCAGAGTCCTTCCCATTCCTGTGGTGCTTTTCCTACTTTTTTACTTGCACAAGTCGAATAATCTGTTGTGAAAAAGGCCTGTTTGCATGTAGGTTTGAAATATTTGTAGAGATTTTTTTTTCCACTTGGAGTTAAAGTCTAAGCACAGGTGACTGTAAGATCTCTCAGGAAAGGTTAGAGTTGTGCTTAGCAGTGAGAACTCTTGGCAGTTTATATTGTCCTTGAAACAACCCTATAACCAACCTGTTTGGTTGATTTGTGTTGCTGTGTCGGTGTGGGCTGTGAGCAGACCCTGAATGTCTCAGTTCCCCTCACAGAGGGGGCTTGCTCTGTGCTCAGCCACCAAGGACAGTATAATGGTTTCCTGTCTCGCAGTCGCTGTGTCATCAGTTCCAGCGGGCAGATGGCCTGACAGCTTACTTTCGCTGACCAGCCATCCATGGCACTCTCCCTGTCTCTCTCTTTGACTCCCAATTACCCCCCTGTGTATTCCATACCTCCATTAGCCCGCCAGGGCTGTTTGTTGTCTTGATAACACAAACATGTACATATCAATTTTGCTGTCTACTGAAACTGATCGTAGTGGTTTTCAGATCAGCACCTAAATAACCTAACTTATCACAAAATGCATTTTATGTATTTGTGCACTGTACTGTGTGTAGGAAATGCTTACATACACGCACAATACAAAAAAGACCCATTTGTGCCGTATGTCATTTGTCGTTTTGATATTTTTTTAGCAAACCCTCACAGAAAAAATGTAGATGAACACATCTACATGAACTCTTAAACATGATATGATGCATCTTTTGCGCCCCCTTGTGGTATGTTTTATAAGTTTAGTGGCATCACTTTGTTTTGTATTGTTAGCCTTAAACTGTGATCAGTGTTGACACTGCAGCACATCTAAGTCAGATTTCAAGTGCTGGAGCTGAACCTCTAAACAGCATGTGTTGGTAAATTGACGCCACACATATTGAGTAAATTAACATATTACATACTGTATGCTTCAGAGGGAGTGTGGGCTGGGACCGTTTCCTCATTTATTAGAGACTAATGAAGACTCAATAAGGTATCAGAAATACATAATTATAAACTGTTTCATCAAACTTGAGTTCACACTAAAATAAACTCAGTATCTACAGTAGTGAAATCAATTTATCTACATTGAACAACATTTAACAAAGTAGACATGGCATTCCTGGTCTGTATGCACAAGGTTTAGACACTTAAGTTTGACCTTGTATGTGTTCCTTTTAATTTAATGGTGCCATAAATAGTCCCGTTTATTTGAAAAATTGCCCACACACTGGCAAAACAGTCGAAGGCTGTATTAAGACAGCCATGAACAAAACTGTCCATCAACGGCACAAAGAACAGAATAACAAGGATGACATTAATTAAAACAGCATGTGAACATCACTATTGTACTATGTACTCTGTGGTACTACAATAAAACGCAATTTGATTAAAAAATGTATTGCTGTGCTCTTTTGTATTTTTTGTCAGTTTGGAGTTGCTGTATCTGGGTGGAAACCTCATCTCAGCCATTCCTCCTGAAGTAGCTAACCTGCCTTACCTCAGCTACCTGGTCCTGTGTGACAACCGCATCCAAAGTGTCCCACCGCAGCTCACCAGGTAACATCGTCATTCTGTCACAACCTCCAGTGAACGCTCTCCTCAAAGAACACATCAAAGCTAGAGCTGTACATGATGTCACGCTGCACAGATCTGATAGGTTCTCATTCCTGAAGTCAGGATTTGTAGGTGAAAGCATTTCAAAGCGTCTCTGTCTTATGTCTTATTCCAGGCTCCACTCGCTGCGATCTTTAAGTCTCCACAACAACTTGCTCACCTACCTGCCGAGAGAGATCCTCAGCCTGGTGCACCTGCAGGAGCTCAGTCTTAGGGGCAACCCGTTGGTGGTACGCTTTGTCAAGGAGATGACTTACGACCCCCCATCGCTTCTTGAACTGGCAGGACGTACCATTAAGAGCAGGAATATTCCTTACTACCCTTGCGACCTTCCCTCGAACCTGCTGCGCTACCTGGACTTGGCCAGCAAGTGTCCCAACCCCAAGTGTGCTGGTAAGACTGCTACCTTTCAGTGTTGGAAGAAACTCCACATTGATATCGGCTTGTTTCTAGGTCTAAAATGTAAGGACTCCTCTGCTTTTTACTTTTGATGTACAGTCCTGCCATATTTCCATTGATTTATGAGTTATTCCCATTATCTTTGTTTTGCAAGCCCCAAAAATGAAGTCTTGTGTACCCGCTACCTATCTTTTGACCAGTTGCACATGTCAACTATTTGTTCTCATTTAAGCCAAGTACTAGTTTCTGGTGGTTCAATGGTTAAGGCAGCAGTTAGTCTACTGATCAAGCCCCAACACTGCCAAGCTGCAACTGTTTAGTGTAGATACTACTGTAACATAGATCAGTTTTTTTCTCAATCAATTTTAAAACATTTTAAAAACCTGAAGAAGTAAGATTATCCTGGAATAAGACAAATGGGAACAAAAAGCACAAAAGTTAGCCTAACAGTTTTTCTGTCTGTTTTCCTCTTCTCATAACGATTTGGCAAAACCACGGTGATAACATATCCGTCATCAAATTTGTCTTTTTGCTTTTCTCTTTCTCACTTGTTTGTATGTTTTATGTTAAATCTGTGTCTATCACTCAGGTTTGATATATAGAAAATATGCTGTTTTCATGTATACATCCATATGCACAGAACAATACAAATCACTGACCCTGTCACTTTAACCTGGCTTTGCTTTTCCTGTCACTCTTGACTTCCTCCAGGTGTGTACTTTGATTCATGTGTGCGCCACATCAAATTTGTGGACTTCTGTGGAAAGTACCGGCTGCCCCTCATGCACTACCTGTGCTCCCCCGAGTGCACCTCTCCCTGCAGCTCCAACCCCCAGAGCGATGCAGAGTCTGAGGATGAGAGCAGCGTGCCGGCTGACCGCCTTCAGAGGGTGCTTCTGGGATAATGCGACACGGAGGAACCTCTGGCCGAGCAAAGTCTTGTCAGTCTGTCACTGTGTTCTGTAATTCTACAGAGTGGATCTTGCTTCAGACTTTACTGGACTTACCTACTCACACACAGCCACACACGCACATACTATTTTCACATTCAGCCACCTAAACGCACACAATGTGAGACAACCGGCTGTGGCCTTGAAAATATGTTAAATCTATTTTATGGAGGTTTTGGAGGGGAGAAATTCTCCGTTCAGCCTCCCCAAACATCATTTCAGGTAGCCACGTCTGCCTGTCTTGACTTTTAAACATGCTTGTCTCATGATCGAGCACAGGAGGGCAGTAAAACTCTTGTTTGAACTGTGAAAACTGAAGGAGCAACAGGATTCTCTTTTCCTTTCAGGGCAGCATACTTTATCTTTAGTATGACACTTAATGCTTTTTAGTAGCTACAGCGCATTATTCTGCATTTTCAGTTTGTTTTCTCCAGCTGTTGGAAACACTAAACCAATCTTCTTCAAAATTTGTCAGAAAGCATCGAAGCAGATTAGAAAAGGCCTGCAGGATATTGTTAGAAGTGTGCCAAAAGAAACTTTGAAGTTCTTTTAAACAGTAAACTCTAAATTTATTTGGCATCATGTGTGAGATGGCCCTATTTACACTGGAGGTAAATAGTCTGTCCCACACAGTATTAAAAGAGCGAGGTGACAGTCTTGTCAGTCTTTTTGTCAGCACAGTGTTCATGGCACACCACGCTTGAAAAAAAATGTTGCCATGATGGCTTAGTTGTTTTAAGTGAATTCAGAATAAGGGCTGTGTATGTGGAAGAATGCTTGTCCAGCTTACTCACAGGAAGTGGATGTGGGGCGGACCAGGGAAAACCACTCACTGTGTTAGCACAGAAACAATAGCTATTCAGCACAGCACAGTGGTGGCCTTCATGTTTATGTTCAGAGCTGTGAGTTTTCTCTGCGCATAAACATACAAATGCAAGTGACTGAAGCCCACAGTCGGATAGGTTTTTGCTCTAAGTTGATTGTTTTGTGACAGAAACGGAATCATTTCAAACAGGAGATGGTGCTCCTGGTTACATCTCTGCTTGGTCTTTCTGCTTCTGTGGAAAGCTGGGAGGTTTTATAGCATCCCAGACAATTTGTGTCAATTGGTGAGGAGGAGGAACCCCCCCCCCCCGACCCCGCTTAGCTTCACAGTAGACCTTAATGTTAGAAAACAGAGGAACATTAATTATATGTTACAGTAGCAACTACACCACAGTGATTGCTAAGTGCCTTACTAATGGTGACTTCTAACACATTAAAACAAGTTTTTTATGAGTATGGGAAAGAAAATGTGACATATGCACCCTGAAATGTGACAAATTTAACATTATGAATTACAAAGTCCTTTTTAACGGATTTTTTTGTACTCATCAGCTTAACCACAGTAAGGTACAGAGGAAAAGGTAACCTTTTATAATAAAGTATACTTCTTTTATACAAATCTTTTTTTTCAAATGTTAAATACACTACATTTATAAATGACCAGCAGAATAGATTGCACTTAAGCAGAAAAATATATATTGAAATATATTAATTATATGTACTTTTACCCCATTTGGACAAAGTAAGTAGAATGTATAGTATATAATTACAATAATAAAGACTTATTGTAATATCTTAAATTTGTGTTTGTATTGTGACCTTTTGTGATTTGGTTGAAACTAATGTGAGTGTGTGATATTAGACACAACAGGATGTAGAATGTAGAAAACATTTGAATTTTTTTGCATTTGGAGTCGCATTCATGTTATTCCAATATTTATATGCAAGCTGTTTAAAGGGAAGCCGTTTCTATGTGCAGCGTGTCTTTGTGCGTATTAGGAGAGTTGTGTTTCTGTGTGTTCACATGAGCCAATCCACTTTGTATCTTGAGTCTGTCCAGGTTTTATTTGCATATGAAGGTGAGTTAATTCTTGAATCTGAATACTAAGAGATGTTTTCTGTAAGCCTGAAGTAAGAGGCGCCAGGGCGAATACATTCTGCCTCGCACAATTTGCTAATCCTTTAACATTACCTGCCAAGAGCCACTAACTAGTTTGTTTCCTTTTCTCTCATCTCCTTTCACAGTTGTGGTCCTATCTCAGCGTCTTTTTCATTTTCTTTCCACCTCGCTGTTTCTTTCAGCCCGGTTGGCAAAGAATGATGTTTTGAGTGTTGCATATTTTGTTTGTTTTGAATGGTCTTTGACCAAGTCACAGCTGGGTTCCTGTGTTTTTCTACTGCATCTCTTCTCCCTCGTTTTTACTCTCAACTCTTGCACACGGGGACCCTTTTGCCAACAGCAGGCACCTAGGAAACACTCCGGCACATTGTGTGGAGTTGCATTACCTCCGTGTTTTGTGTGCACACACACACACACACACGTATACACACTCTTGGTATACATTATGTGTCAAACAAGGGGGTGTTGTCACAGATGCAACCTGAGATGGAAGCAAGAAAGAAGTGCAGTGAGATGTGATTGGCAAATGGGGAGAGGAGCTGTCACCAACACCCAGGAGCCAAATCAGCATCTGAACATGGACCTTGGAATCTAGGATCACTCCTGAAGTGCCATCTCTGTTTTAGTCGCTCACAACTCTGCAAGGTAAATGTCATGTCTGTGTGGTCATATTTCTCCTACATGCAGTCGTCATCTTTGTTGTTTCTGAGGATTAGTACCATGTAAATTCTTTTCATGCAGAACACTTCTCTTTACCTTAACAGTAACAATGCATACAGTATTGCAGGTGATCAGCAGATCAAAGTGCTTCGACATTAAGGGGTGTTTGATACTCTAATCCTCTTATCGCACTCAGTCAGAGACATACCAGCCCACATCGGCTCACAGTATAGTCAGTGTGCAGCAACATGCGTGCCAGATCTCACACATGACTAGTTTCGAATGCATAGCGAGCTGAGCCTTTACATACGACAGCCACACACTGCAGACATCTCGATAACAATCAAGCCTTGTCTTTAAAGTTCCACTGCTAATCCTACAAGCAGTTAGTCTGGTTGGAGGGAGGAAGTAGTGGATGTGGCGTTGAGGTGAGGTGGTTTCAGGCTAAAGACGAAGTGGTGGGCGAATAATCAACCACTGCTGAGCTGAGTAACCGTGTTTAATTGCTGTGGTTAGTAAGTTCCTTTTTCATTTTTCTTTTCCTCTGCCATTCATGCTGTCACAGTGAGTCTTGACCCCACATCATTTCCTCCTTTATTCATCTGGGCACTCTTTGTAGCCACTGAGATTGAAATTAAATTGTCCTCCAGCTGTGCAGAACATTAGAGAAAATCTTTGTGGAGCAGTTTGATCACATTAAATGGCAAATATGATTGTGCCATCATATTTAAAGAGGATTTTTGGACATCTTTACCTTGCACTGGTCGTGTATAGTAGAGAAGCAGACATGAAAAGTAGTGAATGAGAGAGGGAGACAAGCTGCTGGACATGAACCAGAAAATTAAATCAATTTTCTAGTTTGAGCTTTTCAGTGTCATTTTCATCAGCTTTTCCAAGACAATTGATTGCCTTTTTGCTTCGTTGTTGGAGATGGAGATGACATAGAGGTGAAACAGCAAAGATTTAGATGGAAACTCTGGGGGGGAAAAGGCCTCTCGTTATGCTTTTATTCATTTCTTTTCTTTTCAACTACTGTGAAAAACTCTGAAAAAAGATTTTAGGTGGCCCCTGAGTTAAGATTTTTTGGGGCATCTAATGTGTAAAGTCATGGAAAACGCTTGTGAGAGGACTTGGAATCACTGGAAGAGTCTTTTGCTGAAGCTATGTTGGAACATGGATTATCTTCAACACTCAGTCGTAGTTAAACTTTCTTTGAATACGGTTTATTTCATGATCTCAAATCCAACAGACTGAATTAGACACTTGGTGAGAAACAACATGGAGCATTTAGCGGCTGAAGAATCACACATTACCCCCTGAAGCTGGAGGAGACCAAAACAGAAGGGATAGAGTATTGGATTAAGGGTGGAATTGTCTTTAGATTAAAATCCAAATTAGTGATAGGATGCATCACCCTTTATAACTGTTTCTACTCATTAACCATTCACATTATCTAGCAGTTGCCATGCTGCTTTGTACTGGTAAGACTAAAAAATCATTTTTGCAGTTAGACTGAGTAGGTTAGTGCTTTACCTCCCTACATATTAATCACTGCCTGCATTAGAAACACCACGACTGAAACCTGCTAAAAAGCTTTGATCCAGTGCTCCTAATCCAGGTCCATAGCAACACTGCAGGAGGAGCTGCAGCGTTCCAGAGAGGGATTTGTCTCCGGGTATGTTAGTGGGCAAACCTGGGCATGTCACAGGGGAGCGTCCAGGCTCTGGCAAGGCCAGCACAGCGCTGGAAGGGGTTTGTGATGCTTCACACGGAGAACAATACATCTCCACCCACACAGTCAGTATCCAACATTGCAGAGCGGTGGGACTCACTGGCTCTCTGGTCAGATGTTGAATCACAGTTGCAGATGCTTCCATGTCAGGAAGCGGCGGTGCAGCCTGTCAGGAGTGGTTCAACAGGAAATGGCATGTCAGGAGTTTTGAAAGCATTGCTTGTTTTTTTGTTTTGTTTGGTCGACTTCCAGCTGCTGCATGTCCACAACAGTTTTCCAGAAGGAGATAGAGACTGTTACTGACACCCGTATTTGGTAATTATAACATCTGAATGTTACAGTTGATCCCTGGTAACATCAGTAGAACGACATGTGTCCTGTTTCATCCAGTTCTCCCTCCCAGCCAACTTGTCCTCCTTGACTCCTGCTTTTTGAGTAACAGCCTCTTGTCCTGAGATGAAATATTCAGGCTCCTAGTAATCTGAGTACCAGTGCAGCCAACCTGCTGCTGCTGCTGCTGCAGTCTAGCTGAACCTGATCTTTAGGGAAACCTGAGAGTGACTGCCACGCTTTGCCTGTAACAGAGCTGGCGACAGGCCCTCAATAGGGTACGAACCTGGTGTCATTTGATCTTAACTCACATGTGAAAATGGTAGTTTATGGGGCTATTGTCCCAAATCCTGCTAGAATTAACCATATTTCAGAGTTTTTCATCTTCGATATGGTGATAGACTATTAGTTAACTATTGCTTTTTGCTTTTCGTGTGTCTTTTGACCTTATAACATGATTGTAACTGTCAAAATTTCCATTAGCAAAACATCCAGAGTCCTAGTTGCATATATATACACCGAATTCTGAGTTACTTAATGCTGTATTATGGCGATGCTGTGTAACTCCATAATCAGCTGTTCTCTCTTCAGCAGAACGTGGCAACAGCCTGTCTACGTTAAAACGTCTTTCAGCACCTTCTTAGAGGAGCGTCTTGGAAGGTGCTGAAAGACACCTATAGTATGGATCCAACACAGACACAAGTTTGATCTTGAGGCTTGACATGATGGCATGCATGTGTTCCCTTTTACATTTACACAGAAACATGTTTAAATTAATTTATCTGTTTCTATTTTATTTGATTTTTATTTCCATTTAAACTAAAGCTTCCAACTGTAGATAGTGAGTCAATTGTTTGGACCATTGGCAGTATTCTTATATCCATGCTATCAGATTCTAATGTCAGTGTTGTTATGAGCACACATAGTGAATAGTAGCAGGCACTGGGTGAGCATTTAGAAACCCAGTATTGTGTAAAATGCAGTCAGTCCACCCGTTAGTATAGTTTTTAAATCATGTGTATCTGTAAGTCTGGAAGTGTGCTGAGTTTTTAACTGGCAAACCCTTTCCTGACAGAGACGACACAGTGAATCTAAAATTGAAACTTGAAACTTTCAAGTGACTTTATTCTAGGCCTTCCTGTTTTGATACTGTGTTTATCAGGGTGTTTCAGTGCTGATTTTGTGCAGGGAGAAGCTTCAGCAGCACAAGGTTTTTCATAACTGAAACAATTTTCTGCTAGTATAAAGTAAACTGTCAAGAAAACTGTAATTTTACAGCATTTCTCCTTTTAATTTCACTGCTTTCCCTGTATTCTTGAAAGCCACAAAAATATAAATACGTTTCTTTTAAAAAGCGTGTGAATTTACACATACAATGTAAAAAAAAACGTGTCACTTAGAAAACCATACAATTTTTGATACATCAAAAAAAATGCTAAAACATACATTTATTGTAATTTCACAAATATTTGTTTTTTATTCAATACATGAAAATATTCAATTCAAGTTTAATTGTGAAGATTTAATGATAATTAACAGAAAAAGAAGGATTGGTTCTGTGATTTCACATTGACTTGTTTGTAAAAATGAGAGATGTTATGTATGAGTACAGAAGTTTTCACAACAAAAACGTTTAATAAATGTGGTTTCATCACTGTTTAATATAGCTATAAGCATTGCTAATCTTTAAAATAAAAGATTTGATCATTAGTTACTCTCTATCTATACATTGTTATTACGACTTATAGGTAGTTGTATTGTTTTTGCACTTTTAAACATCCTTTATTAAACATTAAAAAGCCAGAAAAAAAATATGCTACACACTATCTCGTGTAAAATTAGGCCTGGAAATGAATAGAAAATGTTTTACTTATGGAAAATTACCTGGAATGAACTTGTGCTAAATCCCGGATAAAGAAAAGCATGTGTGCGTAAAAACTGAAAGAAGGTTTGATAAACGCATGAATGAATAACCGCATATTCCTTTCATCAGAAATAATCTCCCTGAGTGTCTCTGTTACAGCTGTCAGGGGTGGTGGCACTCCCTCATCAGGAATGACCCCGTGTGTAGTTTGCTCCCACTGTAAATCTCTGTGACGTCTTAATAACACCTTTATGAATCTTATAGCTGGCGGAACAAAATGCAGAAGTATTTCTCCTGCGCTCAGAGGGGGAAGGTTTTTTTTTTTCTTGTCTTTTGATGTGATCTATCAGCCTGCAGAGCAATCTCTCCACCATCTCCCACAAAAGGACAAAACACAGATGATGTGTGTTTCTTTTTCCATTAAAACAAACCCTGTTTTCACTGCGTTTTATTTGGGCTGTGGACACGGAGCGCGACGCCCTGTGCCACAATTTGCCACCCAGCCCTCCTGGGAGCCCCCTTGTCACAACCACAGCGATCACATCACACTCTGAAACCCCTTTTGTGGGGCGTTTGGAGCTGGAAAGCTTTAAAAAAAAAGAGAGAGAGAGAGAGAGGAAGAGGGAGGGAGAGAGAGCCCGAACACCTCCTATTCTCTCCTATGACACACTCGCACGCCTCCCTCCCTCCATGCGCAAAAGGAGAACTCCTGCAGTTTGGTGAACTTTTCCTGAGTGACAGGATCTTTCCCGGGCTGACACTTTGACGGCGAGATTAAGTGGTGGGATTCATTCCAAGGGTTGCAGCCATGGGAACTACGTCGCGATGTTAGACAACGCGTTATCTTTTGATTTATTTTCCGTTTTTATTGCAACGTTTCTGAGCGTCGGTGCGCGATGGAATCTGAAGCCGGACGAGGCGATGGGATCCTCCGTGCGCTCTGAAGACCGAGGTTTGCACTTTTAAACTTCACTTTCATGGGATTCTTTTCTTTCTTTCCCTAATTCCTCTATCCAATTCTTAATTTTGATTGACAAATTGAATGTTTTATAGTGCAGCTTCAGTGATGCACCCATGAGGGAGCATCTCTTTTAGCAAAATTAACCCCAGATACCCATGCTGCTGATAGAGATCATTGTAGTCTGGAGATGCCTCAAAATCTACAATTACACATCAACATTATCAAGTGTTCTCACAATAATGTTGTTTTACTTCTGTAATATTTCCAAGAATGTTTGATTTCTCCTTGTAGCTGACAGTTATATGTAGCTCTAACCACCGAAGATGCTTTCTGAAGTGCTCTCATGGTTTCATCAAACACTGCAGCAGGCTCTTAAGTTCAAACCAAATATTTATTTTTTGATAAAATTTTAACAAATGCAGCTGACTGTTTCTCATACCCAGGCTGCAAAATGCAACATGTGCCCAGAAATGGCATGTGCCAGGCTTGAGGCGGGATTTCAGTGCCAGTAATTGCATTCTAACTCAGCTTAAAGAATAAACTTATAAACGGATTAGCCACTCAAAAGGAATGTTTCAATATTGCCCCTGAACCAGGCTTTACATCTGACTGTTACAACGCTCTAATCTTAAAAAGATAAACAGAGTGATTGACAGGACAATGAATGAGGTTTTACTCCATTTTTATTAATTTTTAAGTCACAGGCCTTCCATTCAGACTGTCTTTAATGGGTTTAAGTGGAAACTATACCTGATAGGTAATATATATATATAAAAGAATTGCCAAAATTAGGCTTAAATACAGGCCTAAAGGTAAGTGAACAAGTGAAAGCAAAGTTTCAGACAGGCGAGGCCCAGCCCACATTTAAATAAGACATCCAAGGCCACAGGTAGCTCAGGTATTACTTGCGGTTTAGCCTTCAGGACTTCAAAAGGCACTCCTCATGACTATTCTGAACTGTCAAAACATGTCCATAAAATCTAACTCAGCTTGGAGTCGAGCCCTGCTCTCGCTGATTACACACTGACCCCCACAGCTGGATGTTGGCCGACCTTTGTCGACCTCTGCAGGGTGGCGGGTTGTCTTCTAAGCTGAAACCTATGGAGGCAGGATTTTTTTTTTTTTTGAAAAACTGGCGGAAATGCCTCTCTCTGCCGGCTTTTCCTACGGGAAGAAGCTGAACTGTGATCTAAACTTGGAAAGTGACGAAAGGACATGAACAGGAACTCCAGACATTTCCCAGATATGTTGCCTAGAGGGCCTCATTGTTCTGTTACCACCACAGATTTTTTGGAAATAGGTCACTGTGGACTTCATATAATATTTACATCTTTCTGTATTGTGTGTTTTCTTCTTCTCATATCCCAGTCAGGTCAAAGAATTCCCACAGATTCTTTGAGGGATCCCGCTGATCAACTTTCTCAGGGCCTCTCAGTTTATCTTAGTCATCTTACAGACGGTGTCGAGACCTGCGATGCCTAATAACGCGCTCATAAACACACACCTGTCTGCCAATTTGTATCAATACAAGTGGTCGTACATTGTCTTAGCAACATGTAGGTGAGTCACCGCAGCAATTACGATCATCAGACTCTCAGTCTAGCTCCAGAGTATCAGGTGATACCATGCCGCATAATTAACGCTGCAACATGTCAGAGCAGCATGGCGTAGCCTCATAAAAATGCCTGTGGCGAGAGTGACAAACTGCTGTTTGGTGATAAAAATTTACCTCTTCAATCTCGATGCGCTAAGTAATTGTGCTGATTGCAGATTATGTGGCCCTTAGTGAAACTTTAAATGATGGGTTTGGTATATTGGAATTGCAAGATTTTCTCTCCTTTGACTCTGTCTTTCGATTTGTGCATAAAGATGTTGCAGTAGAGTGGGATCCAGTGTTTGCTATAACACCTTCAAGATGATGGCTTCCTGTCACACAGGGGTCTTGCTTACTAAATTTGTGGAATTACGGTTGAAAATGCTCAACACTTTACCTTAATTTTATTCTTTTTAAAATTTATTTTAGCCTTTGCGTCCGTCTGGCTTATTTGTGCTTCAAATTTAAAGCTTTTCCCTGTCGGTTCACTCTTAGTGTAGTGCAGAATCACTTCCATGTCCCTGTCACTGCTCCTTTCAACGGTTTCTGTCAGAGCACCACACTGTGGTGGCACCAAGTCTTACAACTATTCAGAGCATTACAGCCCTTGAAACAAGCAGGACTTCACATAAAATGCGTTACATTGCTCTCTGGTGCTTTCACTTTTGGAGTTCTGACTACACAAAACATGTTATGACTAAACAGAGGATTAGGGGATTTTATGAGTTTGCTTTCTGATTTGCTGTAGGTCATTTTACAAAGAGCAATGTGTTGTATTTTTAAATGTCATCGCCAATTCTTCCACAGGATGTGCGTGTGATGGTGGACAGACTGGGGCCGATCATGGAGCCTGAGCTGAACTGCAGCTCCCAGTGTGATTCCCCACTTTGCTTCATCCAGTTAGGAGTCAACAGGCAGGAGGGCCTGGACATTCTGCAGCGACTATGCAGTCTCAGCACGGTAATCTCTCACTCTTTTTGTGCACATTAATGCAAAAACTTATCATGATGGAGTTTACAATATAGCACACATACTACATCAGGGGTCATACCTGGTCAACAGAATATAGGTGAAAGGTTAAAGTGTTTATATACGGTATTAAAACTATAATTAAATATGTTTTGTTGTCTATTATTTTGACTCTGCTGATAACAAATTGATCACACGAATATTAAGAGTGATTAATGACACAAGTTAGTTTCATTCACATTTGAGTTTTTTTTATAAAAGTGTCTTTGGTCTGCTGGTCCTTTTCTTAACTCAGGTTTAAGGTTTAAAATTTTGGGACATTCTGCATTATATCAGGTAAAAGACCCACTAAAATGGAACCCACGAAATGACAACATACTAGAAATGGGGTACTATGCCACCGGAGAAGCATTTTAAATAGTAGAGATCCAGAAAGGGAATGGGGATGGACCACTGAAGCTATGTTTAGTACCGTCTCAGTCACCGGTGCCTTTAAGAGCAGAGCAGATCAGCACCATGAGGCGGGCACAAGAAAGTGTAATGTGACTTTCCAAACAGAAACTATACACTCTGTCAAGGAACACAAACAGGCCTTCCTCTCCCTGCTACACCGCACAGAACCGAGGTAAGTTATCTCCTTTGATTTCTTTCACGCTTTATCATGTTAATTTATGCATAAATCAGTCTCAAGGTGCAAATAGCATCTTCACCCAAGGGGGGAAAAGGAACTAGCGAGCTGCACTGTGTTTGCTTTGTTATGCTAATGTTTTATGTGGCAAGAGAATATTTTAATGTAGTGTTTTACTTTGTTTTAATGTCCCTGCAACCGCACTTTATTATGTGCTGAACTCGGTTGACGCGAGAAGTGTTTAGCTAAAATGAAATCCCCTTTGATGAAACGTAACACCATGCATTTGTTGCTATTTGGGGATGTGGACTACTCACAGGGCACAAGTGTTTCTAAGCCTAACAGTGTAGTGGAAAGACAAAAATACAAGGAGCTGAGCCAACTTATTCCATAAAAATGCCACCTGTTTTTTCTTTCTGGATGTGTTCCCAGATATGGCTACCGCTGGCAGTGTGCTGTCTAAGGAGCAGCTTCTTTGCCCCATCTGTCTGGATTTATTCGACCAGCCAGTCACTACTCCTTGTGGCCACAACTTCTGCAGGGACTGCATACAAAGATACTGGCAGAACGCTAATTTGCCACAGTGCCCCATGTGTAAGCACAAGCTGTATATGAGGCCTGACCTCAAAGTTAACACCTTCATATCGGAGGTGGCATCTCAGTTCAAGGAGCTCATGGAAAGGAGATGTGAAAATGAAACTGATACCACGGACGGATCAACAGGCCGTAAAGGAGAGGTTTCATGTGATGTGTGTGTTGGAAAAAGAGTCAAGGCTCTTAAGTCCTGTCTGGAATGTTTGGCTTCATTCTGTGAGACTCATCTGGAGCCCCATCTTGTCCTCAGCACCTTCAAGAAGCACCGCTTGATTAGCCCCATGATGAACATGCAGGACAGGATGTGTAGGAAGCACGAGAAACTGCTGGACCTGTTCTGTAGCACGGATCAGGCGTATGTGTGCCAGTTCTGCATTAAGAGAGACCACAAGACTCATCACACTGTTCGTATAGAGGATGAGAGCAGAGACAGGAGAGCTCAGATTAGAAGCATGAATGAAGAAGTGGAAAAAATGATCCATTGCAGACAGAAGAAAATCGGTGAAATCAACCAAACTGTTCAGCTCAGCAGAAGAATCACAGAAAGAGAGATCGAAGAGAGTCGGCAAATCTTCAACAAACTGCTCCAGTTTGTCCAGAAAGGCCAAGCTGAGGTGGTTGAGGTGATCAGTGTGAAGCAGAGGCAAGTGGAAAGCAGCGCCAGCGGACTTATCGTGGAGCTGGAGCAGGAGATTGATCAGCTGAGGCACAGGAGTACCGAACTGGACCAGCTCTCACACACCGAAGACGATCTTTACCTCCTCAAGTGCTTTCCAGCTTCCTTCACATTGCAAGCCTCCAAAGACTGGTCTGACACCTGCGTTGAAAACACTGAATACGTGGGCACACTGAGGAGAGCGGTCAGGAGAGTTGCCTGTCAGCTGGAGGAGACAGTAAAGGCTGAGGTAAAGAGGCTTTGCGAGACTGAATTCCAGAGGGCTCAGCGGTGTGCCGTGGATGTGACACTGGATCCGGACACAGCTCATCCCAAACTGGTGCTGTCTGAGAACAAGAAACAGGTTTATCATAATGATGTGGCCCTGAACCTCCCTGACAACCCAGAGAGATTCTACCCTGGTGTTAGCGTTTTGGGGAAGGAGGGTTTCTCCTCTGGCAGGTTCTACTATGAGGTCCAGGTGAAAGGGAAGACTGAGTGGGATATCGGAGTTGGACTTGAATCGGTCAACAGGAAAGGAGGGAGTATACTAAACCCTGAAAATGGCTACTGGACTCTGGGGATGAGGAAGGACCAGAGCTACTGGGCACTCAGCAGCCCTCCTGTTTGCGTGCCGCTAGTCGAGAAACCCGAGAGAGTCGGAGTGTATGTGGATCTGGGGTGGGGGCAGGTTTCTTTTTACAACGTGGACTCTCATTCCCATATCTACACATTCACTGGATACTCTTTCAGCGGAAGACTTTTCCCCTACTTCAACCCCCGACGCAATCACAACGGGGTCAACTCAGTCCCTCTTATCATCTCACCTGTCAATATCTAAAACTTGATCTCTGTCTGCTGCTTGAATCCTTGTAGCTATTTTTTATTTGGCATTTTAACATTCAGATATACAGTTACAAACTTGCAGTGTGATGTTTGTTGCTCTGTTTGCCTTAATAAAATGTTGCCCACTGAGATGACTTGTGCTTCTCTTTGTTGCTTTTGTGTCTATAATTCAAGCAAGAAACAGCAGTTATGGAATGTACATAAATATATGAGCTACTTCTGACATATTTTAGATTTTAAGTGGTTTGCATTTATGTGTGTCTATGTTCAGATGGCAGTGGAGCTCCCAAGGCGATCCCTCTCCCCAGTGCTGAGCGCTGTGGTGTGGACGCTGCTCTCCTGTGGCATCCTGTTGGCATTCTGCTTCCTCCTCTTCACCTTGCGCTTCAAAAACAACAGGTAGAGTACAAAGTGAAATACATGCAGTACTCACTGATCAGGCGTAACATTATGACCACCTGCCTAATATTGTGTTGGTCCCCTTTATGTGGTCTATAATGCTCTGAACCATTGGGCATGGACAAGAGGACCTCTCAGGGTGTCCTATGGGGTCTGGAACCAGGACGTTGGCACTGGATCCTTTGGGTACTCTGGCTTGTGCAGTGGGGCCTCTGTCAATCAAACTTGTTCCACTGCATCCTGTTGATGCTTGATCAGAATGGGGTCTATGAAGTTTGGAGGTCACATCAACATGTTGGGCCATTGTCATGTTCCTCAACATGTTCCTGATTGTTTGTTGTTTTTTCCATGTGGTGGGGTGCATTTTCCAGCGAGGGAAGGCCAGTGACATTTGGGATTTTCATTTGAGGGAGTGTGCTTGTTGTGGGACAATGTTTATTTGGGTGTCTACGTCTCAACACGGAAGTCAAAATTCAAGGTTTTCCATCAGAACAGCACATAGTACCCATATGATCAATGTTATTCACTTCACCTGTCAGTGGTCATAATGTTGTTTTCTGATTGGTATATGCAAAATATATACCCAAAGAGCTACAGAAGTTAACAGATTTACTGTTTGTGTGTGTCATACAAGCAGGATAGTAAAGATGTCCAGTCCCAACCTGAATGTCCTGACTCTCTTCGGAAGTGTCCTCACCTACAGCAGCGGCTTCCTATTTGCCATTGATGACCGAGCTCACTCCCAAGGTGGAGTGTCTATAGCTGTGCTGCAAGTAAGCATCCATCTGAGTCATCCCTCCATACTCCACCATAGTGTTGGGTGTTCTAGTGTGTTAGGTAATCACGTGGTCCTCTCTCCTACAGGCTCGGATGTGGATGCTTTCTATCGGCAGTACCCTGGTGTTTGGCCCAATTTTGGGAAAGACGTGGAGACTGTACAGAGTGTTCACACAGCGAGTGCCTGACAAGAGAGTGGTGAGCATGCTCCTCCTCAGGCATTTGATCGTAATTCCAATTAAAAGCAAACACAATAGATAGACTACATTGAAATTATGCAGTGAGATCTTATTCTTTTATTTCTAAATATGGATGATACCGATCTTACACAGCCTTCACAGATGGGTCTTTTCAGCTGCTCTTTGCTGCAGTGTTTTTGTTGCTCTACTTTCCACTTTATGATAAGGTGTTCAAGTCAGGCTGAGTCCAGTTGTCTTGGTTTTTACTTTTTTCTTCTTTAAAAACTCTTGTGTGGTCGTTGCACTGTTTCTGTAATCATTGTTGGACTGCCAATCATTTTTTCATTCAGTATTTGGGTGTTTAATCTCGTATTCATAATGCCATCTATAATGTCATCCCTCCTACACCTTCTGCGCTGATGCTGCCCCACATCTGCACATTCACACCTCCAGGTTTCACAGTCGGCATCAAAGAATCAGCTTTCAATATTTATCAAGCCTCCTTTAATGTTCTTTGGAAAAGTTTAGTCTTCAAGTTTTTTTTGCAAGCCACGGTTTTTCTTCGTGGGCACCATCTGTGGAGGCTGACTTTGTGCGGTTTGCTCTGCACTCTTTGAGCATCACTGAAACACCAGCTTCTGCAAAATAATCTCGTGCCAAGTCAGATGCACTCATCTGTCTTGTTTTTCAATGGAAGATTGCATAAATAGCAAATTCGTGTGTGTGGTTGTAATTTTCCGTAGACAGCTGCTGTGCGCCTTCTGTTATTGTCAGTTTCCTAAACCTCCTGCAACTGTGCTTCGGCTTATGTTTAGTAGCTCCTTGATGCTCTTGTATCCTCTCCCATCTTTATCCAGTCTTACAGTCTGGTTTCTTACTTGTTAAGGGAATTCCCCACCATGTGGAGCGATGTTACAGCAGGCACAACTCAGGCTAAAGCTGAGAAAGCTGGCGGTGTTCACAGTTTTCTTATAACCTCATTGTTGCAGTTAGCCTTAATTGGAACTATCCTGTGTTATTGCTTTTGTTGCAGGTAAACTGACTTTTGTTGTCTGAAGGTTGTAATTTCAGGTCTGCATACGCTCAAACACCCTACACTTAATCTGTTATAATACAATAGATGTAAGATGATAACACTTTGAATCATTTAACATGTTGGTGATATTGCACAGGAGTGTACTCACGTTTGTTTTATGCTGTAATTGGATTTTTAACTGGTATTCTGCATTGCAATTCAGACATGGGTTAAAAGTGGGTAGAAAAGAAGTAATGTTGAGAAAGTTTTGAATGAACACAGCAAAACATGAGGCAGTACAGATGTTTTCAGGCCAAGATGTATAGATCTTTTTTAGTTTTTGTCTGTTACAGCTTCCTGTTATTCAGCATGTGTTATGTATGCGTCTTAAATCCTGTCTTCTTTTCTGCCACCACCTAAATCCTCTAAGAAGGCTTTTGCCTCATTTGTTTCTTTCTTTTTGCCTCTGTGTGACATTTATGGATATTCTAATAACTACTGTCATTTAGATAAAGAAAATCTGCTGCATGTGTGCCATGATTTTGTATTACAGTCAATATTTTAACACACCTTTATAATTCAGGGGATGGTTGAGTCTTAGTACAAACTCTCTGGGAGCTTTTCTGTGTTTATCTGGTGTCTGACTAGTGTCTCTGCACATGAAAGAAAATCCTGCACAGATGAAGTGTTTTGTAATGTGATTGGTGACTTCACCTTCTCTCACAGATCATCCGTGACATCCAGCTCATGGGCATGGTGGCTCTGCTGATCCTGGTGGACATGCTGGTTCTCACCGCCTGGAACCTCACAGACCCCATCAGGTGTTCACGATCTGTCGGAGCTGTGGTCAAGGTAGAATTTACTGGCGACTTTGTGAGAAAAAAAGTTATAAAACAAGCTGCGATTTGTTTTTTCTTGGACTGCAGAACAGTGTGAAAGCTGTGACACTGGGAACTTAATTTATGACCGATTTGTTCATCTGAACTGAATAATCGTGATTGAATGAGACTGCAAAATTACAAACTCATCCTTCCAAATGTAATTCTTGTTGGGGACAAAGTCAATTAAATCAAGTGACAACTCACTGATAGTGTTGGTTTCTCTTGATAGGTGATGGAGAGAGACGTGTCTTACTCTTTGTCTCAGCTGGACTCTTGTTCTTCTGTGTACTCAAATCTGTGGGTCATCATTATTGTGGTCCAGAAGGTAAGAAATCTCTTCTCAATCACCATTTCAATGCAATGATAAAGTAAATTTTAAGTTCTTTTATAGTAATGATGACATAATTTATCTGTTTATATTGGGTTTTTGTGTTTTTTATACGCAAAATTGCTTTATTCCAATGTAAAATGAGAAAACTGTGAATTAGTTTGCAAGGACAGAGAGCTTACGTGGTACTACATAATTTATGCATGTCATTACACGTGGTTTAAATGGTTAGGTGAGCATATTTGACAGGAACTACTCACAACTAAACTTTAGATTGGATTTCTAGTATCGAATGACTTAATAACTTGTGATGACAGAAGAGGGAGTGTGCATATTCTAAAGCTGTAGATTTGTTTAATGTCTACAACCACAGCTTTTATTTTGTAAGGAATATCGACTATTACACTGTTGACCATAAAGTAGTAATAAAATACTTTTTACTTCTGTGTCTTCTCCACAAATGACGAAGGCGGCCGCTGGCATTTTATGATTTCTACGGCACAGATTAAACAGTTGCCGTAGAAATCGGCTGGTAGTTAGTCGTGGTCATCCTGGAGATTTTTGTGGTCTCAAATGACCCTCCTCTCGATGATGCTTTAGGATTTTACAGACCGCACTCCGCGATATTCCAAGGAAATTGACAATGTTGGCTTGTTTATGTCCGTCCTGTTGGAGTCCAAGCACTCTTTGGTGTATCGCCAGTTGCGTTGGACGAGGTATATAGCCTAGGGAAGTTCTGTGTCAAATTTGGTTGAAAATTAAGAAGTTCTGAAAAGGTGGACTTACTGCATACCGATTTTAAGCAGGAAATGGACAATACAGCCATGGGCTCAGTGTGTAATCATGAAACCTGGTCAAAAGTGATTACTGATATGTATAAATAGGAATAAAAGAGGAATGTGTCTGAAAACTAAATTATTCCAACTTTATGGGCAACAGTGTACTTAAGCCTTTTGTTGATAACCAGAAGATAAAAGATATCTCCTTGCACTTACTACAAACTGCCAGAACTCAGCAATGACTAAAGATTTTTCTTTAAAATATCTTTGTCTTAACTTTGTCCCCACCTCTCCTTCTTAGGGCTGTCTTCTCCTCTATGGCACATATCTGGCTGGACTGACCAGCAACGTCAGCCATCCTCCGGTCAACCAGTCTCCCACCATCATAACTGCTGTCTCTCTGGTCACCTTCTCCTCCGCTGTGGCCGTCCCCGTGTCCGTCTTCCTGCAGGCCTGGCCCAACCTGGTCTACAGCGCCGTGGCTGGAGCCATCTTCATCTGCACGCTGGCCACTAACTGCATGCTGTTTGTGCCTCAGGTTAGAAACAAACACCACAGGATGCACATACAAGGATGCATGAGAGTGCTGTGAAAATGGCATCTCAGAAAAACAGTGCATTTGGAAAGAGTGCAGGATCCTTTCTTTTTGACTGGAAAAACACCTCTAACATTTCTACAGTTTGGTAGCTTCTTTAATTCAGAAAGATTTATCATTCAGTCAGAACTGTCATGTAGTAAGAGGATACAGTGTGTGGAAACCAGCAGCAAATACAAGGAATCAGTCAGACAGGCAGACTGCAGATGTACAGAAGTATGACAGATGTATGACAGCTCCGTGTATGACTTTCTCTTTTTGTTTGGATAAGTCTAGTAAATTCTGTGAGTGATTGAGGCGCTCGCACTTGAAGTTTCCATATGTGTGCCGGTTTTCCATGTCTGTCAGTGGAGCGTGACTCACACAGAAGGTGTTTATGAGTCAAACCTACGTAGGCCGCTGCAAACAGGTTTATGACTCTCAAGGAGTCTGGCAGAGAGTCTACGTTACAATAAAGGAATGCATCTCCGGTGGAAAGGAAGGAAATATCTGAACAATGAGCATGGCGCTCACACACACCTGGTCAAAATCCCAGGTCAAATGATGACATTTTCTGCTAGTGTGTGCAACATATCACTTGCTGGAAATGAGTGTAACAGATTCTCGCCACCCTGCAGCTGACCCAGTGGCGGCAGTTTGAAGAGGATCAGAACAACCCGAGTCAGATGGCCAAATATTTCAGCAGCCCCAGTAAGAGCCAAACTTCTGTATACAGCCAGGATGAGATCTACTACCTGCTGGGGGAAAACAGCTCCATGAAAAAACTCCTTAATGAGGTACTGTATTGTTTAATTTTTACAAAATCCATTCAGTAAGAAAAAAACATGAAAAGAATTCAAATTACATTTTAATTTATTACTCCATTTGCCTTAATATCAGTCTTGGTGGCATTATGCACTGCATTGCTATTCAGTTGGTTAAGAAAATGTATGCCACTTTATGCAATAATCAAGATTCTTTGGGTGTATTTTTGGATTTATCACATTTTTTGACACTGTGTTGTTGCAATGGACTGAACCCAGAGTAGAGCTCACTTTAGTATCAGCTAAGAGCAGTTCATTGTGAGACTCCAGGGAGGTGAAGCGGGTGAGTGGGAATGAAGAAAGCTGAGGAGAGCAGCAGGCTGGAGAGTGACTGACAAGCAGGCACATGACTGTTGGTCACAGCTGAGTCACTAAAGGCGTCACAGTTGCACAAAGAAGCGCAGACTTTTTTTGTTTTTATAGAATCTGATTGGAGTAAATGATTTAACCGTTTTTTACATGACATATGTAGGATGAAGTGGTTTTGATGAAATTTCATGATTTTATTGGTTACATTGTTGGTGGCATGGCACACATGGTTAGTCCAAGGTTGCAAATTTGAAAGATTCTTTGAAGTGTAAAGAATTTAAAGAGTGGGCAGAGCAGGGGAACGACTGTTGGTTGCACTAATGGCTTCACTGCTGTGTCAAGGAGCACAGATTTTTTTTTTTTTTTTTTAACATAATCTGATTGGAATAAACTATTCTTATTTGGCAATTCTTTTACATAGCACATGTAGAATGAAGTAACTTTGATGAAATATCTCAATTTAAGCTCTGAATTATTTATATTTTCGATGACATGTCCCACATGTTAAATTCAAGGTGGCTCAAGTTGCAAATTTTAAAGATTCTTTCGAATTTAAAGATTCTAAAGAGTGGGCAGAGCAGGGAAATGACTGTTGATCACAGCTTTTTTTTTTTTGTTTTTGTTTTACAGATTCTGATTCGAGGAAGCGATTTATTTTATAGCAATTGTTTGTGTGACTCATATAGAATAAAAATAATTTTGATGAAATGTCATAATTATAAACTTATTATTGGTTACATTTTTGCTTGAATGTCACCTGTGGTTAGCTCAAAGACTGCCAGAAAGTTGCAAATCTAAAGATTCTTTCTGTTTTTACACTTCCTGCTTCTGATAAATGGTGTCATTTTGGTGATTTTTATTTCAAAGATAACATGCCTGTCTAACCAGCTGAGGTTCAGAGGGTTTATAGAGTAACATTATTAATTAAGTAAGCAATGTTGTGCCTACTGTTGCTTACTTAAGCAACAGTAGGCACTGTTGAGGAAACAGGACAGATTTGGTTTAACATCTCAATGGAACCAGCTGTTTGATAATGTTTTATCAAGTTCCTCTCACTGCCTGTCCTGCTTATATTGATTCAAAATGACAGAAGCCAAACTTTCCTTAGAGGCAGATAAATTTTCTTTCTATGTTTCAAAATGTTTACACTTTTGTTCGTCGATTACAATCTTTCAGAAGAATGCAGTGATCGACAGTCTTCAGGAGCAGGTGAACAACGCCAAGGACAAACTCCTGCGACTCATGTCAGCGAGCCAGCCGTCCGAGGACCAGGACATGGACTCCTCAGCCACCAACCTCAACTCCTCCTCCACTCAGACCACTGAGCTTCCGTCTGAAGGCCCCTCTTCTTCTTCTCTATCTCAGAGAGACTCTAAATCCGGACTCTCACCCCCTCACCTCTCCCCTTACCTCTCCGCTGCTCCTGTTTCATTATCTGTGGTTTCACCGTCCTCTGAGCCTCCCTCTGCTCCAGCAGCCCCTATTTCTGTTTCCTCCCCTCTCCCCGTTGAAGTTTGCGTGAGTGAAACTCAGAGAGATGTCGCCGCTCCTAGCCCTTCAGGCAGAGACACATCTGATTCCAGAACGGGGGAGGATCTCAAACAGTCCCTCCCGTTCACTGGTTTACTCAGGACGGCAGAGGAGACGGTGCACTTTGTCACTTCTCTACAACCCCGTAGAGGGCCGAACCCCTTTGAGGTTAACAGTCAGAGTGGCCCAACAGTTCAGCTGGGACCAAACGTAAGACCGACTGGTTTTATTAGCAGCGAACAGTTGCAGGAGATCCTCCAGGAGCTCAGCGTGGATGCAGTCATGGAAACCACACTTCGATCTCCCAGTCAAACATCTAGAACACCACTGACTAAAACATCCGCACTCTCCCCTCTCTCCTTACGGACACCATCCTCCCCTCAACCACCTGCTGTCTTCCGCTACCCCAGCATCTCCCCCTACGCCATGAGAAAACGCCGGCCGCCCTTCCACTCCCCCAGAAGAGGTCTGTCCCCTCCCTGCTTCTACACAGGTTCAGAGATCCCTACTTGTAAGAAGATGAGAGACAACTGTAAACACCGAAACAACCCAGCAAAGCTATCTGAAGGCATCACCGCGGATGATGCCCTTCTGCAGGTTTACAGCAGCGACCTCGATGTGGACAACGAGGGGGAGGAGGATGCAGAAGGACACGGGGTTGAAAAGAAACGCCAAAGATGCGTTTCAGGGTCTCACAGATGTGCAGTCTTAGAGCAACATGAAGTGGAAGTGGGTGGTGATAACGAGCAGCGCCATAAACGCATCAGAGACTCCTGCGGGTACTGGGACTCGGACTCGAGCAGCTCGACGGATTACTGCTACTACCACCGTCCTTACTGTGACTCTTGCCTGCAGCGAGGCTCGCTCATGAGCTCGGACAGCTCGTCAGACTCCTCCGACAGCGAGTACGATGACTATATGAGCCTCTACCACTCCCCGCGGCCCGTGGTGTTCAAGGAAGACCTCAAACCCACCTTTGTATGAACACATTTAGTGCACTTTACGTATTTATCCATTTCCACCACTTGAATTTATGTCCTCACAAATGTTGTGCTTGAGATAATTTGATTGTAGCTTGTAACAGGAATATGTTTTTGCATAATGTATGAAAAGATGGTCAGTCTTCTCCAATCTTGCATTATAGGACAGAATCATCCTTTTACTCATGAGACCATTTTTGCATCTTGAAAGCACACAAGACTGTTTATTTTTTGATATTACTTGTGGCATTATTTGTACATTTTCTACTCACAGATGAAAATCCTTGACATTTAGGAAAGTGCTTTTTGGAGCAGCTTAATCTTAAAAATGGGATGACAGTAGCAACTAAATTAAAAATAAGTAGCAAGTTTAAAAAAAACAATTCCAAATCAAAGGTTTTCATAGAATAGTAGAAATGTACACTCTATTAGCTGTATTTATTTTGATATTTATTTGTTGATGTTTTGCTGTACTTTATGGTTCTTTTTTTTTTTTTTTTTACAGTTTTACATTATCACAGTTTGTTGCAGAGTCTAAGTTTGCTTTGATTCATTGATCTCCAGAATAGCCTTACTTTTCTCTGTTTACTTATGTTCTCAGTATTATTGTCCTGCTGTGTTTCAGAGTATTTAATATGCAAAGGTGGCAGTTAGTTGGAGTGCTTGCCTCGTGTGTGAGTGTGTTTGTGTGAGAGAAAGACCTGCTGACCTTTGGCTTCTAAATCCTTACTCAGGACAGCGAAAGAAACTCCACACCACTCATTCTGCATCTTTTCCTGCTTTACTAGATGAGCCTCCTCAACAAGAACAGCCAAAGACAAAGTGTCGAAAACACTGGCTGGTTGCAAACCCAAATTAACCTGCTCAGGGGCCACGGTGCAAAATGAGCCCCTGTTAAGTCCCACTCTCAGATTTTCCCAAAACACAGACTCCCTCAAACCAACCAGTATTTATGTGTTGGAGTATACCAATCAGCCACAACATTATGACCACTGACAGGTGAAGTGAATAACATTGATCATAGTGGTACTATGTGCTGTTCTGCTGGAAAACCTTGGATTTTGCCATCCATGTTGATAAGACTTAGAGATCCAAATAAACATTGTCCCACAACAAGCACACTCCCTCATGCAAATGGAAATCCCAAATGTCACTGGCCTACCCCTGCAGAAAAATGCACCCCACCACATGGAAAAAACATCAAACAATCAGGAACATGTTGAGGAACATGACAATGGTCCAACATGTTGATTTGACCTCCAAACTTCCTACACCCCATTGTGATCAAACATCTACAGGGTGCAGTGGAAGAAGTTTGATTGACAGAGGTCCCACTGCACAAGTCAGAGTATCCAAAGGATCCAGTACCAGTGTCCTGGTTCCAGACCCCATAGGACACCCTGAGAGGTCCCTTTTGTCCATGCCCAATGGTTCAGAGCATTTTTGAGCACATAAGAGGGACCATCATAAGGGAGTCATAATGTTGATGCTTGATTGGTATATGTGTTAAAGGCTATCTACTATATAAATTGGACATCATACGACTGATCCTCAAGATTGGGTAGAGATGCAAGAACAACCTTAGGACCCTTAGCATTTAAGTTTTGAATTGTGCTTAGTGGTTCCTAGCAAATGTGTCATTAAGCAAGTACATTACCAAAAAGAAGCTGCGTGCTTGAACCACACGAGCATTAGAGGATCTGACATTTGTTTGCTGACCTTCATTTGACTTCTAGTGGTAACAGCAATATTCTAAGAACTCCAGCCTCCATATCATGTGACTTTAATCGTCAGCAAAATGGTTCATGAAGACAGATTCAGGAGATTCCTTAATATTCCTGCAGCACAGACAGAACCTCTCGTCCATCTTATTTCAGATTTCTCTTTCCTAACGTGCCCTTCACTCTCACTCCCTTCCACTATCTGTATTTTTTCCCTTGGCTAATGGGAAAATGCGCGTTTGCCGGGGGAGGTGTTGCTATGAAAGGGGGAAAAAAACAGTGTCTTGCATTACTTCTGCTCAGCTGCCGGCTTTTGAGACGCTGCTGCTTTTCTGTTCTGCATATGAACCATTGAAGGGCAGCCTGGGAGAAATTCCCTTTGATATGGAGCGCAACAAAGTATAAATAAACTACACAAAAGACGGACCAGCAGCCCACCTATCACTGTGAAAGAGGAAGACTTTCCTGCCAAGCTAAGATAACTGACCTGCATTCTGTTTCAGATGAGCAACACTGGTATACTGAGGAATAAAAAACTTTGGGCAATCAATCAAACATATTTATTTTATACATTTGTCTCCCTAAATAACCAAATGTGCATTATAAAAAGAGTTACATAGTAGTGACATTCACATCGGTGCATGTGAGGTAGACCTAAAGTGATTTTAGGTCACCAGAGAGGCATAAAATGTACCACTGAATAATAAATTACCTTTTGTTAAGGGTTTGTCATTCGTAACTGATTGCTTTATTAATGCCTTATAGATTAGTTAAAACCTGTAAATAATACTAATTTCTAGATTGCCAGACTTGAAAATCCATTTTACTGATTGTTTACTGAGTCTTGTCATTTAAACATTCAAGCATCATTGCCAGATACTAAAAAAGAAAAACACCAGTTCTACACACATAAAATGTACAAATAAGATATTAAATCAGAATTAAACATTGATTATAAACAGGAAATGTAGTGTAAACTCTACAGCATACAGTAGCCAGTAATATGTGATTTTACATCTTTGTTTTATTTCATAAGGGCTTTGCAAATTGAAAAAGAGAATTTACAGTTATGTGAAAATAAAATTGTAAATGTAAAAATGTCTTTTTTTAAACATCATTATTACCAAATGTTCAGAAGATAAATGAGGAAAGTGAGTTTTTCCAGAGGTTCAAGGTTTAAGGTTCAGCTTTATTCAGCAAATGCACAATGAAATGCACTCTGCAATCCGTGCTACAAACTAAAAATAAAATGTACAAATAAACCAAATCTATCAAATAAAAACGGAATTGCTAACAAATAGAACATGCAGTGTGAAAACAAAACAGAACTTTCAGCCATAATGCCACATAACCTGCAGTTGCCAATGACATGTGCAATATGTTTATCATATTTCAACAAATTGTAGTGTGGGACTGACTTTTTGGAATAAAACTTTATTTATTGCATCTTTTATACACACAGTGCAGGTCAAAGTGCTGTGCAAATTGAAAAAGAGAATTTGCAACAACTGACATACCATGAACAGAAAATATCAGGAATAGAAATCATCAGCCCAAGGAATTTTTCAGAGGTTCAAGGTTTAAGGTTCAGCTTTATTCAGCAATGCACAATGAAAAGCACTTGGCAATCCGTGCAGTCGACATAAAATGTACAAATGAGCCAAGTATTTTAAAATAGAATGGAATTGATTATAAATAGAACATGTGGTGTGAAACATAACTTACAGCCACAGTAGCCAATGATATGTGCAATATGTATTTATACATAATATACAGAATTAAGGTAGTGCGAGACTGAATTTTAACAATTAAACTTTATTTGTGGCACATGCAGCTCAAAGTGCTGTATAAGTTAAGAAAGACCATTTATATAACAGTTTAAATGGTAATATTTAAGATGAGTTTAAGGCAGATAAGGATGACAAATGAACCTGGATAAAAGAGCTGCAGTGACAGGTCAGCCATGCACACACATGATCAGGATTACTGAGCAGTATAATTACATGGATGTGCCAGAATGATGCGTAAAGTGAAAAGTGTTGGAGTGAGGTGGAGGTTTGGCTTTTGTAACTAACATAGCAACAGTGCTGCATGACCACCGGTGCTCTGTGACAGCTGGGTCCATTTGAACTGACAGTCTGCTACCGGAGCTCCATTGGTGGACAAACTCATCAATCCCGGGAGCGGATCCGCCCCTTGTCCCTGTCGCGGCGTGGGGAAAAGCCTTTGAAGTCTCGGAGGCGGTGCCGAGCAAATTATGCCATGTGGTGCTCCGGAGCGGCGCTCCGATTGGACCCAGCGGGAACCCGGTTAACGCCCATTTCTGAAGGATACCCACTCCGATTGGCTAATTCGGCCACCCCAGATTCGCCGTTTGCGCGTTCACAGTTCTCCTATTCTGCGCCGCGGCTTGCGTCAGCGGCGTGAACCGGTTTGGATGAGGACGCAGCGATCCTTGGGAGCCTTTACGCAAACGGCGCACCTCGCTTGCGCAGCGACAAAGACTGCGAGCCCGAAACCTATGGGGAAGGAATAAAAAAAAAGAAAAAAAGAAAAAGAAATCCAGTATCGTCGCAATCTGTACCTAAAGACCATCATTTTGTGAGGAGCTCGCTGTCCCTGGGCCTCGCTGAAGACGCCGAAATCTGACAGCGGCGTGGCCGGATTTGTGTGTCAGCGTTCGGCCAGTGAATTCGCTGTACGAGACTGTGGCAACTGGCAGATTTTCCGTTGGACGGTCTGTAGGCTAGGGTATAGCGAGGGAGCCGCCATGGCAGTCGGATCATTGAGCCTCCACATCGGGATATGAGGAGGAGCTGCATGCGTCCCGATTCATCCAGAAAACGCCGCATTTACCAGTGATCCGCGTCGGATCAATATCTGAACTCTTTGTGAAATTGATTCCGCGTCCAGAAAAGAAAATCGCGATTTTTTTGGTTTTAAACCGAAGGGGGCCACAGGGAGAGGCCAGATTCATGACTATTTTAGTCGGAGACGTGTCTTCAAAGGCCCGCTGAAAGAAAACCTGGAATACACGGAAGAAACGATGCTCTGATCGGCCGTCTGGTGGGAAAGAAAAGGGTAGTTTATTAGGTGATACGAAGCAGTGTGAAGGATCGTGGGATAAAGGAGGGCTCTCTGTCTGCCTGTCCTTCCCTGTGAATTACACTCATATTCATTTACTGTCATCCTTTTTGGATGAGAAGGTTCGGCGAGTCGATCTGCCCTGCCGTTTAAGCGAGTCACCGTCTCCGAGTCGAGAGAATCTGAAAAAGGTGGATCGGATCATGTCGGGTCGGCCCAGGACCACATCCTTCGCGGAGAGCTGCAAACCAGTGCCGCAGCCCTCCGCTTTCGGCAGCATGAAAGTCAGCAGTAAGTACACCCCCATGTAATTCTAGAGCACCCTTTTTCTGCATGCACCAAGGCCCAGCGTGGGGCTGCATATGTCTGCTCACCCAACCGGGCTGGAAATGTGTCAAGCTAGCACCGCTGTTAGCTTCCCTCTGGTAGCCTAGCCCTGTCATGTATCTGTGTCACAGACGGTGCCGTGAGCGCACCACCGCTGCACTCTGACGCGCCGCCCCGGGGCCGGTCAGCCTGGATGGGGTTAGCAGGCCGCGCCGGGCAGGGCTGGGCCACAACGAGGTAGAGCTGGCACCGGCCCAGGTCACTAAATCCCTCTCCTTTTTGTGATTATTTCTCCACTTTTGAATGTAGATTAGATCTCATAGCGGCGTTACTACGAAGCGCCAATCATATGCGTAATGGAGTTAAAGCGATAGGGCCGGTTTATTACGCAACTGTCAAAGCAGGAAGGTGCGCCCGCGGTTCACTGACGCGATCCTGGAAAGGGCTGGTTTCTGCTGCTCCTGTTTCTATGTCGAAATTAGACGTCGCGACGCCCAGAGGAAGTGTGACACACAGTATCCTGTTCTGTGAAGCCACTGTGGCACCGAGCCGGAGGCTGGTTATAGACTGGCTGCAGAGATGGAGCCATGCGACTGTCAGGGCCTACCAGCTGAGCAGGGGAGGCTGCCAATGCTGGACACATCTAGTTTATCTATTTTTTTGCTTTATATCATCCCTACTGCTATGTCAGATTTCCATTTGATTAATATGTGTGTGCTAGAGGTTGCAGATAGGAGTTTGATCACATAAGTTAAACTGGTGCTTCACCTGTCCAAAAGTCTGCATTACAATGACCTAAATTCAGATTATTAGACAAATGAATGACATTTTAACACCTACAGCATCTTGTCTAATCTTGCACACATTTGGGTGTGTGTGAGGTGAGGAAACGTGTGTGTTAAGGAATGTCAGTGGTGCTTCGGGGCTGTGATGCGATCATGATGTGTGGTAGTGGGGTGAGGCCCGAGGCTGAGGCTCTCCTCTGGGCCTCAGCACTGGAAACCACTTAGTGGACGATGACACACACAGAAGCAATGAGATGCACTCCAGCCCCAAACCTAATACTCGCCTTGCCCCAGATACTAGTATGGAGGTTTTGGAGCATCCCTGTCAGTGTGATCTAAATGGAAAGGGCAGGCAAAATGCTTCTCAGTGTAATAGAAGTCTTTTGTCAGTAGGTCGACTACGTGTAAGAGCTTGAGGACCCTGTGTTTGGCCTGATTATTTTTCAGACATAAGCCACTGAATAAGCAGAAAATGCGAGACTGACCTTGTTGGATTTAACATTACAGAAGTAGTTTTTTTAAAATTTGGCTGTGGTTTTTCAGCCTGATTTTTTTTCTTTCACTCCAAGAGGCTCATCTGGTTCGTCAGTACATAATTATCAGTCTTAAGAAGCTGAACCTGAAGTCACCCAATTTAATGAGCATTAAATAATTGGATTTCGACAAACAGGTGGCGTCCAGCCCCATAGAGGAAAGTGGAGTCGTTGATTGCTCAGATGTGTCTTTGGTGAAATGTGAACGCACAAAGTAGTTTATGCAATGATCTCTTGAATTGTGTTTTATACATGAGGGATTCCAATGATGTAAAACAAGGCAAGTTGTCTGTTGACACTCAAGAAAATGGGAACACTTAAAGGACAATGCAGAGAAATGGTTACTTTTGTGAAAATAATGGATTTCCCATTAACATGTAGCTGTAGAAAGTTTTTAAATTTAAAATTAGATTTATCATTCAGAGGTTAATGATATGCAGTGTCATGGTTGTACTTTGGCTCGACTTTATATAGCACCGTGTCATCTCATCGGAATCTACCTTGACTTGTTTATTCCTTCCTTTCCAGTATGTCATCTACCACCACCCTGACCTCCACCATCCCATAACACACACACACACACACACACTTATGCTCATTTGTGTGCGAATAACTTGGCTGATGATCCCAAGCAGCTGTATGATCCTGGAGAGAACACTCCGACCCCTCCCACACAAGCAGACGGAAACACACACGCATACACACACACACACACACACACACACATGTACATACATACATATATTCACACACCCACATGAGCACTCTTAGGTTTTGTTTTTTGGGGGGAGAGGCAGCTGGCCAAGAACAATGAGCGGCTTGTTTAGCATTTCAAAGCTGCAGCTCTCTCTGCCTCTTTCTGCCCCTCTCTCGCATTTTGCAAGTGATGATGGGAACAAAATGAACTAATTATACTCTTTGATTCCAAATGAAACAGCGGGACTCGCAGACAAGACGAGAACCACCAGAATCACTCAGGATTTTTTTTTTTGAAAGAAAGAGCTGAGTTTTGAGGGGGAGAGAAAAAGGAAGATGATCTATCTCCGCTCAGTCTGCTGGGTGTAGTCGGCGTGGTGGCAGGACTGTGGAGCCGAGGCTCTGCAGGCTGCACACCAATCTGATCTCTAAAATCTCTGCGCCCACATCGTGTCTGGTCAAAAAAGAAAACTCCCGTCTCGTCGCTGCTTGGCCGAGTTTGCTCTGTATCAGTGGGGACATTCCTGTGACTGGATATTCCAGTAATTATCTCATCAGCTGTACAACAGAGGTCCAGCACTTTGCACATTGCATGATGGTGTGTACCTTCATACTGCATGTGTATCTGCTCGCGGCACAGACTGGGCGTGTGGGCAGTGATGGCCCAAAGGTTGGAGAAATGAGATTCCCCAGATTGACAGGATGCTACTTACCAACCAGCAGGTCGGCTGTGGTTGGACTTGGCAGCTTCCCGGTGTGATTGTTATCTGGGCATTCCTGTAAAAAGAGAGGATGCCACTCATTGAAACTATCCTTAATAAATGAAGATTACAAAAATATCTCTAAATACAATCCTTAGAAATATCATCTTGATCTGCACAGCTACAACCATTTCAGTTAGGGTCTCTATACTTTATAGTTTAACACCTATCGATTTGTCCAGCGTAATAACACAGTCATAAGCCGAGTGAAAGAGGTTTTTACATTTTGAAATGTTTGAAATATCATCCTCAGGTCTGAATTCACATTACAATATGTGTCAGGGATTGACTGATTATCAGCATGCTTGATTACTGTGGCCGATATTTGGCATTTTTATGGCCTGTATGGTTTATGGATATATGGTTTATCTGTATTTTTTGACCGATTACTGATAAAGTAAATGTGCTACATTAGATCTGATGCAGCAGTGTGTCTCAAGCAGAGACTGCAAAAAACTGAACAAGGAGCACAAGCCGTTGCCACAAACCAGTAGCTACTCTCACAGTGGCTACGGCTATGCTAACGGCTAGCGGCTAAGTTAGAAGGCAGCCACAGGTTAACCTGGACCAGAGTGGAAAACGATAATTACTAATACTTTAAGATTCGGACCTTAGTGGGCAATAAAAGTGACAGAACAGCGAAAGGTTGAGAAAACAGAAAAGATCAGCAGACGTAACTGCAGGCGACCAATCTCAGTCAGGCTCCCATAAATGGAGGAGAGCATCCTAATTTAATCACTCCTATTTCTATTTTACATATTCAGTTATAGTCACCCTTAATGATGAAGAAGCCCAGTTATGAATGACAGGTTTCCTGCTATTACATGCTGTTAAAACATTCCATCTAATGTATATCCGTTCCAAACATTGGCTATCGGCCTTTCTTGATTACCAATAATCTGCACCGGTAGACGGAACAGCCCCATATCAGTCGATCCCTAGTACGTGTAATATTATGTAGGCCTGCAGTATGTACGCAAGTGATTGTATGCATTTGTTTGCTAGATTTCCGAGAGCATTGAACACATGGACAGTTTGGCAGGTTCTTATGTGACATTCACTTGTAGTGATGCCACATGAATAGTGTGAAAATCATCCTTCACCCTGCAGTAAATACGTGATTAATTTTACTACTACAACATGATTACCACTGGAAATTTTTACCCCTACAGCCCTTTTAAAGTGGGTTGCTCATCGTGTTAGGGGACTTTATACAACATATTGTCTTGGCTTCAGCGCCATACAAATGTCAAAAATGAACTCAGAAGATTAATGGTCCGGAGTCTTACGAATGAAAAGTGGTATTTTGTCCAGAATGGTTGAAATGTAGAGCAAAAGACTGCGAGGTATTTTACTGAGTTGATAGTATCTGAATCGTCCATGCCGTGTTCACTATCTGTCAAAGCAATACCGTATGTAAACACAACTTTCAATAATGTTGGATTATTGTGAGTAACAAAATTAATGTTTGTAAGAATCTGAGCTGGAAGTGTGTGAATGCCAGGAGAAAAAGTTGTAGTTGTGGTAGAAAAAAAAAATCCTGAATGAAGGTGTGAATAAAAAATTTGCCAGGTCACACCAAGACTTGGCAGAGAGGCGGAAAACTGTGAGACTCGGCACTTAAAAGTTCCCACGCTGTGTGTGTCACTGAAGTACACACACATTTCAGAATCTGAATCACCAAAGAGAATCACACTCCATCACAGAGGAATGATAATTTATCTTTCCAGCATTGAGTGTTGTAATTTCGGCATCATTTCTTAAACTTTTTTAAGCGCATAATTAAGTACATTTCATAGAAAGTGTAGCGGCTTATTTTTTACTCATGTGTGTACAAAGCAGCAGTTTGAGGCACCATCATCATACATTGGATCATAAATTCATGGCTTTGAGGTATTCATATTTAGACAAACGCAGATAAATTTATTCATTTTGCTTGTGTCATTTTGTAACAACCTTTATAGAAAACCATTGTGACAAACTTCAAATGATCCCCAGCCCTGCTTTTATCCCCTAACTGCTCAACATTAGTGTTGCTTTGTCCCCACTGTGTGCACGCGTTAGCCATATCCAGTTGTGACCTGAACTAGTCTGGTGACCTGAATTGAATATTGATGCCTCTGGCTAAAAGTTGCAACAGCCGTCCCTCTTGTGCCACTTAGCATCCGAGCAACACGGCATATGCACATGAAGTAACGCTCTGTGATTTGTTACGCCAGTTGTTTTCTGGCGGCGGGCTGATTGACAGTAACCATGGCAACCCTTGCAAGCTCACGCTGCAAGGTGTTTGTGCTTTCGCCGATTTCTCGGTAATTGCTGTGAATTTCATGTTCACTGTATTCTGATTTAGGCGACGTTTTCCATCTTCCAGGGGACGATTTTAACATTTAATTTTCTAATGGTTCCCTCCTGAGGATTATTTATTAGAATAAAAAGGTGTCTCTAGCTTCTAAAGAAGGTAATCCTTCATTTGCTGCTTATTTCCCGTGACGGTTTCCTACTATTATAAAACGAGGAGAAGTCTGTGTGAAAACTGACAGATAATAAAAAGGATTTGAGGCTTTTCCAGATTAGTGTGTGAAAGGTCGTGCTTTGTATAGGCTTACAGTCAGTCAGAGAGAATGCAAAAAAAAAAGTCATTTCAAATGCATTCTGATTGCTCGGTCATTCCCATTTTACACCAGTGTTCGATCTGACTGTGAGCTTTATGTGTGTGTGTGTGTGTGTGTGTGTGTGTGAGAATGCGCAGACTTTTCTCACGGTTTGAGGAAGTGCAGAGGCGTCATAGAAATGGCCCTGCTGGAATATGTAGGCAGAGTTATATTCCTTTTTCTCTCTCACACACACGCAGACACTCTTGGAAAGACTATTTCTGTTACAGAATCCTTCAGTTTCTCTTTCTAGACTCAGTCCTAGAGAGAGAAGGTCTTTATGGTCCTTCAGGCCTTTCGCCTGCTTTCTCACATCCTTTCATTGCTCTTTGACTGTGATTGCATCTTCAGGAAGTGGACTCTTCTCTGGTCACACAGCAGCAAAATAAATGGTGAAACACACACTTGCATAAATTATTTTCTGTCCTGGTTGAACCCTGAGCGTTTCGCTTGAGTGAGTGTGTGCATGTGCCGGCATCAAAATCAATAACCCTGCTGGAAAATAAGCTCAGCCAGCCAGTGAGTATGAAACGGATGAGACGATCTGTTCGAGTCTCAGTCTAAATGTCGACGTTAAGGCTACAGAACAGCTGAAACCCTGCAGTGTTGATCAACATAAGCAGATTGTTCGTCGAAAAACACTCATGTAGACGACTTGCAAGCTGGTGGTTTGCCAGGAGTCAGCATGACACGGCCACATCCACCCGTCATGGACAGGACACTGTGGCCTGCCAGCGTCCTCCATGTGGAGGTGTACTGCTAGCACTGCATGCTGCATGAGCTCGCTGCTAAATAACACCGTGATCTGGAAGAGCTGAGCAGCTCTAATCCATCCATCAACATGATTTTTTTGCACACACCACGAGTCGCGGCTGCTCACAATCTTGCGAAACTCAGTTGAAATTAGAGGTACAGCTCTTTTCAAACGTTCTTTTATTTATTTAGGCTCCTCTGCTGGTGTTTGTGTGAAAGCAGGATATGCTAATAAACCACCCAGAGGAGCTGATTTGGAGAGGATGCGGGTGTTGCTTGTTGCGTAGGTTGTGTGGAGGTTTTTGAGGTTAATTTTCAGAGCCTTTTAAAAGATCGGAGATATAGAGGCTATTTGTATTTGTGGCTTGTGACACACACACGCTGTTGCCCGGTCAGTATTTGTAACTGCCAGCTAACGTGGACTTTAGCCCTTGACGCTACTACAGAGAGGATAAGGGAGAATTGGCATTTACATGTGAGAGTTTGGGTTGTATGAGGCAAAAGTTGTGAGGGAAGTCTTTGATCGTAGGTCCAAAATGTTACTCCTGGATCACACTAGGAGACGTGTGCATTGACGGCTGATTGGGAGCTTTGGTGTCAAAACGTTCAGAACCAAATTTGTTTCTGCTCCTACGATCCACGTCTACAAACCAAACAACCTGAATGCGACATGAAATGATGCGAGATCCCTCATGCTTGAATAAAGTTTAGGCAGTTTTTGTTTTTCTTTCTCTACTTCCCCTTATTTATTTGTTTTTTTGAGGCATGGAAGAATCAGAATCAAGATCACAGAAGGTCTTTTTTTTTCTGGGATAGTTTTTTGCTTTTGTACATCAAATTGGTCCCGGTTTGAAAAATGCGCTGGTCTTTTTGCGATTATTTGCTGACTTTAGATTACCTTGTCTGTCATGTCCTCTCTTATGATAGAGGGGCTGTCAACCAAAAAAATATTGGTCAAGTGAAATTTTACCCAACTAACTGATTGGTCAAAAAATCTGCACATCATCTATAGATTAACTAAATGAACTACAGTGCTAAAATTAATTACGCATAAACATAGGAAGCTCGTGTTGGCAACTTATTTAATCATTTTAAACTAGTTATTTTGTAGTGAAATGATAACAACACGCTCTTTTTATTACATCTGTTTTGACAAAATGACTTCTTTGACATGGTGTCAGTCTGGAGGCGAGTAAATATTCAATAAACATAAAGGCTAAATTAGTTAGCAGTCTACATTGAGATAGGCAAGTTTAAATTGTGAAAACACACGGGTGTCTGTTCATCCTGCCACCAAAAATAATGGATTAATCCTGGAGGGCTGTTGATGTACCATTTCCACCGATCAAGCAAAACGTTATAACCACAAGACTAATACTGTGTTGGTCCCCCTTATGTCATCAAAACTGCTCTGAACCATTGGGCATGGACAAGAGCACCTCTCAGGGTGTCCTATGGGGTCTGGAACCAGGACGCTGGAATTGGATCCTTTGGGTACTCTGTCTTGTGCAGTGGGACCTCTGTCAATCAAACTTGTTCCACTGCATCCTGTTGATGCTTGATCAGAATGGGGTGTAGGAAGTTTGGAGGTCAAATCAACATGTTGGGCCATTGTCATGTTCCTCAACATGTTCCTGATTGTTTGATGTTTTTTCATGTGGTGGGGTGCATTTTCCTGCAGGGGTAGGCCAGTGACATTTGGAATTTCTATTTGCATGAGGGAGTGGCTTGTTGTGGGACAGTGTTTATTTGGGTGTCTAAGTCTCATCAACCCAGCTGTCAAAATCCAAGGTTTTCCAGCAGAACAACACATAGTACCAATATGATCAATGTTATTCACTTCACCTGTCAGTGGTCATAATGCTGTGGCTGATCAGTGTATGTATAAGTATGTTTCCTTATGAAAGCAACACTGGCGACTGTCTGACCAAATCGGGAGCATATCTAGCAGCCAGTCAACCTTGAGACTACAGCTCTACATGCCACTTTTTTATAACTGTACATGCTACTCCTTGATGTAAAGTGCTGAATTTGTGCGTATTTTGTTCTAAACATCTACACGTGTCTTATCTCTGTGTCTCTCTGTAGGGGATAAAGATGGCAGCAAGGTAACGACAGTCGTGGCCACCCCAGGCCAAGGCCCCGACCGGCCACAGGAGGTGAGCTACACGGACACGAAGGTCATTGGCAACGGATCTTTCGGCGTTGTCTACCAAGCCAAACTGTGCGACTCCGGAGAGCTGGTGGCCATCAAGAAAGTCCTGCAAGACAAAAGGTTTAAGGTAAAACATCTGCACATACACGCTCATGAACACGATGCATCTTTCAGCTGACTCGCCTCTATGTCTTGGCAAAAAAACATACGAGAAACAAAAGAACAGAGAAAGACAATGTGTGTGTAAATGATGACGGTGCACATAAACATCTCTTCCCTCCTTAATGGATGCGACTGAGTAACTGTGAACGTGAATGGAGCGATCTTTCACACGAACAGGGAGATCAGAGAAGCTGCGAAGTGAGAGAAAACAAAAGGAGAAACTTTGCGAGTGTTTTGCTTTCAACACATTCCTAGTTTAATGTGTGTGCTCTCTTGCAGGAAGTGTGTATGTGTGGTAGTGGTGGGAGGGTCCTTTTAGTCACACAAACAAACTTGAACCCATTAATGCTCAGACATCTGTCAGGTTTAGTTCAGTTGCCACCTTGGAAACGTCAGGTTTCTTTCCGAGTAAAGCTCTGCAGGAATCCCCCTCCTGAGCTTTGAATAGATTTGACTGATGACTTGTTGTTCCTTCACCGGGGGTAACATTGTCTCAGCTCCCCTGGTTGACTGAGTTTACATGTGTTTACATGGACTTTAGTAACCTGGTCATGAGGCTTACACCAGCTCTGATCATACTTTGGAGATAATGGTTATATGGACATAGGGAAATCTCGTCTCCGTATATATTATGAATATTAGCATCCAGAGTGCAGTTTACTGCTTTATAATGTTATTTGGATGTGACTTGTGTGTGTTGGGAAATTGGCATCCTGTTTATTACAGACTTGAAAACATTCAGGGGGTTTTCAACGAACCAAGCGTTTCTAATGGGTAAGATTCATACATTCAAAAGTATCTCGGTTTCTTTTAGAGTAGCTGGCGTGTTTGGGTTTCTTGAAACTTAATTAAGGACTTATCCAGGTTTCTGAAAATGCTGATTTACTTCCAGAAACACAAAATTGTATACTTTAAAACCCTGATTATACCTTGAACATCCATGTGTACACACTCGCTGTCACTGCTGCTCGATTTGAGACAGCTAAACCCAAAGAGCAGCTGTTTACATTCTCATTAGGTTTTATGGGCTTTAAAAATGAGGCTGGAGGTATACGGTATTTTAATCACATGTTCAAGGTTAAGAAAAAAATAGGATAAGGGGCTCAACATGTTATTAAGTTGGGAGTTTTGTTAAAATTCTGGCTGATATTTTGGCTGCTACTTTTATTATATAACCAAACTTAAACCAATGCAGTTTAATTCAAGAGCCCTGCAATAAATCCTGACTTTATAAAGGTTATATAATAATTGTATTAATGACAGTGGCCTATTGTCATCTGTATAAATGGAGACAAATCATTAGTAACACTCATGAGCCTTGAAACTGACCTTAAGTTTGAATCAGCGCCTCTCTAAACAAAACTGAAAGTTAGAACCTTTATGAAAAAAGGATTTATTTCACACTTATGTGTGTAACATGCACCTAATACACCAGCAATTACCAGCTGGATAGGTGTTGGTGCTTATTTTAATTTAATTTAATTTATTTTTTATTTCAAGCATAACGTGAGCTGGTACCGTCGAAACATAGCAATTACTGGGCGGTTCTGGATGCAACTTTCTCAGCAATCATGAAAAGCTTGTGCAGTGATTGAAGAGAGCATGTTTCCACCTTATGATTACTGACAGGAACTGTTTACACCTTAGTGTAACAGTGTGGCTGTCAGTTTTCTTCAACTTCTCCTTCAAGGATCTGCCTGTTATAGGGGGGAAAAAAACACAGAACAAAGACTTCTGTAAATGTTATTCCCAACGTGAATCCCTTTGTGTCTCCGTATCACACATGCTCCCGCTTTTCCAGAACCACCAGTGTGCACAGTGAGGATGATGCAGTACAATGCAGTACTATAGTGTTTTCCCACATGACTGCCGAAAAACCTGCACATGACTGTATTCTAAACAGGCTTTCAGTTCCTTTAAACATCTTGCATTTATAATGGAGGACGGCAGCGATGGGAAAGAATCCACCTTAAGTGACGTCTTGGAGCAGAGCCGGATTTAGTCTGCTGTGGGGACACTTGAAGTTTTCAGGGATGCACAAGGGAAGGAGATCAGACCACTGACCTTCTGGTTCAGTGTGTTTATGCATATTTTAGTCAATGCAGAATAAGCCTTTATTTCGACATGTGATGAGAAACTGCTCACAGAAAAGACGGAATACTTGTCACAGTAAGAAAAGCACAGATGTGTTGGCGATGGCTGCTAGTGTTCCAGTAAACTGTGACAGTGAACATGAACAAAAACTGAGACAGCCAAATGCAGTTCTGTTATCAGAAACTGCTTTTCCACTGTGACGTGTGTGTTTGGTGGAAAAAGGCCAATGAAAATCAGATAAATCCAGACTACTTATTTGTTCTTGAAGGGGTGATTTAAGGTCTGCAAAAATAAAAAAAAAAAACGCCTGATTCACAATTATTCATTCACATGCACAAGAGCAATCTAAAAATACCACACATGATGGTGTAAAGAAGAAAATATATGTATAAGAAAATAAGACCAAAGATTTTTTGTCACCACATTTATTAAATGATGCATATTTACTTGGGTTTTCTATTGTTACTGGCTACCTGCATGTTTCAAATGATAAGCCATGTCTGATGCATGCTGATGAAGTTGAAGATTTGCCTGCAGAGTTTACATGTCATTTTCTTAGGATTGTCTTTTAGTGATCCCACACTTTGAATTTCCTGCCCGATACTGTACATAGAATTACCTCAGGGACTGAGTGACTGAGAGTCTTCACCTGCTGTGGAATTTTTCTTTTCCTGCAATGAACCAATCAAAGCTTAGTAAACTAAGGACTTGTCCACACGGATGTGGATATTTTGTAAAAACAAAAACAAAAAAAGCAAACAAAGTTTTCACCTATAATGTCACTCATTATATCACTTAAACTGACATTTTTTCTGCCCAACTTCTAAAGTAGATTTAAAAACTCGGACTTATGTGTATCTGTGTGGACAAAATTCTGTCACACACTGACGGATATATATCAACTGTTTTCTTTGGGTTTGGTTAGCACCAGCTATTACTTAACAGTTTATAGTCTGCAGAATGAGTAAAATAACAAATGATATTTGGCATATAATTGATGTGGACTGGTCCAGCATGCTTTTGGTCGCCTTTGTAGTCATTTTTGCATTCTCATGTATACAGAGACATTTTGCAAAGTTATGGTTGTCGGGATAGACTTATTTAAAATGGAGGGCGAAGATATTTGTCCAAGTAAATATCCATTTTTAGTGAGTTGTGTAGTATAGGGTGCAGCCCTAATGGAAATGGGAGCTACTGACGATGACATTTTGGTGCTACACCCAAATCTGGCAAATGATTTGGTACAAAGTTTGTTTTACTAATGTGAGCTGTTGGTTGTGTTCATTTACTTGTATATATGTTAATGCTGCTTGGTTTGTGGAGGCTGAAATGCTGACTTTATTACTGAATGTATTTGTTGTACTGGGGAGGGTCTCGAGTGCATTTATTATTGATTTTTGCCTTTTCTCATCTGCTTAATTTGTGGGTTTTGTAGATTTTTTTTCATTGCATTTGCAGGTTCATCTGTAAGTCTAGGTTTTGTTAAGAATGCAGCTCTGACCTTTGGGGTGGTTTTAAGCATTCATATGCCTGTGAACAGTTTTTGGCATATTTGAATGATTCTTTCTTTCTGTATGTTATTGAAAATTGTCCTTTAGTAAAATGATGTTTTGTACTTCATTCCTTCCAATAGTATGTGGGGTTTGTGGAATTTTTGCAAGGGTACAGCTACTGTCTGTTTAAGATGAGTTTTATTTGCACCAAACCCTTTCCCCGATGAAGGTTTAGCACCGAAACATCATGAATAAATGTAAATTTGCAGGTTAAACAGAGTGCAGGAGGGTTTTTGAAACGTTTGCTTGTCTCTCTGCTGCACCCTTGTCTCATGAAACAGATGTGCGAAGAGTTCCTAGGCCTTAAATTACTGAGTGTTTTTGCCTTAAAGTGCAAAAGCAATAATAAATCTTTACAAAAAATAAGAAGACTACTATAGGCTTTGCAGGAGTAGCAGCATGCATTTGTAAAAAAAAAAAGAAATCCATCTGGGGACTGTTTCTACAATCTAAGTTATTCTTTAAGTGTTGTATTATGTCCCACGCTACATACTTGACTCTGTAAAAATAAACATTAAAAATAAGTAAAATAATTAGATCAGGAGTCTTATACAGACAAGTCTGTCAATGGGTTACCCAGAGTTAAACACAGAAGTCTGAGCTTTTTCCTTCTTGCTCATTATTTTATGTTCTACTTCGAGTTATGTTCTGCTTTAAGTCAGACTCTGTTAACATGAGAGGAGTCGAGGAGTAAAAGCAGCTTCACTGTCATCTGCCAGACTCCCAGCCTGCATTTTTCTGTGAGAGTCGCTGAAGTTCAGTCAGATCTGTTTGCCTGTAGCGCTTTCACCCAACTGGTTCAGCGAAATACTTGAGCAGCTCAGTGCCCGGAGTTTAACCTCTCTGAGGTTCGACACAGTTTTCCAGCATGTGTTAGTCTATCTGAAACCAGACAAGATAAATGAAGTCACTTAATGGTGTGGGGGTCGACCATCTGCCACCAAACTTGCACTGCTTGTTTGGGACACACACACACACACGCTCTCTGTGACTCTGGACATAATGAAGTCACATCCTGTTCTTCCTGTTAGCCTGTGGTTAGCCAGAAACGCTAGCAGGTTGCATCTTTAAGCAGCTCAGTGGTCAGCTGAACGTCACGCTGTTTTATTGTTCGGTTTCCTCCTTGCAGCAGACTCTGCTCTCATCTGCCTCCTTTTTCTTTCTTTCTTTCTCGCTTGCTCCTACTTGCTCAGCCTGTCCTCTTTGTGAACAGCTTGTTAGGAAAAACGAAGCAAATGAGCGCTAAGACTCTTCACATGACTGTCGAGCACGCGCCATCAAGTGTACATTGCCCCGTCGCACACAAATACAAACCCCAAACACCTGCGTTCTATTTTCTTCTCATCCCTCCTCTCCATGCTTCTGTTTTTCTTTCTTGTCTGATTTGGCACTCGTCTTTGAAGTGAGCCTGGCTCGACTAAAACACGCCAGTCCAACGTGCACTTCATTTTCTCTCACGAGTCAAACAGTGGTCATGTGCACAGGCTCTGCATTAGGTTAGGGTGGAGCTGGTGAACGTGTGAGACAGTCTTGGTGGGCTGCTTGTGGTGCATTATGGGATAGGTCCTTCTCTCTTCCCATCTGAGAGATCACATATCAGCCTATTGGAAAGTGGATGCTCACATTAGAACCGGCACTCGTGCACGTATACACAGTGCATATGTGAGGATCATTATCCTGTTGAAAGGTCCACTTCCGGTTCAACTTTCAGACAGATGGCTTCGCATTATCTTCAAGTACTCTCTGATATGATGTGGAATTCAGAGCTGAATCAATCCTTGCAAGTTGCTCAAGTCCCTCAGGCAGTGAAGAAACCCCAAACCATAATACTTCCACCACCATGCTTCACAAATAGTATGAGGTTTTTCTCATGAAAATCTGCCTTTGGTCTGAACACGTCTGTTGTTGCCTTTGATTCATCTGAAAAGTCCTGCTCTTCTCCTATATGTTCACTGGCAAACTGGTACTTTTGCTCTAATGTTCTTTTTGGAAAGCGAAGGGTTTTTCCTGGCACACCTCCCATGCAGGTTGAATTTGTGCAATCTCCTTCTGATTGTAGACACAGCACTTTGATGCCAACAGCTGCAACAGTTACCTGCAGATCCTGTGAGGAAATGTTAGGATTTTTGGAAGCTTGTTTTTTGCATCAGACTGCCTGCTGCTGGGCTGAATTTGCTGGAGCAGCCGCTCCTCGACGAGTTGGCAGTCGTTTCAAAACTACACCACTTGTAGATGATTTTATTCACAGTGGAATGACTTATTTCAAATAAATAGGAGATGTTTTTTTGATCCCTCGCAGACTTGTAGTCATTTGTGTTTTTTCTGTAGGCCTTAGAGGGCTCTTTAGACCTTGGCATGATGACACCACAAGCAGCAACAGCAAAGAGAACAGCAGTACCTGGATGTCAGAGGGTTAAATAAGACATGTTCCAGCTTTTACTCCAAAATGAAGCTGGCATTAGTGGCACTTAATCTGGAACCCCTGATTATAACTGTACGGATTTGAAGGTGTGATAAATGTAGAGATGCGTTCCAATATCCATATTACCATGCTCTATAGTATGCTACCAAAACATTGTGTATGGCCCAATATATAGTATGTCAAATAGTATGTTAAATCATGGTTGGATTTTGCAGTATGCAAGCCAGCAGACTTTTCTGGCCATTCTGACCCACAATCCATCACATATGTTGCGGCGTCTAGCGTGAATATAAACAAGCTGACAGATGACATCTCATTTCACACTACAGATTCCAGACAAAAGCTTAAGGTGCAATATTACGATAAAGTATGTCCCAGTTGTATGCATACTGCATGAAACGGTACATACTTTATAAGGCTGGCTGGAGTACATGCTGAAAGTAATAAAAAGTATGGGATTTTGAACACAGCTTAGGGTTTAAGATGTCACTCAAAGAGGATGTGGTGCTTACGAGTTTAAATACACCGATCAGCCACAGCATTATGACCACTGACAGGTGAAGTGAATATCATTGATCACATCGGTACTATGTGGTGTTCTGATGGAAAACCTTGGATTTTGACATCCGTGTTGATGAGACAAATAAACATTGTCCCACAACAAGCACACTCCTTCATGCAAATGGAAATCCCAAATGTCACTAGCCTACCCCTGCAGGAAAATCCCCCCCACCACATGGAAAAGACAACAAACAATCAGGAACATGTTGAGGAACATGACAATGACCCAACATGTTGATTTGACCTCCAAACTTCCTACACCTCATTCTGATCAAGTATCAACAGGATGCAGTGGAACAAGTTTGATGGACAGAGGCCCCACTGCACAGCCCAGAGTCCAATGCCGACGTCCTGGTTCCAGACCCAATAGCACATGCTGAGAGGTCCTCTTGTCCATGCCCAATGGTTCAAAGCATTTTTTGAGCACATAAGGGGGACCAACACAATGTTAGGCAGGTGGTCGTAAAGTTATGCCTGATCAGTGTATGTTGAAAAAAGCATTCATTTCCATGGGGTGGACCTCATTTTTTCCAAGTGCATGGCAAAATCAAGGAACTAGTGGATTTTTGGGTAGTTACGACAGTAATCCCTTTAAACTGTAAAACTACTTTATTGTTTACAGTCAGTATCATCCATCAGCTTTAACGTAAGCAAAAACAGCTATAAAACCGGGAGTGTTGGTGCAGGTTTTATGGCATTGCTCTGCACACTTAATCTTTTCGCAAACTGGACATGGTTTCATTTGGCAGTTTACATCAGCAGCATGAAGTACTCAGGTGTAGCACTTCCAGCAGCCTGCAATCAGAGCATTTCTCCCTCTCTCTCTTTTTATTTCCGCTCAGTCTGTCTCCTGTCTCTCTCTCTCTGTCTCTGCTGGCTGGACGGCTGACACACTGGAGGATGACAGGTCAGCAGGAATGACTGCAGTAATGCTGGAGCTGGGCAGGGCTTTACTCAACAGCCTGTCTGCTCCTCCTCCATATGGTACCATCTCTCTCACACATTACAACACACACACAGACACTCAGACACACACACCCTCCCAACACTCCAGTGCAAGAAGACGAGGGCGTTGCCTGCCGTGCATGATGGTTCGATGGCTGGTCTGTAACCCACACACAATGATGTCACTTTTATGATGTGGGGGTTGTGTGATCGTAGCTGCATAAGGCTGAAAAAGCAGTGAGAAGGACTGTGGGAAACATTTGCATCTGCCCGTAAGTGAATTAGACCTGGGGTGGGGGGGAGGCATCTTGAGCTACAAGATGCTGCTGCTGCTGAGGTCGTGTAGTGGACAGACAGCTCTCTCTGTTCTGTTAAAAAATGAATGACAGGGTTTTAAATCCTCAAAAAGTGAAGGACAGCAGCGATTTTTTCATTCCAGCAGCCAGCATGGCCCTGACCCACATAACAGGAAATCTCATTCGTCACCCATTCAGATCGTCAACTAGTATCACACACAGTTTTTCCCTTATTTTGTCGAACTCATTCAGTCAGTCGGCCAGTTACCTTGTCAGCTTGTCAATCAGCCGCGTAGCTGCAGAATAGAGCTGATAATCAACCAACAAAGTTTGTTTTTAATCAAAAACGTTCACTTGTTCCAAATTGTCAAACGTGAATATCTGCTGGTTTTCTTTCTCTTCTGTGGCAGGTAATTGGATTGTTTTTGCTTGAATGGCTCTGTTTGAAAATCCCACTAGGGCTCAGGGAAATTGTGATGGACATTTTTAATTATTTTATGACATATTATGAACAAACATTGTTTCAGGCCTGCAAATAGCAGTTAATTCCATTATTGGTTAATCTGATAAATTTGGCTATTAAGCGTTTCATGTGGTCGCCACAAATAATACCCATCACAGTTTCCTACAGCCCCAGGTGACACCTTAAGAGGTCAGTGGAACAAATAAAGATACTCAGTTTATTACCATTTAAGACAAAGGAGATTGGCAAATCCACACAATTTAGAGGCCTGAACTCAGGAATTATTTGCATGCATATTTGATGAGACAAATAAACATTGTCCCACAACAAGCACACTCCTTCATGCAAATGGAAATCCCAAATGTCACTGGCCTACCTCCGCAGTAGAGGAACATGTTGAGGAACATGACACTCAACCAAGATGTTGATTTGACCTCCAAACTTCCTACACCCCATTGTGATCAAGCATCAACAGGATGCAGTGGAACAAGTTTGATTGACAGAGGCCCCACTGCACAAGCCAGAGTACCCAAAGGATCCAGTGTCAACATCCTGGTTCCAGACCCCATAGGACACTATGAGAGGTCCTCTTGTCCATGTCCAATGGTTCAGAGCATTTTAGACCACATAAGGGGGACCAACACAATATTAAGCAGGTGGTCATAATGTTATGCCTGATCGATGTATAATGAAGATAGTAAACCTCTTAGTTCTATATGAGCAGAGTTCTGAACTGCAACTTTTCATGTATATTTTCTGTTTCTTGAATCTTATACTGAATCAATTATGTCGGCCTCAAGTATTCATTTCACATCTAAAATCCAGAAATTATCATCCCAACTGTTGTTTCCATTTTTCATTCACCCTGTGTTGCATTAAGTTCCTTGAATTAGTTAAAGCAGCTCCTGAAAATATCATAAAAATCATCAGTTACACTTTAGCATTGGTTAGTCATTCAGTCAGCGTCGAATTTAGTTGTGTGTTTTTAGTCAGTTAAGGCAGCTCATGGTCCCATGTGAGCCCATTTTGACAAGTGCAAAGATGACCTGGGGCCAAACCTGAAGCTTGTCTCTACACATGACCACACCAGTTAATTGCACATCTCAGAAGTGTCTCCACAACCTTTTCCCCCCAGAAATTTGGATTTTTTCTGTTTGTTTAATTATCCTGTCAGCTAATTAGCTCAGTTTTCAGTCTGTTTACAAGTGAATAACTCGGCAAGCAAATCTACTGATGAATGACTTTTTTTAGTTGCAGTATACAACTGAATTTTCACAATAAGAGTCCATTTATACAAATATGAGGTTCATTTCATGTAAATCCCACATTGCAACTAAAACATGAGAAGCTGTAACACTTTCCTGATTCAGATTATTAATATGCACGTCACTGCGCTCGGTGTGGGCTCCATGCACCATTCAAATTGCACATGACTTCAGAAACAAAAGTCAGATTATTATGTAATGACTCGACTGCTCTGCCACAGACTGGTTTTTACTTCATCCCTGCATTAAGCTTTCTTCTCTCTGTTATGTTCTCGCTCTGTTCTGAAAACCACCCATTTATTTTCCTACACTGGGGTCCACACTCTCCGAATGTTACACAAGCACTTTAGATCAAGTCATCACAAAGCACTGTGATAAAGAGGAGGAGGAGGAGGAAAGGAAGGGAAATGGGAGAAAATATGAACTATAATGGAGCTGTTAAAGCTTTATGCAATGCTTGAATTCCTGCCCACCCTTGAGAAAGTCCATATGCACAACCATTTTCTGCATGGACACACTGTATATGAATATAAATGGAGTGGCTCCACCAGGGTTCAGCGCTTACATTTTGTTCTAGTGGGCCCTGGAAAGGCCTGTAGCTCTTCACACTAGAGGACACAAGATAATCTTTACTTTGACTCTTTTATTTTCACGTCTTTTTCTCAGAGCTAGTAAAGCTGGGTGTTGCTAACTGTTTTCTGCTCCAGGAGCCATTTTATTTAGGTTTTGTTGCTTTTAATATGAAGAGGAAACATGCCACACAGTACTTGATTGTATCATGTTCAAGCCTGCAGGATTTTTGCTTCCATGAGGAAATGAATGAGCATTTTTTGGGGTTTATTAACATTCTTTGTCTGCTAGCGCATCAGTTTTGCTCAAATCTTGACAAACTGACACATTGACTTGTGACAGTGACGTTGCTGTCAATGAGATTATTGTCGAACTGGATGACTAAGTGTGTGTTTTCTGTCATAAGACACGATAATATAGTGTTTTTTAGGCATTGTTTGTTGCAGCTATTACTTAGTAACGCTAAATGCTCAAAATAAAGCATCCCTCAACATGCTGCCGGTCCGATGCAAAGCTTTGAAAATAACTTGAAGATTAGCAGACTCAACTAAAGAGCTATACACGAAGCCTTGATGTAATGTGTCTCTCATGTGTTTTTTTTTCTGCAGAACCGTGAGCTGCAGATCATGAGGAAGTTGGACCACTGCAACATAGTCCGCCTGCGTTACTTCTTCTACTCCAGCGGAGACAAGGTCAGTTGGCTGCTTCTTCCTCTTCATCTGCTTGACTAGGGGAACATGTTTGGGGAAATACTTTGGGACTTTCACTCATCAAAAAGAAACTTTGATCGACGAGTCCAAGACAGAACAAGAAAAAGTTATGAGTCTCGATTTAAACGTGTGTATAAAATTTGACTGCAGAGTGTCTTTTATCAATGCAGCTATTAACAGAACAGATTTACTACACCTGGCGCAGGATGTAATGACTTAGTCACAGATCTAAACTAGTCTGACACACGAAATATATATAGATATAATTGAACATATCATAGCTGCCCTGGGTTTGATGTAGCTCCAGTGTTTTGAGAAATCTGGAAAAGAAGTCGTGTTAGCAGCATGTAACCTTAGGTGCATGCCAACAGTGCTGATTAAGTGACTGTAGTCAGCCATGAAAGATCTTGAAAAGTCTATGTTTCATAGTAGCATCTATTTCAAACATTATGTACCCTGTTAAAACAGGAAGTCAAGGCCGGTTTCATGAAAGGTTACAACAGCGTCTCTCCACACCTCTCGGTCATCACTACAGAGGTAGTCTGGACAGTGAAGGTTACCAGCTAACAAGCCAGGTTAGAATAAAGACACTTAACCTAAAACCAAATGTCTCCATACTAAATAATTCAGTAAATGAATAAAAGGTACAAATATTTCAATTGTTGGAGTAAACCTGATTCAACCAACAAAAATCTGTTTCTGGGGCAAAAAATATTGCGAATATCTGCAACATTTTGTGTTCGTCCCCACCTTGAAACAAGTAGGAAACATATTCAAGAGCAGTAGAGACCACACATTAGGAAATGTTTCTTTTGTAATGTAAAATAGCAATTTATGGATTCAGCTTTAATGAATCTTTTCATCATTCTTTTTATGTTTTTTTTCGGGGGTAGATTTTTCCAGTTTATTAATAAACAGAGTGAACAGGGATAGAGAGGAGAGAGACATGCAGCAAAGGGTTGTAAGCCGGACTTGAACTCACAACCGTTGCTGGTGACCTACGCCCATGTGGTAACACCTTAACTCAGTGAGCTATACAGCAGCCCTTCATCATTCATTTTGTAAGATAACTGTTCTCTCCTGTTTTTGATGACAGGGTCACACCTTTAAAGAAAATCTAAGAATATCCCTATTCAGTGTCTACTTTCAATAATCTGTTGAGCCGAATTACAATATTGCATTCTCAGCTAACCACCTGATCTCTTGCTGACATTATTTTAGATTTCTGGAGCAGCTGATTGTGTTCTGTAAACTTGGCATATTCTCTCCTTGCTCTGCTTATGACTGCTTGAAGAACGCTTCTTTTTCGTCATATTTTTTCATCTTCAAGTGCGCTTTAAGGTCCACTGGACTCTCTGTGTTGATTGAGCACATGGCTTCAGTCAGAGTAGTAACATCATTTTGATTTCTCCCAGTCATAGTCTATCTTTTGTTGTCCCTGGGAATTAGTTTTCCCTCCGAGTTTCTTTTCATGCCTTTGTACCATCTGTGCCTGTTAGAAGGGTCGTCTCTCATCATATGTCTGCCTCCTGGCCCTGTTGTTCCTAATAAATATGATAGTACATTGAAGCTGGTGTGACAGGGAAGTCCCCTCTCTGCCTCGCTGTCCGTCTCCATCGACCATCGGAGGTCCCCTGGAGACTACAAGGCTGGAATATGTCATTCAGCTAGCTGACAAACAGGCAAAGGTCTGTGTGTCAAATATAGACCCACATGGACTTGGCACACATGCTGTCGGGACTATACCCATGACGCTGCAGTTTGGAATGCTCCCCTGTTGCGCACCTACTGAGGGCCAAGAGAGCTGTTGAGGATTATAGGGGAGGGCCGATAGTGAGGATGGGTGGGAGGAGAGCAGACTGAAAAATGGTCAAGGGGCATCTATTTGCCCGACTAGAGGGTGTCGGCTATTTATAGATTTACTCGAGCCCTCCCCTCCTAACTGGAGGCTCCGCCTTCTTCCCCACCCCTCGCCTCATGCCATGTGCCCGTTGACCTCTGGAAATCCATCTAATTCTTGGTATACTGACATACTGGCAGGTGTGACGCAGAAAATGACGCTTCACGACTTTGACTGTTCACAGCGATTTTAGGTAATACGCAAAGTTTGATTCCTCCACCTTTGCACCCTTTTTAAATCCCTCCCCCCCCCGAACTGTGGACCCTTTCATGTATCCATTTCTTCTCCCTCCTTCCTCCCCCCTCACTGTATCACTCAGCTAATTATGGCGACTGGCACTATGTTGTTGGTATGGGGATTTACCACCGAAAGAACCTCGACTGAGAGGAGGGAGAGGCTGGGTGAAGTAGGCAAAAGGTAATGTCAGAGGTTAGTGGGCGGATGGAGAGTTTCAACAGGTTGGTGGATAGATGACAGATGTGTAAAATGAACAGAGAAATAACTAAATGAGACACTAAAAAATAGATAAAATGAAGTCCAGTCAGGTGTGTGTAGGTGCCATTCGTGTCCTAGAATGAGGGTTCCTGCTGGCTGCAGATGTGAGACAGTCGAGGACTGCTGCTACTCTTATTTGTCAGCATGTGCACAGGTAGTCTTATGTAACTGCCGGCATGTGGCATGCCTGATGCACACAGTGTGCTTTTGCTTTTACCCTTTAACCACTTGTATAATACTGTGTTTAAACAGAAGGCCACCGGTCCAAACAGCGTAGGCAGGTAAGCAAATAGGCGCTTGACTTTTATCTCTTCAAAATATGAAGTCGTAACATGAGTGCAGGTAAGATGTTGCCTCTCAAAAGCACATCTATTACGGAACAATTGCACACAATTGCTTCCAGTAGCCGGGGTTGATTCTCTGATGTACAAACATGCATCATGAGAACAGTTTTTTTGCAGTAGGTTGAAGAATTAGGTTACAGAACTTATAAATCAGTGTAATTGATAATAAACTTGATTTTCCTTCCATAGTCCCCAAAACAAACCAGTCCCCCTGTGGAGTCACACTACCTATACTCCCAAGTTGTGTGTGTGTCAGCCACTGTGAGGTAATTTTCTTACATATTGAAGTATTCAATGTTATTCGATTTTTACATACAGTGCTCCAACACACAGGTAGAGCAATAATGCAGCTATCAGCCTTTTTTATTGCTGAAATTTAGTGTTGTATAGCATAATTAAATTATGTGCAACTGGATGACACAAATGTGGAGATTTTGGGAGCCCTGCAGGGTCACTTGCCCACTTTGCCTGCTTGGTAAATTAGCTGAAGCAGAGATAGGAAACTGTCTGCTGGTTTTATGTGCTGATGATTCCTACTGAGCATCTTCTTCAGCTATTAGTACTTTTAAAATCCTTTCAGGGATAAGCACAGTCAGTCATTGGGGTAAAAATACTCATACCTTCTCCTGAGGTCCTTTCTCACTATTTGAGTCAAGTCTTTTGCCTCTTTTATACAAAATCCTGCTATGTTGTCAGTAAGACCCCTCCTTATGCCAGCTTTGCGTTATTACAATGAACCCAAAAACATCTGGCATGGTAACGCCCCAGTTTGTGATTTTTAAAAAATAGAATAGAATATAGAATAGAATAGATGATATAGAAATACTTCATTAATCCCCGAGGGGACATTTGGCTGTTACAGTAGAAAATGTAAAGTTACCGCCACCATACATAAGTATAAATAAGCAAAAAAAAACCAAACAAACAGCAAAATGGTGTTTTAGTTGTAATTTAAAATAACAACATACAGTTTTTAAAAAGTGTAATTTTGACTATTGACTGTAAAAAAAAAAAAATAAAATAAAAAAGGTCAAAACTATACATCAAAAATCTGTATTTTTACAAATGGTGATTCTGTGATTTTTGCGATTTTTGACTGTAAAATTACACTTTTTAAAAACTGTATGTTGTTATTTTACAGATATTTAAAGATTAAGGATTGAAAAATGGCGAGTAACTTTTTTAACTGTTATTTTACATATTTTCTGCATTTTGTTAAATTACAAATAACATTGAGTAAAATTAATCAAAAAGCATATTGCCTATGACTAATAATAAGAAACAGTACATAATGAATATCTGTATTTTTACAAATAGTAACTTGTTCTCAATAAATTTATGAACACCTAAAAATATTATTTTACAACTATTTGCCTTTATTTTCACAGATTTAAAAAAAAATATTATTATTATTATTTTAATTAATTTTTTTTTTTTTTTTTTTTTTTTTTACAATTTTTGAACATTACATTATTCCACCATTTCGTAACATATTTTTTCTGTCATCCTTGCTGCCAGATTTTTACCGTCTTTTGCAAGAATTTTTGGTGTCAGTGCAGGCTTTATAAAATGTTCTAATGTGCCATCTTATATCTGTAATTATTTTAGAATTTACTGTTCTTATGGTGCATATTTCTAAGTAAATGCGTTGTCTCAAAATACTAAAAGCAAACCGATTCACAGGCAGCCAGAATCATTCCAGTTGTCTGTTGTTGCACTTGATATGAGAAGCATTTAGTGATGACTGCGTATGAATATGAAATGTAGAAAGAGCAGGGAAATAAGGGGTCATAGGGGCCCGCTGGTCATTTCTGCTGCTGGGTATCCTTGCGATTTAATCCGAATGTGACCATCCCAGTGTAACTCTGTGGTTGCCAGAGCCATCAGGCAGCCTTAGTCGTTGAACCCTACATACGAGAAATGTATTCCAAACACACTCGCGGATGCTAATAGACGGACTGTGGTTGAGCAGCGTTGCTTCTGGGTAATGACTCAGGCCCAATGAGTTGGTAGAGCTGCCGCATTATTTTGCAAAAAAAAAGAAAAAAAAACAGTGATCGGGCTGTGTCCCCTGCACATATTTACCGACTTACTCTTAGATGCATGGTGCCATGTTGCAAGTGTCCTCATTAGTGTGTGTCAAAATAAGGACTCATTTACCGTATGTCCCTCCAGCTCCTCCAGTGCACACTCATCAGCACCGACTGTTGCGTAAATTGCTCGAATCATATGGATTGGAGAGGGATGCTTTCTAAGCGTCAACTTATGTAACATGTCAGGTGTGATTTGCAGTAAGAGGTGCAAGATCAGGAATGGCAAACGTATGCTAATAGAAGCTACACTTGTGGAAACTGACATGCATACCGTGTGTTACATACTGATTCCCTCAAGTCTTTTACACGCTGTTCGCATGGCTTTTTTTTTGTTGTTTATGGAGCCAGTTGCTCAGGTGCATGCATTTTTCTCACCAAATTAGAGGCTGAATTATTTAGCTGGGGAGTGAACAAGGAGCCAATCAGATTCCCGCCTGGTTAACCTTCTGGGAACAAGCCAAGGAAGTGGCTTTGTAGTGAGGCAGGAAGTGAGTCATCGCTGTTGCTAGGCTAAATATAGCTTTGGTGGCGCTAGCAGGAGGCGGAACAGCCTCTCCAGCCCGTCACAAACGTTATCAATGGGAGTTTTGCTGGTGGAAGGGAAATGACTGCACACACTCATGGCTGGAGAGGAGAGAGAGAGAGACACACACACAGAAGGAGTGCTAAGGAGTGAAACTGATGCCAGTGACAGATTAGAGTGCGAGATGAAGATATCTGTGCCAATGTGCTGTTTGGGAAATGCTGCTCGTCGTCACCAGCCTCAGCGTCTGCCTCCCGGTCTTTTAGGCTCCAGATTTCCCTCATTCCTCCCCCATATATGTGTAATTATCTGAGCGGGAGAGAGTAGTCACTGCAGAGCAGGACATTGAGCTGACAGAGGTGTACCGTACAGTCTGTCTGGGAGCTTTTCACAAGGCCTGGCTCACTGATTGGGCTTTGCAGACCTGCGGGGAGCCAGCGCCTCAGCTGCATGTCGAGCAGACTGGTAACACTGCTAACAGATGGGGGGAGAGGGAGCAAAAGGATACAGAAAGTCGGTTCCACACCAGATAGGAGGGGGAGAGGGAAAGGCAAAGAATAATTGATTTAGTCTAATTTTGAAGGCCCATTTTACTACCTGAGGCGTTATGTCTCACAGCTGTGTTTGGTGGTTGGGCACTAGTCAGCTGTACTAGTCAGTGACACAGTCAGATGGAGCAGAAAGTGCTGTAATCTCAAAGACATAGTGACCATATGGTAGATATACTTTCTGCAAATCAACACTCCTGGTTACAAGTTTGGCAATTCAAAAAGATCACATTTTCCAGTGGGTCATAGTTAACCCTTAATCTTATGAAAGCAGATACACCGATCAGGTCTAATATTATGACCACTTGCTTAAAGTTGTGTTGGTCCCCTTATGTGGTCAAAAATGCTCTGAACCATTGGGCATGGACAAGAGGACCTCACAGGGTGTCCTATGGGGTCTGGAACCAGGACGTTGGCACTGGATCCTTTGGGTACTCTGGCTTGTGCAGTGGGGCCTCTGTCAATCAAACTTGTTCCACTGCATCCTGTTGATGCTTGATCACAAAGGGGTGCAGGAAGTTTGGAGGTCAAATCAACCATTGTCATGTTCCTCAACATGTTACTGATTCTTTGATGTTTTTTCCATGTGGTGGGGTGAATTTTCCTGCAGGGGTAGGCCAGTGACATTTGGGACTTCCATTTGCATGAGAGAGTGTGCTTGTTGTGGGACAGTGTTTATTTGGTGTCTAAGTCTTATCAACATGGATGGCAGAATCCAAGGTTTTCCATCAGAACACCACATAGTATCACTATGATCAGTGTTATTCACTTCACCTGTCAGTGGTCATACTGTTGTGGCTGATCTGTGTATTTTAGTCATGTTTAAAAGTACAGTTTATCACAGAATTACAAGTTCTAAATAAAACTTATGCTCATGTGAATTCGCCTGAAATGCCACAAACACAGGTGAGCTTTTATAATCCATCAGTTTGGCAGCAAGTGAAAGAAGCATCATCGGTTAATTGCAACACATGTATTGCTTTTTTACAGGTAAATGAATCGAGAGAAAGCTGGCAGTGTTCTCCATTTAATTTTCTGTGAACAAATCCCATAAAAAGAGCAAAACCAACAATGAACTGATCCTGCTAACGAGCATTCTCGGTTGTAGCCAGAGCCTGATATAGCTTATTCCTCCTCCATGTGCTTCAGTCGCTTTCCAACAACTATTTAAAACACATCAGTGAGCCACATTGTTGCACCGGTTGACATGTTCTCTCATTACCACAAACATGGGCAGTGTAGTTTATTTTGGGCAGGTCCCACATCGCCATTCTGATGCCATAAATATGGACCGGAGCACCAAAAGTCTATTCATGCCCCGATGAAAATAGTCCCCCCACAAATACACAGTTTATTCCAGTTTGAGCAACCGTAGGTAAAATCAGCAGACAGTGTTTAGCTTTCTTAGAAAGTTACTAAGGATTTTCCTAGAAGCCAGATTTATGTGGTCAAATGTCTGCAGCAGGAATTCTTTTGCTTAGTGCTGAGTGTAACAGAATGGGGAGGAAGTATGGATCGTTTTTAGTATCTTTGGGAGTGAAATATAAATAAAGTATTAAATAATGCCAGATTTGTCGCTAATATGCTTTTGAGACAGTTTTTCCAGACTCCACTAATCACAGGTTCAGTCTTTCACTGATAGCTGATTTATTCGTCCCATCGCTCAACCCTTAACCAGGGCAAAGTGTTCTACATAGTGAGCACTGTTCCTCCTAACACGGCATCAGGGACAAGCGGACTAGCTGTGAATGCATGAATGAGTTTGTGACTAATCTCCTTTGTGACTCCATAAGGTGCTTTGTATCTAAAAATATGTCTTAACTGTTGCATTTCGGTCTGAGCTGTGCCTGCAATTTTCAGCGGTGATTTATTAGACGAAAGTCTCACGAAGAAGCCCTGATGACTTGGTCTCTGCCAGCTCAGGCCCCAGAATCAAAGGAAATAGGAAGTCCTAGAATAATTGGGCGGAGAACCCTCACACACGGCATGCTTTTGGGGTCAGCGTGCTACGGAGTAGAACGTGAACCGCCCCGCCCTCCGACACAGGCCTTGTCCAACCAGGAAGCCAGGAAATGATATCATTGTCTGCGGCCACTGTTTGAGCGCAGGCCGCTATGACGCACTGGTTGTGTGCTTCCTGCCCTCAGGGGAGACACAATGGATCCCCAGTTAGGCTGTGAAAAAAACCATCAGTTACATCAGCTCGAAGACAGCTTCTTTTTATCAGGAAAAGACGCATCACGGCTAAGGAGCTGCAGACAGAAAGTAATAATTTGACATCAACAGGCAGCTGACGTGTGCATGTGGAGAATGTGATTTCATCTCATCCAGTTTCTTAGATTTTTTTGTCCTGTTTTATATAGAAGTTCAGGTTTGTATGTGTTTTCCAATGTTTGACCTCTTTTTCTTCTTGTTTTCTCTCTCCAACAGAAAGACGAAGTGTATTTGAATTTGGTTCTGGACTACGTACCTGAGACTGTCTACAGAGTGGCCAGACACTACAGCCGAGCCAAACAGACTCTGCCCATGGTCTATGTCAAGGTACATAATGTGTGTGTGTGTGTGTGTGTCCAGAATAGTCACGGCAAGAAGTATTGCCCTTCATTTAATTAACTAACTTTAATTAAGACTGGGAATAGACCGTATTTAACCCAACTCCTATACATGTCTTATATACATTCTTATATCAAGAGAACTATCTCAGTAAAGTGTGATGACAATGTTTTAACACTGACAGAATTTTGTTTCTTTTTGTTTGATTAAAAAAAATGAAATATGAGGCCTGTCAAAGCTTTTCATATCGAAAGTACGCATTAGACGAAGGCATCCAATTTGGGCTTCACTGGGCTCCCTGCATTTTTCCTTTGTGTCCATACTTGTCTCCTACCTGCTCTGAAAAGTCCCTGAAATTCTGTGACGTGGCTGTTGGTCACAACTGAGTCATTATTATCTCCCCGGTTGTGCTGAGGAGCGCAGAATTTTTTTGTTTTTGACAGAATCTGGTTGGAGCAAAAGCTTTCATTTTAGCTCATTTTTAATTCACACATGCAAAATAAACTGATTTTGATGAAATATCTCAATTAGAGCTTCGATCTGGTTTAAAAGGCACGTCACAGATGAGTAGTTGAAGGATCATTGAAAAGTTAATAAACAATTCTTCCTGTTTTTATAGTTTCTGGCTCTCATAAATGCAGTTTTTTTTGAAAGATACCATCCCTTTCAAGGCGTAGGATGTCTCAAAAATCATGTAGTAGTTTGGAATGTGAGGTTCATTTTTGGACAGCTGTTATTTTGTATCTTAATTTGAAAACCAAATAACTAAATAAATAATTGCAGGTAGTAAATAAATGATCCTCTTTCTCTGGGTGTATCCAAAATTACACCTGCAGTGGATTTATCTTCCCAAACTCTGTACAGGGCACACACCTACCGTAGATATTTTTTTTCTATAAAGCAAGGAGAGTATAATCTTATGTCTTTTTAGGATCTGGACTCTAAAATGTCCAAAAATGAACCACATATTTCATCTTATCCTTCATCCTACACCCAGAAAGTCCATTAGTACATATACAGATTAAATATAGGCAACATAAAATATGATTATATGACCAAACGTTTCTCCATTGACGAGAGGGAAATTCTCTATATGTGCTTTTTCTTACCCAGTTTTTTCCTTACTTAAATTTCTTTAATTTCAAATCATAAAGAGCACAGCAAAATATGCAAAAACAGAACTGTACATCACCCTTCTCTCCTTCTCTGCCTGTATTACATATTTGCACTTTTCCACTTGGTGTAAAATGTTCCTGCTCTGCTTGTTTGTTTTCTAGATAAGACTAGATAAAGTATTTTTCTGGCTCTGACAGATGTGTGACACAAATGTGAGAATGATTTGCGAAGGCAAAAAGCTCATTGCACACCTTCAGTCTCAACCTATTTCAGTGAAATAATAATCAAACGCCTACACTTTATGAGTCTCACCAGACAGAAGAAGCCCTCACCGTTACCTACACACACCAGTATGAATATTCATTAGCAGGAAATGTGGGGTTACAAGAGCACAAATATGGTTGAGATTGAGATGGTGAGTTTTAAAGAATAAATTTAGGATATTTAAAGTCTTAAAAGTTAAAAAAAAACAAAACATAAATGTAAACATGTATTTCATGCAGAACGTAAGGATCAGTTTTGGCATCCACCAGAATCAGTAGTTTCCAATAGAACTGTAAGAGTGTGCAGCTGCAGAAGCGTGTTTTATTTTATCTTTACAAGGCCCGGTTAACAAGGCTCACTGTCGTCTAAACATCTGCTGATAAAACGTCATGCACTTGACCGGATCAGAAATAGATTCTTAAGTGCTTGTTCCTAGACTTAACTCTGCAATGAAAACTGAGCTTTCTGTAACTGCTCTAACCTTTGTATGTGTGTGCGTTTTCCAGTTGTACATGTACCAGCTGTTCAGGAGCCTGGCCTACATCCATTCGTTTGGTATCTGCCATCGGGACATCAAACCCCAGAATCTGCTGCTGGACCCAGAGACGGCTGTGCTCAAGCTCTGCGACTTTGGCAGGTGAGATGGAGTTTTATAGTGGTCTGCTTTATTCTGGCGTCTAGAGGAACAGTTTGACATTTCGCGAACTATCCTTATTTGCTTTGTTTCCCAGAGTTAGATGTTCAGACTGATAACGCAGTCATGTCTGGAGCAGTTAAGTAGAAGCAGGTCCCAGCAACTCGTTAGCTTAACACGAAACGAGGTACCCTGAATGTCTCAAAAGTAAAAAAATCTGTCTACCATCACCTTTAAAGGTCATTAATTAACACGATGTGTCTTGTTTCTTGTTGGAATCTCTGCTGGTCGCTTGGCAACCTAAAGTTACTATCCCATGCCAGGAAAGAGCCGTACACATCACCTGTTGTAGCACAGCTATACACCGATGAGGCATAACATTATGACAGGGGTGTCCAATCCTGGTCCTCGAGGGCTACTATCCTGCATGTTTTAGATGTTTCCCTCTTCCAACACACCTGATTCGAATGATCAGCTCATCGTCAAGCTCTGCAGAAGCCTGATAACGATCCTGATCATTTGAATTAGGTGTTTAGGAAGAAGGAAACATCTAAAACATGCAGGATAGTGGCCCTCGAGGAGCAGGATTGGACACCCCTGCATTATGACCAGCTGCATAATATTGTGTTGGTCCTCTTATGTGCTCCAAAATGCTCTGAACCATTGGGAATGGACAAGAGGACCTCTCAGGGTGTCCTATGGGGTCTGGAACCAGGACGTTGGCAGTGGATCCTTTGGGTACTCTGGGCTATGCAGTGGGACCTCTGTCAATCAAACTTGTTCCACTGCATCCTGTTGATGCTTGATCACAATGGGGTGTAGGAAGTTTGGTGGTCAAATCAACATGTTGGTTGAGTGTCATGCTCCTCAACATGTTCCTGATTGTTGGATGTCTTTTCCATGTGGTTGGGTGCATTTTCCTGCAGGGGTAGGCCAGTGACATTTTGGATTTCCATTTGCATGAGGGAGTGTGTTTGTTGTGGGACAATGTTTATTTGGGCGTCTAAGTCTCATCAACATGGATGTCAAAATCCAAGGTTTTCCATCAGAACAGCACATAGTACCAATATGATCAATGTTGTTCACTTCACCTGTCAGTGGTCATGATGTTGTGGCTGATCGGTGTATGCCTCGTATGATGCTTAATTTTGGAGGAATTAAACCAACGGGACTAGCTGTTGCAAATGCTACAGCTTCATGTGACTTCATAGAATAGTAACTGGCATCAATCTTCTCATTATCGACTCTTAATCTGGTGAATAAGCCCATTTCTCCAAATGTCAGACTACTCATTTAAAGCGTTTTGTCCTCAGGCTGAGACATGTGGACTCTATAGAGTGTTAATGACATTGCAGGCCTATAAAAAATGTACAGGTTAAACTTTGATGAATTTTTGAGTTTGAATGTAGCAACAGTGTGAATTTCCTCTACAACTGAGCAATAAAATCTGATCCTGTTCCACACTGTAATTTAAAATAAGTAGGCAGTAGTTTAATATTTCAGTCTGTGCTTAAATCCTGATCACAGAGTGTAACTTTGGGTTGATATTTCCATTTTGTTGGAATATGGAGAATGTGATTATGATGATTATATGCTTTGATTTTATGTGCAGTGCTAAGCAGCTGGTCCGCGGAGAGCCTAATGTGTCCTACATCTGCTCTCGCTACTACCGAGCCCCTGAGCTCATCTTTGGTGCCACTGACTACACTTCCAGCATAGGTAGGCCGACTCCAGCTGTCACCATCCACACATTAACCCTCAAGCTACTTAATAAGCTTCACTTTGGCTCATAAATGACGTTATAATTATTAGATATACATGTATTGACAAAAGAGTTTCTGTGTTATTTGCTGCTCATCTCTGTGGTCATTCCTGCTCCTCTGTGTCTAAATGCGACTTCTTTTTTCTTTTTGGTGACCTGCCTTTTCCTCTAGATGTGTGGTCAGCCGGCTGCGTACTGGCAGAGCTGTTGCTAGGACAACCAATCTTCCCTGGTGACAGTGGAGTGGATCAGTTGGTTGAAATTATCAAGGTAAGGCTGACCCACATGGTGTAAAGTGTTCAGGCACGCTATTAAGAGTTATGTTCTTTTCACGAGTGAATTCAAGTTTAAGACGTAATGAAGCTTAACCAAATTTCACTTTGTCGTTCCAGGTTCTCGGCACCCCGACCCGAGAGCAGATCCGCGAGATGAACCCCAACTACACCGAGTTCAAATTCCCCCAGATCAAGGCACATCCTTGGACTAAGGTGAGTCAACAGGTACAGGAGCCCTTTTACTACTCTTAAGATTCACCGCTACAGCATTTTGCCATTGTTGTTTTGTGCTCGCTTTGCCACTCCACAGCCATCCAACCTCATCATCTCCATCCAACAGAGCAGCATGTAGACCTAAAAAACCCACTTTCACTTACCTCTGAGCTTTTAGACTAGAAAAAAACTGCTGCAGTGAAGTGATGCTCAGTTTCCAAGCTAGAAAATCAAAATCTGTTGCTTCTTCTCTTTAATGTTTTAAGTTTTTCTATTGCATGTTAAGCAATTTCGGCTTGACATCAGTTTGTATGAGGCATGTTTAGTCATGCAATATGGTTGCTTTGTAGTTTAGACTAATGGCTTCTTGGAGATCATTAGGAATTCAGAGGTAGCACCAGTCAAAATTACAGAACATTTAGTGTTGTTAAAACCACATAAATGTACATTCATCAAACTAAAAGGGTGTTTTTTCCTTTTATTCGTCATAGTTTACAGCAAAACATTTTAAATTGGTAATAGCAGCAGAATGCATGAAAGGTTAACATTTCTAGGTAAAGTTTTAAGCAGAAATGTGATCAGGAATGCTTTCAAAAGGCTGTTAAATCTGTGCCACCTTAGTGTCTTCGAACCACAAACTGATCAGAAATGCCACTCTTTCAATCACTGCTCTGCTATCTGCTTCAAGATGTCGGTCTGAAATGTCATCCTGCCACGTTATTTCTCCTCTTGGCGCTCTCATTTCGATGCTTGTTGTCAGTTTATATCTGCCACAAAAACAGGTGGCTAAACGTAAAGGGACATTCTCCCTTCAGCAGTTCCACACTCGGCTCTTCCATTGGAAAATCGAGTCGTCCAATCAGCAGGCAGCAGCAGCAGCAGGTCCTCCTGTTCACCTCGGAGGCGCCTTGCTGTGGCCACTCTCTGCTACTGCGTTTAGTTTACAACTGCAATCAGATGCATTCATTGATTCATTCATTAATCTTTCATAAAAAATACATTGAAATGACTGCATTAGCTTTCACCCTTCATCCGCTAACCCTTTACACAACATGTGCTCTTTTGTGTGTGTGTGTGTCTGTGTGTGTTGATGGAACTGAAATATCTCCTTTTGTTTGACAGCACTGTGGAAAGGACTTGACAAGATCACTGTTGACTCTGTCTCTGATTGGTATTCAGGTGTTTCGGCCACGCACACCTCCAGAGGCCATCGCCCTGTGCTCCCGCCTGCTGGAGTACACACCGACGGCCCGCCTCACCCCTCTAGAGGCCTGCGCGCACTCCTTCTTCGACGAGTTGCGCGACCCCAACGTCAAACTGCCCAACGGGAGAGAGAAGCCCTCGCTCTTCAACTTCACCACCCAGGGTACACACACACACACGAGAAAACAGAAACGCTTAACAAGTGCTTAAAGAGAAAAAACATACCATGAAGGGTTATTTTTTTGCATTATAAAGATGATTTATTACAATTATTAAAATAAAAAAAAATGTAAAAGTGCTACTGATTCTGTCCTTTACATTCAATATGCAGCAAACTAAATCATTCGTAGTGTTCAGAAGTGCACTTCTTATTCTTATATCTTTCTATTTTAGTCTGAGAGGTCACAAGTCTGAAAAAAAGAAAATCATAATCCTGCCTCACTTTTCTACCAGATGACAAATTTAAGATTAGATCTAAATTTTGCTCTGAAATGATGTGGTATTCAGCTCATGTACTCTTTAATAACATTTAGTATTTATAAAGAAATAATCTTGAAATTTTGGTCCATTTACCACTGTTATCTCTTTCAAAATGCTTCGTATGTCAGACATGCTTGTCTGCAACCTCAGAGCTACAGGTAGCTTTGGAACAACATGACATAACCTATTATGTCCTTTGTCTTCCAGAGCTATCTAGTAATCCCTCTTTGGCCTCCATACTCATCCCTGCTCACGCCCGCAGCCAGGCCGCCGCCTCCACCCCAACCAACGCCTCTGCCACCACAGGTTAGAGGCACGTTTCCTCCATCAAGTCCTTGTTTTTATGTGGCTGCTCGCTCTATATTTATCACTTTGAAGCACTGGCTGTGGCTTTTGTTACTGCAAACATGAAAAAAAGACATTTCATTCCCTAAAAGCCAACATATTTAGCTCTAAGTTGATTTTAACTTTAAAAGTTGTTGTGAATTAATGTCACCGTGAGAAACACGAAACGCTGCATTTTAAGTTGGTACTTTGGCTCAGTTTTGCACATTTATACTGCAATCACTCTAAGTGTTGGCACCTCCATTTGGGTGCTAAGGGCCTCATAAGCCTGACTCACAGCAGTAGTTAAAAAAGGGGGAAGCATTATTTATGCCCTTTTACTCACATTGTTTTTCAGTCTAGCTGTGCTTTTTGCTCTCGCTGTGTCTCTGTCTTCTTCTAATTCCATCTACCTATTGCTAACTGTTTGACTAAATGACTGTCTCCTCTTGCCATTCATAGATGGCAGCAGCACAGAGCGAGGTCCCAGCACCACCACCGCCTCTGCCTCGGCCTCCAACTCCACCTCCTGAGCCCACAGACAGACCGCTCCGCCCTGCCCCGGTCTCAGCCCCAGCCCACAGCCTCTCCATTGCCCTGGCCAGGGGGTGAGCTCTGCTCAGCTCTGCTCCGCCCTGCTCTCCTCCCCGACAGCAGCGGAGCGATGCTGAAGCAGTCCGGGTTCAACAGCTAACCAACTACCCCACGCCACGACCACAAAACCAAGCCTTCCCCAAACCTGCCTCTTTTCTCCCCGTCCCCTCCTCGACCGGCCTCCTCATACAGCTGTTTGAACTCTTCTCCATCCTCCGTCAAAGACACCTCTCCGTGCCCTTTTAACGGGGAAAGCGAAGCGCAGGGCCAGAGGTGTTGTCAACTGTACTCTTGATAAAAGTACACTGTACATGTATACACAATGCTAGCCTGCTAATGTTTGTAAGAGGACAATCTGTAGAAAAGTCCTAAGCTGTTCACCTTGGCCTCCCTCCTTATCTGGCCTCCCCTCTTGTCCCCCCCCACCGCCATTGTTCCATTTTTCTGCATCCTCATCCTCTGACCTCTGACCTTCCCCATGTGTCCCCACTCCTCCTCCTCCTCCCCTTTGGTTCCTTCTGTAGTGCATGGCCTGAGTATGGTAGGATCACCTGGGGGTCGCCACGCCCTCCCACCTCCACTTCCGCAGACAAGGCATGAGGCTCACGCACGCGTATACACACACACACTCACACACACACACACACAAACTCTCATGAACAGACACGCACACATCCCCACACACATGGATGCATGATGATCCTGATGTATGTGGAAAGAAGCAGTCCACTCGGGGGGCGGGGGGTTAATGTTCGGACAGTTTTTCTTTTTTTGGTTTCTTTGCCTGAGATTGTTTTTTAAATGGTTAACGACCTGTTTTATTCAACTTTTCTTTTAATTTTCTTTTTTTTTTTTAAACTCCTGGGCAGATGTTTGATTGCCATGTGGAATGGATGTGACATGTATCTGGTCCTGTGTGCTTGTATAATATATACATACAATACAAAACAAACATGCATTACATACACAGTTTATATATTACTTTTCCTTATGTATAAAAAGTATATATAGATATATGTATATTAACTACAATGGTTCAGAAATCATTTATGGTGAGCCCATATCTGGCAGAGCAGTGGCAATATTTGCTGCTGCCTAAAGACAATAGATTTAGATGAGGTGGTGTTTTATTTTTGTTTGTTTGTTTTTGTTCCGTTTTATTCGCTGGAGTGTGGTTAGATTCCAGCAGCCACTTCCCCGTTCTCCTGTGTTGTCTGTATTAAGGCTGTAGATGGATCTAGGGCATCGCTCTATTCCCCGTCTTTGTACCGACTCTGTCTGCAACGGCGTCTCTGTGACAGCGCAGCGTCTAGACGAACATGCTCCCCTGTCTGAAACCTCCCTCCCTCTCCCTCTCTCTCTCTCTCTCTCTCCCTCTCTTACTGTCTCTGTGAAGAATCCAAGATGACTGGTTTTCATGCTTTTTTTCTTTCCTCGACTCTCCTGAGGAGTCCCGCCGGTGGTCTTTGGCGCACCGCTGACCGCCTCATGTGTTGTGACCACTGATTTGAAGTGTTAGCCTCTTAGCGTCGTCTCTCCTCCACCCGCAGCACATAGACCCACTCGGTACAGTCTGTCGAAATCGTCTTATTTACAGAGAATACTCACTACATTTAAAAAAAAAAAAAAAACAAGAAAAAGAAAAGAAAAAAACTGAATTTGTATATACAGTATAAATGCTCCTCACCAAAATTATGTATGACTTGTATGTTGTTTTTTATGTTGTTATGTTCATTTTTTTCCATGTTGTGTTCAAGGTATGTATATATGCAGACCCATGTACTGTTTATGAGCAAAAACAAAGATGACAAAGGGTGGGGAAAAGAAATGAAAACGATTAAAAAAACAACGAAAAAACAGAATCAGGGCAAAACTGATGTGTTTATGGATATTGTAGATGATGATGATGATGATCAGTTTTATCCAGCCATATGTTCAATCTTACCTGTACAGTACAGTAGATGACAGCTGTATTATTGTAACAAGAACTAGTCATGTATAGTGTAACTATAGTTTGGAGTGCCTTTGCTTTCATACACCTTCGCCTTGTTTCCACCCCTCACCCAGCCCGCCGCCATCACCTTCCCCCCTCCCTCACCCTCCTCCTCACCCGATATTGTGACTCTCCCTTTGGTGCTGTTGAATGTCCTGCTATCCTGCAACACACACGCTCCCTCACCAACACACACACACATATACACACTTCAGTCCCCTTCCAGTTGCACATCTCTCCCCTCCTCCACACCTTTTCATTGCACACTTTAATGTAATATACAGACGTTAATCGTAAGGATATTTTTTTTTTCCTTTACTGAAGATACAGTAGACGAGTGTTTATTTTAATAGATGTTTTATCTCGGACACACATGTATGCCGCGGTCCTCGCACGGACTCCGGGGGTATGGAGTGGGTGGGTGGGGTGTTGTGGATGGCAGCAGGGGTTTTAAAAATATAAAATACAAATAAATAAAAGGCCTCATATACTGTATATATACAATACAGTACAGTTCTGTATTACTCACAGTGTTGGTTCAGTTACCAAAGCCAAACTATGATGTAGTTGATGTGATGAGTCATCCTCAGAGGCAATAACTCTCTCTCTCTTCTCTCTCTGGATATTTCGTTGTTCCTCTGTCCTCTTGCTTGTCTCTCCTCCTGGTCTCCATATTTCGGGGGGTGGATTCAGTAGCACCTAAAGGGGTCGAGTCATGTAGCCTTTTACCCCCGTCTCCTGCTTGCTGTAATTTTGCATTCATAAACGTGTTGCTACCCTCCACCAGAAGGTTTGACCACTTCACCCCTAACCCCCACCCGACTCCAGTTCAATAAAGACACCACAAATGGTTACCAAAAAAGAAAAAAAAGCGAGTATATATGCTAGTATCGCACATTATACTAGCATACATACTTTGAACATGGTTGAACATGCTAACTGGGTTTAACTGGGGTTCAAGAAAAGAAAAATCTAAGAAAAATACTACAAAAACATCCTGTATAACAGTACTACTACTACTTGAATGCCTCTGTTCGTGACTGAAATTTTATTTCTTTTGTTTTGTTTTTTTGTTCTTTTTTTGTTTTTTGTTTTTCTTTTTGTTCTGTGAAGGTATGCTAAATGTGCGCCTCTGTAAATATTCCCTCTGCGTGCTCCGAGGAATAGTTCCCTGGTACTGTAATTTGCATTAAATAAAGAGTAGGATAGCCTTGAAATGATCAAGAGATGTGTCCGTTTGGTCGTTATTTTAGTGTGTTAAAGCCAATTAAAATCATTGTGCAAGGCAAAATTCACAGCAGAGATGTATGTATGGAACTGCTTAGTGGAAAATTTTGGACTCATATACATTTAAATTTTAGGAAAAAAGTAGTGCAGCAGCAGCAAATTACTTCACATCGTTTTTTGACATCGTCTTACGTTGGGGCTGTATGGTGGCTTGGTTGTCGGCACCATCGCCTGTCCAGGGTGTCCCCTGCCTTCACCCCGAGTTGGCTGGGATAGAGATAGGCTCAAGGGCCCCCCGCGACCCTACAGAGGATTAGGCGGTGTATAGATAATGGATGGATGGATGTCTTAAGTCACTGCACACTCACTGCAGCCAGATAGCTTCTTAAACTTTTGACCCATATATTGGTTTTAAGATGGCTTTGGAAAAGTTTTATAGATGTTTGCTGTGGCAACAATCAGCCTGGGATTTAATGTGTAATCCTGTGTCGAAGTGTGACCACAGCGGGGCAGTGTTTGTCTTATGCTGTTAACTACCTCAGACACCTCATCATACGGTTCAATCTCAAGAACACCTTTATTCGGCTTTATTTACAACAAATGTAGAGATTTTTCGTTTTGCACAGTGGTATCAAAATACAAAATATAGCACAACCTGAGGTATAAAAATCAAAAAGAAATGTCTTTGCAGCCCACAGCTCCTTCTCTTCTCTGAGAACACATCGTGGTATCTGACAATTCTGTGAGCAACATTAAAAACCAAACGTCATGAAAACTTACTGCTGCCTTACTTGTGGTTTCTTTGATTTGCAGGTAGTGTGCAAACAGCAGATTGCTTTTCAGCAGCAGGCCTTTACTCATTTAGACTGAGAGGAACAATCTTCATGTGTTCTGAATTCTGTGCACTTTATGCATAAGACTATTACAGAGAGGGAACATTCAGTTTTGGTTCTCCATTATCAAATAACAGGGTCGTTCTGCCTCAAGTCACCGAATGCCCCATGCCTGACCATCTTTGATTTGACAGATTTTGAGGTGAACATTGATTGAGTTGACCATGTGTAAAGTCTGGGGTCACAGGTAAAATTAGTTTTTGAGTTAAAAATTCTCAAAGAGGGGTGGGGTCATGTCCATTTTTGCATCGTTTTCTTCGCACTAATCTGTGGATCAATGTTTGAAGTGTCATAACTTGAGAAGTAATGTAGCTAGAGTCCTGAAATGTTCCAGGCTCATTGATATGTACATAGAGTCTTCAATGGTGCAACCCTACTTTGATAGAATAATAGAAACCAGTTAAATGATGGTGTAAATTTGGTCAATAAAACCTATATTGTTGATTTTTTCCCCCTGTGACTGGTACCAATAGGAACTTTATAGCTTTAGAGCAGGGGTCTCAAACTCCGGTCCTCGAGGGCCACAATCCAGCATGTTTTAGATGTTTCCCTCTTCCAGCACACCTGATTCAAATGATGAGGATCGTTATCAGGCTTCTGCAGAGCTTCAGGATGAGCTGATCATTTGAATCTGGTGTGTGGGAAGAGGGAAACATCTAAAACATGCAGGATTGTGGCCCTCGAGGACCGGAGTTTGAGACCCCTGCTTTAGAGGCATACTTTATGAAAAAAACTAAATTTGGAATTTAATTTTTGCATTTATGGCCAATATCTGAACATGCATTTAGCAGGTTGTATCCTTGAAGACCATATGTACATATCAATGAGCCTACAAAATTTCAAGACTCTCGCTATGTCATGTCTCAAGTTATGGCACTTTAAACTTTGCTCCACAGATTAGTGAGAAGAAAACGGTGTACAACTCGACGTGACACCACCCCCTTCAAGAAACTCAAAACCTAATGTTACCTATGATTCCAGATTTTACATGTTTTACTCAATAACATACGTGTGCACGGACAAAACAAAATCTGACAAATATGAGATGGCCAGGCATTTTTTAAATCTGGTGAACTGAGGTGGATTGACCCAGCAGCAGTGTTCTCAAGAGTGTTGATGTTGATATCACAAGTCTTCACAGGTGTTTTTACTGACCACCTCCATTATGAGAGGAGAGATGGCGTCAGGCTGGATGTCCTGAATCTGCAGTATCTGTTTGCTGTACTCCTCAGTCATCGTCCGCATCTCTGTGAAGCAGGCGATCACTTTGGGGTAGAGCAAGCTGAAATAATGACAACAAATGTAGACAAATCTGTTGGAAGTTTCCCACTAAATGAAAGGAAAGTTGGCACCTATTATTTTACTCACTGTTTTTTCTGGCCTGTTCTCCTGCAGTCGATGTAGGTTTTTAGCGTCAGTGCAAGGTTTTCATGAACCTCATCGATCACACCGTGTTGCTGCACACCAGGACGATCTAGTAGGATAAAAACGGATCTCTTTAAATCCAACCTGAACCTGAGAATGTCTGAAATACATTCATATGTGTGGCTGCATACAAATGCGCAGTTTGTAGGGGTTTAAATATTTACAGGGTTCATAAATGATTGATTAGCAAGAACTGGGATGAACTGATAAAAACCTGCTGCTACCTGGAGAAAACAGGGACATGGCTTGCATAAGAACGTACTCTTCCTCCTGCAGGTCCAGCTGGCGCAGCGTGTGGTGAAATTTGAACAGAGGCTCCAGCAGGAGTGGCTGGAAACCCGCTGTAGAGCACAAGAAAAGCAGGTCAGGGACAGGACAGAGATGGAAGAAGGAGGAAAACAGCCACAGTTAAGAGTCAGACAGATTGAGGGAGTGTTATTGGCAGCAGCTAATGTAGCCTCAAGCAGAGATAAAGAGTCTTTTACAAAGATGTGGTAAGTTTTCTCCTTTCTAACGCCACACGCCCAGATTTTCTTTGCCTTCATCCCCAACTGAAACCGATGTAAGTTCTCTTGAGGAAGACTTTGGTGACTCCAGAGGGAGCTGTTCAAAGTTTGTCTGACACTTAGATTTTTTTACAAGGAAATCTTTTTTTGCAAAAAACCTCAACATCCCAGAAGAGCAACATCTCTGCAAGGCACCATAACATCCACAAAACCACATCACACACAATATATTATTTATTATGGACAGCAGGTCTTTGTGCAGCTTTACATAATGTGCACAGACTTCATTATTTATTATTTTATTATTTGCAAGGCACACAGCTAAATTACAGGCTACAGGCCAAACCACAACCACATTCCTTATCCAAACAAATATACTATCCATTTTGCCCACCTTCACTGAATGAATCATTTTTCAATCTTAGCGGCTCAAGAATCCATAAGAAGCCCTGTGACTATTTACAAGTGACTGCTTTCATTTTGCTACAACAATAAATTTTTTTCCAGCAGGCTTCTGTAATATTTGTTGTTCTCCTAACAGAGGGCACAAATATCAGTTAGATCTGCTGTCAGAGAAATCGCTAAGTGATTATCTTGAAATTCTTCGAAAATATTTTCCACAGATCCCACATTTGTGGTAGTGATGTGCCTAAACTTCCCTACAAGTCATGCTTGGGGATGTGACTGACATGTTTTCATTCACACAAATTCACCTTTATCCTTACTGATGACTACGGTATTTCATTTAATTTCCTCGTTTGGTCACAATTTTCAAAATAAATGAAAATGATCATGATTAAAAAGATACAGTAGTCTCTGAAAAATATACCTTTTAATAGTGTGTATAGAGAGAGATATTGGATAACAGTTATAGATGCAGGAAGACAATGAATGAATGTGAACTCCATTTAGTTCAACCTTTAAACCAGTTTGACAACATTCTGGTGAGACTGAACACAAAAGTCATATTGCACTGCTGAGAACACGTGATAGGGGGTGAAACAGTACACATTAATTATTCCTTCTGAATGCTGTCTGACTACATTTTGTATAAACATGTGCAGAGCATGACATTTCTGTTCATGTTCGCACTTTGCAACCTCATATGCATCTTAGACATGCAGCAATCAGAATGTCAGTGTGCAGGCATTACTTTTTATCAGGTGTCATATCGCGATTCCTCACAGACAGGATGTACATCTGTGCTGCTGATTTACCATCAACATCACATCGTATTTGTGTCCATTACTGAATGCATTTTGTGCTATTGCAAGTAGATCTGATTAGGCCCTGCAACCAAATAGTTTCCTCAGAAGTTAGTGGAAAGCAAAGCAGGGCTAACTTGTTTGATCATGGGCTGATGTTGCATATTGTAATAGTAAAGAATGCTACCTAGTTTGTGCTTGTAACCATGTACAAGTGTTTTCACGATTTGTATGTATTCATCTGTACATTTTTATAATCCTATTTGTGTTAGTGCAAACTGTCTCACCTCGTACGGCATCGTCTAGGCAGTACGTAAGATTGCCACATTCCCAGTTGCTTGTTCTTGAGTTGAACACCATGTTTAAGCGGATCTGCATTATTTCAAACATGGCTCCCTTCAGCAGAGATATTTGGTCATCCATAGGTAGAGACCTGAAAGAGAGCAGCTTGACATGACATGCATCCAATTCCGCCAAATAGACCTTAAGCATTTAGAAAAAAACCTACTCAAACATGCATCAATGCACATATTTACCGGAAGTCCCTGAGACTTTTGGAAAAACTAATGATGTCCTGGATCATGTATGTTGTGAGGTCAGTCATATGTGGAAGAGCAGTGAAAACACAGGTGTTTTTGACCTCGTCTTCCTTGTTGCTCTCTTGTTTTTCTAAAGAACCACAGTGACTGGAGATGGAGGGCGACCAGGAGAGGGAGGAGGAGAGGGAGGAGGCACATGAGGATGCTGTGGGGTCAGCTGCAGATTTACTAGCTGTAGTGCAGGTGTTTGTAGGGCAGCTGGTCAGTGGGTGAAAGGGCTTGCTGGCAGACTGGCTGTACTCACTCCCAGAAAGGATGTTTCTGTCCATAGGCTGAAAAAATACATCGTCAGTCTGACGACAAGTTTTTAAAAAATGGAAATGATGGACACTTTAACCTGCATGAAGCCATTCACGCACCCTGAAGCCAATGAAGCGGGAAAATCCTGAGTCAAATGTGCTGCGGTGGCTGCAGAGTAGCTCCTGGATGATTCTTTCTTGCTGGGATGAAAGCTGTGTGGATACATTATGCATCTTCTTCTTCTTGATTCGGATTCTCCTCTCCAGTACCTCTTTCTCAGACATGACCACTAAATGGATACGAAAAACCAGCTTGTGATAAAAGTCACTGCAGAAATAAAAATATTAAAGAGTCTATATTATACACATGTATAAATTTATCATTTGATTTGGGGGGTTTAATAGAATATGTTAACATGCTTTATTGTTTAAAAAAAAATCTTATAGTGTACATTGCTTCAAACTCTCTCCTCACTCTGAAACACTTCAGCTCCTGTCTCTTTAAGGCCCCCATCTGCAATGCCCTGTCTACTCTCATTTGTCAGCCGGCCAAATGAAAGCAAGGTAACACTGGTCACCTCGTGTAACCTCAGATCTATGAATACAGGGCACAGAAACATAGTCCTGGCAGAAGGGGTGAGGAAATAATGGCAAAATGTGAGGAAACGGCTCATTCTTTGTTTAAGGGCTTTCAAAACTAGTCATTTGGCAGATGTAATGCAAATATGACACAATGGCATAGATAAGTAATGGAGGACAAGCCTGGATTTCAAATGAGCCATTTCAGGCAGGTAAGGAGCAGTGTTTTCTTTAGGAAAGAATAGCTTCCTTTGGCGTAAACATCTGGACTTTTCAGGTTAGCATGCACGAAAAAGCTATATAACAAACTAAGGAAAGTGAAAAATTCAAAAAGCATAAGTGTTCTTTAAATACCTCTATTTAAAGGTCATCTAATTGTGCTAAAATAAGCTTAAAGCAAATGTTTGTATGGTAGCCTTCCAAAGAAATACGTTTTCACGCTATGCTTAATAGTATTTTATGTATTTACATAAGTGGTGCACAATAATTTACAAATACTGATGCCATATCTACGCACATTTAATACTACATGACCAGCACTCTAGCAACTTAAATATGAACTCATAGTATCCCATACTTCTGTCACTATAAGATAGAAAAATACACAGTATCATAGCAGTTTTTTAAACAATAAGGCATAACTTATTGTGTCTGGATGTTACTTACTCTCTTTGCGCATGCCAATGGCCTGGCATTTCCGGAAGCGGCAGGCTTGACATGACCGGCGGGTGTTTTTCGTTATAATGCATTTGCTCAGAAATGGACAGTGGAGCTGCGATGGCCTCTGTATGGCACGTCTGTGTATTTTTCAAAAATCAACAAACACCAATTTGAAGTTACAAATCAAAAAAAATGAAAAAGCACACATTTCACTGTAGTATAACTGGTTGAAATGTGTGCCAAGTATATGATGGCACTGGTTCGGCAAGGACGTAATCTTAGCTAGTGATTAATAAAAAATTAAAGATGGTAAAATGAAACATATTCACCCATGTGTCAGGCGTGTAAAGCTACTGGACCCCACAGGTTATTACAGTGTATCTGAATAGCAGGGTCGAAGAGAAATCCGGTGTGAAGAATTAAAAAATGAGTACTGTGACTCAAATTAATGCTACAATAAACCACCATGAGCAGACCTCTAAATGAGACAGTTCAAGTAAGTACTGTTTATCTGTCAGAACTCCAGCTTAATTTAGTTTAGATAGTTTTTAATTTATTTGAGTATGTAAAAAGACATGCAAAATGTGTGATGATTATTTTTAACTAATAACAACAGCAGTAATCATATATTTAAAGGTGCATTAATCAGACAAATCATTTTGTTTAACACTCAGTTTGATGTATGAAGCCTTTGTGGACAGACTGAAGAACTGTTTCGGGCCTGTCTGAGACGGTTCTCAAGTGGTTTCGATCTTGCGTGCATAACGGGAATTTCGGTATCGCTCTTGGAGACTTTCACTCCTGCAAACATGATAGACTGTGTGGGTTCTCACAGGCTTCAAATCTCATTATCCTCTGAAGACTTGCATCTCATGAACTCTCTAATCAATTAGTTGGATGGCTGCAAACTTCCTACAGAGGTGGGTACTAAAACTTGTATCCCATTGATTTGTGAGCGTCAGAACATGCAAACCCTATGGTCACCTTTTGCCAATTAGGACATATCTTTTTTTAAAAATCAGTTTCTGTACCCGATTGTAAATAACATATATGTGTATTGGTCATGGGCAAACTAGACTACTGCAAATCTCTGTTCCTGTACCTTCTCACTAACACAAGGCCTTGACTGTAACTCATTCAAACCACGGCTGCACGAGTTATAACTAGCACAAAAGTATCTATCAGAAGTCATTACCCTGGTGCTCCGAAACCAGCACTGGATGATTTTGAATTCTCCTCCTGGTATACAGTGCCCTCAATGGCCTGACTCTGCAGTACATGTCGGACATGCTCTCAGTGTAAAATCCAAGCAGATTTTTTTTTTTTAGGTCACACGGTGCCTTCAAAGTCCAGTCAGATATCATTAAGCATTTATGCACCTCATGAACAGCCCTGGCCTGTTCATCTCAAAATTGCTTTGACCCTGATATCTTTTAAAAGCAAACACAAGACCTTTATATTCAGTCAAGTGTGCTCTTCAAGACTTAACTTGGATTTTAGTGTTGTTTTATTTATGTATTCTATACATGCAGTGTGTGTATGTGTGTATATGAATGTGTGCCAATGGACTACTTTTGTGTGAAAATTTGAATCGAGCTAGATTGCACCTTACACATACAGCTGTTAAGCTTATAACCTTTGACTGTTATTTGCTTTTTCCACTGACACTTTCACTTTTCTTTCCACTCTCCACAACCATGTGTGTATTTGATGGTGTGGGTGGCCAGCTGCTGAATAAACAGAGGTGCACTGAATTGATCTCGGCTAAATCAGCTGAACCATTTCACTGAATGTTTGAGTTAGAAAATGTCTTTTATTGGACAGATGAAGTGTTGTTCTGCAACCATGTGTGCATAAATGTGATGGTGTGGGTGGCCAGCTGCTGAATAAACAGAGGTGCACTGAATTGATCTCGGCTAAATCAGCTGAACCATTTCACTGAATGTTTGAGTTAGAAAATGTCTTTTATTGGACAGATGAAGTGTTGTTCTGCTGTTAAAATTGCATAAATGTGATAATTGCACTTGCGTTTTTCAACAGCATAATAGAAAATGTTCTTAGGAAACTGAAAAAACAGTGTTTCAGTATATTGGTTTCGAGCTTCAGTAGCAATATTGAAGAAAAGCAGCTATGTTCCAACTAGGGAGTAGAAATGCAGAACAGAGAATCAATGACTGAGATGAGGAAGAAACTGTAGCATACAGGTGACAGACAAACACAGTGAGACACAATCAGAGAAACTTTACCTGAAGAAGCCCTTGCAACCTTCGCATGTCAAGGCATTGAAGTGGTAACCCTTTGCCAGATCTCCACACACACCGCAGGCTCTGGGCTCTTCATCCTCCGTCACTTTTCCCTCCTCATCCTCGTCCTCTCCATTTTGCATCGTGAGCATTTCGCAGACAAGCTGCACCTCGCTGCCTTCGTGCTTATGCTCCCCCTGATGGTTGATGAAAATAATTGTGGTAATCACTACTTTCATATTGGTTTATTTCAAGTGAAGCACTATTTTTGAAACTAGGGCTTCTGGTAAATGGGGCTGTAAACCACAAGCACAAACAACTCCGTCAGATCAAGGTCACCGGTCATTTTTACCATGTCACAGTTAATTTACAGACAAGATGTAAGGTCTGCAGTGCTGTGCTTACTCCTGTGTTCAAATATAAGTAGAAAACAAGTATACTGTGGCTGGATATTTTCTTCTGTGGTATTACTGAATAAAGTTCAGTGACACAACTATGACTAATGGTTCTAATCAGTGTGAAGTCTGAGTAGATTCTCAGTCATCCACATCATGGTAATCCTTAGAGCTTCAGTAGAGTGAAACTGGGCCTCTGTTTTGGTACATGAAGACTTTTCACCTCTCATACAAGAGGCTTCTTCAGTTCTAACTGACTGATGGGAAATCCTAAATATGTGCCACCCCAAACTGCATGGCTTTTGGCCCATTAGCTGCCCAAGAGTCATATCCCTGGTGGTGTGAATGTTTCTGCCAGGTCAGGGATGACTCAAGGTGTTACTGGTGGTGAAACTGTCTTGGGAGAGATCTCAAGATGACCCTCTGCCTCTGTTTGGAGATGGATGTTCCAGTTAAACATAGATGGCTTCCTCCCTGACTGCGTTGTACACATTGAGGAGGATGGAAGTGGCAACAATGGATTTTAGTGGAAACTAGCACACACAAAACAATATACCTACTGATTGACTACCACGACCCACTCTGACATAATCTGGGGGTTGTCTCAACCTAACACTACCAGACTGAGAATGTTTCTACCAAGACAGAGGGTAAAGAAAAGGGGCACACCCATATTAAGAAAGTACTTGAAACCTGTGGCTATCACAGCTGGGCTTCATCAGGCATCCTCTATGTAGCTGTTGTGTCAGAGAAACTTACAATATACCAGTGCACTTGAGATCCAAACAAAAAGTGGTTCCCTCCAACAATAAAACACCCACACTAATGCTGAGCAATGCTGTATATGCAGAACAGTACAGCAAGGAGTACACAGACCGATATATAGAGGAGATTAAACAACAGCTTCACAAGCACGTGGAATAAAACAGAAGAACCAGTTGCTCAAAACTCAATAGTCCACATTTAAAAGAAGGAGATTCCTTTGAGTGCAGCAATGTCCACATTCTGGACAAAGAAGACGGATGGTTTGACATAGGGGTGAAGGAAGCAATCTCCTTTGAACTGGAACAGCCATCTCTACACAGAGAAGTGGGTCTACAACACCACTTATCATGCACTTATAATGCAGTCTTGAGATCTTTCCCCAGACAGTTTCAACACCATTAACACGCTGATTCATCCATGACCTGTCAGTTTCGCAACCACCTACACTTTGAGGCATGTTCGTGGGTCATTAGCCATTTGATTTAGGGGTGACAACATATATCTGATTTGCCGTCACTCAGTTGGAAACACTGCCATTTTTAGTGACAGGCACTCATAAAAACCTGAAATCAGATATATCTCCAAATAAAGCAACTTGAAAAACAGTTTATTTTGAATAATTATGCAATAAAATATCACTTCAGATCTTCAAGCCAATAAAGCTTGTTGAATGCAACTAAACAGGGAGGCATGAGTAGATTCTATTTCCAATTGAATCCTCCTGCATGAGGCTTATATCTGCAGAACCATATAGCCTACTGAATGTATTATTATTATTATTTTATTTTATTGTTTATTCCATTCACAGCCATTTTGTGCCATCCACTGCATTTACTTTCACTGTCCTAACACTGTATAAGCAGTAAAACAACTGTTCTTTAGACTTTCCTGTGAGTTCATGACACAACTTGCCCTTTATTAAATTAAAAAAGAGGGTGTCAACTTTAAAGAAAACTTTTCCTACCTGTCCTTCACCTGGTTAAAGGTCGAGCTTAGATCAAACAGCAATTCGAGATCATTCAACCCACCCACTCGATGAGTCCAGATGTTCAACAGCTGATCGCAGCCCTCAGTTTTTTCACACTGCAGTTAATCCAGGAGGGTTTTGGATTTAATTAAATACGCAACAGGTGAGAACTGTCTCGTCCGAGCTTTTCCTGCTGGGCGTGTTGCTTGATGTCTTGTGCCAGGGCTCGTTCCTGTCCAATATCCCTGGCTGCAGGTCTCAGGAGGGCGGAGATAGAATTCCAGCACCGCCCATGTCGATTAGACTCTTTCACCCTCTGCTGTGAGGTCACTAAGTGAGAGTTGATGCAGGATGGTGGTGAAGTCAGTACAGCAACTGTGAATCAGTGTGCAAAGCGAGTATAATAAAGGTTTAAGGGGTTCATTTGTCCCTTACTAAGACAATTACAGCCGCAAAGACTAGGATTTCTTTTGAAAAAATGCATATTTGACAAATTATTTAGGAGTTTTTCTGCCCTCTAGTGGTAAAAACAAATATCTCCCTCTCTGAGGCCCTTCATGCTGGAAGACCTAGTTTCCTGTTTTTTGGTCAAACTATAAAAACCTCCAAGTTGGTGAAGAAATAACTACATTCCATGGAAATTGTTTAATTTTTTGACCTGTATACATAAGCAAATATGTGATCCTCTTTGAGACAGTGCAATAAATGAATGAAGGTGAAATAAAAATGACATTTTGTTATATATAGAAAAAGTGAGTACACTCCTACATCGCACCCTCAAATTCATAAAATTACAATCAGGGCTTTGAGATCATTTCTCTTTACAGAGTGCCAGGTGGAGCCAGACCTCTAAAATCCAGGGCCTGGTCTTCTCTGTTTGTACTGTTGAAGTGTGCCGTGTTATGTCAGAATCGAAAGAGCTCAGTTCAATCCAATTCAGTGTGCTTCACTGGCATCTATATCAAGTCAATAGTACTGTCAAAGTATCAAGGATAGTGTAATTTGAAATAAATAAATTAAAATATATATATTAAGGGAAATAGCAAAATGAAATAGGATGACCAAAAGAACAAGAGAATAGAAAAATAGAGGAAAAACAATTAATATCTGCTGTCAAATGTGTCATATGTATAAGAGGCCTTGTTTTGATAACTGTCATATTCAGTGATGTTTTCATTATGTGTCTTTCAGCTTGTGACATGCAAGTACAGTCAGTGCAGCTAGCTGCTGTTTTTTTTATTTCCCTTAACAGAATCTGTTGCTTTTCATTATCGTCTAGTTTTGTGAAGTTTGGGATTAAAGAGTCAAGTGTTCCTGTCTTACACCATTGTCTTGCTACATTTTAGGAGGAAGTGCATGTCTGTCTACCTCACCTGTCATGCCACACACTCCTTAGTCCGTAGACGTGACTTCTTGTGTCGTCTTTTCACTATAGCCAGACTTTGGTCAACGAGTCTGCATTTGGTCAGGGTCTGTCTCTGCTTTGCATCTCAGACAGTAAAGATATATCCTGCTGCTTTATACTAGTGATTTAGGGGCAGAGCGCAATGACGTTTGTTCTCTGTTTGACACCTCTAATGTTCCAGATAAGAATCTTTTGGTTAAGTAATAATGTGACCTGCATGGAAAGGTGCCAGGAAAAAGCCTTTGCTGTTCAAAAGGAACATTAGAGCAAAGCTGCAGTTACACTCTAAAGATACAGGAATAATGTGTTCTGGCCAGAATAATCAAAGAGAGAGTTGCTTGGCCACAGTAACAGTAATGTTTGGAGCAGATCTAAGGCAGCTTTTCAGGGGAAGAACCTCGTACCAGCTGTGAAACATGATGGTGGAAATGGTTTGGGGTTGCTTCACTGCCTCAGGGACCGAACAGCTTGGAGTTATTGATTCGACTATGAATTTTGCATCGTATGAAGTGTGTTTGAAGATAATGTGAGGCCATCTGTCAGCAAGCTGAGTTGAAACAGAAGTGGACCTTTCAACAGGATAATAATCCCAAGCACTGATAAAGCCATGAAGGAATGGCTCAAGAAGAATAAATGCTCCAGTCAAAGGTTAGATTTGAATCTCAGTGAAATGCTTTGAGGGGATTTGAATGTGCAGGAAAACCAGCAGCTGAATGAATTTCGAATGGAAGTTGAACAAATAATAGAAAAACTTTTTTAAAGAATATCACCATATTAGGGTTAAAGAACTTCTATGTTATTGGGGAATATTTTTTTCTGTGTCAACATATCACTCTGTAAAAATCAGTGAAATAAAAATAAACTTTAATAATACGACTGAACATCAAATCACACTGCAGCACACTTTTAATACGTTAGGATTCTCTTTCCTCAGGTTGAGTGTGGTCCTGCTCTGCTTCCTTTCCCTGCTTCACTTGGCTGATCATCTCCTCGACAACTCGATTGGAGGCTTTCATACCGGGACAGGTCAACTGTGAGGCTCCCGGAGCACTCGGAAGGATCCCAGAAGGCTTTGCCGCCCCCTGAATGATGCTCTGAGCTGCCTGCAAGTGCCTGTGCTGCTTCTGGTGCACTGGGTAGAGCAACACAAAGAAAAATGATAAGATGAGACAAGTGAGGTGAGAATCTGCCTTTAATTTCATCACTCAAATGACACATGTCTTTGTTTTTTGTTGTTCTAAGTCATATAGTAGTTTTAATGTGGTTTTGACTATTGATACAAATACTGTCAATTCTTTTTTTTAAATAATAATTTTCAACATCTATTTTATGATAACAGTGTTTGAATACAGTATAAATCATCCAAACCTCTTTGCCTGACATTGGTCTTCTGGACTTCTGGGATAAGGAAGCTGTACACCAGCTCTGACACAATCTCCTCTGACTGAAGGTTGTTCCGGCTATTCACACACACAAATTATATTTGTTCATTTTACTCTTGGGTCTGCATTTCTGTATACAAAGAGTTAATAGACATACTGAGGTGTCCGCTACCTTTCTTCCATGGCATAAGCGATGTCATTGACCTCCTTTGCCCTCCTGTGAATCTCCTCTCTGGCCTGCTGGGCGGCTACCTGATCCAAGGTCCCCAAGATGATGTCCTCCAGATATAAATCCACACTTTCCTGGTGTACCTGCACCACCTTGGACACAGTGTTAAGCATTAAAATATGCGTTCCACTCACATGGACACATGTATTTTTCTTTTCTCCTTGCCCACTTAAAACAGAAAGAACTACACATGTACATACTTGTTTGAAGATCTCATCTTCTTCTCTGCGTCTACGCTCCTCCGCCTGTCTCCTTCCACTCTCCTCAGCCTCTCGTAGACGTCGTTCTCTCTCAGCCAGCAGGGTAAAGGCATGGATCCTGCGCTCCTCCTGAAGACGAATCAGCTCCTTGGACAAGGTGTCAAACAGTTGTCCAAGCTCTGCACCTACCACTCTGGCCTGAGATGCCTCCTCTTGAAAAATCTAGGAAGAAGGAGAGAAGGTGTAATACGATTGTTTGGAGTTTGTAACATTGTAAATGTGTGGCCATGCCTGTATGTTTCACCTTGTGTCTTTGTTTGTCTTTCTGGTTTTTTAGGTTCATTATTAGCTTTTTGTTTGCTTTATGTTGCTCTTGCTCATCCTCCTGCAGGGCGTGGACAGATCTCAGGTCCTGGATGAGATCCAGATGGTTCTCCTTGCCCTTAAACATCTGTAATAAAAAAGACATACAGAAGTGAATAGAGAAGTGCTTAACATTGAAAACATGTGCAAATATAAGTAGTACTTCAGGGAAATAAAAAAAATCTCAACATGTCCAGACCTCATATTGGATAGTTCTTCCTCTCAGTATTTTCTGTAAGTGGATTACTGCAAGCTCGGTCTCCTCATCTCCCTAAAGACAGATATATAACTCAGTTAACAAATAGGATCTACAGTGTAACATATGTAAGATTACTAAGGTAAGAATCCATTACAGTCAAACAAATCAGCTGACCTCTGGTGGCTTTTCCACACTGGGAGTGACAGGACGAGGAACAGTCTTCTCCTTTTTGACAAGAAAACACAAGGCCTTTCGCTTGTTCTCCTCCTCTCTCAGGGCCTGTGGAGCAAAAATTGTTGGTCCATCTATATTTAAAACTTAACATATATGCTTATTAAACATACTTTGTCTACTTTACCTTGTATTTCTCCATCAGTTCCATGGCTCTGTTCACAGGTTGCTTGATCACAGGTTTGATGATTTTGGATTTGGGTCTTTTCACCGTTGACTTACGGAGTCCTGCCTCTAGCTCTAGCAAGCCTATGATTGACAGAGAGTTAAAAATGACCTTAACAACAAAGGGATACTGTTGTCTCTGAGTTTCTATTTTGGAAATTAACTGCTTAGTTCTACTTGTTCAAAAGCATTTGAACACAGACCTTCATATGTGTCTAAGTAGGGGCTTTTTAACTCATTGTTGCTGGTGTTCCTGTTGTGAGAGACATATATCTGAGAATCAAAGCTGCGTCGCTGCAGCTTCCCTTCAACATTTCTCCACTTAGCTTCCAATTTTCTCAGTGCTACAGAAAAAATAATGAAAAAGGAGAGACAAATGAGTGAAACAATTACTTGAATAATACACTTATGATCAGAATGTGTTGGTAAAACAAGGGTAGTGGTTGTCCTACACCGGGCGTAGTCCTTGTGAATTTTGTCCAGCTTGGTCTCCTTGTCCTTTTGGTGCTTAGAATATATCTGTTTCAGTCTCTCTTTTGTGACATCTTTTTGAGTCTCATCTCTCTGCCTCAGCAGGTCATTCAGCACAGTAAGGCGAGCCTCTTGCAACCTGAATATAACCCACATAAAGTTGCAGAAGGACCGGTTTTGTATGGTAAAAACAGAAGGAACACCAGTATTACTTAATAAGGCAAAACCAACAAATCTGCGTTTATACCAAGGTTTATACATACATTGTATCCAAGGAGTATATGGCTGTAGCATGGAAGAAACTTCAGTTCCTTGTGTCAGCATACACTCACTCCACTTATACAGAGTGAATGCATGCTGTTATTTACAATTTTCAGCTACTTGGGGACAGCAGAATCAAGCTATCGACACAAAACTGAAACTAAGTTTGTCATAAATATTCCTGATTAGAGTGGCAAATGGGAATTGAGACAATGACAGTTGTCTTGAGCAAGTAATACTACTTGCTCAAGATGAACATGTTAACAGGTTGCTCAAGTTTGTGCCAAATATTGTGCCAACATAATTTTACATGAGTAGTAGTTTACTTTACTATTTATGTCTTTTTCAGTTAGAGATAAAAAGCATTTGAAAAGAAGCACCACTAACTTCTGGATTTCTCCTTCTCTGAAAGCCCACTCTTTCGCTTCCATTTCCTCCATCATGCGCCTCCTCTTGTCGAGCTGGCTCAGGTCATCCAGCGGAGGAAGTCTGGCCTCCCAAGCTCGTTTGGCACGTGCCCGCTCGATTATTTCCACTTCTGCTAGGCCTGCAGGGAGACCATGATCTGGGAAAGACATAATACACATAAGGTGCATGTAGCAATTCAGCTGAACAATAGAAACGCTAGAGAGATTCAAGGCTCTAATAACACATCATAGTTTAGAACAAATAAAGATCTTGTACTCCAAGACAAAGCTGCCAGCTGCAGGAGTTCTGAGGGAGTCGTCCCAGGTCGCACCACATACTCCGGGCAGTAAGGATCTGTTTGTGTTTCGTTTTCCCTGTAGTCTGTCTGGACGCCCACAGTGATGTGAGTAGGTTGTTGCGCAGCTTTCTTTCCACTTACAAAGTCTTCACTGAGGTGACACAAAGAGAGAATGTGGCTACTACCATAAAGGTCACAACAAAACTGGCAACATGAAGAACCCGTTGAACTTACTTTGGCAATGCAAAAACCACATCCGGGCCAAGCTGCTGTGCAAAAGGAATCAGAGGGCTAAAGGGGGAACAGAATGAACCACCAATGTAAAAGGCTAAATCAGAATTTATAGTAGAAATCTATACATCACAGCAGTTATCTGTTGTCAGGAAAAGATTACTTCTCAACTGTATTCCACCAAAATCACAGCATCAAACCGTTTAAAGTATTTCCAGTAATCAGCTCCGGTCACACGGCACTCCTTCCTTCTCTGACATGCTTCTGCATTTGGAATAAGCCTATCAAGAAAGAGATAAGAATCACTCAATCTGATAAACATGTTCAGGAATACAGTTTATGTTTGCAATGACTAAAAGACTAAACTTTCAGTCAGTGCAATTCAGTATCTGCTGCTAGTAAAGTTGTGCATGTTGTGTTACCCAGCCAACTGCAGCAGCGCCTCTTTTCGTTGTTCTGTGTGGCCTCGCCATTGATGGTCAATAAAGGCCGGTACTGGTTGCACAGGATCCAGTTTAATAGTATAGCGGGGCTGGTCACTAAACATAGTTTCAAACTCAGGCACCTTCCTCTGAGTAAGACAGAGAGAAACATTTGTTTTTGTTCATAATGTAACAGTAACCTGGAAACATTAAAAGTCATAGTTCAGAGTTTGGCCACTGAGAGACTTGTGCCTAGAGGATGAGAGGTAAACAGAAAGAGAATTAATTATTCATTGCTTGTGAGTTATGCACAGCATTCAAAACATGAAAGAAAATACAGTGAACAAAAATATAAATGCAGCATGTAAATGGGTTTCTTTGCTGACTTTTTCCTGAAAGTTAAAAATCTAATATCTATTCTCGTCATTTGAAAAGGGTTAAATATAGACAACTGTGCACAAAAAGACTTTGAACTATTCAGCTGGTGACTAATTTTTGACCACTGTGTCCACATCCTGGTCATGTGTGGCTTTTCAGAACAATGATCACATAATGTGACCAGCACACAGACACTCCTTTGACCAGTAAGTATAAAAAAACATCTTAAAATGCCAATTTTATTCAGATGAGACAATGCCACAGATGATAAGAGACGGACAAGAACAGGCTGTTGTCATGCTGGATGCTGGTATGTCAGTAAGACCCGTAGCCAGGCACTCGAATGTCCACAACCCCACCATTTGTCATCCAAGAAATTGCTTCAGACAGCATAGTACATCAGAAAATCTGCCATATGATGCTCTTAATGGATGTATCTGACAACCGTCTCTCAGAATGTCTGCCCACTTCTCCAAGTCCTCCAGGAAGATCTAAACAACATTTCACAAGCCAAAATGTAAAATGTATGTGTAACTACACCGGTCCAATGAAAAGAAGGCCGCGCATCATACAGATGTCTTTTGAACATTTATTTTCCCTTCTTGTCAGCAGACACCATGAAAACTAAAGGACATACAGCAAAGGTTTCAATTACACATTATTCAGTTGTTTTAAAGTTTTTCAAGAAAGTGTCTGTTTTTAGACGGACTCAAACTATAAGTCTCTCATGGTAGTCTTAGCTGATAGGTCAAAATATGCTAGCTCGCAAATCCCAAATACATCAAACCGTCCATATAAAGGCACTTTGACAAACATCAGACACAAATATGAAACAAATAAATTGCATCGGCCATAATACGACAGGTGTACCCCTTAACTAAACTGTGGTCATGTGACTGGTTACATTCTTTATCAAAATAAAACACTGTGGTAAAGAGCATTACATTTTTTTTAATCAAACATGAATTTTTGCGGTGGTATATTTTAGTCAAATTTTCAAAGTTACTCTTTTTCTAACATCATTCTGACATCATATTTATTGCACATTTAATTCATTTTCATGACTATATGAATTTAAACACTGATGAAACCATGACAGAAGATATAAAGACAAACTTATAATAAAAATCTCTATAGGAACTGCCTTTAGGACAGTTTCACTATGCATTGCAGAGTTCTGACTTGTGATTTCTGGTCTATGATCCCACTCTCCAACTGCCCATTATCATTTCCTATATAGTGCACACTTGGTTGTTTCATTATGCCCATTCTGTTGTAGAGATGTTATACTTCGTCCCCCATACTAAAAAGAATGGAAAGAATTGAATGAAATATAGAATATTATAATATTATAAGCTGTATCTATATTTTGTTCGGTATATTGCCACACAGTCATGGTAAACGATTCTCAGTAAATATGACAGGTTTACTTTATATTACAAGAGAAGAGGCCCTTGTCACGCTTTAGCAGATCTGGGTGCATTAACGCCTCTTAAATGAAAACCATAATGTATAATTAAACCCAACATAGTATGCCTTTTCCTTAAGAGTTGCTAAAATGGTTACAAGGAAATACAGCACCTTGCTATCTGATCACCAACAGAAGCACTATTATTTCTGCAGTGTATGTATGGGGTAGAACTCACTATTCGGTCCTTAGAGGCGTAGGCTTTGAGGTTGGCCCTGGCATGGTCTGCCTCCGATGACACCGTGTAAACTGGATCTGTGGCGAACAGTTCACTTCATGTTAACTGAGTCAGCTAGCAAGCTTTCAACCGTCGCTTCGCTTTAGCTTTTCTGTATTTACTCACCATACAGGTGGTCGTAAACACGCTCCCGTCTGACAGCTTTAACACCATCGTTTTTCCTAGTCACTGTGCGGGTGATAGATGTGCTCATTTTCCTAATAAAATGAAAAACACCTTTTTTTCTAACCAACGACAGCTACGGCAACGAACTCTGGAGTATTTACCACTGTAACCATGGAGACCGAAAACTGACGGAAGAGGGAAGAGTCATCTCCAGCGTCTGTTCAATTACTGCTTACGTCAATATACGTAACAATGAAGTAAATAGATTTTTATTTTACCAATCACGTGTTTAAAAGACTGCTGTCTTTATTTATTTTATTGCAAGATTTATTTGTTTACCAAAAATCGTCGTCTTATTATCATTATTATTATTATTAAAACATATTTAATTTAATATATTTGTTAGTTGATATTTATTTATTGAGAAGACGCCATTTAAAAACAATAATCATATTATTCAAAACCCTAAGGATCATTCTCAGCAGGCCCAGCAGTCACTCAGAACATTCTTTTTTCATTACAGACAAATTTATAGGGTCACTGAATTTGATTAAAAGTGGAGTAAATAAAAATGTCTTCAAAACTTTAACTTTTAAAAAATACATCAATTAAAAAGTAATGTTTGGTTGAAATGTAATGCTCTTCATTACGACGTTTTATTTTTATGAAGGACGTAACAGGTCACATGATCGCAGGTTAATTAAGGGGCACAGCTGTCGTAATATGGGTCAAATACAGGTGCAGAGGAGAAGTATTGCTACAGAGGAAAATCACACGGCCTTAAAATAACAATTTTGCACCGTCTGAGAGGCGGGCACGGTAATTTGTGACTTTAATTTGTTTCATATTTGTTGTAATGTTTGTCAAAGTGCCTTTCTATGGATGGTTTGATGCATTTGCTGTCAGCGAGCTAGCATACTTGGACCTGTCTATCAACTGAGACTAGCTTGAGTGGCTTATTGTTTGGGCCCGTCTAATTGCTGGCACTTTTTTGAGAAGTTTTAGGAACAACTGAACGTTGAATATTTGAAATATTTGTTGTGTGTCCTTTATTTATCTATCATTTTTTTAAAAATTTATTTAGTAGTTTTCTACGTGTCTGCTGTCAAGCTGAGTATCTAAATGTTGATTTTATCAGACCGGTGTAGTTACAACCACAACATTTATGACCTATGGCTCACATATAAACCTATAAAAAGTAAGCAAAAAATAAATAAACACATAAAAATCCTAATAAAAAAATTCTTCAGTGTGCCAGTTAAAAATGGTTTTGCAATTGGACTGCATTTGAAACATGTATATTTGAAAATAAAGTGAGCTCCAAAGAGATGTGTTGTTTATTTAAATGACAGAATATAGTCTTAGTTTTTTTTATTACATTTTAGTACAGTTGCCTCTTTAAAGGAAGGCTTGAAGTCACTTTTTCTGTGATTTGTTTTAAGGTCAGTAGATTTCTTTTTCTTTTCTTCCCTGCTATCAATTTTCAGATGACATCCAGTTCAGACTCTAGACATAAAAGTAACTTGCCTCAGTGGCAATAAAATAGAAGACAGTATCTACAAAAAGTACAAATGAAAGTTTAACTACTACAAAAAGACAGATGGTATTCTTGTTAAATTTTGTTCATATATTTTTAAGTAAAACTATGTGGAAGGAATTGTTGGTTTTAAAAAATAATGTACAGTTTAGCAAGCTTACATCGATATATAATGAACACCCAAAGAGCTGCACAGAAAATACAACCCTTATTATGCATAGTGCCCAAATTACAAGGGTTCAAAAGTGGCTACTAAATATTTTTGGGACAGTTTTGTGTCATTTCAACACAAAAAGAGCTGAGTGGAGTTCTCTAACAACATAAAGAGTAAAAAGTTGAACATTCAAGTGATGAAGATAATGAAGCTTAAAATGTATCTGTGTGTATATATATATATATATATATATATATATATCAATGAGATACTGAATGTAGTTTTGTCAGTTCTCAACTAAAAAGGCTGGAGCGCACAAGAAGAATTACCCGGTAAACTGGGGAGTCTTTCTGGTAGATAAGCCAATATTATTATGCATGGTGAAGAAAAACTCTGTTATGACTGTACAGCAAGTCAGCACTGCTCTGCATGTTGGAGGTGTTAAATGTTTTTGTCAAGAGATTTCATGACCTTAACGAATTCAACACATACGAGAAGAAACCGTTAGAGGAAATAATCAAACTTTACCAAATTCAGGAGGACAATGATCCTGAGCATATAAGCTTTTCAGTGTGAAGAGGTTGAATTAACTTAACTGGCTATTATGCTCCATAACAAAATATCACATAAAATAATTTTATTCTAATAATTTTGTTCTGTCTGTTTAGGTTTGAACCCTTAGACTTTGGGCCCCATATGTTAAAGAGACTGTAACTTCATGCAGTTCTGTCTGTACTGATCTAAACCCACTCAAATGAAGTTAAAATTTAAAAAAAAAAATTGAATATGCACAAAACTTGAGAAACAATCAGCAAAAACTAAAGCCATCCAAATACATATGGCCTGTAGTGTGTTTCTCATTTCAGTTTGTGTATATTTTTTTTCTCTGCTGTTCAGGGCATATTTTTGAAGAGCTAAAAAAGGTTGATTTTCTCACAACAGGAAGTTGGTGTTATCAAAGGGAAACACTGCATGCACACACATGTGTACGTGCGCGCGCACACACACACACAAAGTCTGACACAGAAAGTTATGCTTCTCCCCTTTAAAGTCCCTAATCAGCTTTTTTGTTATTTTTTTCTTCCCTCTTTTGGATTTCGATATTTGGATAAGACAGCTGACCGAAGCAACATTACTTTACAGCTGGCAGGTTTTGCAATTTCTGTGGAAAAAAAGCTAGTTTCCTCGCACCAAGTGTGCCAGCTCACTGTCAGCTGAACTTCTGCTGCCTATATGTAAAATAAACACTGTCTAATATTAGATTTCAGAAAAAGGAGAACAACTGGTTGTGCATGCTTTTAACCTAGATTCTTGCAGATGGTTCTTACTCACATAAGTGTTTTAAAATTCTCAAACCATCCGCTCAAGAGGATCTTGTGAGGAGAAACAAATGAGTCAATTTTGTTTAGTTGATAGGGGACTTATATGATTGTTCAGCCAGAACATTTTAATGACCTTTTTCCATTTTGTTCTTCTGCAGTGAGTGTTTCTTTTTGCAGTTTTTTTTTTTGGAACATACACAATCAGACTGAAAGTACACACAAGAAAGAGAAAAGCCGAGTTTTTATTGTTCATCCGCCCTGTCTGATTTTATATGGGGCAGTTAATATCAAGATGTCTCTTTGCAAGATGCACTGATGAACCACAAACTCCGCATACAGCGTGCAGATCATAACCGCATTGACCCAAAATGACACGAGTTGTTGTCAGTTGATTGCTGATCTGCAAACTGGGGATGGAGTCAGTAATAACGCCTGCACCCACAGTAACAGCACATGTAGGCAACTGTGCGAGCGTTCCACAGCAAGATGTTCTTACACAAGCAGATAGGACACAACATTACACCTACTCAGCAAAAACGACATCCTCTCTGAAATCTTTCTATACAGGTAATCAGAGAACTGAGCAAAATGTTGCAAAAATTAATGCAGTCAAATACAACAAACCTGAAACAAATCTTTATGAGGAATAATGTTTATTTTTGGTTTTAGAGAAGATTTGCATTTGCTTTCTTAAGTTCTGTCATGTGTCAGATATATCTAGAGGGCAGACTAAATGCTAAAACTAGAACTAGAACTTGTCTGAGTAGCAGCAAAACTAAACATTATGACCTTGAAAAGAAAGGATTGTTGATGCTTTTAGAAGATGAATGTATTCCTGATTGGAAGGCGTTCATACAGAATGAAGCTATTGGGTAGTCAATGTTGAATTTATGACACTTGTAGAACAAACTGAATAATTGTTTTTCATTTAATGTTAAATGTATACCTTAACTGCACCAGTTTCACAGTTTTTACCTGCTTTATGGTCTTGTCTGGCTTCATGTGCTCTTGCATGCCACTTTGAAAGAAGATGATCATGTGACTGGCAAGGAAGGAAACTTGTGTCTTGACTTATCAGACGTCATCCTGTCTGTGTGGGAGCAAAAAGGCAGATGTTTGAGTGGAAAGCAGTTTGGAGTAGGGGGAAGAGAAAGAAGAAGGGAGGGATTTGTGTGTCACACTTTTCATATATTTCTTTATCACGAGGCGGTGTCAAGGATTTTAAGTTTGTCTGGATGGGGTGGCGTTGCTGCCGCAGTCAAACCTGCCAGACATTAATAGAGAAAGTAGAATCGCATAAGTCGGGTGAATGATAGCACAGGAACTATGCATCTTTGTTTGATGTTACTTTAGTCAGCGTTCAGCGGTGGTTTAAGGGTTTAGTTACACAATAGACTTAAAGTTTTATGGTGCGAGAGGTTCTGTTGTAGCTCGTTTACAGAGGAACCTGAAGACAAGCAGAGATGAGGGACGTGATGTGGATCTATGTCGTGTTTTTCTTCTTGGCTGAAGCAGCATGGAGCCGGGATCCAGGTTTGAACATTTAACATTTTGCTTGCTTGAGGTTTTATTATTAAATATTAAAACCTCCAGAAAGATTGTGTTCTTGTAAGACATATCTTTATCAACAAAATCTGAGCAAAGTTATATTTGTTACTCCGTCAAGAATTTAATGGAGTCATTTTTAGACTTTGTTTAGACAAACGTTTATTGTAATTTTTAACTTTATATGCAAATATCTTGCGTGTATGTGTTGTATTGTCAAATATCAGGAAGTCACCATAATATAGTTGTTTACTGTGTAATCAGTGATGTTTAGAGAAGAAGTAAACTGTGACTGTAAGTGGTTAGCCACAGTGAGATTTATGTTAAACTGTTGTGATGTGACTCACTGTGTGACAGTCTGTGGAAAGAACATGCATGAAGGTGGGCCAGTGCAGAAGCTGACAAGGGAAAAAGTTTTTCGCTAGATGCATATGAAGGTTGCTTCATATTTTCAGAATGAACAAGCATCATGCTACCACTTGTTCCTGGAGTGGAAATCATGTTTTCAGGTCAGGGTAACACTATGATGCGGCTTTTCTCCACTGTGGGGTCTCTGTTTGAGAGCTGTGGTTTTACCACCTCACTCTGGTCGCAATGTTTGTCTTAACGTAACAAAAGTAAACAAATATCGGACCCCAGAAAACCCCGCAGTAAACATAATTCAGTGAACCCTAAATTTTGGAGTTAGTTTCTTTGAAATATTACAAACTTCTTCTACCGTGCAGATAACTATGTGGGGAAGATTGGTTGGTGAAGTTTTACAGTGGAAAGTCGCTGCTTTAGCAAATTCTTTTTGTGTTTGTTTTACAAAAGCTTAACAAAGGTACAGTGTTTCTCGTGAATGTTTCTTATATAGCCCTGCTGCAGGTTGGTTCTGTCAGACCGGCTTTAATCACATCAGTGTACACCTTAACCGACTAACAGACGAGCCACCTTGACTGCTGCTCTGCCGATTGAACACTTTACAATGAAACACTCATTGCTACTGACTGCATGAAGAAAATCACAATATTTTACTAACCTTTTCTTTACATCCACCTCTGTTTCTCTCAGAAACTAATGAAAACCCCTCTGTGAATGTCACCTCATCTTCTCCTAAAGTTTATGGTAAACTCCTTTTCCCGTGTTTTTTTCCAACTGCTTTGCTTTTTGAGTAAAACATTAAGTACACATCAAGTAAGATTAGTAAAGGCACAGAAAGTTAAACATGACAATATGCATGAATCCTTTTTAATGTTTATTTTAACTTTTAGGCACTTTTTAGTTTAAATGAACTGAAAGAATCAAAAATTGCTTTGAATTAAGTTATTTCTGATTAAGAAATTATTAGTCATTAGTTTTTATTAATTATAACTTTCGTCTTTCTGTAGAAAAGACAAAATGCACTTTTGGATTTTGTTAGTCTGAGTTAACCTTTATCTTTACCTCTAACAACTTAAAATGTAATAACTATTTTAGACTGATGGTTATCAAATGAAAGAAGTAAGTTTTCTCATGGGTGAAATCTGATTTATTTTATAAATGAATTTTTTCCTGTCACATATTTCAGTTTTATGCCTGAAGTTAATTCTGTGTTATGTGCCATTTATAGTTTTATTTTTATTTTATGTGTTAAATTAAATCAGTGTTTTATTTTTTGGCATTTTTGGTGTATATTCTAGTGCATACTGTCCATGTTGTTTTAATCCAGAATAAACCCCAGCCATTTAGCAAACAAAAATAATACTACTATGCTCTCTTTTTCTCCCAGTGCCGAGAAATGAATCATTCAGTCTCGGGAGCGATGGTGCCCTGACATGCAGCAGTAAGCCGTGGAATGAGACAATGTTTGTTATCTGGAGACTAGAATTGAAAACCAAAAAGTGTGAAATGTCCTTTAGCAATGACGGTCAAAGCAGAGATTCCTGCAACGATGGCAAATCTCTCCAAAACACTTCCAGCGCTCAGTCATACCTGCACATCCCAAACTTCTCAGTGGAGGATGTGGGGATCTACATGTGTGAGTCGGTTTACACAGGAGGAAATGAAGATTATATGATCCACGTAGCTATCACTGGTAAGATGTTATATCCCCCCCCCCAGAGGATGTGTTGCACTCGAGCCATATTTACAAAAATTGATAAAACAGCTAATTTTGTTTACCTCTAGTTAGATATACAGATGCAGATATTGAAATCTTTTGATACTTAGCTATCTATTGCATATTTTTCTGCTTTGAGCACATAAAGGGGGCAAAATTAGATTTCTGTTGCTTGGAAATGCCTTCAAAAAGTGACATTTGAAAAATATAACAAAGTACAACCTAGGTATGCAACTTGAAATGACTTAATCTGCATGCTTAGGTTGTGCTTCTGTAGGTGTACGTGCAAATACATTTCTCGTGATGCATTTCTCCTGTTTTGTCTTCCCTGCTTCAGTTCCTCCTCGTACAACCATCTGGTTAGACCATAAAGACAACAAGATGGTGGCAGGGTGCAAAGCTGAAGGAGGAAATCCTGCTGCCAACATCAGCTGGAGTTACACAGGAAACTTATTGCCTGTGGAAACGCAGCATGGCTCAGATGGATTTTTTACGGTAGAGAGTCATCTGGAGCTCCCTGAAGGCACGGATACAGAAAACTTGAGTTGTGTTATCAGGCACCCGATATGGAAAGAGGAGAAGATTCTGAAACTAGACTCCAAAAAAGGTCAGACTTCTGTAGACTGCATAGCATAAGGTGAAAAAGTACAGAAGCAAAACGTTGAAGTTTTTAGACTTGATTTGCGTTTGTTTTGTTTTTTTTTGCTTAATTAGATGTTCTATATTGTGTTGTTGTTTAGCCTTTCATGAATACATATGTAGAGTTGGTGTCTATTTAAATTATTAACAAACCTTTATTCTCTCACTGCAGCTCATTTTCCATGGGTGGGCATACTTATTGTTGTGGTAGCCACTCTATTTTTGGTGGGATCCATAGTTTTTGCACAGAAGAAACTGATATTGCTGAGGTAAGACATTTAATTTGAGTAAAAGTGACCACTTTGTAAGCTTTTCTTTGCTGAGACACTGACTTTTGTTTATATACCTTTTACTAGGCCATGCAGACAGTCACACAACTCACCATCCAAAACTCCACCGGTGGGTAATTTTTCTGTTTGCATTTTATTGTTCTGTGTGTTTTACTGCACCTTGTTCGGTTTTGTTGACACTTGACTTTTTTTGTTGTTTTTTTTTTCAGATAGAGGATGCGGAGGAAGTGGAGCCTTATGCTTGTTATATTCAACGTGTGAACTCTATCTACAACTGATCTGCAGATTCGTTCGCTTAATAACCTTGCACATGCATCAACTGCCTAAATGCACATGGGTCTTTGTGAGAAAACTGAAGGCTGTGAAACCGAGAACTGATGAAATAGTAAAGAAAGAGCAGCGCAAGATCAAATGCTTTCAATCAGAGAGGGAAGCCTCTCAGTATGAATCTGTCCTAGCAATCCTTTGACTGAAGGAACAGGGGATGTACCTGAAGCCGTGCACATGCTGCCCACTGCTCCGTGCGTGGGCCTCATGGAGAACATTAATAATTACTACAAATGTAATGAACTGATGAAATGGAAAGGATCACATGTTGAACTAGATGCATCATGCACAGAACTACAGACTTGAATTTGCTGGTGAAACACATCGGCTGTAATTATGTGTGGTTACACTTATTTATAGATTTACTGTAAAGTGATACCCATCTTTTAATGAAGTCAGGAAGGTAGAAGCACCAAGCGGAGAATGTTTAAATCAGAGACACGACTAACTGTCATGATAATGCGGAAAGAAATTTGGTGAAGTGTTCATAATATGTTTAAATATATAACTATGTAATTTTGTGTATTAAATCAATTTAAACACTTTGATCTCCTTTAAGCTGTGTTCCAAAGAAATAAGAAAAACACTGATGAGAGTACAAAAAATGTCTAAACATGGATTTAATTCAAAACTTTTAACGACAAAACCAAAACAGGTCTTAACTAGTCGGTAGGTGTGTCAGTAGTTCCAAGAATGAAACACACACTGTAAATGACACTGCTGTTTTTCCACTGTGGTTGATATTTAAAAAGACACACCTTCGTTGATATACAGCAAAAATACAACTAATACTTTGTTGCCTCCCCACCCAGACACCTGTTTGATTATTATCAGCAATGAAACGTTCTAAAAAAATGTGGCGGTGTGGGGGTGGTGGTAGGGCGGTGGGGTGTTTGTGAGTATGGAACAATAATTTCACAGTAACTATAAACACATTTCTGAGAAATGGAATCCTGCCCTCTACTGGTGGACATTAGCACATAGCCCGTCATTGTGCTAATAAGCAGCAGTCTGTGTTGGGATGTCCAAATAATAATCGTTTTGTTGGTAGTCATATGTACTTAAATTAGGGAATGCTGTAAGGTCTATTTCTAGTGTGTCCTATAGCAAAAAGCTGGTGCCAATAGGTGCATTTAAACAGCTTGCTGTTCATGTTTGCTGTGAGGAAATCCCTTTCTCTTGTATAACCAGTGTAAATGATAGAAGATAAAAGCCGTGGTCCCTTTTGTGTGCAAAAATGCATTTAAAAAATCATCTGAATTGACCTCATGAGTCTGAGGTACACTATTCAACTAGCTGTATTGCTAAGTTACAATGTTTTGGTGCAGAGGTATATTTCTTTAAGACTGGAAGACATCCGCTTTATTTCATTAACTCTGACTGCAGTTGACAGCTCATATTAGCCACAGCTATACTTTACTTTTTGACTTGAGTCGTGACTCTGATTTTGACCCTTTTACTTAGAATGGAAACATGACTAAACCCGTGTACCTGTTTACGAAGGCTTTCAGTTTTTGCTGCTGTGGTGTTCATTTCAGTAGTTAATGATGAATACTAGATTTGTGGAGGGAGGACTTGATACTTACAAGTGTCAATCTATTCTTTCTGTATGAATTCTACTATTGAATTAGAAGCTGCAGCAGCTATAATCTCTCTGAGCCTCATCTCAATAGTTCTTGTTTCTATATACAGAAAGGGGAAACCGTTTTTAGCCTCACAAATGTATCTCTGTCTTCATCAACGTGACTCATTTGGATTCTCTTTAATATGGAGAATACATTAGCATGATTTCCACTGTAAAGTAGCTGCTGACAACATGACGAAGAATTGATTTTTTTGATTTTTTTAAAAATATTTTAAGAGATTTGGTTGACTTATAGAACAGAATAATGAGCAAAAGTGGTGCACTGTAAACTTTTAATGAATAAAAAAAATGCAAACTACAATGAAACAAAGTCACCTTACAGTAAACGACACTACTCTGCCATTCCTCATACATCCAGTCAAACATATAAATAGTTCTGTCAGATACATCAATATGTACACACACAAAAAACAAAAAAATGTCAATTCTATCGCCTCAGACATATGTTTCTAGCATATTTAAGAAGTGCCCACTAGCTGCAAAATGAACTCAGAATGCTAACTAAGAAACATGTGGAAATTCCTATCATAAATTTGACGATGGCACAAATTCTATAACTATTTTATTAAACAAACAGTTGAGCCACATTTTAGGTTTAGGCATTACCAACATTGTTGTTAAAGGCTGATCGTTCTAACTTGAGATGAAGCTTTAAGGTAGAGCAAAGCTTTGGCTCTGTTTCAACAACAAGCTATTAGATAAAGATTAACCCTTCATCTGCAGCAGGAAATCGTAGAGCTGTAACGACATTAGCCAACAGATATAAAGTCACTGTCCTTCCTCGGTATCTACTTTCTATTTATGGATTTCCTCTCTCTTTTCGTGGTTGTACCATTTTTTTGTAGCACATACACCCTATAAAAGCAAAAAGAAATGTGCTTAATCGTCGATGTGGATGATTGTTTAATGCCATCAAATAATTTAAATGTTCTACATGTAGTGGCTTTAGGATTCTCAGACATTCAGATCAATGTGGAATTAACAGCAGTTTGTCAGAAGCTACTGGGTTTGCATTTTTGGAGACATTGCAGTATTTAAACATCAGCTGCAGCTTGTTTTTAAGTATTTTTAAGTACGACTTTCAATGTGATAAAGTGCTAGTGCTTCATTTTTTTCATGAATCGAGGCACCAACACAACTATTTTGCTGTATATTTTGGTGATGTGCAGTAATTATCAGCCCCACACATGCTGATGTTTCCTCTACAGACAGTAACTCATGCATTTAGAACAATTTGAAAGGCACACTAAACTTCAGCACGTGGCAGCTTAAAGATTCCCTTCATTCAGCTCATGGTAGCTGTAGCATCTCAGAAGCCGAAGACGTTTTGCTGTTCTTGGAGATGTTCAGAACCGATTAAAGCCCAAACACCAGGTCCAGCTTCATTTGACTGGCAGCTTCCAGATATTTTGCTGATTTCGTGGTGTCTCAGGAGTCACGGCACATCTGAATAAAAAGGTTCATCTTCTCCTGGGTTTCTTCTGTTAAGAGATCAAGTTTGTTTCTTGAGGTAGGAACACCGCAGTTGTGTTCTGGATCAAGTTACCTCAGAAGTGGAGAGAAACATCTGTAGAGATTTCCGCAGCCAGCTGCAGTCGGCCATGAATGTTCTTTTTCAGCTTCTCTGTTATGATTAAGGTTAGATCTTGATTCAGCTGCTAACTTGACAGTTAAACTGCAAACAAGTTCTCGCATGAGATTACAAGATATCAGATATCATTTCCTGCTTGTGATATGATGTGCTAGTCCTGCATCTTGCATTAGTCCAAATGAATTCTTCCTCTTGTTTCTGTTCACCCCATCAGAACATAATCATCTGCACAGTCCTCTTTGGATGAGCACTCGGAGTCGGCGTCGGGTGGAGGTGCTGCCGGCACATTAACTATGGCATAGTCGCAGTCATCATCAGTGTTAACCCTGGTTCTTCTTGACCCCTTGGAGGTGCTGTGGTTAATGGAGGCATATGTTACATCCTCATTAGGCTGTCAAGAGATAAAAGATGGTAAATCATCTTTCCTGGAGATATGCTTCACATAACTTGTTCAGATGTTCTGTATGGTGCTTCTGCATGCAGCTCACTTTTGGATGAGCTTCAATACACAAGAGTTTATTTTACAAGAGAGGCCTCAAAGTACTGCTCGTCCAGTATGCAAATCTAAACTCTGACTGGGCCATCTCAAAAGTACAGAGTGTCCCATGAGAAGCTTGATGCGATAACAGAAATAGATGCAGCATTGATGCGGGGATGCCTACCTTATTACTATTGCTTTTTTCATCTGGTGAATTTCTTTCTTCCACTGAAAGAACAATTTTGCATTCAATTTTTATGTGCTATATGTATTGAATATTTTAAATTCTACTATAGGAATAAAGTGCAATGTTGTAAGAAAAAAAAGGAGTTTTACCTTTACTTTTCTTCTTTAGCCTGGCAACAAGACAAATTGAAATGATGAGAGCCCAGTAAGGACACAGACATCCAAATAATATTGCATTACATACAGAACAATAAAAATATGTATTTAAAAGATTGAAAATGTTGGTTTAACTCCCACTTTCTCAGCATGTTCTGTCTTTTACTTCACAAAACTTCATGATATCTGGAACAGCTTTTCAGAGGTGGAGGTTATACCACCACAACAGTATTTCCTTGACAGCTTAACAGATGAGAACTTGTGCCGCAACAGGAAACCCTTTACACAGATCTGCAACTGTCATCTATAACCAAATGTCTATGTCAGTGACTAACAGTACACAGCATGCATCTAGGTGTTAGATATTGCTATTATAAACACATATTGTAGCTCACAGCAAAAATAATTTGTATTTGACTTGATGCTGATAAAGACACTAGCAAACACCAGATCTATTTATATCCAATGACTGCTGTTTCCTTTGCTAAAGCAAATGCAGAAGCTGATTGCCACAGGGTCAAAAAAATGCAACATCATTTCAGTTAGTCAAGTGCTTTTTAACTTCTTGTATATGTTTTTTCAGTATTTTTTTTTTTTGTTGTTGCATTTTTAAATGGTTGATTTTAATCTAGTTTGATCATTCTCATATTAAATAAGTATTTGCAGGAGGTATAAAGTTTTACATTGTAAATACCACATGCTGTGAGAGTACTTTGCAGCATATGGAAGTCTCTCTGCGATGAGTTTCTGATTACTTACCCTGAAGTGCAGCTTCCCATGATGATCCAACAGGGCACCCGGTTGCTGGAGAACGACCCCGAAGCCTGGCACTGGAGCAGACACTGATGTCACTGATCACTCCGCTGCTGTATCAGAACGCACACAGGCCACAGTGGCGAGGTGTGAGCTGTGAGAGAGAGAGAGAGAGAGAGAGAGAGAGAGAGGGGGGGGGAGGACTAACAGGGGCCTATTTGTGTGCTATTTTGTTTGCTATTTTGATTTCCTGTGCATGAAAACCACACAGACAATCATGATTGCATGCGCTCATGCAATGACATAAATGAATGCATGTACTGACGCAAAGGAAAACCTTGAATGCAGTACAGTGGAGAGTCAGTCCACCTCAACCACACACACACACACATTTTGTAGTCTGAAGACTTTTGGTGAAGAAAATACACCGTAAAAACTGGTGATTGCTGCAACTACATTTCTAGAAAGACACATTTAGTCAACTTCAAATGTTCAGTGCTGCTCAGTAATATCATCAGCAGACATTTCAAAACGTCTGCCATCATTAACACTGTAACTGTCTGCATTGCTGGATAAAAGAAGCTGTAGGTAGATGGAGGTGAGCTGGCCTTAAGTTTGCACTTGTTTGCTGATTACTCTCATTTGCATGATTGTGCAAATTTTTCTTGACATGCAGTATGAGGAAGTCCCCATACAGCTGAAAGTCCAGTTTGCTTTTAAAGCAAACAAGGGCAAAAATAGACATTTATGGATGCCAGGATGCAATAATATGCAAAATGCAGTGAAAGGGCATCTCAGAATTATATCAATTTACTGAAGTGAAAGTTTTGATCATTTTAGCTGTTACATGGTTGAGCTTGATAGATTAAAAACAATAAACATTACGTTGTATATTTGAGATAAAACCATGCATTCATACAGTCTATACTAGCTAGTGTTACATTATACACTAGAGGGTGCTCTTCAAAAAGTGCTAATGAAGCTATGCCCTGTTAGGGTAAATTAATTTTAACCTCACTATTAATCAGATGCTGTGAAGACCTCGAACAGGCAGAATCGATTCTGGAGATGTGAAGTCCCTATTAAAGGAGGGATTGTTAGGGTAAATTACATTTAACCTTTCACTTTTAACTTTTAACACATCCTCTCAGGGGACACTGACACTGAGAAGAACACCAAGCACCCTCCACATTCACTTATGTTTTGAGTACTGAATGTTTGTTTGCTCCTTGTTTGGATAACAATCTGCTCGTACCCAAAACATGAGCACCAAATCTCTGGGGACTCATTCTCTTACGTCATGGTGTAGCTGATAGCTCTGGAACAGATACTACAACTAGGACTTAAGGTGCCAGAGCTATCTTCTAAGAGTCACCCTTACATGACATTATAGAGATTAAGAAACACACAGGGTGGGGGGACAGCTTCCTTCCACCGGTGAGTTGTTTGGTGATTGGTCGGGAGAAGACTCCGAAGATGCAGACGAATCAGATGGGCTGCTTCAGGAAGGGCGGATGCCTTAAGCAACCTCCCTTTCCATTTTTACTTTAAAAATTGTAGTCACATTTCTATCATTGTCTTTACTGCGTGGGTCGTGCCATACAGTGAAGAACCTTGTACAAGCTTTTGAGACTCCGATATTTATATTAAATTAACTAAAAAAGAGAAGCTGTTTGGGTTCTATCCCAAATAAACCAACACACATCTCAACACCCTGGGCCACACACTGTCTCTGTTCTACCAATACAGACATCCAGAACATTATATTCATATTCATATATATATATATATATATATATTATATTCATGTATTTTGGAAGAGTAAGACTTGGTTACATGGAGAGAGACTGAACATTTAAACAAGACCTCTGTGTACTTTATTTTATTTATTACTCCTAAAAAACACATCACAGTTTCAGTATTTGACATCTTAGGACAAAACCATGAGGTCATCTGAGGAGGTTTCATTTATCCCGACTTGACTTCCATATTCTGTAAGTTTAGGAGCAGGCCTCTGATACTTATGTGACAATCTTTGTGACAGTCTTTGAAATATTTAAGGGGTTTCCAGAGTGTAATGATGGCCAGTGACAGTGATGCTCAGACAGGTGAGCACAATAGACATGAGAGATAAATTAGATGACTGAAGCAAGCACTACAAGGTTAAACGCTGTGCCCAGCTAGAAAACTAGATTTATGAATCATGAAAATCAAGTTTTTAGTAGTCAAACTAATTTAATTGAATTGTACAAGCTGAAAAGGTAGATTTAATCCTTGTATTAAAGAAATAATCAAAAAAGTTCCAATGGTGATAAAATCAAGAGATGGTCAGTAATTTTAAGATTTCTTACATTTGGAAAGTGGTTTGTATTTATTAGGGTTATCTCTGTCTCTATCCAGTGTGTTCTGTAGTGATTGATGACACATACAAATGTTCCAAGTCATCTTCATGATTGGCTTCCTAAAATCTTTGTCCTTGTGACCTAAAGAACAGAAAGACAGGCTGAGCTGTTAAAACTTTTAAGTTTAACTGGTATTATATTATGATAACGTCTAACAGGTCAATAAAACAGCATTTATACACCGATCAGGCATAACATTATGACCACCTGCCGAACATTGGGTTGGTCCCCTTATGAACCATTGGACATGGACAAGAGGACCTCTCAGGGTGTCCTATGGGGTCTGGAACCAGGACGTTGGCAGTGGATCCTTTGGGATGTTGTGGCTGATCAGTGTATTACTACTACATTTCTACACCAGATGGTGCTGCTGGACAAATCTGAGCCAGATTAGCAAGCAGAATAAAAATATCAGCCTCTACAATAGAAATACAGAGGGCAATTGTTGGCTTACACCATCTGCTGGTTGCATGGAAGAAAACGAAAAACAGTCACAATCACAATTCTAGGAAAAATGTGCAAGATGCCAAACTACATCAAAAGAAATAACTTTCATATACTTTCCATACAGTTATTGTCTTTCTTTTTTAGAAATTGGAATGTGTTGAACATTTTCCCAAACCACAGTAACAGCTTGTTAGTTGCACTTGTTGCACAGATTGGATACTTAAAGAAAGCAAGTGTAGTATTATTTCATAAAGCCAATGAGAACATTCCTGTGGCCTTAAGTTGCTGAAGCTGTTCACAAGCAGACATGTAGCCAATGTGTGGTAGAGAATACTTATTGTCGTTTGGCCTAAAATTGGTTTATTCTCCTTTTCACCACTCCTTGGAAGTTAATCCACCCAATGCCACAGTATGACTTCCTTCGAAGCCAGGTTGTTAAAACTTCCTCATGAGTTGCTCAACGGTGTGGGAAATTAGATTGCTCAGATTATGAGTAACCAACATGAGTCCCAGTTCACCCAACAAAAAATATCAACAACTATGTTTTCGTACTGAAGACGGCCTACATCTTTGTAAATACCTGTCTCCAAGTCTGTACTATATTGCAAAAGTAAAAAACACTAGCACTTACACTGGAAAGTTTGGTATTTCATGACGTATTAAAATAGGTTTGAGTGCTAGGTGGTCGCAGAGCGTATGTGGGAGGTCAGGAAGTGGTGAGTTTGTCACAAGTGAATTGAGCTCCTGCAGTAGCTACGGGAGTTTATTTGAAAAGTTTCAGGCGACGAATACGTGGAGCCTCATGGATGAACCTAACTATATGATGATATTTTTCTGCTTTGCATTTGTCTGCATTAACGGAAGAGGTAAAGTTAAACCTTAATGGACTTTTAATGATGATGTGACTTTCAAGAACAAATTGGGGACCACTTTAAGACACTAGAGTCATTAGGTGGATGAAAGAAAATGGCAATGAGTGAGATTACAGTGGAATTATTTAACACATTTAAATTAAATACGTCATGTGAAGTTATATAAGTACAAGGGAAGAAGACAAAAGGTTTAGAAATTAGGTGGTATTAAAAAAACTAATATGTGTTTAATAACTGACAGAAAAAGAATGAAAATACAGCATTATTTTTGCAATTATTAATGATATCATAAAAAGACAGTGTTTTTCCATGCTGTGGTTACTGGGAAACAAAATAAGGAAGTGTGACTTTAAAACTATTAAATACTTTCACTTGTTTTTAATACGATGATAAAAATATTGAGGCACATTAGTGCAGTTTTGGGTTCCATGTTGGAGCCAATATGAGCTTTTATATCCTGTCATGTGATCACATCAAACACAATTTATAATCCAAGTATGCATATGTGAACTCGCAAGCAGATTTTATTGAGGTTAATTTGATAACATACTGTATAATGAGCAGTGCATACATTTTTAGTGTTTTCTACTTTGTTTGAAAGGCATATGTGAAAAATTTCAGCCAGGCGATGGGCGTTACTTTTGGTGTCAGTACAATATGATGAAGACAAAGCATTGAAAATGTGGGGAAATTAAGTGGTCACTTTGCTGTAAAAATATATATAGGCTGAGACTGTAGGTCCCCAGTATGTAGCCTGTAATTATTTCAGCTATATTAACCGCTGTGTAATTTAATTCTTATACTTTCCTCCTCTTATTCGCTCTTTCTTTCTTTATAATTTGCCAGAAAGTACTTTATTGGTGTCTGTGAATGAAGTCTTTGCACTGTCAGTTGTGGACATTACCAAGAAAGCTGTGCAGTAATAATGAAAATGATAAAGCACAAATAATAATGTCTGGGTGGTACTTAGATGTAAATGTGCTATAAATCTGCTATGCTGACTTTAAGTCCACACAACCTGTCCATCCTGGAAGAGTTATTCTTCCTCACTTGGTCTTCCTGTTTGTTCAGGTTTTCCCTGTAAAAGAGATTCTGGGTGAATCTCAAAATGAGAAGAGAGTGTAACCACAGAGGCAGATTTGTGATTTTGACCACAGGAAAATTGACAATTTTATGAAAAAAACATAGCACAATATGTGAGCATATAGTCAACCATAGTGTATTTATACTGGTCAACTTTGTTACATCATTCAGAAAATGTTTTCTACTGTCATTCACCAGTTCCTGAATTAATCAACAGTTTCTCAGCCAAACAAAGGTCATCTGAAGTGAATTATACAAGACATTACCAATTACATGTGTATTTGTTCGATTTCAGACTTTGTTGCATCATGTGAAGTTGAGGTCATGGTCCGGAGAGGCACCACGTGGAAAGCCGCCCCACAACAAAGTGTGACAGTCGGATGTCCTGTCAAACACTGCGGACGAATGTTAAACGTCACCTGGTGTAAACTTGGCCAGTCAAACCACTGTGAACAGCTTAATAAAACAGGGGATGTGGAAATAAGACAGAATCACAACCATGCTAACGGTCAACTAGAATCTTATTTGAGTTTCAAGCACATTTCCGCTTATGATGATGGTCTCTACAGATGTAATTTAAAAGGGGTTGATGCTGAATTTAGACCCAGTCATTTCATCAACATCTCAGTTTCAGGTATGTATTTTGTTTTTCTTTCTTAGAAATATGAATGTATGTATAATACATCCATATTACTGTAATAGATCTGGTTTCAATTATTAATTTCATCTGCTATTTGTGATTCCACAAAGACGTATACCAAGGGGTTGAAAAGCCTGAATTTAAAGAAGGTAGGACCCTTTATTTGTCAGATCATAGATGTACATTTTAATGGAAGCAGTTTAGGACCACTGACCTGATTCTTCTTCTTCTACAGTCAAGTTACCAATCGCTGCTGGTGATGATACTCTGCCCTGGCTGGGTTATCTCTGCATCAGTGTGGGCCTAATTCTCCTGGTTGTCACACTGACAGTGTTAACCCTGCTGAGATTTTACAGCTGGAAGCGTAAGAACAATAATAAGTATTAACATTTTGTATTGCTGTCAGAATATGGGTCGATTTTACTGCTTGAAACAACTTTGTTTTTGTCTTCTTTACAGGAATACTGACCTTTAACCACACAAAAGGAGAGGTAATGAGAGCAATAGGGTAAAAGGAATAGTTTTGGTACATAGTGGGAAATAAAGTTCTTCCTGAAAGATAAGAAGATTAGTAGACCTCTTCTGCATCAGACATTTTTACTTGTCATAGCAGAAAACGTACAATTTTGGTAATCATAACTCCGTTTTTTCCTGTAATGCCATGACAGTGATGAAGACCGGGCAGTCAGTTGTAATACCACGAATGACACCTGCTTTTCCCGCAATGGCAAACCAAATTGTCTGCTGTGGAAAAGATCTAGATCATGACTGTACCATGTAAAAGCCACAGGTAGCATCTGGTTAGTATAGTTTAGCATGTGGATCAGAAAAAAAAGAAAAAAGCCTGACTCACTTACTAATGGACATCTTCAAACAGTAAGCAGTTAGTGCTTTTCATGCAGTTATGGAGCTTCAAGGAGGCTGGCAGACAGATTTTTAAATAGCTAACTGAACTGCATTTATATTGGCTTCTATATCCTCATTCTGGTGTTTTGTGCCACAGGAGATGCCCGCTTGTATGATACCACACCTCCCCAGGTGGACTGATTCTTCCTCTCCTGTTCTGCAAAGCCATGTCTTTGTTGTAAGTGACATCTACCCTCCAACTACTCCAGAAATATCAAAATCACCACCTTCCCCATCGCCTGCTGGAGACCAGCCTGCTGTTTCTAACACAGCTGATAAAAGTCAAGCACCGGCCTCTGCAGTGTACGCTGCCATCGATCACAGGCAGCCTGGGATGGCAGCCAGGAAACAGAAAACAGCCACTAAGGAAGATTAAAACCCACAATATGCTGTCATCAGAGTTCCCTAAGTTTGTGATTTGTCTCAGGCTCTCGCAGATAAAATGATGGAAAAAATGTTTACAACTATGTGTTGGTGTCATGGAACCAGAAGACGGTTAGAGATCAGCCACGCTGCAGGAAGAGGTGAACGGAGGAGGCTTGTGGTCGCGTACATGCAGTGTGTCATCTTAAGTTAGCATGACAGACCAGAGGCAGTAATGTGTTTATTTTCTCATGCTCAGATTGGTGAATTCCTTGTCTTTTCTTCCTTTAGTACGCATTTTTTGCGTGACTTGGAGGGCTTTTTGACTTTGGAATTTCTGTCAAAAAGCCTGTGTTTAAGCAGATGTATCATGTACAGATTCACTGAATACACATTGTGCTTTCTCCTGCCTTCTTTGGTATGTAGATGGAACTTTGGGGCAGATATCCATGTTGTAAATAAAAGCAGCTTTGTAGTATAATCCTTGGCAGATCTGTGACCTTTGAAAACATGTTTCTGAGAGGCTATAGTGTTTATTGGATTTATTATATATGCTGGCATACCTTTTGAGCTCATTATTTGAATATTTTAAAAAATGTCCATATATACACTTTATACATAAAATAAACACATGTACAGGTTCTTCAGCTCACACGTTTTCTGTCCCATATACAAACCTGAGTGTTTATGAACCTCAGCATCTGGCCCGCTGACCACACCAGTGTGGTTTTGCTTAAATGTGCAGGAAGTTAAAGACGGAAGCATTTCTGAAGCTGACATTATGTGTGGTAAGAGACGCCCGATTTCTCTTAGCCTGTCACACATTCTGTAATTACATAAAAATCTAGTAAGAGTAGTATTGATGGGGAAAAAAATGCCAAAACCAATTTCAGACAGAATTTAAAAGAATGATATGTTAGTAGATTGTAAGGTAGTGGTCCCTAATTATTTGGTTGTGACTCATTGGAATGAATCAGTATCTACCTGCAACCCCTGGTACTGACTGAGATACTACCATAATTCTCAAAATGATTTTATGAGGCAATGCAAGGTTACATTATTTCACCACAAAAAAGCAGCATTTACAGGAAAGTTAAAGAAAAACAAAAAGTACACAGATTTTTTGTGGCAGACATATGTTCTCCTTTCTTATACATCTTATACAATATTGTGATATACTGTGTAATGCTGTTTTCTTCTACAGTCAGTCCTTGCTAATTTGTTTGGTAACTGCTCAAAAAACAAAGCCATAAATTTCTGTTTTCTGTAATCAGAATCAGTTTTATTGCCAAGTAAGTTTTCACAGACAAGTAATTCTACGTGGTGTATTACAGTGAATGCTAAAAAGTAGAGAATTTTTAAAGAACAATAAAGGATTTTAAAGTTGCAAGTCAATAGACAGTAAGTGTTACAAGTCAGAAAGAAAAAGCAGGGGTAGGAAATCTGATTAATTTTAGGTGATAAGAAAGCAATACAAATATTTACAGTGTACAGAAATGTGTAAATAGTTTATAATGTAATCAACTTGACATGCCCCAATGAACAGTTTTTGTCAGTTTGGAGACTTTAAAGTCTTTATCTGTTATTCACTTTCAAAGCTCAGCTATGATCGTGATTCTAAGAAGGTCACAGGTCAGACACATTGAGCAGATAAAACTGTGGCCTTTATTCTGACTGCCTGCATTTAGTCATCAGTCAAAGAGATAACAGAGTCAGAATTGCTGGCATTGTTGTGTGGACATTGTCCTTCTCACCTTTTTCAACCAGTGAGACAACAAGTTACTGCTCATCTTGCCACACATAGTTTGTCACATAGACAAACATGCTGATTGTTCAGTTTTCTTCTGATGACGTCCAGGGAAATTCCTCCTCATATGTAAAACATGAAGCTCTAATCGACCCTTCACTACAGAAATGATGCATTGAAAATGTCCAAAATGCTTATATATTCTGCTGACTAGAATGCATACCAAGGAGAGGAAGGTGAAACGTTAAAAATGTGGACCGCATGCTGTATGTGAATCCTGTGAAATGAGTCGAGGAACTACTTTACCGTCTATGGGTGGAAATTTTCTATCACAGCATCATGTCTGGTAGTCGCAGCCCACACACAAGTTCTGTGCCTGTACACACTCTCTCTCACACTCTCCCTCTCTGTCACACAGACACACACGCACACACACATTGGTAATTGTATTTTCTCTCGGATGGACAAAGCCCTGATTCAGACTGCAAAGAGATCGAGAGCGTGGAGGCTTGTGTGAAGGCAGCGCTTGAGACAGGCCTGATTAGATGGAGCCTGAGGTCACTGAGAGAGCGTGTGGACCTGTCTGCAGCACTGCAGCTTAAAAACCATGACAAGGTGCACATAAGCCCTGAATGCTTGTGGTTTTGCTCCCAAAACAGCCTAAAAGTCTACTCTAAAAGTACAGAACACAATGAAACAGCCATGTTTCACAAACCGGGCCTGTTAGTGGCAAAAATGGAGTCCACACATGAAATAACAAATCAAAATTAATTTATTAGTAAATCATTTTAACTTGAAGGTAAATAATGATTAAATCATTTAAGTAGAAAGTAGGTCACAATTAACTGATAGAAAGTACACTTAGATCAAAATAAACCATAAGTGTGTATGAAATCTAATTCTGAGGGTTAGTCACGTATGCAGTGTATGGATGAGTGGAGTGTGTTGTGTGAAGTGTTGAATGCAGGAGGAAATAATACTTAGGTCCCCATGGCCGGTGGAAACCTGAAACCAAGTCTCAGTCTGAAAGCAGTAAGAGAGCCTGAACACATGGTTAGATCGCCCTTAAATCCTAATTCCTAATTCCTAATTTCCCCACAGAAATTTGGCCTCACCTGACGACCTGTCCCAACCTCCACCCATAGCACACAAACAGTGAGCAGACAGAGGGGCAGGCCGTCACACATGCCATTCAAATTTGAGAAAGTTAAGCGCTATGTGTCAAAGTTTAGTAAGTAGAAATTAATGTTTAATTTGTTTAACTTGAATTTAACCAGCTTTTGCATTATATCTAGACGTGTAGATGGTATTACAGTTTCATTAAAGGATACTTGGGAGGACAAAAGCAACTCTTCTCTCGGTTAACTTATTACTACTACTACTCACTGTTTTTTTCAGTGGATCTTGCAGAATTCAAATGAAAAACCACAAAGTCACCCCGCCTCAACACACAGCACAACCTGCACACCCACACTCCTCACACACACACACACACACACACACACACACACACACAAACTCACTGAGCTCCAAAATATACACCAACATTCCTTTCATGGGAATGAAAAACGTTCCAGCCTCGGACCTATGGAGAACATACATTTCTGACTGCGAAATCATCTAGTAAGCATGCACATACAAACAGACTTTAAAACATGGCTGAGACATGTGTGATTAGAACCTACGTGTGTCCTCAGCAGTGCAACATGAAAACGGTCTGACAGGGTAAGCAGGAATGCTAAAGGCATGTGGTTTTTATACTCTTAAAAATACAGATGTCTGCAAGATGAGTAGGGAGTATGGATCAATTAGGAATGTAAAACAGACTTTTTAAAGTCATGTTTTTATTGTAATATTTTACTTTTTCTTTAGAATAACCAGAGAAGTTTTAATGCCTAATTTAGGCCCTGTTTTAGCCACACATCTAATGTTATTTCCAGTTAAGGCATATATACATCCTATATATTTATTCAACTGGAAAATACCAATACCGTCTGTTGTCCCAGAGCTTATGAATACATCATATATCAGAGCAGAATTGACATGTGAAGCCGGCTCTCTGTGTGAAGCTGTGTGCACAACATGTGTGTGATTTTTCACTCTGCAAGATCGACCAGAACCCTCCTGTCTTGTGATTTTTTTTTAAAAAAGGGGGGGGCCTCAAAAACGAGCATCTGGCAGCCATGTTTGGCGCAGCAGAAAGGAATTTCATGTTCTCCTGAATCCAATGTAAGATGTACAAAGATGTGCTGAGAAGCTGAAAAGCAAGACACAGATGAAGACATGAGGGTGTAGTACTTTTTAAAATGTTTTTTAATTATTCTGTTTGCTGCTTTTATTACAACAACTTCACATACGTAATTGGTCTTAATGCATCTTTTTTTCCTGGATGCAGGGCTGGATACTACAACACATTTTTGTTTATGTAAAAAATGTTCTGAAGCCATTTTCAGAGGTGTTTTACTTGAAGGTGTTTGCTCATGATCAGTGTCATATGCATAAGCTGAAACTCCACAGACAGAAGAACACTGCCTGTGAACTTTCATGCCATTCTTGTTAAAGCAAGTAATTTACAGATGCAAATCATATGCTTCGATATGCCTTATTATTTCAACATGAAGCGTACGTTTTTAAAATGCACCTGTACACATGCGACCGTATTACCTCAGCATCATTGCATTATATAATGTAAGTGCCACAGAAAAGTGAGCTGGATGTGTGGAGGAGCAGAGTGGCTTGGCAACAAGACACGCATTCCTTTCAGGGGGCACCGAAAAGGTTTCAGTGTTGCTTCCTCAGGCGATTGATTCAAGCCAGCTGACCGTAAACTCAACCTCTAGCAGATACTCGAACACACGACACAGATTTTGAAATATGTAGAAAACAGATGCTTCGCAAGTGAGATATAAGTATGCAGTCCTTTAGTTTTTCTAATACCACCCATGACCCCACCCAGCTTTCACAATGCAAAAGCGGCGGTGTGTGGCGGTAGGCGTTAGTTCATCTGAGTACTGGTTTGGCTGAGAATCCAACTAAGTGCGAATATATATTAAGTATGTTTAAAAAAGGCATTTTCTGAAACAGCTGGGCATTGTACATTTTTATCACTCAAACAAGAGTAAATAAAGAGTTGTGAGAGATGTATTTCAGCTGCGGATGAATACACATTTGGTGGGTAGGTGAGTATTTACAGAAGAATAGTGTCTATGAGATTGACTTAACTAAACCACAGAGCTCGTGTTCATGTCACTGGTGCATTCGCATTTTAAGAAAAATACAAAATTTTACCAGACTTTTTCCTTAAGGAGCAGGTAAAAGACAGAGGCAGAGACAGGAAAGCATCTTTCGGACATGCAACATGGTGCAAAATCACCGTACTAAATTTGCAGCTGCTCGTGGAATGCGAGATCATCAATTCCAGAGTCGGAGAGAAATAAAACGACCCGCTCCAGAGCTCTTCATAGACACCGTGTGAGGACAGCCTGGAGATTATATAAGAGTCAGACGCAGACGCAGCAGAGCAGAGTTGAATGTCGTTTGTCCAGTTGGTGCTCATGAACAGGATTGTACTGGACATCCTAAAGAGGTGTGTCGGAACGCCTTCCCTGTTGTACGAAGATGATGATGATGAAGGTGCAGCAGGGAAGCAAATCTGCAAGGCTGGCTCTGGAGAAGCATGGCCTTTTTCTCTCAGCGTCCAGTTTCATCTGAAAGATTAATCAGATGAAAAGAAACGTGTGACACGAAAATGTGAAAAATGCTGTAGAAATTTTAAAAAAGGATTAGATTTTCTTCTTTTCTGAAGGGTTAAGGGTAAGATTAGCCAAGCGTGCATGGAAAGTTTTGGGCGACCTACAGAAACGATGCCACATACACCAATCAGCCACAACGTTATGACCACTGACAGGGGAAGTAAATAACATTGATCACATTGGTACTATGTGCTGTTCTGCTGAGAAAACCTTGGATTATGACATCTGTGTTGATGAGACTTAGACACCCAAATAAACATTTTCCCAGAACAAGCACACTCCCTCTTGCAAATGGAAATCCCAAATGTCACTGGCCTACCCCCACAGGAAAATGCACCCCACCACATGGAAAAAACATCAAACAATCAGGAACATGTTGAGGAACATGACAATGGCCCAACATGTTGATTTGACCTCCAAACTTCCTACACCCCATTCTGATCAAGCATCAACAGGATGCAGTGGAACAAGTTTGATTGACAGAGGCCCCACTGCACAAGCCAGAGTACCCAAAGGATCCAGTGCCAACGTCCTGGTGCCAGACCCCATAGGACACCCTGAGAGGTCCTCTGGTCCATGCCCAATGGTTCAGAGCATTTTTGAGCACATAAGGGGGACCAACACAATATTAGGCAGGTGGTCATGATGTTATGTCTGATTGGTGTATGACAAGAGAAGGAACTGGCTGTTGGCCTAATGGATACAGGATATGAAATAGAACATGCTCCAAAGCCATATTGACGTGTACACCTAATGGATACTCACGTGTCCACAACTCCACCATTTGTTGCATAAGAAAGTGTTTCAGATACCATGGTACAACTGACAGTCTGCCACATGACCACAGACTACGTTTCACCATCCAAGTCTAGGAACATCACATATGGTTTGTCAAATGCAATCACCTACAGAGACTGTTGATGAAGTTGTTGGTGCACACAACCAGAGAATATCTGCTCAAACTGCGAGGTATCACCTTAAGGAAGTTGATTTACAATCCTGTGGCCTTGATCTAACCTCAGAGTGCTGCTGTAACCGGCTCGAGTGGGTAAATCAGCCACATTCGTTGTACGTTAGTAAGACGGAGGACGCTAGGTGATGAAAAGGGTGGAGACATGTGTTACTGACTTGCGATTTCTGGTCTACGGCCACACTCTCCATCTGCTCATTATTATTTCCAATAAAGTGTATACTTGTTTTTTTTCATGATGTCCATTCTGTTGAAGAGATGCAGTGTGTTGGAATAACAAATGCTGATTCACGCAACGCAGAAGAAATCGATCAATTTTGATGGAATATCACATGCTGTGTTCATATTTTTGTTCAGTATGTTTTCTCTGCTCTGATTTTTTAGGCATTTACTAGACACTGAACTCTCTTCTATGATCACTAAGCCTCCCTATCCACCAATTAAGACTGCAACAATACATTGTCCTTTAAACCTCTCTTGTTGTGTGCTTTAAGTACTGCATTATATAGCACAGAATTAAAAAAAAAACTTCCCAGAAAACATAATGAAATAATTATGAAAACCAAGACAGATAAGTTCTTTATCTAACACATATTGTTCCATTGTGTTCAGCATGTAAATCCAGCAGACCTGCAGGATCCAGACCCTTTTTAATTGTCTTGCCAATAGAGGCTTTTTAAGCTCTGCTGTGGCTGATGTGCAGATATTTCCTCAGCATTACTACACTTGACTTCCTTCGTGCACGGACAGAAATAATGATTACATATGTCAGTAAAGTGCAGATAGAGTGCAGGTAGCAAAATAAAAGACAAACATGAAGTTGACACAGCTGTTATGTTGTCACATGTAGATGGCGTGACGAGGCCATCACGCGATCACTTATTTGGATAAATTGTGTCAAATAAACTAAAATATGAGTACGACTCACTGCAAGCGTACCATTTCTCATTGTGGATAGTAATTTCTCCCATCATTAGCATTAAAAAAACAGATCAATGCAGTAATTATTTTAACTTGATGATTATATTACAGTTTCCAGACGTCTGCTTTACCAAATCAGAGGCATTGAGTAGTGTTTTATAGTTAAGACAGTGTTGCAGTACATTCCAATGGGTCACTGTTCCATCATTGCATCTGGGCAATTTTCCAAAACCCACAACAGGGAGGGAGCCCTAAATTATGAAGTCTGTTGTCTTTTAATGACTCCTGGAGTTTAGGAGGATGAAAGCAGAGCGAGTGGAAATCTGCAGCAACCTTTCAAAATAGGCCAGAAGAAGGTCAACATAAAGAAACTTAAGAGTATATTGTTACACATACAGATATTAAATGTGCTACAAAATCACAAATACTGTATTTGAACTCCCTTCTTAATAAAATCAACTAAATGTCTTATATACAAATAATTTTCCAAGATCTGTAGTGTCCTCTGTATTAGTTGTTAATTTGTTATAAGCCAAATTCATGTGAATAAGAATTTCTGGTGTTTTCCTAGCTTTCTTTTCTGTTCCTGTAGATTATCTAGTCCATTTGAGGTGACTAACCAACCCCATGCATTATATAAATGCACACTTGAAATAAATAGGTGGAGGTAAATGGCCAAGAGCATGCAAAGACATCAGGTACACAAGAGCATGATCTTTGGTCTGACATTTGCCTACAGTTTTCGACACACTCACCTTCTTTGCGCAAAAAACACTTCCAAAGACAGAAGCACAGTGACATAACCAGCAGAGCTGCTACTGTGGTGACTGAGATCAGGATGGTGAGAGCCGTCCCAACTAGAAGAGAAAAAAAAAACAGAGGCCTGATTAGGAGTTTTATTATCTGCCAAAAATGTGTAATTTAGCCGCTGGTATTTATGTGACTGCACATGCCAAAGCCTGAGCCAGTCTGGGCACAGTTTTCCTTTTACGGACCATCCTTGTTTATTATAAGACTGAAGCTGTGACAGTGGTGCTCATGTTACATATGAACACATTTATCTGCTGTCTGTTATTAGCTGCATGAAAACAAGCGAGGATTTTTGTTTTACCTAAAGCCGTGATTCGATGATTTACTTTAGATGATCACTGCCACTATCAGGTCTGTTAATTAAAACTGCAGTAGACAGAAATCTAAACAGGGCACCAGAATTTTAAAGTACAGCCCTCCTCCTGCAGCCAAGCATGGCCTTATACATGCGCTTCAAGCATGCAAAATAATTTGATCGAAAGTCAACATTTAACTTGTGGCTTCACACAGGATATGACCCTCTCTTTCCTGAGTGAAAGTCTTCGGTTTAACCCATTCAAAACACCATATCTTGCTTCTATTGTGGACTTGCTCCTCATATTTTCCCAACTGACCTGGCTGAAAAGGCCTAAGTCACCTGTCACAGGCTAGATGACAAAGCCAAGGGGATGTTCAGGCGTTTAGTTTGCTCTCAGATCACTTGAAATAGAACATGCTCCATAGCTATATTGTTTTTTTTTGCCTAAAATGCCAAAAATTACTGCTTGATTTAATTTAAAGCTATAAATATACACCGATCAGCCACAACATTATGACCACTGACAGGGGGAGTGAATAACATTGATCATAGTGATGCTATGTGGTGTTCTGGTCCAGGTTGATGAGGCTTACACACCCAAATAAACACTGTCCCTGAACAAACGCACTCCCTCATGCAAATGGAAATGCACCCCACCACACACAACACAAAACAGTCAGGAACATGTTGAGGAACATGACAATGGCCCAACATGTTGTTTGACCTCTAAACTTCCTACACCCCATTGTGATCAAGCATCAACAGGATGCACTGGAACAAGTTTGATTGACAGAGGCCCCACTGCAGAAACCAGAGTACCCAAAGGATCCAGTGCCAATACCCTGGTGCCAGACCCCATAGGACACCCTGAGAGGTCCTCTTGTCCATGCCCAGTGGTTCAGAACTTTTTTTAGCAGATAAGGGGACCAACACAATATTAGGCAGGTGGTCATAATGTTATGCCTGATTGTATATATTACATGTCTGTTAACTTAATTCAGCAGATGGACTAGAAAGAGATGTAGGTTACCCTGGCTCTGTCCAAAGATTAGAATCCAAAAACAATCTGGCAGCCCCTTTACTTTTATTAAAGCTTACTAATTAACAGATCTTGGGGGATCAGTAAACTGACAGAGCCAAGTGTTGTATCTCTGCTTTACCAGTCTTTGTCAAGCCCCATGCAGTCTGAATCACTGGATGTAGACTGCCTATGCAAGCCAACCACTAGCTGCATGTTTCCGTTATCTGCCCATTACTGTTTTCAGAAACCACTTCGTTATGGGAAACAACAACAAAAACATCTGGACAACAATGAAAAAGTCAAAATTATCAGAGGTCTAGATCATGCAATAAGGCAGCCTTACTATTTTTTTTTTGTGTCAATGTTTGAGTCTTTGCACTTAAATGCTCAACTAAAACAATTACTTTTCAGAATTCCTTATCACACTGCCCTCTAGTGTAGATTGAGAATAAGGTGCAGCCAGACCGAGTGCTGTTTCAGAGAATGGTCTGGCTATGTAAGACTAAGCCCCTGGGAACAGTACAATTTTGCTATAGTGTCCAGAATGCATCACTACAACTTCATGTGATGCACACTGACCATCATGATTTGATTTCTTTGATATAGTGACACATATAATTTCATCCCATTTATGTGTAGGGAGCCACAAGAAAGTTAGCTAGATCGACTGGTGGGTCATGAACGCTCCCTATACATCCTGCCAGGAAGGATGTTGCCATATCGGCGCAAAATTAAGAGAGCATATAGATCATTGGGATGTCTCATGGAAGAAGCTTTGAAAGCGTTTTTGCAAATGTGCCACTGAGCAACTTTCAAGTAAATGCATGAAGCACCATCTTGTAATCCAGTTCTTCTTGATATATTCGTGGTGTTCGTGCTAAAGTGAGAAAACCAACTTTCTGGTAGAAGATTTCTCATCTACACATATTTCCCAAAATGCTGACCTATGCCTTTAAGCAAAACTGATTTGAGAAATAGTTCTACAGAGCTCAGTAAGAGGCTCATCTGAATCACATGCAAGTATGAGAACTACTGTTATAATGTCAGACATTCAAAACATTGTTTTCTTGGAGACTTCTTGTAAAGGCAGGTATGTTATGGTTATATATAAGTGGCTTGGAGGAGGCCAAGACAAATAAAAACACAATATTAAAGATTTTCTGATGGAGTTCCACGGAAATGCAAAGATTCGCTGGCGCCAACTCACTTTTAGTGTTCATGGATACAGCTATCGGCGACTCAAGCCCTTTGTGGTGCACCAAGCACTTGACGGACACGTCTTTGAGCAGCCCTGATTGGACGGTCAGCGTACTGATGACCAGAGTGGTCCCGTCGCCCTGGGGGAGCTGTGTAGTCACGGGGGGGCCCATGGTGCGGTTATCTCTCTCCACGTTCCACACAATCTCCGCCGGAGGCCTCGAAACAGACGTACAGTTGGCCTCGATCACACCTGGAGATGTGGTCTTGTAGCTCACCTGAGGTTTTGGCAGCACTGGGAGAAATAAAAAAAAACTGTAAGATAGAATAAGCATCACAACATAACAAATGTACTGTATGTGGCGCAGATGACAAGTTTACTGATGTGTGCTGCTATTTTTTTCTGCTGCGATCCAAAAGCTCTGAATATATCATACCATAGAGATACAATGAACTGTAAGACTAAGTGCAATATGAAAACTCTGCTGCGGTAGGGCGGGCATATGAAACCGATTATTTCAATCCACAAATTGGCCCAAATTCATATCTTAATTTAGTAGGCGGTTGTGTATCTTGTAAATGTCTTTGCTAAGATGATACCTGGGATAAAACCCTAAAGCTTTCAGATCAGCTAAGACATGTGAGTTCCTGCACTCTTAAGATCCATAAGTAAATGTCTGACTGTTTTCAATTCCTTGTACTCTGGGCTCAGCGAGGAATGCGATGCGCTGGAGCCGGGAACGTTTTTGTTGGCAGGAACGCATTCAGCCACAGATATTTGGCCCTCACAGTTTGAGCATCTTCTTAGACTTCTGACTGACAAACTTCACCCACCACCGTCGTGGATTGCGTCAAGATTTTGGGGGTGGTTCAAAGGACAACAGGAAAAAATTCGGATAATAATCCAAACCATAATGATACCCGAAGGATTACGAAGCTGCCGAGAAATTTAGAAAACTTGTTTTTTTTACAAAAAGTTTATTCCAGTTTTTCCCTGACCCTGCCACACTGTGTATCCACCAACTCTGTACTACTATATTGCAGATAATATGAAATCATACATGTCCAAAATATTGTTATTCTGGCATGCAATATAAAGCTAGCTACTATAAAAGTAATTCTCTTTATATATTTATTGTTTTTATATAGTTTTCAATTAAATGTATTTATGGAAGTAATGCACTCAAATGCAGTTTTGGGGTTCTTGTACTTTACTGGACTATGTTCAAGTACGACATTTTGTACATCTAAATTCATCAAAATTTATAGAAACATATTTGTGTACTGATAAAAATAAACTTAGCTCCACTTTGACCAACTACATCAAATTTGAAATGGTAATTACTAAATTAATATAAGCGCATCACAAAGTATTTCAATATTTTATAGTTACTTTCCTTCATGGTTAGTAATTTCTACTTTTCATACTTAGAGTCAAGTATTCTATCTGTCACTACGCTATTGTTGCTACTCATACATAAGTAAGGAACTGGATTAATTCTTCCACAACACACATTTTGTATGTGTATTGTTCCTTGTGAACCCAATAACCTCTTCAGTTGTGGTATGATGACTCTAACGTTTGCAGAAGAACTGTATTACGGAGCAATTTATAAATATATGTTTAAATGCTCACAATTTAACAAAGAAATACGAGTTTTAAGCCATTTTCAAGGTCAAATTCTTTCTCTAGACATCTTCTCAGACATTTCCTTGCTTACAGAACTATTTTTACATTTGCATGAAAATTCAAAGACTTTACTCATGTTGTAAAATCATAATTTATTATTGTTGCGAGACTATTTCAAACATTTTGGGGTCATGCAGTCACCTAATAATGACAAGAAAAATACCCTTTGTGTGTGCTTCCGTCATTTTTGTTCATGGACAGTATGTTTGAAAGTGGGAGCAAAGGAGGGAGGAATCACGTCACGTCACAAAGTGAAACGGGGGTTGAAGCAGCAATGAGCAGCCAAAAAAAACTTTAATGCTAATTGTGCCTCAGCGCTAGGAACACCTACTGTACGGTACAGTTCAATTTCAAACAAAAGCACATCTGTTTCTTGAGATAACTGTGAGAGAAAGGGAAGGGCAGAAAAGTGAAAAAGCGAACAAGCACAAAGAGAGAGCGAGACAAAGCACAGAGGGAATCACTGTGTGCTGCAAACACTGACACAGTCATGCATCAGGACCTCACGCCCTGCCTCCATCATTCCTTCGAATGGTCCATTCTTCACATGAACACACTTGTTCTGTGTGTATGTGTGTGTGTTAACATATCAGCCGACCGCCTGGCTTCACGGCTGTATCATAAAAACATTCAGCAGCCATAGTCAAGCAGAAAAGATCAACATTCCTGTCTAAATCCCAGGGGTACCTGTCTTTCCTGCCTGCAAAGTCCAGACTAAGTCCTCCTGCACTTGCATTGGAGTCTGACTCCTCTGTTTTCCTCATGTCGTCTCAGCTCCAACATCCACTGGGGCTGAACGATTAGAGGAAAATATCTATTTGCGATTTTTCTAACAGATATTATGATTCGATTTGCGATAAAACCCCTAAAGTTGAGCTACGGTTCATTATCCTCTGTGTAATAGATTTAAAACATGTGATGGAGCGTTACCACATTAGGTACCATCAGAAATGTGACCGTCACACAAGGAAGATGCCATGATTTTGATCAGTCATTCATTCCTAATCTGCCGTAAGACAGAGGTTAACACAGAATGGTAGCAGCAACAAGTGTACAAATTCATGGCTTTAGGGATGTAACTGTGGAGAGTAAACAATGTCAGTGTGATGAACGGCCTTGAAATTTCGTGTGAAATCTTGAGGGTCATTTGGTACAGACAGTCAGGGTAATTGTTCCTTTGACTTTTCATCTTGCGCCGGCAACATGTCAAATTTTCCACTTCTTCTGCATTTAATTTAAAATCAGCTGAATTATGAGATGACAGTGTGGGTTTGGACATTTCAGGAGACTGATTAGAGTCTGAATTAACCAAATCAAGTGAGAATCTTCAGAGGTCACATCTATTTAACAAGTTTCCTCAATGTTTCCACAATTATTTGGTTAACTCAGATGATGCCTCATTTTAACTCCAGCTGAGCACTAAGTTCATATCCTTTTAGTTTCAATCGTAGCATCTGGACCTGCTTGAGATTCTCGAAGACATTTCACCTCTCACCCAAGAGGCTTCATCAGCACTGATGAAGCCTCTTGGGTGAGAGGTGAAATGTCTTCAAGAAAATCCCAGGGGTACCTGTCTTTCCTGCCTGCAAAGTCCAGGCTAAGTCCTCCTGCCTCCTTTGTTTTCCTCATGTCTTCAGAACTGATGAAGCCTCTTGGATGAGAGGTGAAACGTCTTCGAGAAACTCAAGCAAGTCCAGATGCTATGATTGAAACTACGAGGATGACCATGACCTGGATGACTAAGAATCTTCACAGACACTGAGTTCATATGTTAAGCTAACCAGCTACCAGAAATAAAAATAGCATCAATATTCTTCTCTTGCTAATAAAATGAAAAGGTGTACTTGCCAAAATAAACATTTCTGTTAGGGAGGTGTTTTTGCACAGGGCAAGGATTGTCTTCCATTGGGGTTGCACTAAAAATGATCACTTTACAACCAGCATGAACTGCAGGAAAGATTACAGCAGCTAATTACACTTTCAATGTACAGATGAGAATGTCAAGGTTATATTAAAGTGAAAAAGTCAGCACCTATCTTTTTACACCCCTGTATTTCTATATGGGCCACATTGTTAGCTGAGTGAGAAAAACACGTTTACCATAGGTGGAGAGGCAAATCACGGAGCTCTTCGGCCCATCGGGTAATGTGTCATACAGGCAGGTGTAGCAGCCCTCGTCCTGGATGGCAACAGGCTGGATGGTGAGCTGACTGTCGGACAGGGAGGCACTGAGCCAGACTCTTCCCTGGTATGGTGGCTCAATCATGGGGTCGCTCCGCTTTGCGAAGGAGGCCACCTCTGTGGACTCTCCTTGTGCAGAAGTGTGCTTCCATACGATCTGCTGCACCTTCTCAGGCAAACCGTAGGAGCAGGAGAGGTAGGCTCTCTTGCCACTCACTGCTGTTTTGTTGCTGTCAACGGTGACCTGAGCTGTGGAGGGGGAAAGGAGGCCACTGTTCAGTGAAAGAATGATGGATTAGGAGAAAGGATAAGGGAAGGGGTGTGCAAACAGGACAATGTTAATGTTCAGAAATATGAGGCACTCAAACAGAAACCAGTCACTGGAATCTGCAGCAGCTGTTTCTGGTTAGCAAAGCGATCCCTCCGTCTCCCACTGCTCCACAGCTCTTTATTAACATGACTGGCTGAGCTTCAGCAGGCTCATCAACTTGTGTTCGGAGGTTAGCAGTAGTTAAGGACATCTGTATTCACATATTTTCATTTTTAACGGCCGGGTGCAAGAGGCAGGCATCCAAAATCAGTTAATCCATTGAAAGGCAGCAGGGAAAGAAGTGGAAGTTCACTGAATTCAGAGCTTTTCTGATTCTCATGTGACATCATCTGTATTAAAAGCCATGTTAGTCCTGACTTATACTGAAAGCTACTTTATATTGAGTAATTACTCTGACAAATCTCTAATCAAACAGAAAACAGATGTGAATTATATTAATACTTTATCACACAGAGGACAGGCCTTTGATTCAGGCCTCTACATCTGGATACCCAAACTCCTCAGTTTCTCTCAGAGGGTGAGATCTGTCTCTGTCTACTGTGTCACCAAGATCATTACTCAACCAGGCTTCAAGTGGAGGCTTCTCCCACCCAGTTCATGACTTTTCTGTGTCACGATAGAGAATCTTGCTCATTAGACATTAATTTTGTTCCGTCTATTTTTTTTGCACTTACTGTGGGTGTTGCAGCTGCTTTTTGAAATTTCAAGACTGCATACCTCATTGGCAAGTGTTTCAGCACAGTACATGGCTTCACCGTGAAGGTCAGAGAACCTAAGTTTGTTCCACTTTTTAATCATTTTAAAATCTCTAAAATGAGTTTAAATAAAGGCATCAGCTAAACTCTTGGATCTAAATGAATATGTTCTTTCTTATCCATCTGATCTAATTCTTAGACTACAAAGCAGGTGCCTTATTTTAAGCCTTTTCACCGTGATAGTACAGGGATGACAGGAAATGTGATAAGAAAGAGATAGGAGACGAAATCTGGACTCCTCACTGCACCTTCAATCCCTTCAGGCCTGCTGCAGGTGCTAAAAGCACACCTCAAATATACCATAAATCATGCAAAGTACATTTAATTGTCAAAATTTTTGTCCCTCTTCCCAAAGACTTGTTTTTTGAACTTATCGTGTCTTTTTAAGAAGCAGTAAATCTTCCCCTCTTGAAATATTTCTGAAATAAAGTACAGCAACAAAATTTCTCAGACAGCATGAGTTTGTTCAGTGACTACATTTAGCACTTTTAATTTTAATTCAGTTAACTAGTGATCATTTATTCACATTTAATAATACTTATATAGGAAGAGAAACAACTTATTTCCACTATAGGCATTCATTTGTACTAGAAAAATTGCTAATCCTTCTCTATCCTCCACTCAGTTCACTATATGTTGTTGAGATCAATGATACAGTATGTTGTTAATGACTATATAGATTCTCAGGTCAGACATGCATAGTCTTTATCTAAGCTATAACATTTTGGTGTTATTCTCTTTTCTCCTTGTCAATTGTATTCTTATTCTTGTAATTAAAGGTCTTACTCACCGGTAACAGTGAGACACGTCTGTCCCTGCTTGGAACCAGTAGGATGCAGGTCAAAGATGCACGTGTAGCACCCCTCATCGCGGAAGCCCACCCTGCGAATGGTGATGGCCGACGTGTCCTTCGGGGAGGAGGCCAGCTCCACGTGCTGCTGTCCGCTCACGCTGTCCCTGTTGCCTGGCTGGTAGCTCAGCAGGGTCTGGTTCTGGACATCCAGCCAACGCACCTGCCTCAAGGACTCACCTCGCTCCCTCGAAACACTGCAGGTCAGAGTGAAGGGCTTCTCTACTGGAGCTTCCAGCCGCTCTGGTGCTGTTACTCTGCCTGAGACATCCACCAATATGTTTAGTCTCATACTATACACAGGAAATGATAAGCCTAAGAGTTTTTTTTCCTCTTCTAAATTAGCTCCATTTGGCACACTCACCCTGTATTTGTCCCACCATCCATAGGACTAGACACACCTTCAGATAGATCCAACATGAGGCCTGGATCATCATCTTCTTCACTGCTCAGGAGGGGGAGAACAAAAAGCAGCTCTGGGATTTCATAAATGATCATAGTCCACCTTACAGAAACTCTCCTATATACAAAAGTGATACAGTCTAAACTTATTTTATCTTACTTCTACAAACAAAGTATTCTCCTTAAGGGTTCTAACATACAGGGTGCACAGAATTCCAGATCAGTATGCTCAGTAAACCTCATAGTTATTTTTCTCTGCCACATCAGTGACCAAGCCAATTCAAGGATGAATTCAAGTATCAAACAACATGCAAATAACTTATATACAATCATTACACAGCAAATATATGCAGCACTTACATAAAAGTTTCACTTAAAAAAAAGAGATCATCTGTAGTTGATCAAGCCAACAAAGCAGAACTCAAATATCTGTCAATTATTTTCTAGTCGCTTTGTCATAGAAAGTACACACTATAGAGATGAAAACACTTACCTCTTGTGTTTTAATACAAAAAAGCCAACAGTTGAAGGTGTTCTACCTCTGCAACATCTCGGGCATCCTTATAATCCAGCAGGTTTGGGGAACATCGCTCCAGAACAAGCGAGGAACTATTTTTACGCATCCAAATGTTTTCTACTGAGCACACCACCAGCACAGCGAACAGCTGCCGGCTGCAGCAGAACACTGGAGTGGAGCTCTGAGTATGCAGGTTAATACACGGATCGTGTTTTGGGGATAGAGCGCTCTCTGGTGTCAGTCTGTGCGCATTGTTTGTGTGAGGCAGGTGGAGATGTTTCTGCATGGAGTTTCTCTCGCAGCAGTCTTATACGTCTCTATAACCTGTAACCTACAACCCATAACAGTACACCTATATTGAATAGTTTCTGTATAATATAATTTACGCATGGCTGCAAAAATACAAATAAAAAAATACTAATTTGTTTCTATGACTTAGAATTTTATATTTTATTGTGTGTTTGTTTTTGCTTATTATTGTGTGAGGTTTGGTCAGATCCCAGTGGCGTCGTAACATTAATTATACAACTTCATCTTCAACTTCAAACCAGTGATAATCACAGATAAAACAAGTTATATAAAATATCTAAACTTGCAGGAAATATATACACGATTAGGGATGTATGTGCTCATTCTGTAGGAAGGGTCTGCTAGTGAAAAATGTGATTTTAAAGTGATAAATGCGACTTTTTAAAAACTAGAATGACGTGAAATAAACATACGAATTGCATTATAATTGCTCTATTTTTTATTATTACAATTACGTCGACCTCTCAAAAAATCATCAAAGTCTAAAATATTTTATCGATTTTCTTACAAAATAATTATTAGTCATCATATTTGCTTGTTATTTGTTAATTTTTTTTTTTTAATTACTTTTTAAAAATACGTCGGAGGTTTGCGACGGAAATGTATTCGCCGGGCTCATGTTGATGACGTATCTCAGCTACCGTTGTAACATGACAGCTGAACAAGAAACATTCCTAAAATGACCTGATTAGCGACATAAGAGATAATTTACATTCAAACAAATCATGTCAGCGTGACCTGAAACAGTCCTCGACCCGACTGCAGTGAGTTTTTGACGGACTGAAAGCGTGTTTTACAGACATCATCATGTCGTTTCTGGTGGACTCAGTCATCATGTTCACCTCACAGGTAATGATGAGTTGGAAAAGTCGACAAAATGTACTTCCTTCACTGAACAAGGATGTCTCCCGCATGTTGGAAGCTAACGTTCTTTTACTAAGTTCTTTACCTGCCAAAAACCTGCAGCTGCTACGCTTTGACTGAAATGTTATTAATGCATCAACATTATTTAATTAATGAGGATTTTATTTAGCCCATAGGCTGACTGCAAAAGAGATGATTTCTTTATTTGAAATCTAAAAAAACTCCATCTGTACCTTATGTTAATTACAGTCTCGTTTCCAAATGTAAACATGGATATTAAATGTACTAAACAAATATGTTTACAATAAGTTTTTGGCACAACACCTGAAAAGTCTCAAAAACAGTCAACATGTTTCTGTTTATCAGATGACTACTGCCATTCCTCAGAAGCAAGATCACTATTGCATTGTGGCTGTACATTGATCAGGCACAACATTAATACCACCAGCCTAATATGGTGTTGGTCCCCCTTAAGTGGTCAGAAATGCTCTGAACCATTGGGCATGGACAAGAGGACCTCTCAAGGTGTCCTATGGGGTCTGGCACTAGGATGTTGGCACTGGATCTTTTTGGTACTCTGGCTTGTGCAGTGGGAACTCTGTTCATCAAACTTAATACTTGATCAGAATGGGGTCTAGGAAAGTTGGAGGTCAAACCAACATGTTGGACCATTGTCATGTTCCTCAACATGTTCCTGATTGTTTGATGTTTTTTGCAATATAGTGGGGTGCATTTTTCTGTGGGGTAGGCCAGTGATATTTGGTATTTCCATTTGCATGAGGGAGTGTGCTTGTTGTGGGACAGTGTTTATTTGGGGGTCTAAGTCTCATCAACATGGATGTTAAAATCCAAGATTTTCCACTAGAACACCACATGGCACCAGTGTGATCAATATTATTCACTTCACCGGTCAGTGGTCATAATGTTGTGGCTGATTAGTGTAGATAACTTTATGTTACACAAAATGACCAACTTCCTGGTTTTCTTATTCTTATTTCAGTACAGTCATTAGCAACACTGAATAGTAAAGTTTTGCAAATAGTTCTCCGAAGTTGTTTTTTTTGTTTTTCTTTTTAGCTTTTTGAGTAACTTATCTTAGTAGCTGTATTTGGCTTCACATGATAATAAAACAAGAACAGCCAAAATAATTCCAAATGCATGCCTTGAATAGAAAGAGAACTTATTGCCTCATATGGCTATGTAACAGTATACCTGAGCTAAATATAGCTATATTTAACATTTATGTATTGTAAATAAACCACTTGAATGTGATGTTTTTGGAATACCACAATGCAAACTGTGATATATATATATATATATATATATATATGTATATATATATTTGTGATTGGGATTAACTTTTGTGCTGGCCTGTGAGATGGTAAAGAGAACTGGTTGGGAACTTTGAAAAAGTGATTCCACCATTGAAGCAGCTGTTACTAATAACACTAACAGTTGTATTCAAATGTCCTCATAAGCCACAAAAATGAACATCAATACCACGATCTTGAAACCAACACAACTTAGTTTCCAAATGAGCTTAAGCTTAATAGTTTGCTGACACTCAAGAAAAACAAAGGAGCTTTTGTAATAAGCAGTAACTAACTGAAACAATGTGACAGTGTCTTCCTCTTCTTCTTTTTCTCCAAATAATTTCTATTAAAATCAACACAGGTGCTGTTCTTTGGATTTGGTTGGTTATTCTTTATGCGGCAGCTGTTCAAAGACTATGAGGTACAGTGTTACTGCAAGGCATTATTTTTTAACTCTGCAATATGTTGACTATATTCTCTGGCATAATTATGATTCTAATAAGAAATACACATTCACTCGATCATCATTAGTTGAGTTGTAAAAGCCTTGACTCTCAATCTGTTTTTGTTTGTTGGCAGGTGCGGCAGTACGTTGTCCAGGTGGTGTTCTCCGTCACCTTTGCTTTTTCGTGTACCATGTTCGAGCTCATTATCTTTGAGATTCTGGGTGCCTTAAGTAGCAGGTTAGTGCATTTTCTGTGAGATACAACTGTGTTTTTTTTGTTTACGGCACATGAAAGATATTAACCTTTGAATCTTTGCCACAGTTCCAGGTATTTCCACTGGAAGCTGAATCTGTATGTGATTCTGCTGGTTCTAATCTTTGTGGTGCCTTTCTACATCGGTTACTTTGTTGTCAGCAACATACGCCTTTGTAAGTACACCCACTTTTGACTGCTAGTAACAAAATATTGTAACTGAAAATATCTGTTGTTGGTGAGATGTTATTTCACATATGTGGCATTAAACTGTTTGCTGTGTGTCTGTGTAGTGCAGAGACAAAGGCTTCTATTCGCCTGTATGGTTTGGTTTACCTTCATGTATTTCTTCTGGAAGCTGGGAGACCCATTCCCTATCTTGAGTCCAAAACATGGTGAGTGTGCATAACTGTTTTCCCTTGACACCTTTATACCACATATTTGCTACGCTGTGCATTTGATAAATTACGAATATTGTTGTTTGTCTGCAAAGGCTGTTGAAAAGCAGGCGATGCAGCGGTGCTGCTGTTTTCAGTCTATTCCTGAAAATTGAAAACTGTTGTTTTGTTGTTGTTTTTTCCTGAAATTTCTGTTGTTTAGGGATTCTGTCCATTGAGCAGTTAATCAGTCGTGTCGGTGTGATCGGAGTCACTCTCATGGCTCTGCTGTCTGGTTTTGGTGCTGTCAATTGTCCCTACACGTACATGTCCTATTTCCTCAGGTAAGTTTAACAGTGAGTTTTCTGTGCAGCTGTTAGATCGTCCACAGTGTTAATCTGAGTCTGCTTGTGCATTAGTAATTACACTCAGTTGTTTGAATGACGGTACTCAAGCATTGCTTTTACACTTCTTGTTTTTGTCGTTTTCACAGGAATGTAACCGACAGTGACATCCTTGCTCTGGAGAGACGACTCCTCCAAACTATGGACATGATTGTGAGCAAAAAGAAAAGGTGAGGAAAAACAATGATTCATTTTTTCCCCTTAAGCTACTAAAACATTATTTATACCACAGCATATTTATAAAAATGATTTCTACTACTTGTACAGAATTGCCATGACACGGAGGCAGATGTACCAACGTGGGGAAGACCAGAACAAACAGACAGGATTCTGGGGCATGATCAAGAGCGTCACCTCTACACAGACAGGCAGTGAAAGTATCCTTAATGCTTACATTGAATATGACTGGAAAAATTCTTGACTTTTAGCTGCTACCAGATACCCCAATGTTACCTGTCTGTAGTATTTGTAGTAGATATTAGCCTTGACTCTGTCCCTCCAGACCTCTCTCTGATCCAGCAGGAGGTTGATGCTTTAGAGGAGTTGAGTCGACAACTCTTTCTTGAGACCGTGGACCTGCAAGCCACCAAGGTAACGCACACACATATACAAACATGCACATACACAAATTCACAATGCTCACTATGGATGGTACAGAAATTGCAGTGACAACAGACTTTTCAACTGTGAAAAATGTGGCTGCTTGTATCAAAATTGCTGCCAGTGAGGGTTGAAAAATGTGAAAAGTACCTCTAGTTTATTATATAGTATATTACATGAGTTGTAAGTATTGTTTTAATCATCCCATCAAAGTTGTGCTTTCGGATCTCTTAAAGAATCCAAGTGCGATTTTCAGTTGCATTTTAGCCCCTCTTTGGTCTTCAGCAATGCCTGAGAAAAGTATTTGTGTCATGAGAGCTTTCCAGATGTCTACCATTTAATACAAAGTTGGACGTCTGTAACGTAATTAATATAGATTTCTGTATAAAACGTTTCTGTAATTTCCCGTGCTGTAATTTGAAGCAGGCTTATTACCACTCTTAATTGCCATGTTAATAATATTGTGTTAGGTCTGTTCTGGGTTAACTTAATGATTTATGCAGGAGTCTAGCCACAAAATGACACTAAAATCAGTGGTCTCCATATAAACTTGTTTTTTAAATTTAATGGCTTCCGTTAAACCTACCAGAAGGACTCTGACCCCATGTCTGTTTCATTAACACACACATTTATCTATACACACTACGCCCATTTTGCCTATGTCTGATAAATGATTTGCTGATGCTTTAACACCACCATTTCTTATCTTTAGGAGCGAATTGAGTACTCAAAGACATTCCAGGGAAAATACTTCAACTTCCTTGGCTACTTCTTTTCCATCTATTGTGTTTGGAAAATCTTCATGGTGAGAACATTCACTGACACTGTGTATTTCTCTCACACTCAAACATGGATATCGTTGGTTACACATATCATGTTTTTTTTAATTGTTTAAGATGTATTATCATTCATTTAATTAAAAAAAAAAACCTCTTCTTTCATTCTTAGGCAACTATAAACATAGTGTTTGATCGAGTTGGGAAGACAGATCCTGTGACGAGGGGTATTGAAATTACAGTGAACTACTTGGGCATCCAGTTTGATGTGAGACACTCAAACACACACACACACACAGACGCACATTACTTGGCTTACATTTATTTCTTGTAAACTTAGTCTAACCCCAGCCATAACCACTACTTGCCAAACCCTGACCCTGAGTTGGCTTTTTAAAAAATTGTCGGGGCGTTTTTTCCGTTTTTAATGATAGGCGAGAGACAGGGTGAAAGGTGGTAGAGAGAGGGGAGAAAGACATGCAGCAAAGGGTTGTGAGCCAGACTCAAACTTTCGACCGCTGCTGATGACCTGCGCCTACGTGGCAACGCCCTAACTCAGTGAGCTATCCTGGCGGCTGACCCTGAGTTTTTATACTAACATTTAATGATTTACCTTATGGACACTTGCTTTTTGTCCCCAAAAGCGAAGCCTTTCTTTGTCATGTGTCTGTGTTTATGTCCTCACAACATTATGAGTATTACTTGTACACACACAGGTACACACACCTACAGTAATAAAGTCACGTCAGAGTGGCCTCTTGTAAAGATAACTGCTTGCTCATTATCACTTCTCCCCTGATCTCTCTGCAGTAAACCTGGTCATACTCCCTTTTAATCTCTTTCCGCCTAGATAATTATTTGATTGTGTTGTTCCACCTCACACTCAAAGAGCATGACATTGTGTTTGAATATGAATGAACAAATAATGAATAAAAAATGAAACCTCCCATTCTCTTTGATTCCTTTAATTTTGTCCTAATTGCTGTTTCTTACTCTTCTGTTCTCTTTCTCATCATTTCAGGTAAAGTTTTGGTCCCAGCATATCTCATTCATCCTGGTGGGAATAATAATCGTTACGTCCATACGTGGCTTACTCATTACCCTCACCAAGGTAAAACTGATGCATGTTGCATAAGCAGCTCGTCTTGAAGCTGATAAATCTGTGATTTCTTGCTCGTAACTAATGTTTTTTCCCCCCACCAAATTGTGCAACGTCTGAATCTCACTTTTATCTGCTGCTTAATTTTTAGTTCTTCTATGCAATCTCAAGCAGCAAGTCTTCCAATGTCATCGTGCTTGTCCTCGCTCAGATCATGGTGAGTGTGTTTGACTCATGTTTTATCATGCAGCACGGACCACAAGCTGCATTTAAATCTGAAATTTCTGTCTGCGTGTCTCAATCTGATAGGGGATGTATTTTGTGTCATCTGTACTACTGATGCGAATGAGCATGCCACTGGAGTATCGCTCCATTGTGACAGAGGTTCTGGGAGAGCTGCAGTTCAACTTCTATCACCGCTGGTTCGATGTTATCTTCCTGGTCAGCGCCCTGTCCAGCATCCTCTTCCTTTATCTTGCCCACAAGCAGGCACCAGAAAAACACATGGCCCTCTGATCCCCTACAGTGCAACTCCTCTCACGGATATGACTCCTGACACACGAGGTGACTTTTAACTGGGATTTAGACCTATCCAGAAATCGCATTTTATATATAAATATGTTGGATATAATTATTTGAACTGGCTGTTCCTGAATCAGGAATTGCTGATTTTTGGGTGCAAGTGATGGGGAACTGTTGGAGCACACAAGGAAACAACTTTGCAAATGAAGTATTTCCAGAACTTAAAATTTATTTCCCGAACTCCAGAATTTATTTTTCCCGCGAGTACTATTTTTGCTGTGCTCTTAAAGTTTCATTCTTTTTGCCAAAATGTCTATCTCAACACACTGGAGGTAAACATGAGGAACTGGTGAAGATACCACTCGTGATCTACACTTTTAAGTGACTGTAATTTTCAGCAAAATATTCAGTTATTTCATCAGGAACAAAAACGGATAACCACAAAGTTAATTCAGATGGTACATGTGCATTTGTTTGTGTTCATGAAAACTGTCATTTATTTACTTTCATTTCAAAAATGGGAACAGCAAAATTACATTTTTGTAGAACATTAAATAAAAGCAGCAGCTTGTGCATATGGAAAAATACATGAAAAGCTACAGTGTTTTTACTGGCAGTGAAGTGTTTTTAATTTAAATGACATCAGTGATCTCAGGTAATTGAAAGATAATACTCATCACTGTACTTGCTCACAAGTAGATCAAAGGATCTATGATCACTCCTTATATTTGGGAACATGTCTTTGTTCTCAGCCCTTTCATACAATGGAAGCAGCTATTCTGCTGGGAATCAAATTTTAGCAGTAGATTTCAAAACCCTTAACCGTCCTTATCCTGTTGTTTCCATCACCTCATATTCACTTGTGATATTAACTGGATGTATGAAGCCCACAGAGCTGATTGTTAAAGAAAAACATATCAACGTCAGTCTAGACGAAATCAGGAAAGGGATTCTTCAGGTGGCTCCTCAGAGTCTTTCATCCAGGCTCTCTTCAGATGAATTTGAAGACACAGATGTGGTCTAAAAGAGAGGAAAAATAAACAACATTCAAGCAGCTGAACATGTTTTTTCTGTAAGCTTTTAGTTGAACGATAAATTGGGAACTGCAGGATACGTGTTATCATGTTTGACTTAAGTAAGTAAGTAAGTAAGTAAACTTTATTTGTATAGCGCTTTTCACATACAGTAGTCACAAAGTGCTTCACAGTAAAAACTTATATAAAAAGATCATGTAAACAAATGCATAGTGTAAAATACAACCAAACACAATGCTGGGTCTTTAGGTGCTTTTTGAAAGCATCCACTGAAACCAGAGAGCAGGTCTAAAGGAAGTTTGTTCCAAAGGCGGGGCACGGTGGCTTTGAATGATTTGTCTCCCCAAATTTTAAAACAAGTTTGTGGAACCATCAGCAGGTTCTGCTCAGATGATCTCAGACTTCGAGCTGAGCTGTAGAGCTTAATTAAGTCTGCAATGTAGGTTGGAGCCTGACCATGTAGGGCTCGAAAGGTCAGCACTAAGATTTTGTGTATCAACATTAAACTTGATACACAACAGGGAGCCAGTGAAGAAATTTTAAAACGGGTGTAGTGTGAGACCTTCTGTTGGTACTGGCCAGCAGCCTCACAGCTGAGTTTTGGACGTAGTGGAGTCAAGCCAACTCTTTCTTGTTGAGACAGGTAAACAGGCTGTTACAGTAGGCTAGCCGCGAGGACACAAATGCATGGATAATCATTTCAAGCTCGTACCTAGACACAATGAGCCTGAGCTTAGGGATGTTGCGCAGCTGAAAGAAACAGTTTGTAACCAGCTGCCTTGAATGGTGTTCTAGTGACATTTGTTTCGTCAAACATCACCCCAAGATTCCTCAGTTTAGTTTTAGCCGAGAGGCTCAAATTACCTAAGTGCTGCTTAATAGTGGGAATGGCACTATCTGAGGCAATAATAAGCTTCTCTGTTTTTTCTGAGTTCAGTTGAAGACTGTTGTCGTTTAACCACTGCTTAGTTTGTGTCAAGCAGTTAATTAGGGAGCTCAGTTTGTGAACTTCAGAAGCCTTGAACGAACAGTACAACTGAAGATTGTCAGCAAATAGATGGTAGGAGACATCACTGAACTGCTGGATTATCCGACCGAGAGGAAGAACATACAACAAAAACAGGAGGGATCCCAGAAAAGAGCCTTGGGGCATGCCACACAGCAGGTTGCCTTGCTCGGACATAATGTGGTTGGCAAACGCACTAAAACTCCTACTGGCCAGGTAAGAGGAGGACCACTGGAGCACTGGACCCGACAACCTAATCAGATCCCGCAGCCTGTTTATCAGGATCTGGCGGTCGACTGTGGCGAAGGCAGAGGACAGGTCCAACAGGCCCAACACTGTACATCTCCCCGAGTCGGCAGACATCATGATGTCATTGGACACTTACAGTAGCACAGTTTCTGTAGAGTGATGTTTTCGAAACCCTGACTGAAACATGTCATAGATGTTGTGTGACTCTAGGAATGATGAGAGTTATGTAGAGACCACTCTTTCCAGCATTTTAGGTAAGAAGGGGAGTTTAGATGTTGGCCTAAAGTTTTTAAGTTCTGATTGATCCAGGTTTGGTTTCTTAAGTTTTGGTTTTACAATTGCATGCTTGAAGGTGCGAGGAAACACACCAGAAGAGAGCGACAAGTTAAACATTCTGGTCACTCATGGTCCAATTGTGTCAAAAATATTAAAAAGAGCTTAAACGGCAGTTCATCTACAAAACTGGAGGAGGGTTTCATTTTGACCACCAGTGCTGAGATGTCTTCAAGACAAACAGGATTAAAGGAGGACCAAACATGCAAGGGAGGTTCAACATTAATCAGGATGTACTAAATACATGGCCACATATGAACAAGGCTAAAAGTCGGCAGGCTGCAAGTATATAGCAGTCCTTTGTGCTAAATACTAATGTTGATGTTTAGGTAAAAAAAAAAAATACCACGCCCACAATATTAGTGATGCTATCATTGGACATAATGTACAGCTGAGACTGGTGGGAATGTTTTTTCTTTTTTTGCAGGGACTGGAAATTTTAATATTGATCTTATAGTGTCACTAGATTTCACATTAAGGGAGTGCCGATTATTACAGTTGTTCCTATGGGGACCATGAATATCTGAGCAAAGTATCATGGCAATCCATCTAATATCTATCAGGGCCTTAACACAAAACCTTGTGAGCCTCATAGTGCTGCTAGAAGAAAAGTCAGACAGTCACCAAAATCATTAAGAGCCATTCACAGGGAACCATGAATGTCTACACAAAATATGCAGTTCATACGAAAGCAATTGCAGTGGTGGATTAACCGATTTACCAACATCACCATCTCTTGCACCTTGTCTTTTAAAAAGCACTGCTCACCCTCTGTCTTTCTGGTTCAGTCGGGGTTTCAGGTCTCGCTGCCGCCTCTTCCTCCTCCTGTCTGACCCTCTGGCTGGTCTTTGGAGACTCTGCGGTGTGGACTTGAGCGTAGGATGTTTCCCCAAGCAGCAGGCGTGTGACGGTCACTCCTTTAGCTTTGAGCTCGTCATGGACGCTTTTTTTAGCCACCAGCATCTCCAGAAGGTTTCCACTTCTGCGGATCATATCTACCACCTCATCGTAGCTCCTCTGCTCCACGTTCACTCCGTTTACCTCCACCACAATGTCGTCATCCTCCAGACCTGCCCTGTCCGCTGGTCCTCCCCTCACCACCTACAACACAAAAAGCTGTGCTTTACCACTTGTATTTGCAAATGGTAATGATGAAATAGTCTGCATTCTTCATGGTCTTACCTCCTTGATATACTGACCCAACACCCCCTGGATGCCGTTTAGGTGAAAACCAAAGCTACCTGAGGTCCTCTCCAGTTTACACAGTTTAGGCTTGAGCTCCTCCTCCCTCTCTGGAACTGGTTTGGGCCGTTGGGCAGTGGTGGGTAAATTGATGGCCTCTGTGTAACTGGGCGGTGAGTTGGAGTCCTTCATATCCTCCCAGAAAAGCATAGGAGACACTTTCCCCTGCGAGAGATGCCACATGCTGTTATCCAAGTTATCGTTAGGATATATTTAGGACAGACAGTGGTACTCTGGCTCACCAGCTTATACATTTGGTCCGTCTCTTTGTCCACCACCAGCAGGCAGCATTTGTTGCCACTCTTCCTGAAGCTGTCTACCACCATCTCATGGCGGTAGCTGTCCACCTCCTTGCCGTCCAAAGCCACCAATCTGTCCATTTCCTTCAGGCCTGCTCTGTCTGCCGGGCTGCCTCTCTCTATGTCCTTGATGAAGTGTCCTACAGGGAGTCAGAAACACATTATGACAACTCTGCAGTATAGGAAATATGATATCAATGTATTGATTATGGCCTTGCCTGTTAGTCTGGGCTCCTCTTTAAGCAGGAAGCCGTATCCATCAGATCCTTTGGTCATGTCAATGATGCGTGGCTGGTGAGGAAGGTACTTGGTAGTGGCTAACCACGTTCCTATCTTTGCACGCTTCTTCTGGTAGAACTTGTCTGTTTCCTCATCGACCAGTAGGAACATGATGCTGCTGCCTGCCAGCTTGATCTTTTCCACAACTTGTTCGTGAGTGCAGTTTTCCACGTTCTCTCCGTTGATCTCCAGCAGACGGTCATTGAGTCTGACCCCTGCTTTGTCAGCTACGCCTCCTGGCACCACCTCTGTCATTAAAATGCCATCCTCACCTAGAGAGGACGTTGCAGAAGATACGGATGAGCAAAAAAATAAAATAAAATAAACATAAACATACTTTATAAATCATCCATGGAGTTGAAACGACCAAGTTTCTAAATGTTAGTAAGTTATTTGTAGATCAGTTGTAAGCCATTGATGGAAATTAGGTTTTGGTTGCTAGATTATTAAAATAAGATAAAATAGAAGTTTAACAATCGCAAGGGAAATGGTTAAAAGAGTCACAAAAAAAATTGATGACCTCCGACCTTTCAGAAAATGAGTGCAGACACACAGAACCAAAATATGTTTATGAACAACTTATTAACTTCTGCAGACTTGATGGATTGTTGTTGCAGTTTTTTCAAGTCTAGAAAATCTAAAGTTTCCAGTTTATCTCTAGTTTATGTTTTTTGTTCTTTCTGCTATTATTTTAGCAGTTGTCCCAGATTGCTATTCCATGGCCCTGCGTCCTCAGCTCACCTTTGGCTGAGCGGACAGAAAACCCATAGCTTGAGCTGAGCTTGACCAGATAGCAGAGTTTGGGTTTGGGAGCCTGTTTGGCCACACCGTTGGCAATTGCTGTGGTCTGAAGGTCGGAAAGGTTCACTCCCTGCGCTTTAGCCTGCTTGTAAGATGATTCATCCAGAATGTGGAACGTGACGGATGCTCCGCTGTTTCTCACCATTTCCACCACCTGCCCCAGGGAAACAAAGAAGGGTCTGAGAAAAAGGTGCTTGTCACAGGATCACGCCTTCAGTCTCAGGAGCTGGTATTGATTTGATTATTGCACTGTAGTGATTCTACATCCTACTCACCGCCGAATGGGGCAGTGCATCAACAAATGCTCCATTGACCCGGAGGACGCGGTCACCATCCTTCATGCCAGCCAATTCTGCTGGACCTCCCATTTCCAGGCAGCGGATCAGGTGACCCTCCTCGCCATGCTCCACCCTCAGATAGAAGCCAAAAGTCTGACCAGGCCTCTTGGTTAGAGAAATCACCTTTGGCTTGTAACCGGCCATATCTTTAATATGGAAGAGAAGGTGAGCAGCACACACACAACAATCACAAATTATATCTTGTAATGTGACAAATACATCTTCAGCTCTCTAAATATTACCAAGATAGCTTAATTAGAGAGTCTTAGAAATAAATACATATATGAGACAGGTGCTATTTCAGGTTTTTTCTTGTAGTGCAGCAGTAAAGATGTAGAAGCGGTTATTGAATTTATCTCTAACCTTTAAAATCTGGCCTCTATCTCCCCTTTTCTTATCACTGCTGTCACCCTTTAATTATAATGGCAGATAATTCCAGAAATAAAGAAGGCATGGAGGTGCTGATAGCATCAAATGAAAAGTTAATCTTCTGTGTCAGCTCTCCAGTGGCATTTATTGGTTAACAGCCTGCACAGCTGACTGCGGTGACCACTCTCTGTAAAATACAAGCTTGGACTTTGAATGCAAAGCAAGAAATTACTGTTACTGTAATTCTCTTACTGTGTTGCCATAAAGGTAATAAAAGAAGTGTGTGTTGATAATATACAGGAGTACAAGCTTACCTGATATGTGTGTGCATAACACAGTAATACTAGTAAAGTAAAAGTAGTAAAGTATGGTAACTCTGTATCAGCTCCAAAATGTAAATGTTTGTAACTGATGGTGCATAAAACACAATATTAAAATATTAATGACACAAATGTAATCGTCCGGTGAATACATTATTTACTATTATTACTAGGATTTTAAATGACGCCACTGGGCAGTGCAGTGCAAATATGTAAAGATGCCACAACAGTGTGGCACTTCACAGATAATACTATTAAACCCAGTATCCAAATTAAAAAAAACTTGACATGTAATTCAGTTCAAATTTGCAATGTTTGTGTAAAATGAAGTGATGTGTCCTTGAAATCCCTTATTAATGTGCCCATCCAAAAAACAAAATTTTGTTTTTCTTTTTTGTTCTTTAAAATCCAGGAATTTGCAAGAGAAATCTCTCAACATTTGAAGAAAACCTGAAAACATAAAGCTATACATGTCAATTCTGGTTTCAATCCAGTGTTTCGGATTTATCTCACAACTTCTTGTTGGAGTCTTCAACTCGAGGTTATGAGCCTTTAGCTATATGTGATGTTGGATATTTTAGCAGTCTCAAATTGGCATTTGAATATCTATCTTTTGCTCTCAAATATAAGAAAAAACTACGTACAGTATAGAAGTGTTTCAAAGTAAACTCACCTACTCCTCTCTGCTCAGTGTCCCAGTCCAAAGAGGGAGCTCACCTGTCACTGTTTAGCCAATTCAACCCATCTCCCTGCTTCTTTCCTCGGCCCTCCCCCTCTCCTTCTCCCTGCAGGGACTTTGACAGGCCAAAGGTGAGCCTAAAGGCTGAGTTATTAAACTGTGTCTCGTGTCACCAGTGTCTGCGGAGGCGACATCCCTGTACAATCTGTCCTCAGAAGGTAGGCAGTCATCTGTTAGGTGATCAAAGGCACGTGATGCAGGTGGCAATACATGATGTAAAGAGTCATAACAGTCCACACACCACAGCTGACATTACATAAAGATGCATTTGTGTTATATAATTACAAGCAGTGACTGATTGGGCAATAGGAAGCTTTGCAATTTTGTCATGGAACTTAAGTGTTAAAGAGTTTTTACCCATCTGCTGTAGATTCATAGGTGGGCCAATATCACTATAAAGTACCTTTTGGTTGTCTCATTAGAGTTACTAAGTTATCATTAAAATGTTACAAAATCATTAAAAGTTTAGGTGTTATTACAAATGTCCATACACTGACACACAAAACAGTACAAGGACATGTTTCTTAAAATGTCTTTCACTAATTTTTATACCATTTTCATTGGTTGGGTGTATCTGCTTTTGCTATGTCCCACACACTGATCTACTAACTTGAGAACAGTGTAATAAGACACACAATACTTACTTTTCAAATATTCTTATTATTCTTACAAGGTTCTTGGGTAAAACAAGTCATTTCAATTTTTCTCTCTCTTTTTATAAATATATTCAACATTTTGTACACATCCCTAAAAGTACCATCCACCCTGTCACCATGAGGTAATTGGCCTTTCAAGAAATGATTAATTTAATTAGTGACATCACCACCCCAATTTGGTGGAGATTTCTTTAATGGAGGTTGAAACAACTGCTGCAAGTACAATGAGTATTTACACTTATATTTTCTAATTTCGGAAATTCAAAATACACTGATCAGGCATAACATTATGACCACCTGCCTAATATTGTGTTGTTCCCCCTTATGTGGTCAAAAATGCTCTGAACCACTGGGTGTGGACAAGAGGACCTCTCAGGGTGTCCTATGGGGTCTGGAACCAGGATGTTGGCACCAGATCCTTTGGGTACTCTGGCTTGTGCAGTGGGGCCTCTGTCAATCAAACCTGTTCCACTGCATCCTGTTGATGCTTGATCAGAATGGGGTGTAGGAAGTTTGGAGGCCAAATCAATATGTTGGGAGATTCTTATGTTCCTCAACATGTTTCTGATTGTTTGATGTTTTTTCCATGTGGTGGGGTACATTATCCTGCGGGGGTAGGCCAGTGACATTTGGGATTTCCATTTGTATGAGGGAGTGTGCTTGTTGTGGGACAATGTTTATTTGGGTGTCTAAGTCTCATCAACATGGATGTTAAAATCCAAGGTTTTTCAGCAGAACAGCACATAGTACCAATATGATCAATGTTATTCACTTCACCTATGACCAGTGGTCATAATATTGTGGATGATTGATGTACATTTGAAGAACAGCATGTAGTCCACTTCAACAATCAATCACTTTGCTAGCTGATGGTCCACCATGTGCTGCTTAGATGCTAACTTATGCCAAAAATGTCCACCTTGTCACCAAGTCCTACATAACATATATAGTGTATAATTAAGCTGGAGCTGAAGGGAGTGACTCCACTGGTGTGTGAGGACAGAAGACCATGAGAAAATGAGCTCACTTGATTTTCCTAATGAGATTCATAGTCTTGATCATTAATTTTAGTCTTTGCGTGATGCTCATTGTCAATTTGGCTTTGAGTAAAACTAAACATGAAGCAGTGTGTGTTTTAGGGCATTGCTTCATTTGTGACTGACCAGTCATTAGAGTTTTGCTGTCAGACACAAGGGAGTTCTGTCGATTCTGTTTTTGGCAATGTTTGAAGGTATTTTAGTAGTGATGCCAAAAGCTTGTAAATGTTTGTTTTGTAATGCTCACCTTTGTTCAGAAAGCTGTTAATAAATCTGCTAATGTCAACAGTTAACACATTTTTGTCCACCCTGTGATGTCATTTTCCACCCTGACATTTATCTGTTTTATGAAAATAAACAAGTTATCTTCACAAGTTAGTAAAACCTTTTCACATTTCCTTATGAACCAACCATTGCCAAATAATATTGTTTGAAAGTCAGATCAAATCGCTGTTTTTTTTTTTTAGAGATTTTATTTAGAAAAGAAGACACAACTATCACAGATTCTTTGAAGACACAAACAATTTGCGGTTATTTCATTATTTTTAAAAGATTATTTTTTCTTATCAACTAAAATTTATTGAGCAAGAGACAAAATAGCTCTCTGAAAATGTACATTTTATAATCACTTTGTTCTAAAAATGTATTTATTCTCTTTTGACTTTGTCCTTGACAGGACATATTTTACGATTTTGCTCATACTTTATCTGCTTGCAGTAAATTTATATAAAAAGGGGGGCTGGGAGCTTGACCAACATACATTTACAACAGCCTAAGGTCAACTTGATACAAGGGATATGAAATTGACTTTAAAAATTGTAACTTTATGGGGGAGAAATCATAACGTCTCTAAGGTATGTTTTGGTGATATTGACCCAGGTGCTGAAGACTGATTTGTTTTTTGCATTACATCATTTAATGCTCAATTCACATCATACTTATATAGCACATGAAACAACAGAAGTTCCAGTTTGCTTTTCATTTAACAGTGCAAGTTAACTAAAAGAATTAAAAATACACATTAAAAATCAGTTGAATTCAGTACATTTTTTTTTATCACAACTTAATTCTCCCCAACACTTTACATGTTAAGATCAGGACCTTACAATATTATACAGAGAGAAACCCAATGACTCCTTTGAGCAAGAACTTGCTGACAGTGCAAATCTATTTATGTTAGCACACAATTATCTTATTTCATAACATAGTTTGTAAGATTACAATCTTTTTTAATTTACAGTGAGGAAAGTGCACATATGTGTGTATATATATATATATATATACACACACACACACACACACAGTGCAGGCCAAAAGTTTGGACACACCTTTTCATTCAATGCGTTGTCTTTATTTTCATGACTATTTACATTGTAGATTCTCACTGAAGGCATTAAAACTATGAATGAACACATGTGGAGTTATGTACTTAACAAAAAATGTGAAATAACTGAAAACATGTTTTATACTTTAGTTTCTTCAAAATAGCCACCCTTTGCTCTGATTACTGCTTTGCACACTCTTGGCATTCTCTCGATGAGCTTCAAGAGGTCAGGTGACTACCTCTTTATATATATATGTATATATATATATATATATAATACAAACCTGATTTGTCTTGATTTATGGAAAACACATATGGATTTTACTAGTTCTTGGCATGTAAACCAGCCACAAATAAACAGCAATGTCATCAAAGCGCATCATTTTAAAATATTGCCCATACAGTATACACCGATCGGCCACAACATTATGACCACTGATAGGTAAAGTGAATAACATTGATCATATTGGTGCTATGTGGTGTTCTGCTGATCGATATGGTGTTTTGCCATCGATATTGATGAGACTTAGACACCCAAATAAACATTGTCCCACAACAAGCTCACTCCCTCTTCTAAACTGAAATTTCAAATGTCACTGGCCTACCCTGACAGGAAAATGCACCCCGCCACATGGAAAAAACATCAAACAATCAGGAACATGCTGAGGAACATAAGAATCTCCCAACATGTTGGTTTGACCTCCAAACTTCCTACACCCCATTGTGATCAAGCATCAACAGGATGCAGTGGAACAAGTTTGATTGACAGAGGCTCCACTGCATAAGCCAGAGTATCCAAAGGATCCAGTGCCAACATCCTGGTTCCAGACCCCATAGGACACGGGGTCTGGACAAGAGGACAAGAGGTCCTTTTGTCCATGCCTAATGGTTCAGAGCCTTTTTGAGCACATAAGAGGGACCAACACATTATTAGGCAAGTGGTCATAATGTTACGCCTGATCGGTGTATATTGAAAGACCATCCTAAAACTCACACTTGTATTTTTTCCATTTGTACACTATGTGGTGTATTCTAACACAGCTGTGCAGTCTAATCTCGTCTAATTCAAAAAACTTATAATTAAAACCTACCTGGGAGAAATTCTTAATGTTAACAATCTCACTTAAATCACTTTACTGTTTCCTGTTCGACCAGTGATAACATGAGGCTGTCTCCTGCCAGTTTGATCTTTTTCACGACTTCTTTGTGTGTGCAGTTTTCCACGTTCTCCCCGTTGATCTTCAGCAGACGGTCACTGACTCTGACCCCTGCTTTGTCGGCAGCGCCTCCTGGATCCACCACTGACACAAAAATGCCTTTCTCACCTAGAGAGGATGTTGCAGAAGATATGAATGAACAAAAAAGAAAAAAACTACACATTTTAACACAATTTTTATCATAGCATTACAGAGACGATTTTCTTCAGATTGAAAAAATGAGGCATCCTTTAAGAAGTATCCGTGAAGCTGAAACGAACAAGTTTCTAAATGTTTAGTTTTTTGTAGATCAGTTGAAAGCCATTGATTGCAATTAGATTTTGGTTACTAGATAATTAAAATAAGATAAGACAAAACTTTAATAATCATGGGTGCATCCTCTCCCCACTGCTGTTCTCCCTCTACTGCTTCTGAAGTATGCAGACAACACCACTGTGATCGCTCTGAACCGGGCAGTGACGGGTCTGCATACAGACTGGAGGTGGAACAACTGGCCCACGGGTGTAGTCAGAACCACCTGGGGCTGAACCTGCTCAAGACTGTGGAGATGACAGTGGACTTCAGGAGAAATCCCCCGACACCCATCACCCTCACTATCCTCAATGACACAATGTCTACTGCGGACACCTTCAGGTTTCTGGGATCCACAATCTCTTGGGACCTGAAGTGGACTGCCCACATAGACTCTGTCAGGAAAAATGCCCAGCAAAGGCTGTACTTCCTGTGACAGCCCAGGAAGTTTTAACCTGCCACAGGAGCTGCTGATCACCTTCTACACCACCAGTCTGTCCTCTACACTTCTATCACTTTGGATCGGCCACCAAACAGGGCAGGCACAGACTGCAAAGGAAAATTAGGTCTGCAGAGAGGATAATTGGGGCCCACCTGCTCTCCATCCAGGACTTGTACCTGTTCAAGGTCAGGAAGCGGCAGGAGACATCTCTGCAGACCCCTCACATCCAGCACACAAACTGTTTAAACTCCTCCCATCTGGTAGACACTACAGAGCACTGTACGCCAAAACCACCAGACACAGAGACAGTTTCTTCCCCCAGGCCATTACCCTGACGAACTCTCACTAGTCACAGAGACTCAGGAACCACTGTGCTATAAACCACTCTTATGCATATTTGCACTACTTTGTACCACACTATCTCAATAACCCTGTCACTTTACACACTGTAAATGCTACTATTTATGGATGTTTATTTTTATGTTTATGTTGCTCCCTTTTTATTGTTCTTTTTTCCTCATTTTTAGTACTTAGTTTTTGTTGTTTTTTTTTTTTTTTTGTCCGATTACTGCAGATAGAGAGCACAGATTCACCAGAGTCAAATTCCTTGTTTGTGTGTACAAACTTGGCCAGTAAAGTTGATTCTGATGAAAAAAAAAAGATAAGAACTTAATCACTGGAGGTCAACAGATACTCCGGTAGGATGGTTTATTGTTTAATAATAGATGCTCTAGATGTTGTGCAGTTCTTTTTCATGTGGAAAGAGGTGGAAAAATAGCAATAATGGGGTCTTCCTGTTGAAATAAAGAAGTGAAAAGAATAGCACTGGGAGCTTTTGTTTGGGACATTGCTGTATGTAGCATTAGTAAATGCCTACTAGCAAGCAATGCTAGAATAATTTACAGACTCAAGTGTAGCAAATGTAAAATGACAATAGCATTTAGGTTTCTTGTTCTTTCTGTTTGTTTGTTGTTGTTGTTTCTGGTTTTTTTTAAATTATTTTAGTAGTTGTCCAAGATTGCTATTTCCTGGCCCTGCTACCTTAGCTCACCTTTGGCTGAGTGGATAGAGAATCCATAGCCCGAGCTGAGCTTGACCAGATAGCAGAGTTTGGTTTTGGGAGCCTGTTTGGCCACACCGTTTGCAACTGCTGTGGTCTGAAGGTCAGAAAGGTTCACTCCCTGCGCTTTAGCCTGCTTGTAAGATGATTCATCCAGAATGTGGAACGTGACAGATGCTCCGCTGTTTCTCACCATTTCCACCACCTGTCCCGGGGAAACAAAGAAGAGTCTGAGAAAAAGGTGCTTGTCACAGGATCACGCCTTCAGTCTCAGGAGCTGGTATTGATTTGATTAATGCACTGTAGTGATTCTACATCCTACTCACCGCCGAATGGGGCAGTGCATCAACAAATGCTCCATTGACCCGGAGGACGCGGTCACCATCCTTCATGCCAGCCAATTCTGCTGGACCTCCCATTTTCACGTGGTCGACCAGGTGACCCTCCTCGCCATGCTCCACCCTCAGATAGAAGCCAAAAGTCTGACCAGGCCTCTTGGTTAGAGAAATCACCTTTGGCTTGTAACCGGCCATGTCTTTAATGTGGAAGAGAAGGTGAGCAGCACACACACAACAATCACAAATTATATCTTGTAATGTGACAAATCCTAAGACAATAACATCTTCAGTTCTTTAAATATTACCAAGATAGTTTAGCTAGAGAGTCTTAGAAATAAATACATATATGAGACAGATGCTTTTTAAGGTTTTTATCACTTACTTATAATAGCAGACAATCCCAGAAATAAAGAAGCCATTGAGATGCTGATAGCATCAGAAAGGTTATTCTTCTGTGTCAGCTCTGCAGTGGCATTTATCGGTTAACAGCCTGCACAGCTGACTGTGGTGACTGCTTTCCATAAAATACAGCTAGGACTTTGAATGCAAAGCAAGAAATGTTACTATAATTCTCTTACTGTGTTGCCATAAAGGTCATAAAAGAAGTGTGTGCTGATAACGTACAGGTGTACAAACTGACTTGATGAAAATGTGTTTGCTGACCAGATATAACAGATATATTTAAATTAGTGATGTGGATTCATTGTGCAGGTGTTAGGTTTTATTATTGACAATGTTCTCTAAAAGCCTTGCACTTCCAGGTGATGTGAGCATTGATTATGTTCCTTTTTTTTTGTTTTGTTTTATCAAAGCTCAAAACCTTAAATTATTGTTTTCCCCTTGACTTTCCACTAAGGGAAATCTGAACTTAAATGACAGTGAGAAACTTGAAGTAATAGCAGTAAAGTATGGTAATTCTGTATCCACTTGTCCCAAAACCTAAATGTGTGTAATTGATGGTGACATAAAACACAATATTCAAACCTAAGACAGTTTTTATGACATAAATGTAATATCTTCATATCTCTAAATACATTATTTACTGTTTGACTAGATTTTTAAATGACGGCACTGGGCAGCACAATGCTAATATGTAAAGATGCCATCACGATGTGGGACTTCAGAGATAATACTAATAGATCCAGTATCCAGATCACAAAAGCTGTAAGATAACATTAACCTTTTATGACAGGTAAATTAATACATGTAATTCAATTCATATTTACATTGCTTGTATGACCTTTCAAACAATGTGATGTATCCTTGAAACACCTTTACTAACATGCCGACCCAAAAAGGAAGACTTTTTCTTTTCTTTCTTTCTTTTTTTCTTTCTGTTCTTTTTAATCTGTTAATTTAAAAGAGAAAATCTCAATATTTGAAGAAAATCTGACAATAATTAGGTTATACGTGTTAATTCTGATTTCAGTTCTGTTCACAGTGTTTCAGATTTATCTCGTAACTTTTTGTGGAGGTTCCTGAACCCAGCGTTTGGAACCATTGTATTATGTGATGTTGAATATTTTTAGCAATCTGAAATTGGCCTTTGAACATCTATCTTTTGCTCTCAAATATATAAAAAAAACTACATACAGTACAGAAGTGTTTGGAAAGTAAACTCACTTGCTTCTTTCTGCTCAGTGTCCTAGTCCAAAGATGGAGCTCATCTGTCACCGTTCAGCCAATTGTATCTTCAACCCACCTTCTTGCTTCTTCCTTCTTCCTTCCTTCACCCTGCCGGGATTTTGACAGGCCAAAAGTGACACTACACAGTTCATCTCAGGGCAAGAACAGAGAAACCCCGCCCCTCCTTTGGGCAAGAACTTATTGACAGTGCAGATCTTATCACACAATTATCTTATTTCACAACATAGTCTGTAAGATTCAATCTTTTGTTTGTTGTTTTTTTGTGTGAGGAAAATTTGTCCTGTGCACACTTACTGATATAAGTCATATTACGACAAAGCTGATATGTCTTGATCTATGGAGCACACATATGGAATTTACCAGTTCTGGGCATGTAAACAAACATGCTTTCGTAGATGAAATGAACCACAACTAACACTCAAGTCATCACAGCATGTCATTTTTAAAAATTTCAAAAACAACAAAGTTTTATGATATGAAACAACGTCCTGGTTCCAGACCCCACAGGACATCCTGAGAGGTCCTCTTGTCCATGTCCAATAGTTCAGAGCATTTTTGACCACATAAGGGGGACCAACACAGTATTAGGCAGGAGGTCATAATGTTATGCCTGATTGGTATATATTGAAGACCATCCTAAAACTCACATTCCTACTTTTTTTCCATTTATACGCTACATCTTGGAGTTCTATGTCTTATATTCTAACACCTGTGTGATCTAATCCAGTCTAATTCAAAGCCCTATAGGAGAAACCTACCTACAAGAAGATCATAATGTTCAAATATTACTTAAACGACTTTCAGAGTCATTTCAGGGCTGAACTGTGCTTGTATGCTTTATTTTCCAGTTCCCTTATTACATCTTTCTTTCCCCACTTTACAGTACATGCAACAAAATAAATTCTAATGTACTTTAACAGCCAGAGCAACAAAATTAGTAAAAACAAAATTTGAATATTTTCTCTTCTCTGCCTGGCATCACTTCTCCTAAACGTGGAGCTGAATTGTCTCTTGTACAAGCTAACCCACAGGTCGTCCATGTTTTATTTTTTAAAAATGGACAAAACCAATCATTTACTTGTGTCAGCGTTACATTTGGTCAAAACCTGCTGATATAAAATAACCAGAGTTCAGCGAGTGAACTCCTTTTCTAAGAAGCCACCTCCACAGTTTGCACATTAATGTCTGAGAGAGGTTAAAGATTTACCTCCCTGCTTTTTCATGTCTCCTGCAAATCACATATTTCCATGTCAAAACAATGCAATGTAATGTAATAACAGTGTGCTTGAATAACCTTCTGCTAAAGTAAACAAAATGGGTGTTTATTTATTTATTTATTTATTTATTTTTAGCACAGCCTGATCTACAAAAGGTTCACAGGGTTCACTTTAATCTTGGGTGTAGATCAGTCCTCCAGGTTTATGGTTACTGTGGTCTGTAACTACGGGAGAGTCCAGTGGTTATAAAAGGCTTATTGTGTCCCCAGGATGGGACAAAGGTGACGAAACCCAGGGCGAAGCAAAAATAAATCTTCAAACTGTGGAGTTAATTCATTACTGTGCTGATGTCTGGAGTGAGATTTTGCTGCTGAATGGCTCAGCTTAATAATTGCACTTTGATTTGAGTTCCGATTTTTATCTTCCCTTTCTCACACTCTCCGGGGAGACTATCATGCATTTGCTTACACTCAGTCATAAGCACTTCTTCTCCTTTTTTTCATTTAACAAATGCATTTTACCATTGAGTAGGCAGTTACATTATTTTTAGCTCTAAATGATGTCCTCTTATCAAGATGTTTCCTGAAACAATCATATTAGTAGATGCAGCAAGAGGGACACTTAACACCTTATCTCATTTAAGTGTGAAGTTTCACTTGAATACCTTGTGCCGTCAAACTAATGTAGCTAGAAAAGTAAAAATAACTTCTTTTGTATGTCTCAGCACCAAAACAACAGCGATGACCAGGGGCATTATGTTTTCAGGTTGTCTGTCTGTCACCATTCTTGTAAAAGTGATTTTTCAGGAACGCCTTGAAGGAATTTCTTAAAACTGGGCACAAAAACATCCTTGTGGACTCAACAAATGGTTGGATTTTAGTGGTTATAGGTCAAAGATGACTGTGAACTCACAAGTACACTAATAGTTACAAAATTTTCATATTCAGAAGGTCAGAATTCAACTTCACTGTGAAATAATGTTCTGCAAAACCCCTCTTCTGACCATTATCTCAGGAGCAGAAGATGAGATTGTGACCATATTTCATATTTGGTGAGATACTAAACCGGTGGCGCTAATCTTGTTTGCCCACTTTCAAACTGCGGTGATCTTATTGATCTTCTGTGCTGCCAGGTTGATGATGAAGAAGAAGAACATGTATGTGAAACATCCACACTTTGGAATTTGTAGCTTCTTTGGAGCAGCATCCATATATGAAGGATTGTCTGCTGTCAGGGCACCAACTTTAAACACCTCCAAGTCTTCACTACACATCTTAACTGAGTGTTGACAGACATGGATGATAATTCTAGTTTCTGAACACTGTAACAAATTACTGTACAATTGCAGCCAAATTTGAGCAGTAATGTGCCGTTCTTTCAAAATCCAAATAAAAATTGTAGAATCTGATGTTTTTATGGAGGTAAAAAAAAAAAAAGTATGACTGTTAACAGCAGGCTGCTGTAAAATCTGATGGCCAGAACTGAACAAAAACTTTGACACAAAACAGCACAAGACACAAAATGACAAAAACCACACACAAAACAACGATGTAGAGACACAAAAGAAAAATGATTGTAAAAGTGTTCTTCCAGTACAGAAGTCAGACCAGTATCAAAGCACATATAGTAAATAAAGTACAGCATCTGTACAATGCATTTAGTATTGCTACTACTTTATATTAGTACTACGAATTCCACTACACTTAACTATTTGCTTGTTTCTTCACAGAAGAATATTTGGTTAAAAACATATAAGGAGTTGATCAATAAGGAGCAACTGCATTGATAAAAATACTCAAAAGCAGCCAGACTTGGCCCCATCCAGGCAATGTGCTACATTAAAATTCTGTTTACAGATTAATGCCTCAATATTTTCACACTCACATTTTTTTCTGACACTGTTACTGACTGTAGCAATACAAATAATTTATATTTTTTTCCAAAGTGGTATTGCTGCTTCTACACAGATCCAAATACATCATTTTGTAGCACCTTCGAATTGTCCTCAAAGGAACCTGTATGCCAACATTTACATTTTACAACTTTACTAAATCATCTGTGAGACCAAACAACCATCGGCACTTGGAAATCCTTTTAGTCGATGCTTTGAACTTGCATTATTTGCTCCTGCTATTTTTTCCTCCTTTTTTTGGCACACTGCTACCTTTTACAGCACATTACCACCATCGACACTAATGTATATCGACAGATATGCATAACTGTTGGTGGAAAGATGTATGAACATCCATTACCGCCCTTCAACAGTTTACAGAAAATTGTATCACATCAACCCTGGCTTTTGCTGTATGTACAGAATTGGTGACACAAACAATACAAAATCCATCTCATTAAATATTAGTGTGCAGCACTTACCTTGAAGATTATTCTGTATATTTGTTACCTCTGACCTCGTGGGCAATGGACGGAACAACTGATTTTGCTTTGAATTCAAATTTATAAGAAGATCTTATAATGTAAAGTCTTCATCTGTTAAGTAACTAGAACTGTCACATACATACAAAAAAGTACAGAATTTGCGCCTGACTCTCTATGTTTACATTATACTCTTCAGTAAATGCACCACACCGGCCCAAACTCTCAGATACCAGATACAGGTGGATGTACCCCGAGACCAGGCACTTATCACTGCTGATGGGTTGGTGCTTTCCCATTAAAACACACACACACCTCCGACCCTGCATCCGCACACTCACTATTGGCCATGTTTGAACAATCGATCCCAGGGGTCCCGGAACCACAACCAGAGGAGAGATGAGAGGAAGGAGACAGAAATCCTCTTCAGCTCGGCTTAGCACGGATACTTTCTCTGTCCATTACCTTCAGCCATCACCTTGTGTTTGCCAGAACAGGAAAAAAAAAGCAGAGACATTAATGTCTTTCTGCAACTGCCTGTATTTATGAATCCTCCGCAGCCACAGTTGTTTATTTGATCTGGGACGTAATCTCAGTGTTGGTTATGGAAACGGCAGCAAAGCATGCATATGTTGTCGCAGCAGAGGATGCAGACTCTGAGCTGTAAAGTGTCGCCCCTGAAGCGATTACCTCCAACCTGTCTTCATCAGCAGTGGAGCATCAGTAATCAACACGTCATGCCAGTTTGCGATTACTACTCTCGACGGGGGAGCACTAGTCCCTCTCTTCATCTTGATTGGCATCCTCACGTGGCTTGTTTATCTGGGGTAAGTGGCTCTGCACATGACCTGCCGAGCCAGCTAATTAGACTGGGAGAAAAATTAGAGATGAGCCTCTTGAAATAATGGTCACCCTCCCCTTCTTTTTTTGCCTCCTCTGGCAGTCGTTTGAGTGTTCAGAGAGAAAGCCAGATGCTTCCCCAACTCTGTGCAGCAGTAACACGCCTCAGAGAGCAGTGACATTATAACCTCCCGAATGTACAGGTGACATAGAGGAGACCCAGAGTCTCTCTATTTCCTTCAAGGAAAAAACAAGCATGTTACCTGTCCAGGTCTAAGTCACACACACAGGCCGGTTAGCTCATCCCCAGCTCAATAGGCTAATGATGAAGTTGAACAGTCTGGTTTAAACATATTATCTTGACATATAAAGCCTTGATGAAATTACTGATGATGACAGGAGGGAATTTTTTTAATAATCAGGATAATTTGAACTCTCTGGCCCTTGATAGCAGATCTGCAAAAATTCAATTTCAAGACAAACTGTAATCAGGATGAAAAATTTTAAAATCATCTTTTGTATGAATTTTTGTACGACCTGGTAGAACACAGAGTATTTCAGTTCACTTAGTGGGTTTTTCTTGCTTCTGGATAACATTTAGAATTGTTTTAATACATATTCCTGCAACACAAAGCACAATGACAGTCAGCACTGCTGCAGGTTTTTAGATTATACAAGGATCCAGAGAGATTGCAGCAATTTTGCATTTATTTTATTATGAGTAGTATAGGTTGAATGACTGGCTTTACATACACTATATTGCCAAAAGTATTGGGACATGAACTTTAATGACATCCCATTCTTAATCGGTAGGGTTAGATGTGGAGTTGTCCCACCCTTTGCAGCTATAACAGCTTCAACTCTTCTGGGAAGGCTTTCCGCAAAGTTTAGGAGTATGTTTATGGGAATTTTTGATCATTCTTCCAGAAGCGCATTTGCGAGGTAGGGTACTGATGTTGGACTAGAAGCCTGGCTCTCAGTCTCCCCTCTAATTCATCCGAAAGGTGTTCTATCGGGTTGAGGTCAGGACTCTGTGCAGGTCAGTCAAGTTCCTCCACACCAAACTCGCTCACCTGTGTCTTTATTGACCTTGCTTTGTGCACTGGTGTGAAGTCATGTTAGAACAGGAAGGGGCCATCCCCAAACTGTTCCCACAAAGTTGGGAGCATGAAATTGTCCAATATGTCTTGGTATGCTGAAGCATTAAGAGTTGCTTTCACTGGAAGTAAGGGGCCAAGCCCATCCCCTGAAAAACAACCCCACACCATAGTCCCCCCTCCACCAAACTTTCCACTTGGCACAATGTCGTCAGGGAAGTACTACTCTTTCTGTGTGCCTCAGCATCCACTGACCCTGCTCTGTTATCTTAAGTGGCCTACCATTTTGTGGCTCAATTGCTGTTGTTCCCAATTGCTTCCACTTTGTTATAAGACCATTAACAGTTGACCGTGGAATATTTAGTGTAGAGGAAATTTAACAAACGGACTTACTGCACAGGGGGCGACCTATCACAGTACCATGCTTGAATTCACTGAGCTCCTTAGAGCGACCCATTCTTTCACAAATGTTTGTAGAAGCAGTCTGCATGCCTAGGTGCTTGATTTTATACTCTTGTATCCATGAAAGTGATTGGAATGCCTGAATTCAATTATTTGGAGGGGTGTCCCAATAATTTGGCAATATAGTGTAGTCATTAGTTGTACTACCGGTGCTAAGTGGACTAAATATCTTGATGGTTGTAGACCACAAGTACCAGGATCTTTAAAATGTGTCACTCCAAGAGTCCTCAAAAGGTCAAAACAGGTCATTGCCTTCCAAAATGACCCATGTGAGTGTTTTCTGAACCTAACATTAGGACATTTTTATTAGTTCCTTCCAAAAAAGCAAATTATTGTTACAAGATTTCTCTAACATCCACTTATGGTTAAGTTTATTTAAGGTTATTTAGAGGGACTGACTTTGGTCGAAATGATTAAAAGAAACCAGCTTTGACTGCTGGTTGGAAATTGATGCTCCAAATCAGCCATATTTTTTGTCTGAATGAGCAGTTAAGTGACTAATCAAATGATAAGATCACAGCCACAGCCACAGGGCCAGACAGCATGGCAAAAAATAAATAAATAAAATAAAATAAGAACCATTACAGAACAATTTAATATCATCAGATCTAATTAGTTTCTTCAAGAGGAAGAGGGGTTGAATAATAATGATGAATTTAAGAAGACCAGAAAGATTTAAAAAGGAGGATGGCCTTATCAGACTAACTGTGGTTCAGACTGTATGTTTATCCTTTAAAATGTTCAGACCAGACCCTGACTCACCAACACATGGCTCTGTAACAACATACTGACTCTCCTCTGAGGATGTGGACCCACCCACCACACGAGGGCGACGGTGCGCAAGTACACCCGCCACAGTGGCTTTTTGTCACACTTAAGGGGCATCAGATCTTCGGTGCTTAAATAAGCTGGAAACGTTCCTGTCTCTAATTAAATTGGCAAGCCGCACTGTCAGACTCCCAACCAGTGTTGCAGACAAATAGAACTGATGACAGCAACATAATCATAATGCTTGGACACTGTGGATTCTATGTTTTCCCTTCTTTTCTCTCTCATTCTTTTAAATTGCCCCACAGTTTTTGCGTTAAATCCCATTTTACAGAATGGAATAGATACATAGGGGTGTTAGACTCGTCACTTTTGTAGATGTGACAGGATTACTTGGACTTAGATGTGATAAAATGTGCCAGACAGTGGCACATTTTAATAGTGTCCCTCAAAAAAACAACAACAATAAATTGGTGCTGCAACCTGCTCATTATGACGATGAAAAATTTGTAATTGAAGAGGCAAATCTGTGCGTAAAGATACATGTGGCGTGAGTAATATATTTATATTTTATTAATGGTTTACGCATTAATATGCGTGGTGGCGACCACAAACAGTCCACCCCTCTCTATCTCTCTCTCACACACACAATCCACACACCCTATATGACATTAGTCCTCCACTCTGCGCTCACTCGCACTTCCCATGCGGTTTATTTAGGAAAGCGCAGCAGTGCGCAGCGCACCTTCTCTCTCCTGGCGCGCACCAAACCTTGATTAACGCGTGATGCCAAGTGGGAAACACTCACAGTAACCAAAAAGCGGGGGAGAAAACAAACGAAAGAAGAGTAAAGTACGTTTTTCTCGTTTTGCAAGTTGGTAAGCGACAACCTCCTCCAGCTAGTGTGATGGACTGTGGATGCAGAGTCCAGTTATTTCACTACTTCAGAGGCTCAGGCAGAAATTGACAGACGGTCGATCTGAACTTTTTGCGACATTAGACGACATTAGCTCACATTAAAAACACTATTTAAAAAAAAAAGTCATGGATCTCTATGCGCAAAATGAAACATCTCTGAACCCCGAGTGCGTCGGAGCGCAGGCTGATGCGCTGCACAGCGGAGCCGGTAACGGAAGCTTGGAAACTTCAAGCATCGCCTGCGGCAACGCGCCCACAGCCGTCGTGCCTCCGCTTGTGAAGCAGAGAGGTGAGCGAACACACACATATACCTCTACATCACTTTAAAACCAAAATCTTACTTTGTTTTTGTTTGGGGTGAAGCATTGTGCGTTTGACGGGTGCTAAATAAATGCCCAGATCAAGTTCAGTGTTGGTTTATACAGATATTGTGGGCTGAAAGTGCTGCTGATCTCTGAATTCCTAGTTCAGGGGAAGGAAAAACGTATTACTTATGTTTTTTTACCCTTCTGGAATAGCCACCGATAAGAAAACTATTTGTATAACTTGTTGCTTGCAACTTAAAATTCATGGTGTAGTTAACATTTGTGAGTGAATGTGAATAACTGACCATTATGTTGACAAACTGACAGTTAAAACAGCTAAATTTGGTTCCTTTCAGTCTCTGAGAGAGCAGAGGAGGCTTTTCTAAACTCTATCTCACTGGAGCTATGTTACCACATGGCTGAGGCATTTTTTCCTTTCTTCTGTATTTCGCTTTATTTCAGTGTAAAATCGTCTGAGTTACAATGAACAACGGATCAGAGACCACACAGAGAGAGAGTCACACTAATCCTGGGGATTTGCTCATGAAAAAAGTTATATCTGGGCTGTGCCTCATGGTCATGCTGCTCCATCCTACAGTTTCCATATTTTCCAAGCATTTCTCAAAGCCTTTTATCTAAATTTGAGGATGTTCCTATGCACAGATTGTAAAAACCTCCTTGAGGCTAATTTATGATTTGGGGTGATTATCAATAACTTCACTTGACTTGAGCCTGGAAATAAGGCATTAACATGCGTCATCACTCTTGCAATTTCCTCTCAGTCCCACCTGGTACATTATCAATCAGCACTTGCTATTTCCACCCGACTTCATCACTTAAGAGCTGTTTTCCAGCGTTGCCATGTGTTGATGAGGTGCGTGTGTGTGTGCTACATGTGCGTGAAAAACACTGCAGAGATTGAACACCTTTAGGAGTTTTTTTAACACTCGGCACACACACTGTAATAAATCCTAAGCTCCCTCCTCCTCTGTCACTCCCATCATTACCTGACTTATTCTTACCCCTGCCAGTAGTAAGTCACTGGGAGCAAAAAGGCATAAGTATGATGATTATACTGAGCTAAATCAGCACACTGCAAATTACAAACCCACTGAGAGCACATTTGACAAGACCGAGGTGTCTCAGTTCTGGTGATAATCAATTTTTATGCAGCAAACTAAGTTATTTTGTTTCCCTTCTTCCCAATCAACCTTTCATTTCCTTCCTATGTTCTCACCATATCCTCTAACCTGACTTCACACCCATCTGAGATCATAATCTAGAGAGTATAAATGGTGACATCTGACCCTACACAACCACTGTCACTATCATTACTCACTCCGTCACTCACAAAAATTGACTTCTTCTCCGCCACGTTCCCTCATATCTCCCCTCTGTCCATCACACTGTCTCTGTGATTATGGTGCAGATTGAGTTGTGTCACAAACACATTCCCACTGGGCTACACTCATTTTTTTCCCCGCCGACCAGGAACATCAAAGCCATGTACCACTGACTTACCGCATGCAGTCTGCGGGGATTTCTCAAATTATTTCTTCCTCTCCAGATAACATTTCTTTCTAATCAGGAGAGGAACTCTGACTCACGTTTGCCAAGATGCCTTTTGCGTACGAGAATCCTGCCTTGGTGTCTTAAAAATAGCAAGCAAAAGAGAATGCAGGCACCACGGTAGCCAAGTGAGGATAAAACAGAGACTTGCCAAAGTGAAAACGGCAATACAGCGCGTGGAAAAAGCAAATGTAATATGCGTCTTTTTGTGTGAATTTTAATGGAAGTGTAGTACAAAGTCGCTGTTGATACCTCTGTTAAATATGTCAGTCTTTAAATGCGTCACTGCTTTGTGAGAATTTCACCATGGATACTGACACAGCCAATAAACGGGAGCGAACGCACCTGAAAGCTTCGGGAAAACCTTCCCCAGCTCTGGGAGGAAACAAATTGCTCAGTCACACCTTTGGAAATGTTTTCACACTAAACGCAGTCTAGACGTGGTCTCCGATTTGGAACGAAAAACCTGCAGAGTCTTGAGGGGCTTCATGGCACATAGTTTGACACCCCTGCTGTTGACTTCAGTGGCTTTAGAGAAACATCATCATGCTTTGGTTACTGTACTAGAAATAGTTGATTTAGCATACGTCAAGAGAGCAAATAAAGAGGTTCATAACCCCTCTGCTGGTTGATTTTGATGTAATTTGTCATACAACGGCTGGTGGCCATTACTTTGGAGATGGTGATGATGATGATAATGAAGACAAACAACACAACAGGACTTATCAGTGAATGCCAGGAGCGCAACAGCTTTTTCAATCTGTTTTCAAAAAGCAGTTTGTTCATGAAAAAATGCATCTGATAGACAAATAAAAGCAGCAGAACACCTCTCTGCTTTTTCCTTTCCCATTACTCTCCCATCACACCTCTCATTGCTATTTGTAGTCATACGTATTTCACCGTCTCTGTCTCATCCTACTCTGCCTGTTGAGAGTTGAGGTGTTTAATACATGCCTGCACTGTGGGCCAAGCGGCAAACATGTTTTGTATTCCGGCGCGGGTTGCTTGTTGCAGTCTGTCAACCAACAGAGAGCAGTTCCATTCATTGCCTCCATCAACTGTTCTGGGGTGCTGTTGGCTTAGTGACAGGGCTTAGATGACATTTACCATGCTGGATTAGCCACTAGCTGTGACATTTACCAGTACCTAGGTCTTACAGGAGCAGAGCCGGCTTTGCTCTGATAGGTGGGGTGACACGCGAGGCACCAAACCGGGATGGAAAGTGACATGCAATGCATACCTATTAAAGGGTGGCGGGGGATGTGGTGTTAATTCATGATCATTACAAAGTTGCATGTAGCCTTTGAAAGAGACAAACAGATGAAACCTTAAATATTCATGGATGAATATGAAGCTTATCATAAAGTCATTCACAAATTGACTGTATATCTAATAATAGACTCTGCCACTATATTTAACTTTTCACTTGTACTGTCATTATTAGCATAGAATCTGGTTCACCAACACTAAAATTGCTTATAACATAATAGTAATGATGTGTCAGATATGATGTGATGCAAGAGATGGAGAAAGTTTTAATACAGTTTACATTTGCGTGTTTGTTCTGCATACACAAAAGAGTACATAGCAAATATTTTGGGATTTAACCAAATGCCGTTACAATACCAGGATATGTGCAGGTAATGAACCCTAATAAGACATAAACTGCTTGCAAGTTAAAACAGTACAACAATAAGCCACAACATTATGACCACTGACAGGTGAAGTGATTAACATTGATCATATTGGTACTATGTGGTGTTCTGATGGAAAACCTTGGATTCTGACATCCGTGTCCAAATCACGGATTTGGACACAAATGTGAGTGTGCTTGTCCCACAACAAGCACACTCCCTCATGCAAATGAAAATCCCAAATGTAACTGGCCTACTCCTGCAGGAAAAAGCACCCCACCACATGGTAAAAACATCAAACAATCAGGAACATCTTGAGGAACATGACAATGGCCCAACATGTTGATTTGACCTCCAAGCTTCCTACACCCCGCTCTGATCAAGCATCAACAGGATGCAGTGGAACAAATTTGACTGACAGAGGCCCCACTGCACAAGCCAGAGTACCCAAAGGATCCAGTGCCAACGTCCTGGTACCAGACCCCATAGGACACCCTGAGAGGTCCTCTTGTCCATGTCCAATGGTTCAGAGCAGTTTTGAGCACATAAGGGGGACCAACCTAATGTTAGGCATGTGGTCATAATGGTATGCTTGATCGATGTATATGTAAGGCTATTTCAGAGAATTGCAAACCCTGGAGAAGTTGCAACAAAGTAATTTTGTCCTGCAACCTACTCTCATGCTCTCCAGCGTCTGTACACTGAGACCAGACTGTATGCCAGAGTCAGTGGTCAGACGTGATTGTGCTTCGGGGCTTCCCTCGTGCAATTTGGCTCTTTAAACTGGAAACAGTGCTCCAAATAATAGCTGGAGCTGGGTGTAAACACGTTTGCCAAACAGACAGTGCCGGTTTCAGTCTCCTGCAACAAACAAGTCTGGTGTAATTTCGGAACTCACTTTCAGAAGCAGCAGTGAGGATGTGAGGCTGATAAGTCAGGGGTGATTAAGAATTAGCTGTGTGGGTTGCCCCCTGCACCAGCTGCTCAGCAACTGATATCATAAACCTCATCGTAGTTTAAAAGAATAGTCTGACACAAATCGCAGGATGAAAATTTTCAGCAAATTGTATTTGGCTTCTTGAGAGGCTTATTTAAGCAATCCTGTGGGCATATAGTTTCTTAAAAAATGTGATCATACAGCTTGAGGGATAAGTAGATTTTGGCAACACAAAATGAAGAAGTCGCAGAGGGAAATGTTAAAAAAAGATTTTACAACCTGCTGGCTCTCACTTTCCTGAAGCAAGCAAAATACTGCCTAGAAATGTCATCAAAAAGTACATCTTTGAAAAATCCAAAGCTCAAGTCCCCTATAGTCATTCATCATATCATAAAATAATCCTATGATATCTATACAGGGATTTAAAACATACCCAGTGAGGTTTAGCGACTTCAGAGTGAGTTAATAATTTGAATATTTTCCAATGAATCCCACAGCAGCTTATGAGATATCATACTCTAAAAAATGCATTTATACCTCATGTCTTACCCTGACTCAATAGAATAGCACATGTTCTAGCTACACAGCAGTAAGGTTTTTTTTTTCCATATTTTCTCCTATCTTGCCAGTGTAATATCAATCAGTTTGGACGTCTTGTCTAGTGGTTCACTTGGATTTTTGTGTAATTTTTTAAGTGTTGCCCTTTAACTCCTGTCTCTCTGCCATTTGGCACTTGGCAGGAAGTGTGCAGTGGGTTTATTCGAGGTTTTTGAGCTGAAAACTGTTTCCCGATTGCTCTAGAAGAGATGCAAATGAGAGACACTAAACTGAACCTTTGAGGTGAGAAAAAAAGTGATGATTCTCTATGGGTTCTTTCTCACATGCAGCCTCTTGCAGGTTATTACTTCATCCATTTGTATTATAGCAGCACTAAACCTTGTCTGAATATACACCGATTAGCCACAACATTCTGACCACTGACAGGTGAAGTGAATAACATTGATCATATTGGTACTATGTGGTGTTCTGCTGGAAAACCTTGGATTTTAACATCCATGTTTATGAGACTTAAACACCCAAATAAACATTGTCCCACAACAAATACACTCCCTCATGCAAATGGAAATCCCAAATGTCACTGGTCTACCCCCACAGGAAAATGCACCCCACCACATGGAAAAAACATCAAACAATCAGGAACATGTTGAGGAACATAAGAATCTCCCAACATGTTGATTTGACCTCCAAACTTCCTACACCCCATTGTGATCAAGCATCAACAGGATGCAGTGAAAAAGTTTGATTGACAGATGCCCAACTGCACAAGCCAGAGTACCCAAAAGGATCAAGTGCCAACATCCTGGTTCCAGACCCCATAGGACATGCTGAGAGGTCCTTTTGTCCATGCCCAATGATTCAGAGCATTTTTGAGCACATAAGGGAACCAACACTATATCAGGCAGGTCATAATGTTATACCTGATCGGTGTATGTGTCATTTGCAATTTTCATTCATTAAATTTCCTTTCATGCTTTTTTTTTTACAATAAAAAACAACTCTATTTTTATGATTGTTTGAGTCATCCACTGGTTGGTTTTGTAAAATCTATGTATTTCCCTCTACAATTAGCGATATGATTAGCATCGCAATGCGTCAAATGACTGAGATGCTTGTAGTTATGAAACAACATATTTCCTAAATCTGTACCCCCCTCCACTCATTTTTTAGCTGTCCAGTCTGCAACTTTGCCGTTTTGGTTCAACACTCATGGCTCAGCAGTAGCAGGCAGCTGTTTAATGAAAAAGCTCTAAATTCCACGTTACACTGTTTGCTCAACACCAAACAGCAGACAGACAGAGTTAGTGACAAGCCGGTGAACACACAGTACCGGAGCATTTAGGAGCCAGACATTTCCTTCTGGAGTTAGCGGAGACAAAAAAAAAAGAAAAAAAAAAGAAAAGTAGAGTTGAAAGAAGTTAAAGTTGTTATCCAGGTGCACACAAACAAAAGTTAAAATTAATAATAATTCTGTATGTCTAAATATAGCAACTGTTCCCTAACAAGCTCACTATGTCAACTTAAAGGACCAGTGTGTATGATGGAGTGACAACTGGCAAGTCCTTCAAAGAGGTCCTATCTAGATATATTAGAGTTATTCTAAGCTAAGAAAAATGCAGAGACTCATAGTTGTATTCGATTATGAAATCATAATGATAAGTAATATGTTCCATTTCTGCTAATAGATCATCCCAAATCCTTTAAAGAACAAATGTGCAGGATTTAGGGGTGCCTGATGGATGCACTTGCGTCCATATTCACGTCACTCCTTCTCGGCTGATTTCCCCTTAAAATATTTATTGCAGCGAGATGTAGCGCATATCTAGCAAAACCACATGAGTTGACCTTTCCGACAGTGCTAGTTGCTCTTCAAAATGCGAAAGAGAGGGGACTGGAACACACTGCTCAGTTCACAGCCTTTGATTGTGCAAACAGGTCTCTGATGAAGACATGGTGATGTTGAAACAGAGAAGCACCTGTCTCGGCTGTATTCTGCTGGAAGATACACAGAAAACCTTGTTTCTAATACTAGCTGCTTGTGGAGAAAAAAAAAATGTGAATTTACATTGAATTTAATCATCGTTAACCCGCATTCAGGTCTGCATCCATCTCCACACCCATTACTCTGGTTTGAATTAGTCATGAACTAGTCGCTGCATATGCTAATATCTAGATATGGTAATATCTATGCAATGCAGCCATTCATAGGTTACATATCTATGCAATGATAGGTTAATATTATATGACAAGAAAGTTTTTCTAATTTATTCTCCTGCTTCTCAGCTCAATAAGTTGTGAAATCTCATTTAATAACATAGGTCGAATGAATATTAGAATATGACTTCACAACCAGCAGCACTTAGCTTTTCCAGTGATACTAGCTGTTTTGAAATTGCAGCTAATGTCTTCATTGTCTACAACATGAAAATGACATTTCATCCGATTTTGCATGCAAAATCAACAGGTAATATATTTGCTTTTCATTGCAATGATTCAAAATTTGTGGCCAATAGGGGCCCATTGGGGGCCCCTTGTTTTGGGGGGATGAGGCAAACATTAGCTTGGTTTGCTACCTCTCCAAGTAGGCTACTGCATGTGACTGCTTCAGTGATTAATACAATGACATTTATTTCTATTAGGTAAAAAGCATTTTTTTCCCAATTTGCAAGGCACAAAATCACTCACCATGATGATTCTGAGATTGCAAGATTCCAGTCAATGTCCCCAACACAATTATGAAAAAACAAGTCTACTACCAGAAATGTATGGTGAGATACAAGTAAAAACTTTTTTTAAATCATGAAAGTTTTTTTTGAAAAATAAAACAAATATAAGAAATGATGGAAGATCATGATAGTCCAGACTGTTCATGACACAAAAAGAAACAACATGTATGATCAGCTCTTAAAACGTAAAAAGTTAGAGAATAACGTCAACAATGTCTCACAACTTCGCTGCCCCCAAGTGGGTAAAAAAAGTTCTTATGTTTATGACTCTGTTGTTTCATTCAAAGGAATGAATAAGTCCAGAGAACCCATTGAGCAGAAAACCACCGTATTAGAGTGCTCTCTTTGTATAACAGAGTTATTAGTCTGTGCTGCACGTCGGGCAATGAGTGCAGGCGGAGCATTGTTGAGCAAAGTGAATAATAAGAAAGCCTCCACGCTAGACAGATGAGCAGAGGAACAACTATTGGAAATTCTGGCCTGAAGGAACTGGCAAATGTGCTGAGGGAGTTATCAGCGAGCGCACAGAAAAGCTAATTGGCTTCGATTAGGCAGAAGCCAGTGTAACATATTTCATTAGAGGGGGGAGAAAGAGAGAGAAAGAGAGGCAGTAATAAAGGAGAGTGTTGCTTTCTCTCTCTTGCCAATCATGTGTCTGCGTATTTTCATTATGCAGATGCATGTGCACTCGCATGCGCATGTAAGCACAAAATTAAACCATTTTCGCCGCTGCCATTTGCAGGCCTGTTCTGGTGGAAAAACCCCTGATGTTCCGTCAGCAGAACACCCACCATGTTGGAGCTTACTGCTTTTTATTTGCATAGGAGTTTGTGAGACAGATGGTGAAGCCACATGTCACTGGATGTGTACGTGTTTATGATTTAGAGGGAGAGAGAGAGAGAGAGAGAGAGAGACAGCAAAAGACTGACTGACTTGCTGACTCTTATTGACCGAGCTGAGCCTGAATCCATCACTAAGCCTGCAAGTGATACAAAAACATTTCGAAGTGCCTCATAGGACACAATAACACTCAATCAATCTGGTGACATATCAGTTTTTATCTGTAAACCACATGCAGTCTATGCCCATATCAGCTAAGATGAGTCAAATGATGTCTTTAATGTACCTCTTTAACTTTATGCCAGCTTTTGTGTAGAAGATTTGACAGCTTGATCTGAATGCTGCATTCTGATAATCAGGCAGATGACACAAGGCTGGATTATGTGTCCCAGCCAGATGTGCAGAATACAAGTATTTATATTCAGGTGGATTATGGTAACTCAATATGAGTTAAGTTGAGGATTGCTTTAAATAGATGTGACACAGGATGAGGGAAATAGAGTTATATTGTTTTGTGAGATTCCCAAACCGGAAACCTTCCTTACCTGAAGGGCTTCTGTTGGATTCTGTTGGTTTCACCAAAGATTCAGTTTATATTGGGGAAGTTTGCAGAGTTAAGCAGGTAGGATGAAAATGAACACCTCCAAGTTTGAGGCCATGGTTCTCTGCCGTAAACCGGTAGATTGTTGCCTCTTGGTTGGGGTTGAGTTGCTGCCCCACGTGAAGAAGTACACGTATCTTGGGATCTTGTTCACGAATGATACGAAATTGGGGCGTGAGATGGACAGATGGATTCGTGGCGTTGTACCGGACTGTCGTGGCGACAAGTGAGCTGAGCTGGAAGGCAAAGCTTTCAATTTAATATTCAGTGTATGTTAAAATCCTCACCTGTAGTCATGAGTGAGTAGTGGGGGTTCATAGATAGAAGCGACAGAAATGGGGGTTCCTTTGTAGGGGGCAAGGACATCCAGAGGGAGCTTGGAGTGGAATCCCTGCTCCTTAGCGCTAAAAAGAATCAGCTGAAGCTGTTTTAGTGTCTGATTAGGAAGCCTCCTGGGTGCCTTCCATTGGAGGTTTTCAAGGCAGACCCAGAACTGGACAGATCAAATTTCTCGTCTGTCTTTGGAATCCCCCAGAAGAAACTGGAAAGCATTGCTGCAGAGAGGGACGTCTGGAAAAGCCTGCTTAGCCTGCTTAGCCTGCTGCCACCGCGAATCAACCCCAGACAAGCAGATCAAAATGGATCAATGGATTTTGAGATTCAGTGACTTGTGATCTTTGAGGCATAACCTCAAAGCATACTGAACAGCTAGAAAGCATTCCCCGAATGATTCTTTACAAATTAAACATTCAGATAGCTGTAGCTAAAATGCGATGGTTACTTTTTTATTTTTTTATTTTGCACAGAGAAAAACGGAAATGAGCCACATAACCTTGGTGTGTGACTGGCTTGTCTGATTTATAGTGTGTGTGTGTGTGTGTGTGTGTGTGTGTGTGTGTGTGTTTATAAAGCTTTCTACTAAGAATTGAGAGCGGAAGGAGAGGAAATGGAAAGAGAAATGAAGGAAGGAGGGCAAACTGCAAAAGACTCCTGAGATGGAAAAGGGCAAAGATCAAGGAGTGAGGTCTGAAGGATAAAAACACATTGTGGAAATAGCCCCATTGAAAAGAGCCAGCAGTAAGTGACAAGAAACGAGAACGACAAATATGGCAAAAAAAAATGCAATTTACCAGTAACTTTGAAGAACTGTTGGTATACACCGATCTGGCATAACATTATGACCACCTGCCTAATATTGTGTTGGTCCGCCTTCTGTGCTCAAAATTTCTCTGAACTATTGGACATGGACAAGAGGACCTCTCAGGGTGTCTTATGGGGTCTGGAACCAGGACATTGGCAGTGGATCCTTTGGGTACTCTGGCTTGTGCAGTGGGGCCTCTGTCAATCAAACTTGTTCCACTGCATCCAACCCAGTGCGGTGTAGGAAGCTTGGAGGTCAAATCAACATCCTTATTCCTCAATATGTTCCTGATTGTTTGATGTTTTTGCCATGTGGTGGGGTGCATTTTCCTGCAGGGGTAGGCCAGTGACATTTGAGATTTCCATTTGCATGAGGGAGTGTGCTTGTTGTGGGACAATGTTTATTTGGGTGTTTAAGTCTCATCAACATGGATGTCAGAATCCAAGGTTTTCCAGCAGAACACCACATAGTATATGATCAATGTTATTCACTTCACCTGTCAGTGTGTTTAATGTTGTTGCTGTTCGGTGTATCTTTGGGTGTTTCCAGCTTCAGTATGTCTGCTTGCTCATGCCTTAACTGTGTCACTGAAGTCTGGCCTCATGTGTGTAATGTGACTTGTGTCCTGCAGATGTGGTACACATGGATAGTCTAATCGCCAGGATACTGACACAGTAGGCAACCTGTTAAAAGAGTGTTGTGTCTAAGCAGGGGGCTGAGGTGTAGATAAGAGAGAAAGCAGATAACATGGACTTTACAGGATATGATCCAGTGAATCTGCTAATGGCTGAGGGCACAGTCATGCTTTAGGCCGCAGTGGAAATATCGGCACCCACATTTCATACTCAGCAGAGGGACTTGTGCACATTGCACTGAAAGACTGAATACGAATACAGGCTGCCTTTGTAGGAGCTAAACATTATGAGAAACTGATATGAACTTTACTATTGCTAAATTAAATTTGTGTCTGAGCTCCTGCAGTCTCAAGATATAAAAAAGAGAATTAACTTGCAAAAATTACATAAAATATAATTATTAGAAGATACTATGTATTGTTTCTCCATTATCTACTATTAAATTCATAGCTGGTGACCCAAAAAAAGCATATTAATTACTAACTTCCTGGTGTACTTACAAATGTGTAGGTCCTTTGGATGGACACAAGACCTCTGGTATTCTCCTGTACTGGGTTTGGGCAGCGGAGTGTTTGGGTCTTGTGTGTTGTGGGTTGGGCCCACATAGATTGGACTTACTCTGGCGCATCTCACAGATACTCAGTCAGACTGGGATTAGTCAACACTTTGGAATCTTTGTCATGTTCCATTGGCTACAACAGTGTTTATATGAGTGGTACGTGCCACAGTAACATTTACACAAAAGCCAGGATGCACGGTCTCCTAGCAGAACATTGGATTGAAATGAGATGAACGTGAATGAATGTTATTCACTTCACCTGTTTGTAAGTGGTTTTAATGTTGTGTTTCTGTGTACTGTATAATAATGGAGGCATTATTGTCAAGTCTCCAGGCTTTTAGAGCATTTTATTTCAGTCTCTGTGTTCTATCCAGATGTTTTCCAGCTAAAAGGGAAGAGATTTGCTGGCCATTTTTATGCAGCTGTCCCAGACAGTGGTGAATTAGTGAAAGTTTCCCACAAATCCACATTAGGAATCCATGTGCATCTGTAAATCCATTAGTATTATCTCGGTAATGCCATATCTACATTCCACTTAAAACTAACCCCAATACTTGTATGTCTGCCTTTGTGTATTTATCATGTTTTTCATTTTCACATTTTTACAAAGTGAATACATTTTGGCAAACCCTCACTTTTTCAACCAGAGGGCTGTCTCAGGATTAAAACTTGGTTTTAAGGTTGAGGTTAGGATTAGGTGTGCATTAGGGCTAGGTTAAACATTGGAAATTCAGCATAGCTGCAAGGCTTATGCTTAAGCTAAGTGGCTAGGGAGGACATTGTCTAAATAAAGGTTCTCATAAGGATAGATGTGCAAAAATGAGCATAAAAATTAAGATATCAACTGCAAGTTGGGAATTTAAAATTTCAAGGTCTCATTTATTGTTTTCTGCTTTATGTAGGTTTATGGTGTACTTCACAATGTTTTAGACATTGCCAAAATAAGCTTTGTTTTGTTAAAGATAATTTTTAGCTTTTGTTTTTATTGGATTGGTGCAGTACAGACACACAAGAAATGGTGCAAGGAAGCATAGGAGTTACATACTGCAAAGGTCCAGCCAACAATCAAACCATGGATATAATAATGATCATAATAATAATCTTCAGGTATAAAGCACTTTTCAAAATTCATCTCACAAAGTGCTTCTGGAGAGCAGCAAAATAGAGCAAACAAATCATAAAATAATTAGATTTTAAAAGAAAACAGATACTGTAAAAACAAAACAAAAACAAAAAGGTATATAAACGGTTCAACAAAAGTAAAATCAGGAAAGGCTTTTTAATTTTAAAAAAAAAAGTTTTATAAAGAAATTCAAAAAAAGGTAACAGATACAGCCTACCAATTTCCTTAAATGGATCATTCCAGAGCCTCGAGGCTCTGACTGTAAACACTCTGTCCTCTTTAGTTTTCATTTGGGCTCCTGAAACAGACAAAAGACCAAGGGGATCTTTTTGCCTGATCAAGGAAGTACTGACGCATACAGTACTAAGTGGTCAAAGCTGGGAGAGAGGTCATGAGGGGTCTTGAAAGTAATCAGTAAAATCTGAAAATATTTTCTAAAACATACTGGAAGCCAGTGAAGAGGCTAAATTGGAACAGATGCGATTGTGTCTATTGGCTCTGGGTAAAAGCCTGGCAGCTGAGTTCTATACAGTCTGGATTCAATCGATTTTTCATTCAGGCAGGTAAAGAATTGTTGCAATAATTCAGAATGAAAGTGTGCAATTTTTTTTTTTTAAAAGTTAATGAAGATTGTTTTTTTTAAATATTTCTAAGATGATGAAAAACAGAAACTTTGTGATGTGAAGCTCAAAACTACCATCAAACTCTACATTACATTTGTATGTGCTGAATGTGAGGCTTTATTCTGTGTCTTTGGCGACAACTATGTGTCTTCGTTTTTTTAAGTATGGTGTGCCACAGGGATCAATTTTGGGACCAATTTAATTTCCTTTTTATATGCTTCCCCTTGGGTAAATTATTTAAATACAGGGTGTCATTTACATTTTTATGCAAATGACGCATAGAAACACACCTGACTGTTAGATCTTCTGACCCTGAGTTTTCTTAATGAGTGCCTTTGTGATGTCAAAAACTGGATTTAAAAATTTTTCATCAGCAGAACACAGACAAAACAACTATCCTACTCACTGGGTCCTATCACATGGCAATACTCATTTGCCCTTCGTTGGTCACCTTTTGGATCACATCAAGCCTGTTGCTAGAAATCTAAGTGTCTGGCTGTACCCTATATCCCCACCAAATTTCTCAGTCAAACTAACAAGATGTAATCAATCATGCCAAAAGATGTGCAAAGGTCAGAAGTACAAGATTGAACGCATGCCATTATCTGCAGCTATCAAAAGGTTGTTGGTCACCACTGCATTTTCAGGGCCTTAATTACACTGCCATTGAGTCACCCCTGCTAACATGTCTTTATTGTGGCTGTGGCTTATGGCCTTTCATAAACAGCTGACGTAACTGACATTTATTAGAGAACATCACTGTTTATGATAATCAGAGGTAATCAGAATTATAGAGAGCTTTGTGTCATTTTCAGCAGCAACAACATCACATTGTTTTTCCTGTTTTACCAGTACCATATAAAGAAGTGTTTTTGCTTTTTAAATCTTTTCATCAATGCAAAGACATGACTAAACACACAAACCAGGCTTTTGGGATCAATCACAACAGCAAGATTATACTGATCAACGTGTCAAACTCCTTAATTTGTTCAAAGTCATTCACTCTCTAAAATCCCCTCTGCTCCTGTCTTTGTTTTCTGTACCAGATGAGGACCACACACTGCGGATCCTGCTCTACTCGCTCATCTTCTTCCTGAGCGTTTTCGGTAACCTGCTGATCATCGTGGTGCTGACGGTCAACAAGCGCATGCGCACTGTGACCAACACCTTTCTGCTGTCACTGGCTGTCAGCGACCTGATGATGGCCATCTTCTGCATGCCCTTCACCCTCATCCCAAGCATCCTCAAGGACTTCATCTTTGGAGCTGCCATGTGCAAGATAGTGTCCTACCTCATGGGTGAGAGAAGATGGCATGATGAAGGCGAGGGGGAATTAGAGGTAGCAAAGAAGGAAGGTTGAAGTAATGAGAAGACAAGCAAATCTGAGATTAGGTGATTAAAAATAGTGGCTAGAGTAAAGGTTCAGGGTATCTCTATACATTGACCAGCCACAGCATTATGACCGCAGACAGGTGAAGTGAATAGCAATGATCATATTGGTACTATGAGCTGTTCTGCTGAAAAATACTGGATTTTAACATCTGTGTTGATGAGACTTAGACCCCCAAATAAACAGTGTCCTACAGCAAGCACACTCCCTCATGCAAATGGAAATCCCAAATATCACTGGCCTACCCCTGCAGGAAAATGCACCCCACCACATTGAAAAAACATCAAACAATGAGGAACATGTTGAGGAACATGATAATGGCCCAGCACATCAATCTGACCTTCAAACTTCCTACACCCCATTTTGAATAGGCATCAACAGGAACAAGTTTGATGGACAGAGGCCCCACTGCACAAGCCAGAGTACCCAAAGGATCCAGTGCCAACATCCTGGTTCCAGACCCCATTGGACACCCTGAGAGGCCCTCTTGTCCATGTCCAATGGTTCAGATCATTTTTTAAGCACATAAGAGGGACCAACACAATATTGGACAGGTGGTCATAATGTTATGCCTGATCGGTGTATGTTAACCAATGACTCTGTGTCAAATATGAATCTGCTGGTTGACACATTTTCAAGAGGGGATCAGTGTCTTTTAAAGATACCAGTTATATCCATCTATGGAATTGAGGTGTGATTGGGTTAAACTGAAATTCTGCAGTTTCAGTATAATCTATATATAGCTTAATATTGAGGTATATGTACTTGTGGTGAAGGCTGCTGTTAAATCTTCTTTAGATATATCTTCTGTGCAATGTGAGTGATAATCTTTTTTCTGTAACCTTTACTTTATAGCAGGAGCTCTTTCAGTTGAATGAGCTGTGAAATGTCATTTTTATCTGATCAAACTACATTCTAAGCAGCTCAATCATCCTTCAATGCTTCGGGGTGAGCACTCGCAGGTGGGAGGTCAGTCGCCTTTTGATAGAGGTCAGAAGGACATCCTCCGATGGGAATTTCGGCCAAGATGCTGAATGAGAAGACACATAGTTTTCAGAGAATAATGTTCAAGTTCAAGCTTCTGGCAAAGACGTAAAAATTATCAAACCCCACTTGAACCCCTTGAAACTATAGAGAATGTGATGCAAATCTTTTACATAAATGACAGACAGAGACCTTTGGAAGCTCACGAAGGAAATTAAACTTTTATTTTATCATAAATATGGCAGTGACTCATCATCGAAAATGCGTCACATTTCTTTAATGAAAGGTTATCATTTACACTGCTGTATTTTTAACTGCAATGCTACGCCAGATGCCAGGCAACTAACTGGTAAATTAACATATGCTGCGAGGAGCCTTGATGTGACTTTCATGTTATTGTAAAATGTAAAGACTTGTTTTGCAGCTTGAGTTCTAAGAAACTGACAAGGCCATCTTTCACACTTTTGGTCATTTGGTGGTAGAAATGATTAATTAGTAATTAAAATAACCACTAGCGCTACTTGTCAATTATTGATAAACTCATTTTCTCCGGTAATGAATTTTGAGCAGCATTTCTGTTTGTCTCGGCACTCATGGAAGCAAAGGTTACATAAAAATGAACATTTGCCCACAGCTAGAGAAGATAAAATGTCCTCACTAAGATTTTGCTGTTCTTTTTAAAGTTCTAGGTGAATCACTCTGGAGGTTTAAGGCAGAAGCTACCTGTGTCAACCTGCTATTTTGAACAAAAGAGAGGGAATCAATTACATTTCAGACTGACTATCAGACTAATCCCATATTGTCTTGAGAATCGATTGACTTGTAACCAATAGGAAATGAAAAGACCACACCGTGGGACTTTACCGCCCATTATTTCTCGCTGTTCAGATGCATCTCCTGCATCGCTTCATCTTACTTAGTTACAATTATTTTCCTTTGCCTGACTCGTAACATGCAGGGAAACAAATAGCAATTGGGAAGTGAACAAACTCTCTGACCTCCTGTCCTTCACATTACAAAAGGGATAAATTACTATTGAACAGCTTTACATCCAGAGACCATTTTCATTATCTTTCCCAAATTCTGGGAGCTTTATGCGATAAAGCCTTTAGTATTCCTGTGAAGTGACTAGGTGGTAATTTTCCTAGTTCACATGAAGGGGGTATTCATGTTTCTGTGTAATGAATTGTCCTCCTTGTTGTTGCGCATATCAATATCAGGAAGTGACTCACCTACTGTGTCTGTTAACCAAAGTGTTGCCTTTTTTTGTTAATAGACTTCTAGTTTGTGTTCATTTCATGCAGGGCCAGTTTAAAATGGTTCTTTTTTTTGAATTCCCAAAAGTTTAAGAAGTCATTATAAAGACATTTGAATTAAAGGATTAGTTTAAAATGAGAGAATTAGGCTTTTTGGCTTTCTTGATAGCTGTTAGATGAGAGGACCGACACCATCGTCATGTCTGTGTGGAGAAAAATGAAGCGACAATTAGCATTTGGATGGATTAGTTTTTCATAGCTGCATATACAAACATTTGGCAAAAAGTGAAGAAGCACAGTTCGTAAATTACAAACTCTTTCTTTAACTAAACGTTTCATACTATAATGTAAAAAAATCCCACAAAAGTCCTGAATTCATTTTTTTTAACTTTCAACCAGCAAGATGTACTTTAATAACCAAAAGTATAAGAAGCACTGATAATGAATGGTAAGTTTCAGATTTTAATATTATAAGATAATATGTGTTACTATATTATTATTGATTAACGCAGTAATGTGCTCAGAACTAGACCGACGGGGCTACATTAAGTCTCACTTCCTATTTCAGTCTGTGCTGTAGTGCATTACTTAATTTAAGTAATGGTTTAATGAATTTTATTACTTTCTGCCTCTGACTTACAGCCCTTACACACGAAGAGAGAAAGAAAAGTGAACTGATGATGAAGTTACAGAAAATAAGAATCATCATTTAAAATCAAGTCAGGGAGAAGAAGGGCTGATGAAATACTTACATCCTCTTCCACACTCAGCGATAAATAAATATATGCAAATAATAAAATGAAGAAGGCTGCGCTGCCCAGTAAAGGGAAACCGCTGAGAATTGAAGGTGGATTAAAGTTCAGCTCCTGAGAATGAAGAAAACCCATCACCTGGGTACACTGTGGGAAATATAGACAAACCCCAGGGAGAGGCTGCTGGCTGATGGCTGCTTCATTGGAGTCCACTCTGAAGCTTCTTCCTCAGGTATAGACGGCACAGTGGACCTCTGGGTCCTGACTCTATCTCTCTCTTACAAACACAGTGTGTATTCTTGCTGAGGACATAGGATAAGAGAGGTAAAGAGTAATTTCCCGTCTTGCCCTGTCAGTAAGGAGATGGCAGATCACATCAGTGGCCCGGGCCAACATGATTTCCTCTACCACAAGATTCAGATAACCGTCCCCACCTCACACTATATTCATTTACAAGCACATCTACACCGAACATTGCAGTTTGTTATGATCGCAGATATTACTTGCACATCAACAAACTCTATTCTCAGCGCCGAACAGTAATAACTTTTCATTCATGAAAGTAAAAGATATCTGAGGACAGACAATAGCATACGTGTTTACTTAGTTTTCAAATAATCTGCTTTGTTTTCCTACAGGCATATCAGTGAGCATCTCCACATTTAGCCTGGTTGCCATAGCAATTGAGCGCTACAGTGCCATCTGTAACCCTTTGAAGTCGCGGGTGTGGCAGACCCGTTCCCATGCCTATCGGGTGATTGCCGCCACATGGGTGCTGGCCTTCATCATCATGATCCCCTATCCAATCATCAGTCACCTGGAGTATTTTCAGCGTTCCGACAACAGCACAGCTCACCAGTGTCGCCACAAGTGGCCCCTCGCCACTGCAGAACAGACCTGGTGAGTGTTTGGATGTCAGTCAGGTAACCTAGTGAACTTTAACACAGTTTGAGTATTATGTGTGTTCTGATGCAACATCATGACTTTAAGCTGAGATTGTAAGGTTTCAAATGGAAAACTACATCCCGGATAAGTAGTTGAAAGATGGTTTGCAAGTTGACAATCCAACAGTTCCAGCAGTTTAGAAAATATACCTTGCAAAGTCACTAGTGGGTTTTGGGGTACACAGGGTGAAAAGGTATGGGGCTACAGGAAAAGAAATTTGTCTTAGATGCCACTGATACTCTGGAAGGACGTCTCCTGGATTAAGTTACCCTGTCAGTGAGTGCTGTATACAATTAAGGTTAATTTAACTCTCAACAGGCTGATCTGTGATCAGAGACACTTTATGTTTAACAGAGTTGTAAACATCCATGACATCTTGCACAAAGTCAATATCACGCCAGTCGTGATACAGAGCCTTTCTTTGAATCCAATTTTCCTAGAAATTGGATTCACTCCATGCAACTGAATAATAATTTTGAAAAACGGAGGAATGTTTTTGGCTAAGCATGAACGGTCATCACACAACGCGCTACAATGTGCCTCCTACAGAAGTCCTATAAAACCATTTGCTGCTCAGTGCATCTCATTAACAGATTACAAGGCACAGAATCAATAATTGAACCAGACGAGATTAGTGTGCGCATCCAAACCAAAGACATGCAAATAAATATAAACAGTGTTCCACTACATCTATTTACTGCCTGTGTGATACTTAGCAACCAATACTGTACTGAGAAAAATGTTCTACTATAACAATTCATTCAAATCAGTTTAAGTACATTCCTGTAAAAGTTTGCGTTTCCTTCCTAAACAGGGTAATAAAGCAATTTAGTGCTATTGTAACTATAAATGTAGCTTTAAAATAGCTACATTTCTATAATTTTCTGAACATTATTAGATACACTTACAAGGTGATGTGGCTCACAACAGTACCCAAAATGCAACTTATAATAAAATTGGCTGTCCGATCATGCATTTTTTAAAACTCTCCCAGCGCTTGCTGTCTGGATAATGTGGCGTTTTGTATCAAATAAACTTTAGATGAACCGTGTCCGTGTCTGAAGGGTGTGTTTGTGTGTGTGCGTCTGTGTATTTTCAACAAGGCACGCCACACTGAAACATCTCATTTATTTCCATGTTTGGACCTGGAGCTTGTTTTTAGCGAGTCAGACTTTATGTCTATTGAGTGTTTTTGTAAAAACATTAGGGCAGATGAAAGAACAGACGGTGTTTCCATGCGCTTTTGTTTTAGACTTAAGATGGAACAGGCTTTGGGGTTACGTCAGGCAACCCTGTGTGTAGAGCTGAGGGTTTTGAGCTTTTAAGTATGTGTATTTTAGCACTCAGTGTCTCTGTCTGACTTGGTTGTGATACTACTAACCCTAAGGTCGCTAATGTATTGTAATTACACTTGACTCATACAACGAAGCATCATTTTTTATTTCATCTTTCCTTTAAATAATATAGTTTGAATAATTTAAAACTGTTCTGAATGTATTTTCAAATGGAATGTATTTGCTGGCCATCTGAAGATACTGTACTTGTCTTCAAACAAACTGAAACATCATTTGATTGTTTTGAATTCCATTCTTTCTTTCTTTTATCTTACACTGAATTTTTTCTGTTGGATAGTTAGAGTCTTTGAGGATTCTCTAAGTACCTTTCATAGTCTCTTTAAGGGCATGTTTTTTTAAAGATTTATTTTTCTCACAATACAGTGCTTTGCTTTGTGACTCAAGTACTTCTAATGTTTTACGCGTGATGTAAAAAACATGAGTCCCTGAATGCACTGTTATCTTTATCCACTAATGCTGGCTTGTTTATGCCTCTCATCTGCCTCCTTTAGGTACATTCTGCTTCTGCTTGTGCTGTTCGCAATTCCAGGGGTGGTGATGATTGTGGCGTATGGACTCATCTCCAGAGAGCTTTATCGAGGCATCCAGTTTGAGATGGGCCACAAAAAGGACTCCACCGGTGAGGCCACATGTGCACTATATGTGGAAAACATGGAGAGAATAGAAAAGGATAAAGATTTAATAAAAGTCCCAGAGTGCAACTCCATTCCCAGACAACAATAGAAAAAAACAATATAAGATACTGCATTGAGTAAAAACTACAGTAAATGCAGTGGAAAAATGCAAAAAATGCACATTTAACACCATCTCCATGACGATTACTATTACATGACAGTCATGCTTTTAAGTGTTTACAAATTAGTTTTTATTCTTAAAACTGAGAATACCAAACCAACAAGAAGAATCAACATTAAGAAGTGATTTAATAGAGAGAATAAAAAACATTTCATTATAAATTTGGATTTTAAACATCTGCACTTTCTTTAGAAACAATCAATGTTGGCATCAAAGGTAAGTGAGTCATTGAGGATGGTAGTTGGAGAACCTGTGTCTGCAAATGCCCAAATTTTTCTGTGTAATCATGTTTAACAAAAAAAATACCTTCCTATACAACTAAACTGCATTCACACATGGAAAGAAACATATTTTTTTTCCTTAGAAGGTAACACAATGATGTAGTAGTAAACACTTCCAGTCTGAAAATCAATGTTAGGAGGTTGGAGGTGAAGGAAGAACTCTGCAACAGGACTTTAACCCAGGAGACAGGGCTTCATGTCCCATGTGAGATCATTATTTTAAATGAGAAATTTAGTGCTCATTGCCGTTTGGTTAGATTTAGATGCCAGCATTATGTGATTAGGTTCAGGAAGATATCATGGTTTGGGTTAAAGTCCATTCCTTTCCCAACAGCTTTTCCTCTGTTTTCTGGTTTACCAAGGTAACAAAGCGATACAATTGAGAGCAAATATATAATATGTTTCCCTCCAAATGTAAATTGGAATGCAGTTAAGTTAACATCATTATTTTGGAGACAGGGCTGTGGAACATCTCAGTTTGCTTCACTGATCGCTCAACACATTTCTGACAACTAAAACGGCACCAAACAGGTGATGAAATTTACTCTGAAGTATACTTTTGGTGCTCCTGAAAATCAAGGCACTGGCAGAAAAACTCTGATTTAAAAAGCTTCCTATTTACCTCAATAGACTTTAGTTTTTGCAGAAAAGGCAGCCTGACCTGTGCCTTTTTAAAGCATTGACATTTTCTGACCAGTTCAATAAAATTGTATGAGGTGTGGCTTTTAAATACCGAGAGTCAGCTTATGTAAGTCAACCCAGCATTGCCCCATTATGTAATAGCTACACCTTGTTTATTGGCCTGTTGTATTTATAAATGTGTCTGATCAAGCGGTATCCTCTGGCTCACTTTAATCATTTTACTTCCAGTGTCATTTTGCTGCTGAGTCAAATTGCGCCTCTTATCAAATGAAACCAAACTTACCGACTGAGCTCTAATGTCACCATTCACATTTATTTTATTTTTTTTGCATGGTTTATGCGAATGATGAGGACTTGCACTTTAATCACAACAATTTCATTAGTGGTACAATCACTGTAATGTGTGCAGGTTAAGTGAAACATAACCTTTTGTGGGCTTTTGAGAGTGTGTTTGGGATGATAGCTGCATGGAGTGTGCTTGCTTTGTGCTCCATTAGAGGATGGAATTGGCCAGCAGCTGTGGGCCTGGGCATTACCATCTGTTTGGTCTCAGAGAGAAAGAGGTTGCCCAAACAAATAAATAATCAAATAAAGAGTTTGGGAGAGGCGAGTGTGGGGTAAAAAAAAAAAAGATAGGGGGTTATGAAGAACTTGCTGAGAGATCGTGAAATAAGTGTGTTTGATTTAATAATCCAGGAGTGGTTTAGCAATTTGCGAATGTTCTCTTTACAGTATCAGATCCAGGTCAATTAGGTTGCCTTGGGGCTCTTGATACGGTATTCATTGTCCTTTGTCCTGAAGAAGGAAAGCAGCATTATTACATTTCTATCAATAAGTTGCAATATCCCCTGATGGATGATTACTGTGGGTCATTGAGAAATGCTGGCCACTTCTCCCTCCTTCAGAGAGAGCAGCTGCTCTTTAAAAAACTATGATTCACTCAAAATGAACCTAATGAATGGGAGCATGTGAGTAAGATTCTTAGAATTCAATCAGGTGGCTACGGGAGAAAATATGATTTCCCTGGTCAATTTACTTTGTAATCCAGTGGCAGAAATATTGGGCAAATATATGAGAAGTACTCCATGAGACAGGAATCCATTTGAAAACTATCTGCCACTCGTATATGGCCACTTTGTATTTCCGATCTTGTGCTAGATTCTTGTCCTGCCGATAAAAGCAGATGTACGCAAAATGCCAATAGGGGTGTACTGGAAAAGAAACTCAGTTAAGTATTTGAAGTGGGATTTTAATAATTTATTATTAAGAGCCTCATCTCTTGTACGTTATATTCCTGCAGCTAGATTGTTTTCCTAATTTTAGCTGCAACTTAATCATGGGCTGGAGAGAGTTTTTAAATGATAGAACCTCTATGTTAGATTTTTTTCATACCAGAGGGTCAAATGTTGTCATCGCTCTCATGATTATGGTTTAGTTTGGGCAGATTGCTCCAACTAGTAGGCTTGAAGGTGAATTATCATTATCTGTTTAGATTTTCAGTCACCCAGGTCATGATAATCCTAAGAGCTTTAGTAGAAAGCAAGTGGACTTCTCTTTCTTGGTTCTTGAAGACATTTCACCTCTCATCCAGGAGAACTAAAGAAGCAACTTGGATGACAGGTTAAAAAAAAAAACTTCAATAAATAATAGATAAAGAAGTCCTGTTGCTTTCTACAGAAGCTCTTGGGATTGTCATCAATTCTGATCATGGATAAACAGAAAGTAGCCCAGATTACATAGGTGACCTCTTGTGGTCGAGTGAATAGGTGTATGTAAAATCTCTGCTGGTGTTCTCCAGCTCACTATCACAACAAAGCATGTATTGATGATCCATTACAAGATCAGCTGTGAAGAAACAGCTTTGTTTCACTAAATGCAATTTTATACCATGATCTTTTCCCAAACCTAACCAAGTTGTTCTGGGCCCAAACCAAAAAAGAGCAACTGGAAACAAAAAAATAATAATAAAATAAAAGATGATAATAAAATTAAGGGAAAAAAAATAACAGTCCCACACTGGATTTAAATCCCAGTCTTCTGAGTGAATATTTGGTACTTCACTTATGCCACCATTGAACACTCTGTCTCAACATGTGGATGTTAGTGCTATTTCAGTAAACACTCAGATGTATCTGAATATCTGCATCAACATGATTCATTGAGGAGATAGCAGAGGAGTGTACAGGCAGGCAGAGGATGACACCTACCAACCATATCTATGTGAGTGATAACAACTGATAATGGCCATTTGATGAGCTGATAACTAATCAGATACCAGACCAGGGTTTGCATCTAAAGTCCCATCTTAGGCAACAACAACACTTTGGTGTAGGTAATAAAAGGTTGTGCTTTTATTAACTGTAAAGAAACATGTGTATCAGAAGTTATTACAAACTTTTATTTGTATTCAGCCAAGACCACCATCTTTCTCTAACCTCAATCAAGAACGTTGAGTGTTCAAAAACATAACTGTACTAAAGTTTAAGAGTGGTTATTGTAATTTTATATTGTAAGATAGGATATTTTAGTGGATGTTACTGGAATGTTTAGTAAACACAGCAGTTGATGACATCTCTCATTGATAGAAAGTGTAATCAGTTTGTAGTTGTTTCCTTCCACTGATGCTTCATCTTAATTTAAGGTTTTCTTAAAGCAGCTAGTGTACTGTCACATAGGGGCAAGTCTTGTGGCCATGTGACTTAGAAGTGAGTAAACTGTTACTTCCTAATACATTTTCATTGCTAGTCAGAGTTCAAATGTTAGGAGTTTTCTTTTTGCTGTTGTTTGTCATTTACTAAACCCCATTAATGTTGAAAATTAATCTTGTTTATTGTTGTTTATTGTGTGATTTTCTTTCTCTGTTTTCAGAATTAGTGTTATTGTTGGTATGAGTCAATAATAAGTAATCAATATTCAAAACTAGACTTTGTATCATTACTTTATGTCTTTTGAGTCTTTGTCTGTATCTTGGAAAACATCTTGCCTGTAAATTTGCCTCCAAAGTACAGAAAAGACACAAAGTATCACAAAATAGGAATATCCCTCACACGTTAGATCAAATTTTAAATGCAGCAGTTGAGTACTGAGTATTGTTGCACTTAACTCACACAGAAATACTATCTTTGACCGTCCTCTCCCATGCAGATGTGAAGAACGGCCTGACCTCCACTGTGTCAAATGGCAGCGATGATGGAGACGGCTGCTACGTTAACGTTGTCCAGCGGCCGCACTCGATGGAGATGTCAGCCATGGCTACATCAGCCAGGGCGGTCAAGGCGGAACGACCACGCAGCAACACATCTGAGGCCAAACTTGAGGCCAAGAAGCGAGTCATTCGCATGCTGGTGGTCATTGTTGTCCTGTTCTTTCTCTGCTGGATGCCACTTTACTGTGCCAACACCTGGCGGGCTTTTGATGATGTCTCTGCCAAACATGCCCTCTCGGGGGCACCCATCGCTTTCATCCACTTGTTGTGCTACACCTCCGCCTGCGTCAACCCAATTATTTACTGCTTCATGAACACACGTTTTCGCAAAGCTCTGCTTGCCACTTTCTCGTGCTGCGCCATGCCTTGCCACCGCCGCCGCCGTCGCGGGCTACGGGACAATGAGGAGGACGTTATGGCAACTGGGGCGTCCATGTCCAAGTTCAGTTACACCACTGTCAGCACCATGGGAACCTGCTGAGGGAGATGGATGCAGACACAGTCCAGGAAAGACAGTTACTACGGAAACACAGCACCCCTCATCCTTTGTTTTTAGGCCAATGCTATTCTCATAGGGACCGTGATGTGGTGTGGAAAAATAGGCCATATAATGTAGCAGTATAGAAGCTTCATCTTCAACATTATGCGGAGATCATTTGCCGACATCCAGTCTTACAATGCTTTTTTTTTTTTTAAAAAAAAGCACAAAAACATAGTATACAGTTATCTCTATCACAGGGGATTGAGGCATATTGTTTGCTTATATGTTCATGGTGATGTGTGTGTGTGTGTGTCTGTGTGTGTGCAGTGTTGGGCTGCATGATATCAGAGGGAGACAGTCTTAATAACTTACTGGTCATTATGTAGCTATCAAAACAGGAAGAACTGTTTGCTATGTAATTTTTAAACCGTGTTTTATATTTTGCCGTTAGTTCTTAATGTTTATCTGTGTTAATAATTGGTAATGCAATTGCCTTCTGGACTAAGTGCCTGCTTCTAGATACTGTGTTGTTTTTGTCTAATTTAGATTTTGCCTCGTACATCATTTGCGTAATAATCGCAGGCAAAATTGTAACTGGAGGGGATTGGAATTGAAAGTTTTAAAAGCTCTTCTAAATAAAAAAAAATCTCAGATAATAGGAATTTCTACATGTAAACTGGTAAATGAGTGAGTTTTGAACGTACATGGCTCACAAAAATACTAAAAACACATAGTGATGCCTTGTGTTGTGATTGTGAACTGTAAGGCTCGCCACATTTGGGTTTTTAGAGTTCATCTTGCATCCTTGCTTTGAAACACAGTAGCAAACGCAAGTTAGTTTGCACTTCTTGGAGAACATTTTGATAGGAATCTGGTTTATTTAACAGTCTCTACATTCTTACAACCTTGATGCCATAATAAAAAAAAACTCCATAAACTCCAACAGAAAGAGCTGCATACTGCTACAAAGAAAAAATACAACAAAGGTTGATGACATTTCGACTCTTTAGGTGCACATATGTAGATAGAGATCACTGGTATTATTGCAGCCTGCACTTGAACCAAGTTTTGGAACACTAAAGCTGTGATAAAATCTTGTCAGAGAGTGTCAGAATATTGTTGCTCAGAGCTAAACAAAACACAGACAACCCACTACGTCTCTGAAGATCCAGCAGAATCAGATATCGCTTCTACTGCAAAGTCAAATTTGTAAACTACACTTTTGTGCAGCTGATAAGGGCAGCGACTCTCTGTCCCCGTCGAACTCACCTGCAGGCAACAGAGCGGGAGGTGGGTTTCAGAGGTCTCTCTTTGTCAGGGCTGTCTTGCCTGTCTGACTTTAGCTCCCCTACTCACCTCCCACTAATTGTGTTACAACCTCAGCCCTGCCAGGCTCAACCGGTGAGCATATTTCACTAAGTGCTCCAAAGCACAATGCTGTCAGTCCCACAACTAATAGATGTATAGGCCTGCTTGTGTGCTTGTTTGGGTTTTATAGGCCTGCAGCTCTTGTAGTTTCTTGTGTGCAATGTACCCTTTGTGTTTTAAATGAAATTAGAGCCTTACTGTGGGAGTCGTCCTAAATCAAGGTGGAGAAGTTTTTCGGCTGGAATCTCAATCTACATTGCAGGGAAAAGAGCAAAGACTGATCTTGTGACACACCTAGGTTAGTCAGTAAAATCTTGTATTTATGTGCAAATTAATTATATCTGCAGTCCCAATAAATCTAATACACTGAGACACAGCCCTGGCTGAAGGACAAAGTGACAGCCAGAGCATTATTGACTTTCTCCCTGTGTCGCTGTGCAGACTCAGGCTACATCGTCTTGAAACGTCTTGAAACATCGTCTTTCATAACTGTTGACATTGTTTGGACTGATTAACACATGGGTAATGGCCTCGATCTAAAATATCAAACCAAAAATGACTAATATGCTCTGTTGATCTCACAGTCTCGTGGTCAGACCTTAGAAAGGCAGACATTTCTCTCCGTGAATCAAGTTTTACTGCAATAAACAGCAGGCGGGAGGTTTTCATGCATCTGATAGTAGCATTGCGCACATATGGGGAATTCTGTAATACTGCTGGCCGTGTTGTGGTTTATGAGTGACACTTGGAAAGTCATTTTTTCTTCTTCTGGTGAGCTGAAAGAGGCTGATTTCCCTGCGGTGTCAGGGAGGCTGTTATGTCTTACTCCGCCAACCCACCCCCTCCTCACCCACCAGCTACCAACACACACCTAACGGAGCACTTCAGCTTAAACTGGTTATTATGCACTAATTACAGACAGATGCCAATAATTAGCTCTCACCCACCCATTACTAAATTAATACTGGCACATGAAATTTAAATCTCGGTATAAAAATAGCTGTGATGACATCTAGTTAGCATATTTCACTAACATAAATTAATGTCAAGGTAAATAGATGCATTATAGGTTACTGTAAATCTGTCAGTAGAGAAACTGGCTTCTTGTCTCCCAGATATTTAGTCCAAAATAGTATGAAAAGAAAATGACTATTTGATTCATCATTAAAGTCAACAAGTTTCCAAATTAATGTTAAACTATTCTGCTGAAGTATAAATTTGCAACTGTTTGCTCATTTCTTAGCTGTAACACATATTTAAAAGGGTAATATGTCAATATATTGGGTTTTAATCTCATATAGCCACCCGTAAGAGGTCAGTAAATTGATTACTTCTGCTTTAAGGTGAGGGTTGCGTTGGCCAGCTCCAGCTTGTGATTGGATTTAATGCAATTGTACTTGACGAGGAACATTTAGCGACAGAGGGACACCTTCATTTTGCTGCACTTCAGTTTCCTGCAGAAGTATGATGCCAAAATACCCCAGAAAAAGGCACAATCATCTCTTTCTGGTGGCATAATTTGCAACCAGAGTCGATGTAGAAGTGAGCAGGAGTCGGGGAAAACACTGATACCACTACTGTGTGAGACTCTCATTGTAAATGATGTCAGCAGCACAAGTTGGTAACATGCATTTCCCAGATGTTCATCCTTTATGAGCTGTGCTGATAGTTTGAGTCTAGAACATGGAATGGGATTTTGCAGGATAAAAAATGGCAAATGAAAGCCTCAGCATTGTTTCTCCCATAAAAAGATTTATTGCTTACTTACTGAGACTATGTAATTGATGACATTTCTACACTGGTCTGCTGATTATCTTCACATTGTTTTCAGAAAACATACTGACGTTGAGTTTTTCAGATATAAATTTCAATGTTTTGGGCATACATGGAATTCCATTTACCTCCATTGTATTGCAATGGCAGCAGAAATGTCAGAAATACCGAAGACATGTAAAGTATTCCATAAAAACTGACAGATTGGCTATCTGCAAAGATAAATAACACATGAAATAAGTCAACAAATGTATATTTTTTATAGTCAGTTCATCCTAAATCCAAACACTGTCTATATTTGCTCAGTTTGTCAATTATGCGGCAGCTTTAGTGAGATAAACAAGACACTTGAGGCTCCGGTAAGAGTGGAAATATGTTGATGTAAAGGTCTGCTGGTGTAATTTATGCCAAGGTGTATAAAAAACCTGTAAAAAAAAAAGTAAAGAGTCTCCCTTAACAATCTGAACATTGTGGACTGATCACCATCACACACTTACATTGATTTGGGTGATCAATCATGTTCAGTCAAGACAATGAGGTGGCCTTTATCAAGTGACAAACCCTCACTCACTCTGTGATTATTATGCCGCTACACCACCCTGTCCTCTCCTTAAAGACCACGCGAACCTGCTGCTAGTTGTTTATTGATTGATTTCCCTTCTACCACCGTCGACTCCCTCCGTTCATGCTCCTTATTACTGCGCTTGACAGTGGTATCTCTTACAGTGAGCGTTATGTGTGCTCATATCTCAGTGAGATTCTCTATTCAAACTGTCACTTTTGCTTGGATTGCTGAGAACCCCGATGAGCAGAGCCTGTCCATTTGTTAGCTTAAATTCTTTGACATAAGTGCAGGTGACAAATGGTGCAGCTGTGCTCAGGGGGAATGCTGCTGGTGGATGATAAGGACACCGTCCACAGGTCTTACGGAGGGAATCTCTGGGGCACAGGGGTTGACAGTTTGCAAGTGTCTAATGCGAGGAAAGCCAATATTTGATGAGCAAATTTGTCTGACTGTGCAGTGGAGCCAGGTGTATTCATGGCAAATCCGCTCTGCAGTGATAAGATGTGGAGCTTGGTTATCTGAACGGCAACTAAAACTGCCTGCCTGAATCTTCTGGCAAAATGGAGCCCGGTCTCACTCCCAACTCATCACATGCAGATGCTTTGTCAGGACCCACATTTCAGTGCAGTTAGTACTTTTTAGTGTCATTTTTCAATGCATGGGGTAGGCTGATAGACCTGTACAAATCTGTGAGTGTCAGAACTGGATACCATGAGCCCATAGCCAAATGTTCGAGGTTGTGCTGCTCCTTTTGAGTACCGAGAAGTTTACCTTGTTACATGAAGCTGAGTCCAAACCACAGTCTTTTCCTGAGCTTATACAAGAAGTTTTGGTGCCTAAGCTTAACTACACAGCAAGTGAGATGTAACTTAAGTCATAAAATAAAACTGGTTAAAAAATAATGGTACTGGATGGGACCTGTGACTTATACATCCCCCTAAAGAAAGTATCTAAAAGTGGAAAACTCCGATACACCTATCAGTGGGAAATGTTGTGTGTGTCTCAGCCTTGTGAAAATGACAGTATTTGATGCAAGAGAGTATGAGGGAGGGCAGATTCCTAAGTGAAATAATTTCACAGTTTTCCATTTAAGGAGGAGGTTTTAGATAATTAAGGTCATTTTTAATTACGGACATATTATGACACCTTATTGTAATTTTAATTTGTCCTTTCTACATACCTGAAAAATAATCAATTAGGAGGCTTCAGGAGAAAGAAACTGCTCTACTGATCAACTGCCGTATAATGTGTTTTTCAAGTTTGCTTAAGTCCTGGGCAAGTAGCCATATACTGCAATGAATATTTAAACAAAAATGAATGTGTATCATGTGAGCAAACCCTGTGTCATAGAAAATGCTTTTATGTACTAAATTATGTTAGTATGTCCAGCTGCATTGCATTTTTTGAGTGAATGAAGTGTAACATTTACTCTGTGTACCATGCAAGACATGTGAGACTGTCGTTGGGGCGGATAAGAGCGTAAGAAATGGTAGAGTCACTGGACTGTGACACCAGTGTGTGGTTAAGTTTACGTTAAAAAAAAAGGGTTTGATAAAGTTTGGGGCAAACCCATGGTTTTGCAATGTTAAAAACATGCCGTGTCTCTCTGTTAAACTGGACAGCAACCTTAACCAAGTGCCTCAATATAACCCAACAAAAGTAGAATAATGCTGTAGTCACTAGGAGCCAAAATCCGATATTTTGGCAGACAACTAACGAAATACGTTGTAAGTGAGCGTTTCAAAGCTAGATGGAAAAACAACATTTGTGCAGCTCTCCATGTGGGATAATTAACATTAAGTTTTATTGACAAATTTGCCGTAGTAAACAGAATTTGTAGAGATGATGTTGTATGAGCACAGTGTAAACTAAAACTGAAGCACTAAAACAAGATTTTGATACAGGGCCAATAACGTAGACCCTTCCTTTGTTGATTGTGCTTGATTCCAAATTCACAAACAAATTTGTAATGAAATAAATCACCAAAGTAACACAGTAAAATTTGGGACTTTTGGGGAACCTCAGGAGGTCTGGAACCACTTTGCCAAACCAGTAATCCAGCTTTGCCCTTTATTTACTTGTACTCATTTTGCTTATACAACTAGAAACTCATTTCTGGCACAACAAAGGTTCCATTATCCCTTGATGGAAGGAAGAAAACAAAACACAATGCTACCCTTTAAGAAAAAGGCAGTTGCAAGCTTTTTTGTTACGGAATCACCAAGATGAATGAAACTGACAGTTCTCCCGCACATGCACGGTGGGTCGGAGTGTGAGTTATGTGTTAATATAGTCGTCAGGGTTGTAAAGTATTAAAAATGTATTCAGCTGTCATATCAATGTGATCCATGTGGAGTGCAGAAATCATATTGCGGGAACGAAATGATGAGGATTAAAGGCCGTGTTGTCTGAGAGTTAAGTATGTGGGTATTGTTTCATTAGTGTCGATGTTTACTGCCTCCGGAGCGCATTTTTGGATTAGTGCAGCTTTCTTGCTGTGAATGTCAGTGACAATATGTGCAGGCACAAAAGCCTCCTTTAACAACGTGCAAATATAAAACCATATTCGCTGCTCATCCGTAACATACTTAATACACACATACTGCTCTGGATTGTACTGAAATCAGATGTAAACAATATAAAACTAAATATTCTCTTGTATATTGGCTTTGTGATGTACTGTAAAAAAGGAAAGCACTGACCTTGTGTTTTGGTTATATACATATATATATACATGTGTATATATACATGTGTGTATATATATATATATATATATATATATATATATAGCAGCGTGCCATGTTTCGAAGCAGCTTGTTCAGGCCGCCGGCGTCTATGTGGCGAAGGGTCAGAGAAGCATATGAAGGCACATTTAGTTTTACTCGAACAGTCACAGTTGCCAGGCCACCACTGCCTTAAGTGTGTTTTAAGTGTGCAGTAGCTGTGTAGCTGTGTGTGTGTGTGTGTGTGTGTGCGAGAGAGAGAGTCCTTCATGCATTTCCTGTGTGTATAAATGAGTCACTATTGTCTGAGGCAAAAATGAGAAGCCGAAGAATATTGTTGTTTCTCCATCCATGGAAAATAATATGGGTAATGGCGAGTACCCTTGATACTGACATTTTCAGCTGTCTGGGGGCAAATAAATGATAATGGAACAGAGTTTATTGTGAATAATATCTTTTCTTAATCAGTGACATCTTTAAGAAAACAGTCGTGGAAAATGTATATAATGTGATTTTCTTGGTTGATGCTATCTTGACAAGTACGTTAGTGCTGCTATGACATTGTAAGGCCTTAGGTGTTCTTGTAGTTGGGAATGTGCAGTTTTTTCTCTTCTGGTTTATCCACTAGATGGAGGAGGTTCAACAGGTCTACCTCCCGTATGGCAGCATAGATTCATTGCTATTATGATTGTCATGAAAGCCACTATTCATTGTGTTCAACTTGGCGGACGCGGCAGATGCTATCTCTCAGCAAAGAGGATCATCTGGTTAGCATTTGTATATTCTAAGTATGAAAAGTGTTTACTGTAGCTGCTGTGGCTTACGAAAAAACTCATGTTCAACAGATACACACTTTGTGGTTTCTTGTCCTTGTCTTTCTGTTTCTCGGATACACACAGTGTTAAATGTACAGTTATGTGGTTTTTCCAGATGGTAGTGAGTTGCTTTAGATTTTTTGTGCAATGTTATTTAATTATAATAAAGTCTCTATGTAAAATTACACCAGGACTTCCTGTGTAGTCTTTGCATGAATCTGACATTGCACTGCAATTACATACAACTTTATTTCTGCTCTTTTGATGCTTTCCATGAATCTGAAACTACTTTAATGAGCGTCTTACAGGAACAGAGGATTTAAAAATTCACACAGCCGGGACTCGTCTAAGTAATTCTTGGTTCCTCTGTGCAATTTTTTTTATTTTTTTTTTTTGCTTTACGTATTAAGTATGAAGCCACCCAGAAACTTGAGAAGGCAAAGTGCACAGGCGTTACCAGTGACTCATTCTCTTGCCTGCTTGGTAGCTCTGCTTAGAGTGGTCTTAATGGACTCAAAAGAAAACTTAATGGTGGCCTTGTTACTCTTTACATAGCTCCCATCAAACCTCTCAAAACACAAAGAGCACAGGAGACATTAATGAATCTATACTTTAAAACAACCTCTTGTCCATAATGTACAATAAAACATACAGGAGCAGTGACAAGATGAAAGATTTCATGTATTAGAATGAAGCAGAGACGGGCCGATTTAACACCGTTATCCTGACCTTCAAAACCCGACACCCTTCGAGTTATGCCCAATACATCTTGACAACATGTTAATTTTAATAGATGACTGGATGCATGAAGAAGGACTTATTGCAAAATGAAGATAACTTAATGGTAAGGCTTTGTTTAATGGATGACTATTGATTAAGGGAGTACTTGTTATCAATATTGTAGCTCTGACAAGCATTGCATGGCTAATTCATGAAGGGAGCAGCATTTATCCAGGAAACACATTTGAGGAATTTCAGAATTTCATCTTTCCTGTTTTCTCGTCTGCTGAGGCAGTTTCTCTTGTGTACAAAGCTCAATAAGTATGTCCCCATCTCAGCAGAAAAAATGGGACGTAAAAGCCAGTAAATTTCAGGAAGCAATTTTCAACAACTGTTATTACCTCCTGCTGCGCATCCTTCAATCAACACCTTAGTGCAGTAAAGGTGAAAGACAGCACTGCCTGAATACGCTGAGTTGCAGTGGAAGAAACATTGGTCTCCCACTGCACAATTATACTGCACATAATAACAGGAAAAAATAAAAATGAAAATAAAAACGAGACGGACAAATGAGAACAGTAAAATATCAATACCAAAATTGAATAAATGTCTCCATATATGGATTTTTTTTAACTTCAAAGGTTATTTGACAGCTGGTACTGATGTCGTACTGTATATCTGAATTTGTCACACGCTAGATGCCCCAAAACCAAAAGCTCAGTCCCCGTTAATGTTTCACCTTGACACAGAAACAGCTAACACCCTCTCAGCCTTTGTGCTGCCTGAGGACAAGTTGATAATGAAAAATAATACACAGACATAATCTGGGGACCGAACTGTGAAGTGCTTGATAGACAGAATCTTAAAACCCATCGTGTAATCCATTTTGTCCTCAACAGCGAAATAAAGCTGATTCAGGACAGAAATATTGCACAGGATAAACTTCACCCAGTGCAAAATTCATGAAATGGGATTTATGGATACACATGTGTGCACCAAAAGAACAATGGACCTCATCTACTTATAATTTCATGCCATGTGGCTCTGCCCACTCAATAAAACATAAAAAATATGATATTGTAACATAGGGATATCATTAATATTCAGATTTTTAAAATTCAGTCGAAGGCCAGACAGGGGAATAAAGGCGATTCTCTACCTGTCACTTTAAATTCCATAGCTTAACTCGCTGCAAAACCCCACAAGACAGAAAAAAGCCATAGCCATCAGCTCAGCAGTTTCATTATTTAAATGAGGTCATATACGACCCACATCAGAATCAAATACAAAAATATCAACACAAAGATATAGTGATGTAAAATGATAGACAAACCCCCATTCAGTCAACAGAAAGTCCAACTAAAACTCAGAACAACAAAAAGCTCACTAAATTTCAGTATAATAATAAAAAAAATCCTTAATCAATCACAGTTTTTCCTCAGTCGTTTTGGTGAATTTTAATTCTGATCAGAATTAAAATTCTCATAACTGTTAGTTCAACCTCCACAGCATTTAGTCATTTGTGCACAGCGTAGTAGCATTTTCTCATTCCTTCCAACAAATTGCAAATGCTTTTGGACATGCATCAGTTGCTTTCATACAACTCTCTGCTGTTTTATAACATGATCATTTGCTCATGTCATGCCAGTCAAAATGAACTATACTTATGAATGCTGAATAGTCCCTGGAAAACTAATAGTCCTCATTTCACTTGAGTCATTGCATACAAAAATGTTGAACTAGTTGTCAAAATCTGTCAAGCTCTTCCTCGCTACATTGCAAGGGATGACATTCGCTGTGATGTAGATGAAAATATGTGGCCAGACACACAGGAACGTCTGGATGAATGATTTACAGTACTGTATATGTTGTATGTTCAGTTCCTATATGTACTGCAATATTGTTTACAGTTGTGCACAGCTCTATGCAAAGGGTGTTTCTAATGTTTGTTATAAATCATTGTGTATTTTTCTTTTGCACAGTGCTGTGAACAGATTAGAATTGCAAAGAGCATATGCAGTAAAAATGTGAAACATACATATTCAGTGTCTTGCACTCAGCTACCTCACTAAATCTAGTAATGTGTAACTTTGCTGTAGTTTTCAAATGGCTGTGCAAATAGTGCATAGTGTTATCTGGAGCATTTTCAGGTAGTGTCACCAAGATTAGACTTTTTTGCATTTGAAAATGCTTACAGAGTAAATTGTCATAATGAAAACATGAAAAAGGTATTTGACAATCTTGTTCATAAACAATGGTGTCAAAACTTTTCATCTTAATGACACTAACACTTTTATTGACATGGATAGTTGCTTTTGAATGAACTATCCATTTGCTGGTTATCAACTAGGTTTTACAATTTGTACTAATTGTTTTGAGAATTGCACTAACTGTTGTGCAAATGTTAATAGTGATATAAGAAATACACCAAACAGACTTAGAAAAACTGAAAAAAAAATCCCTTTTAAATAATGTCAATAAATAATCATATCAGAGCCGTTCAGTTCATTACAGTTGAGCTTGTGCTTTTCAGTTCAGTTCTGAGTGGTATGGATGAGTTAATGTAAGATATGGGAGTACTGGTGAGGGACCATGGAGGGTAGAAGTTGATGTGAGGGATTATACACCCTGAACTGAGGCAAAGGAAGACTTATCTCAAATAATAGCATCGATGCAGGTGTTCGACTGGCCAAAGAGGTGGAATGATACATATCCAGTCCTGCTCCTGAGATCAGCTTATATCCAGTAGTTTCTTATAGGCCAGGAAATGCTCTCCTATCCAGCTGGTTCTGGATTCCAAAACTACTCTGTTTACCCTTTACTCTCACTTCTGTCTATTATTTTTAGACAGACAGACAGACAGATAGATAGATAGATAGATAGATAGATAGATAGTTAGATAGATAGATAGATAGATAGATAGATAGATAGATAGATAGATAGATAGATAGATAGATAGATAGACAGACAGACAGACAGACAGACAGACAGACAGACAGACAGACAGACAGACAGATAGATAGATAGATACATAGATACATAGATACATAGATAGCTCACACGCCACATTCAAGATAGACAAAGACACAATGTACAAAAGAACAAGCAATTAACATGAGAATTGTGCTGATTGAAGAAATAGAAATAAGGTGCCAAAAATGCTGGTATTTACAAAATAGCTGCAAAAATTGTTGGTATTTACAATTAAACAGAGTATAAGAAAAGTACAAAAACAGAAAAATAGAACTAATAATAAGCATATAGTCCTTGGGTCCTGGTGGGACAGGGTTATTGGTTTTATATTTTTATGTAATATATAAAGCCATTTCTTCATGAAACTACACCATACTACAGTTGCAAATGTTTATTACACAATATTGTCTTCCTGGACAATACTATGTAGTTAGGTGGGATTGCACACCCTCCCAGGCTTGTTTGTTTAGAGTGATTCTGGGTCCTCCTTAAAGGTTTTATATGCCTTCATGCAACTGGTTCAGTGCTGCACTGATGAGTGAGAGTGCAAGTATGCCTAGTGGCCACTGAGAGTATAGTAGATGTACAGTATATAGGCTAAGGATTAGAAAAATAAGCCCCAGGTTCCTTTGGATGGAACCTGGGGCTTATTTCCATAAGGTGTCATCAGATGCTAACTCTGAAAAGGTCAGTGACCTCTCCAGGGCCTGGTGGCAATTTTAAAGCAGAAGCAACACTGCCCACTAAAAGGAAAAGTTTGAAAAGAGAGATATATAGGCTGGGAGGCTGTATGAATAAACACCTTTCTATACCTGCGCTGTGGGGTGCACCTGAACCTGGTGCTGGTGGGAGCATTGGAGGTCTCATGGAGACTGTTGTTATTCACGAGACTACTGAGCTTATAGGTCTGTGCAGCTCCCTGGATGCTTGTTTTGTGAGAGGATATTATATTATATTTCTTAATATTTCCTTTTTTCACCTATACTGAGTGACCACGTGTTTATACATCTCCCACATACCCCCTCTTACTGACTGGCTTACCAGATTGACTAGAATAACCTTTACTCTTTTCTTTCTTCCTGATCCAACTAATATACAGTATTCTTTATTTTGCCAACCTCACTGTTGTTCCACTGTTTCTTTTCTTGTTTGTTTGTCTTGTGTTTTAAATCCTATTGTATTCTGTTTATGCCTACGTTCACCGTTTTTTTTCAAAAATGTTTAGTCGTTTGTGCACTATATCTCATAGCACTGACAAAAATAACTACATCCATTACCAAATAAAAAATGTATTTTGAAAAACTAATATCCAGTGTAATGACATAAAAGTGGTAATATGGCCCTGCCATTTGTTTTTTATCAGTGATAAAGCTTTCACATCCAACAACAAAATAACAAGTGTCCCTTATGACATAGCCTCGAATATAGTGTATTATGAGCATACAGACACAAACATATGCATGCACACATACATATCAACACCCTGTTAAAAAGTCTACATTTTTAGCACCTATATCACACTGTGCTTAGCCCTCCCGGTTGCATCCATCAGCTCTGAACATTACCATCAAAAATATCACTTTAAAGTCATTGTGCCGGCATGTTACTTATAAAAGAGACGCATTTATCATGTCACCAGATAATGGGTGTCTTATGCTTGACCTGTTGTAGCAACAACACGCCCAAATTAAATGTCAGAACAAAGCAATGATCTAACTTCACCTGGCACAAAATTGTTTCATGTTTCATGCATAAATGAGCTCCGATGAGTGTCAGCTTTTGCTTGGGTGGAAGCAATATGGGGAGATTTATAAGGTGGATTTGTGTAGAGGGATTTCTCTGTAATAGGTGAAGGCTAAGTGAAGTGCAGCCAAATATTATATGACCAGGTGAATGCTAATGTTGATGCTTTGTACATAAAATGCTGTTATACAAAGAAAATGGAGCAAATGTTTGGTCATCCGGCATGTTTTCCCAGATTGGGCCAAATGTCATAATGCTGCATTAGTTTTTATTTGGCCAACAAAATTCAAATCAACAATGTGCACACCACTGCCCTTTTAGTTCCAAGGGGAATCATCATGCAACAACATCCCATGATGTTTCACACAATAGTGAGCTCCAAACTTTCTTTGTTGCAACTGTTTATTGCTAACACAGTCTTGGCCCTTGCACATTTATGCAGGATTCAGACTACATGATGTCAGAACAACAAAGAAGCACCGGGGCGTTCAGACTGAAAATGTGCACTGAGAAGGGCAACTAATCCTTTTACAGATGCCAGAGAGATGCCACATCTGCCGTGCCTCACAATATTCCAGCAAAATGACTTATGTCAGTTTCTTTTAACCTTATTTTCCTCTGTGTGACATCTTCGACAACATATTCCCCTCCACTGACCAAGGGAAAAACAAAAAAGTTCTTTAGCACACAACATGGCCAAGTCAAAGACTGGCTCAAGGCCATAGTTTTCTCTTGTGGTTGGCTCTACAGAAGATTTTTCTTTTCTTTTTCAGGTTTTTCTGAACACCCAAGACAGCCTGTATCATGCAGACTAGTGTTCATTTTCATTCTTGTTTTTGGAAGTTGGTCCCTGGCACCTGTAGTCTTGTGCCTCGGTTTAGTAACACAAAGAATTTAAGACCGTGAAATGTGTAATCCTGACACTTATCAGACAAACTCAGCATTTGAGTTCTAAGACCATACATGGGTAGACAGTGCCACATTTGAAAAATACATTTCTCCTCATTCATTTAACTGCTAAAGCACAGTTACAGAGCAGTTGTTAAGGATTCTGGGGTAAGCAAGCAAGGCAGCTGAGCTTGAAAGGTTTTCATTGCCACACCACAGTGCAGTCTCATACAAAAATAGCACACTGTGTTTGTCAGTGGAATTGTGAAATGCAGGGTGTGAACTCCCTCCAAGCAGGATGCATTAAAAGGAACTAGCAAAAACATAAACATAACATATGATACACATGAGGATGGTAATGATATATATTTAAGATGTGTGATGCTGTTCTTCCAGGGAGTTCTACACAGTGATATACAACTATCATTACTACTATTAATATTTCAAATGTATTTTTTCTGTCAAAAACACCTTACCTTTCACTCTCTGACCATGTTTTTTGATACATCACTATTCTGCGTAGTATATTTACAGTTACTAATGTTGTTATGTGACACTGCATTATATTGGACTGTTTTTTAAATATTCTTCCTCCTTCCTGTTTGTGGGCAAAACAGTACAACACCACTGCAAACTACAACCTCAGTGCAAATCTCATCTGGACAGCTCTAGTGAAACTGGATTAAATGGAACAAACAATGAAAATGCTGCATGCAGTATTACTCTTGCTGTGAAGTGACATTTTAGTTTTAAAATCCGTCAGCAACCTTTCAAAATGTTTTGACCAATTGTTGGAACTTGGTGTCCCTGGGGACAGTAACTGCAGTGTTGGGTGAGGTACTGAAATCAATCACTTATTTTGTGTCATTTATCTAGGATCCGACTAACAACTTTTGAAAACATAGTGAGCCACCCAGCCCTTGTTACAGGATTCAAATCAAATGTCCACCAAGTTGTGACCTGTGAGCATATGGTCAAAGCTAATGGTAACATTAATCACATGAGTCGCACATGTTAGTCACACCAAGAATTTTCCTATTGCTGTGCTGACATTGGCATCAACAATAAAAGTATTCATTACATCTTCAGTTTCTCAGATGCTGGAAATGCTGGAAGACTTTTGTGTTCACTCTTGCAGCCAACAGCAGAACATATGGTGTGCTTTGCTCATGGCTGAGACACTTCAGAGTGAGCAGGAGCAGCTCCAGAAAGTAAATAAACCAGGTTGGCTTTAAGGCATCTGCTTATTCTAAATGGCTCAGTCTGAATGCAGCAGATATTAAGGGGGCAGAATTATGTAAACTTTGAGCTATTGTTTCCTTTGTTGGATGTTTTGTAATAGGAAGGCTTGAGGAATGGCAGAAGTAAACATTGTGCCTGCTGCTGGCACAGCTCGTGGATGAAATTAAAACATTAACATTATTAAGAGAGAAACTGGGTCCCGAGTCTCACAGCCCAAGGGAAGAGGCAGACTTGGAGTGCATTGCCCAGCAAATCAATGCGTCGCTCCCTCTCCTTTTACGCATGAGCAACGAGTGTGAGAAGCGCTGGTATGTGCTGCAACCCCAAGAGAGAGCGGAGATTGAAAGCAAACAAATCACGCAACGATACGAGGCTTTTAAAAGCGCCGTAGTGGTCTGACTGGTCACTCTGCTGACAGAGGGTTGTCACAGACCCAAGTCATCACTGCTACACTGTTGCATTTTACCTGTGGCCAGGTATCGCAATGTTGCGATGACTTTAATCTCAGGCGTTATTGCATTACTGCGCTGAATTGGACAAGTTAGCTCATCTCTGATGAGGTCAACCACAAACATTATCCCTGCAAGATCGAGTCGATAGCGTGTTATTAAATCGCCGTCACTAAACATACGGAAAATATCTCTCCTTTCTCTCGGTCTTTCTGCCATCTTGTCTGTTTAAGACACTCTTAGGCTTCTTAAAAGTCCTCTTCCCTACTCCTAACAGTTTTTCACCTTAGGAGCTCTCTGAAGGCCTGAGACCCTCTGTGAATAACTTTTATCTTACCAAGGGAAAATTCTAAGAAAAACCTTAGAATTCGAGGAATTCTAAGATTTTTCTAAGAATGACCTCACTAAGAGCTACTTTTAGCATTAGGATGCTTTGTGAATACGGGCCCAGGTAACTACAATGCAACATATAAAATGCTCATTGCATTAATTTCTTTACCCCATCCTATGTACGTGTACACCAGTGACCACTGCTATCAGTTTACTTTGTGAAAAAAAATCGCCTTTTATGTCATAAAAAGCAGCAGTACTAGATAGGTGTTTTCACTGGAGGAGTGTTTGAAGGACAGTCCTCACATCTTGCTTTCTGTATTGTACATGGTTTATTTACCCAAGAATCCAAATTTGGTAGTGCGGACAGCAGGTTAAACATGTTGGTTAAACATTTCAGCTTTGTTTGAGGAACTGCCATAGGATCTGACAAAGATAGACAAAAATGCAGGCAGATATTGTCATGCTGATGGACTCAGGGCAGCGTTCCAACAGGCGGGCGAGCAGAAAGACAGACATACAAAGCGACACATGACTCACATCACTTTGACAAAGCAGTCTGCAGTTTACAGATGTAGGGACAACAAGACCCCTTCCCAGGGAAAAAAATAAAAGAAAGAGAAACACAAAGCATTTTGGGGAGTCTTTCTCTCAGTAGGTTTGGATTTCAGTGGAACATTTCATTAGATGATTTCAGTAACTTAGCAACTAACTCTGTGAGAGAAAATGGAAATAACATCTTTTGTTTATGTCACTGTGGTGGGATGCAAGCGTCTTACCAGACACTGAAAGGGATTTGCCAGCTTAGACGAATAATAGCTCAAATGTATTATGTCTGCCACTCATTCTAAGTAATTGTACATGGGACAATCTATGTTATATTTAATTTATTAAATAACTCTGATCTCCGCTTCTATATGCATTGTGTTTTTGATAGAAATTGGCTTCTGAGGCAGTCTAAATGCTGTGAAAATACAGTGTTGGTATAGTCGACCACTTCCGTAGACTTCCTGGGTATTCTACAAAGGCTATTTTAAAATAATACATGTTAATCTGAACACCTACTTCTTTTCTGAAGTTTGGTCTTTATATATAGCAGGATCTGAGCTGTCAGAGAGTGTTTACTGAGATAATTACTTGTGCAGGCAATAACAAATGTTACTTTCACAACCCTGTGTACAGTTTATGTGCACAACTGAAAAGGTCCTAAACAGCTATTCCACTTGCAATGCATTAAAGTACATTTAGTAACATTTTTGGCAAGTTAGAAATTAAATTAAGTCAATAATTTGAAATGACAACCCCCAATTTATTGGTGCAGTCCCTTAAATGTGTTGACTGTCAACTGCCTCTATTTCCCACTTGAATTCAATGTGTCACGCTAGCTTGTCAGTTGTCTTTGGACATGTGTCACAGGAAGTTGTGAAAATATCAGCACTACCTCACACTGACACGAATCAAGAGGGTTGATGGATGCAAAATTATAGTAAATCAAAAGCAATCAAAGCAGCTCTTCACACCTTACACACACATCGGCAGACACAGCCGGTGGTCTGACATGTTTATTATGTTTCCCTCCCTGATGCTGAGGACACGTTGATTCAAAGTATCCTCTAGCTTGAGCCTCTATATTTGGCCCTGTTTGAAAATTATTATTCATAACTAGTTCCAGTTGCTGCACCTGACAGGCTGCTGCTTAAATTAGAGCTCATCCACAGCTCTGCAGCTTTAGTAGCTCATTCAGGAAATCACAATTACAACAATGAGACACTGCCGATGTGAGGCAGACAATAATATGTTCAACGGTTTCTGCAAGGAATGGTGAGATTTTCAAGCTGAGCTAGTGTAATAAATGAGTCATTATACAGTACAAAAAGTAATAATTAACCAAATGAGACTGCAGGTATGATATTGAAATGCAAAACAGTATGATTTAAACTGGAAGTGACTGACATTTTTAGATAGTTTTTCTTTTATTTTTATTAAAATGTTTTACTAAGGGGTTAATACACACAGTGAAGGAAGAGCAGTGCTGTTAAAAGGAAGAAGGAGCATACAGGCGTGAAAGGCCAGCAACTCTCATCTCCTCTTACCTAGCCGCCACATTAAAAGACGGGATGGAAAAATGGACAGAGACTTGAGAGCCATGGAGATAGAGCCAAGAGTGAGTTTTAATGTAGAGTACAGCAATTCCACAGACCTGATGGTGCTCATTGTAGATGCTATTACCGCACAGCTAAAAGCGTGCCACAGAGAAGACCGAGCTCTCTTATTTTCCAAACCTCTACTTTAAAGTCCATTAAGGAGCTGTTGCATTTCCTGTCTTGAAGAAGATGGATGTCCTCGAATGGCTTCAGTTAATTTGCAAAATTATAACGTTTGAAGAATTTGACAACTTCTCCTGCAAAATGAACACTGTTGAGGCGAATGCAAAGTGGCCGAAATCCAAACTTTAGCTTTTTAAGATTCTTGAAAAAAAGCTTTTAGTTTGCAAGCTCTTAAAGATAACTCAATCACGCACTTGGAAACCGCTCATTTTGAAGAAACATACTTACCAGAACAAAGAGATTAAAACTTAATCGAAAGACTTTGCTGCCTTAAGAAAATACAATTGCATACTTGATGGACTACAGAGGCCATGATACATTCACATTGATTGTTATTCTAATTGTAAGGGACTGATAAACTTTTGGCTATAAACCCATTATTAATGTTAAACTAATTACCTTAAAACTGTTTAAAAAGCGCCAAACCCCGGAACATTTTTCATGTTTTGCACAACAAGTTCTCCATTTTGAGACCACATTGGATTCCCATCAACCTCTGTTTGTTTAAGTTCAGACACAAAGACAACTTACTTGCAGTAGGTTTGGGGTAAGATCAGGATTTGTATTAGAATGCAGGATCTTCATTGTTATGGCTACAATAATGAACGCATAGTTAAGGATATGGAACAGTCATGTTAGTCTTTTGTTTTGCACTTATAAATGATTAACTAACCATTATTAAAGCTGCTAATTACAGATTATAGACTTTTTGTAGATGCTACGTAATACGAAAGTCTTATCCTGTTGGTTAAAGCACATAACAAAATGATAAGCTTGCTCAGGGACACTGGACCCATTGACTGCACTTGAGTTCTTCTGGCAGGTGATGGGATCTGACACCTTAGCCCATGGGGAGTTGTAATTGTTGAACGCAGACCAATGTTCTTTTGTTATAGCTCCTCTTGAAAAGCCCAGGTGGGTCTCAATTTTCACTATCAAGCTGTCAATCTGCATGTCAGGCAAGATCACAGCAATTGCTCGACCAGTGCATCCCTAAATGTAGTTATTTCCAGGACAGCTCCAGAGCTATTATGAAGATGACAGAAGTATCACTTTTAGCTACGTTTCAGAGAAACTGCTAGATGTGCTAATCATTGGTAAGGCAGTGACTTTAGCTGTGACTTGGGTTCACATTGACATTGTATCACAGTTGCTTACTATAATTGCAGCCTTCTGTGAAAGGATCAATATTGTGTTTTTTTATATGCCGAAGGACACATCATGAGTTAAATAATCAGCCAACACCATGGAAGATTATTTCTGCCCTGAAAGGACAGTGTACCAATGACGGTCTCAAAGCTACAGATTTAGACAGCCAGGGTTTCATATGTCTTAAACATAAGGAACCAATCCTGTAAATTTACAAGGAAGGGCTTTTTGTATCAGTATTTTTCCACAGAATCAGTTTAAAGGTTCAAGAATGTATTGCTGAATTACTCCAATATTACAGCTTGATTTTTGCAACAAAGAGTTGTTATGGAGTGTTTGAACCATTGAGTCATAGGTGAGCTAGTCTGCTCGTGCTGCACTCAGATGGAAGGGATGCGTAGTGAAAGATGTGAGGACTTTATTGATCTGCATATTCCATGCAAGGCAACAGTGCAGAGTTAGACCTAAGCCTCTGTAAAGCAGGAAGGGACTATTTTGATGGAAAAACAATGTAATTTGATACACCAAGATGAGTTTTCAGGGGTTTAATAAATGCCTGGAGAGTGACTTGAATTTATGAAGCAATTTACATGACTGAATGCCAGATTTGCGGATAAAATTGTGAAATTGCCCAAAACAAAACAGTGTGACTCTCACTCTGAAGCATATGGCATGAGCTCTCATCGTCTCAAATTAGCACTGGCATCTGTCTTTTTGGGGAAGTGTGGTAAGAGGGCTCAAAGAGAGGAGGGTTTGCACAAATCTGCCAGAGAGAGACAGGTGACCTTTAGGTCATTTCATCATGCTAACAGGATATCTCCGCAGGGAAAAGGGTAAAGTGCATTAGAGTCACGGCTGTCACCGTTGAAGACAAGACGTGATGGAGAAGCTGATAATTGGGACAATAATCTTGAGTCACTTTGAAGTCACTTGGTCCAAACATGGCGACAGTGAGGCTCACCTCAGACACTACAACATACAATATCAATAAAATGAGCAATGCTGTGTTATGTTTGATATTTGAATATTAGAATATTTGAACTCTGATATTTTGAAAATGGTTATTGTTCTATCAATATATATATATATATATATATATATATATATATGGAATAGTGCTCTGTGATTGGCACTGTTCACTTTGCTTCCCATTTACATCTAGAACATCATGAATGGTAAAGGGTCTGCACTTATACAGCACTATTCTACATTTGTGGTACTCAAAGCGCTTTCCAGTCTTTCCCATTCACCCATTCATGCACACATTCATACACCAATGGCAACATGAGTTGCCATGCACGGTGCTTGCCTGCCATTGTGAGCAACTTTGGGTTGGGTGTCTTGCTCAAGGACACTTTAGCATGCAAAGTCTTGCGATTGTTGGACAACCTGCTCTAACACCTGAGCCACAGCTACCCAAGCTGCTTTTTTATGAGGAGACATAAGTGTGCTGGTTAGAATGGCTGAAGTTGTCTGTGATGAAAATTCTATATTTTATTGGTTTTACTTTACTGCTGACACGTTAGTCTTTTGTATGTTCCATATACTAACTGTGTGCTCTCTTGTGAAGGTTTGTCTCTAAATCGATTCTTTCTTGTGTTGAGGTGGTCAGGTTGACCCTGAGGCCTTAGAGTGTACTTATCTTGAGTCTTGAAGGCCCACACAGTTAATTCTCTGGAGGCCTTGGAGTGCCTGTCTCGTGGAACAGTTGGACAAAACCATGAGACTGATGCCCACCTTTTTTTCCATCTGCTTGGAGGAGTATGAGAGACAAACTTTCCTAAAGGATCGAAAGTGACTTTATCCCTTAGTTTCTTGTTTTGGGAAGGCGTGAGTCCCTTATACATATGTTTGGTTTATTGCAAGGAATAACTCTCATGGAAACTTGCTCATTGTGCATTTACATTTTGCAGAATTTCCACAATACTGCCCTTTAAGGAGTATCGTTTTCTTGCTATTTACAGATTATTTACTGTATCATAGCTACCCAGACATTAATGCCTTCTCTTTTGGTTTTTCTTTTTTACTGTTTTTCCCTGTGTTTTGTGTATTTTCTGTGCATTCATTTAAACTGTAATTATGTTTGCAATTTAGTGAACATATTTTTAAATGTTCTTACACTTTATTTGTAGCATTTTTTTGCATGTGTTGACAACATAGTAAAGATATTTTTTGAACACTTACGTATGATTTCATCTCTCTTGGCAAGTCTAGATTAGAGCTTTGAAGGTCTATTGTAGACCACTAGACTTATTGCTTGTTGTGGAGACCACAAAATGTTGCAGATTCTACTAATAAATGCATAACTTGAACTTTTATACTTATTTTTCACATTTTAAACCAACAAATACAGTGAGTTAATCAATAAATGTCCCATGTCAGACAGATCAAACCATAGTAAAGTGGTTTACTTGATAGTTACAGCATAGTTATCTACTTATATTCTGCTATTTGATCATGCATGGCTTTTTTCAGAACATATAGTTTGTGCCAGGGGATTCACACTGCACAAGCATTTATCTATGGGAGAAATTTAGAGGAGTTTTGTTGTGAATGAAGTAAGCAACTGAATTGACTATTTTATTTCCACTGTCTGTGTTAGACCACTTATGGTGGCGTCTACTTCCATATTCTTGAAATCAAACTTAAAAGTTGGAAGATGAAAGGTGACAAATGGGACATTGAAATCTAGATTATTTCATTATATGACACAAATAACAGCCAAATGAATAGACATGGAATGTATTAGTGTCCAGAGAGACACACAGACACCCCGGCAATGCCTGCATTATTGTGTAAGATTACAGGCATAATGTAAACATAGTAGTATTAATATGGAATCTGTCTCGTCAAAATAGTTAGGGGTAATTCCTGGTATCACCTGCACCTCATTCCCTAATGATGACTGATGTGCATAAGGAAGGACATAAGGGGAGTAAAGGAAGAGGGAGGCTTGAACAAGTGCAATGTGTGTTCAAGATATTCTCTGGCTGCCTGTAGGATGTTGATAAATTGCAGTGACAGAGATGAATTCCAACATGTTAATCAAAGAGTGACAGAAGGGGGAAATGAGTCGTTGACGCAGGACTGAGTCAAACATTCTCAGGCAAAATAAACTCAGGTAATACACAAGCTGGCACTCTGAGACAGATGCATCCAAATACAGAGAACATTGCCTAGCACAATTACATTTGTCTATTACCTGCTGACAGAAAGCTGACTGATCATAAAACCATACAGTTTTAAATACGAGAGTGTATGTCAGTCCAAAATCTGTGGTTTATACTGATTCATGAACTAGCAATGGCCTGATAAATTAACTCAGGCTGTAGTTACAGCAAAGATGAGCCATGAATGTCACTGGCATGATGACTGAGCCAAGGTGTCTTGTTTTATTAAATATTAATGTGTTTCCTGCGTCGGGCATGAAAGATCTCATCAACCTTCAATTAACCTTGTGGCTCTTCATCTCCTCTGGCTCATCCTCTTGTGCTTAGAGGTGTGGATGACCAGAGGCTGTTTTTCCAGTCACACCGGGGCCTGACGACTCAGGTAATCACATCTATCAGTACAAATTGCTGGCTTCCCCCTCAGTGCCTCTCACAAGGCGGAGAATCAGTGCTCTGATAAAACAGACCATAAGCAGCAAGGATGAACAGAAAGGGAGTTTTTTTTTTTTTTAAATGCTAATGCTTCCCTTTGTTCCTTTGGATTTTGCGGTTTCCTTTTCTAACCCATTTGACCACATTTCCTGCCTCTGATTTCTTCCACTTGTAGTTTTTTCCTTTTTATTGTTGTTTTTTTTAACTGGTTAATTGTATAAAATTCAGGCTTTAAACAAACTGTTGCAACTTAAATTCAAAAGCTGCAATGACTAAAAAATGATATTTTATCTTTCTTATGATTTGACATATTTGACTTTCCCCAACACCTCTGAAATGTGATTAGACATAGCATTTATTTTAAAAAAATAAATGAATAAATAAAAGGAGAAAGTTTTGTGGTATTAACAAATTGGTGAAAGTGAAGCTGAAGTTTCTCTCGTGGACATAAGCTATATCTGAGGTTTTATTATACTCTGAAAATAAGTGGTTATGGAAATTCTTATAAAGGGCACTTTAGTAGAATCCAGAAATACATCAGATTCATCAATGTAAGAAACACTTTCCATGACTTTAATTGAAAAGATATTTCACAAAGTTGGTTGATTTATTTTTTACCATCAGTTAGCTGCAGATTATGTAGAACTGTCAATATTTCAAATTTAATTTTAATAAAAACTTACCAAATTTAATCATATTAGTCAGTTGTGTAATCAGAAGTTGTAAATTCTGATGATTTCAGTGATCTTTATTCCCAAAATAAAGAAGGACACAGCAGGACAGGTAATAATTGTACAAAAAATATTCATCAACTATTGCTACCTAACAAGGAATAACACAAAAGTGGCAAAACAGCACGTTAACTACACATACAAGGACAATAGGTGTGTAAGTTTGGCGATGAAAGTTTGCAGCAGGTAAACAAACTAAATGATTCACTGTGATCATCACTGATAGGAGGGGGTTGAGTAATGTAGGGAGATAATGGACACGTTTGATCAGGAACAAAGAAAGAGTGAAAGCAGAAAAAAAACTGAGACACATTCCATTAAGGACCTTTTTTAGGCAAAGTTTTGGAGCAAAATTCAGATCAGCATCGTCTCCAGGGTGGTGTTAAGATTCAGCCTCCTCCCTCAAGATACACTGTCCATGAGAAGTCAAAGGTCAGAGGCCAAATACCTTCAGAACTGATTTAATTTTCCTAAATATGTATATCTGGCAATGAAATAGCCGTAATGACTTTCTGAGGTTCTGATATGCATGAGATAAAACATGATTCTCTGGGATTGTTACTGAAATACAAATAAATGGTCGTAACATGCATACAGACTATGTAATTTAGTGGAAAATGATAGTAATGCCTATAACTAGGAATGCAAGCATTCACATTCAAATACTTATAAAAAAAAAGATTTTTGAAGCATATATGCTTCAGGGAATCGTCTCTCTGTCATTTGTAAGTGTGAAAAGGCCAAGGAGGTGTTGTGTGTCTCTTGTGAGCAGGTGAGTGTGTGCTCCACACACTCAGATTTAATGTGTTTTGTCCAATACTGAACCTAGAATGGCTGGGTTATGTAGTACAGATTTTGGGTCTTCACTTCAGTAATGTCAGATTTCTTTAATCCTGTGTTTATTAACTATTCAGTTGATTCCACTGTATAAAGTTATAGTTGTTTAGGAGTGAGCTTTGAGGTGAGTTGAATTCAAATTCTCTAAAGATATCTGTGGAGACTCACAACTGATGCTCTGAGCTCTTATCCATTGGTAAGTATCCTTGGTAAGTTGAGGCCATCTTTGGTTTTCTCCAACATGGTATTAAATTGTCCCTCTGGTTTAAGGCAGGAATGTTCCACATAAATATAAGTCTTTGTTGGGTGTCTGCTCAAGTAGTTCCATACCCAAATTTCTGACTTTCTCAGGATTTCACAACACAATGTAGGAATCTAAGAAGTTATTTTTTTATCAGAGAACAGTCTTGCTAATTCTAATAACTAACGTCCAAAGACAGTTGTGTTATCTGGTTTATCACTGACTAGCTATAGTACAAGTGTCAAAAAGCAGCCTGATGTTACCTTAAGCTGTCCTTCACCTCATCTGTTCTCCTGGCTCGTCCCATCTCCGATACTCAGGCATCTGTCCTCATTACTTTGACAGGCACGGGCCAAGATTTATCACGAACGGTGGTGAATCTGAAAGCAGGCATTCATCTGGGTCAGTGTCATACACAGATCAACACTGACAGACTAAACATATACACAGACTAAAACTGATCCAACAGTGCATTGACGTTCAGTTTAATCTGGATGTCAGCGGGGAGGTGCATCGTACCAAAAATATTTCCTCTGGAGCCTCTTTTAACTGCTCAGCATGAGAAAAGAAGGAAAAAGGAAGTAAATGATGCACATGACATGTCACTTTGTTAATTTCATTTACTGTACTCAAAAAAATAGTTTTAAATGATTTAAAATCATGCACAAATCAACCACAGTAAATACAGTTGATTTGAAAAAGAATAGAAATGTATATAAATGTTATTTATTCTGTTTTCCGGCTTTTCTTCCTTGGTCTTTTAGGTGTGTTTTTTGTGATTTGATGATGACTGAGACTTTTAGATAAATGGGAGATGGAAGTTATCTCTAGAAACCTACCATGGAGACATGGAGGGTAGCACAGTCTCTGCCTTCTGTTTGCTTCCCAACACGTAAAAACAACCTGACCTTGAGGCCCCTCGTTGGCCTTTCTGATGGAAAACACTGATTGTAACTTGGAAGACTTAGATAAGGACTGGATAACTGATAGGGTTTCCACTTCTGGGTGGAAAAGTGAGTGTCACAGACAATGCTCAGCCTAGAGGGGGGAGGCATCCACCCACAGCAGCTTAGCCGACTGGAATCCTCTGTTGACACACAGATCTGGCAAAGCTTAACTGGTGACTCAATACAGCAAGTAGAAGAAACAGGAATATGTCCAGGAGGCTTTACCCACTGTGCCCTCCGCATTGGACTCACACGTATCGCGCATTGAGTGTGCAAGTGTTGGAAGTTCACAAACATGCAGAGAGAGATGGAGTGAATCTGAAACAGAAAAACAGAGAATGAAGAGTGTTTTTACAAAGACAAATGAGTAACAGAGAAAGACAAGAAGAGAAAATGAGATAAGAGAGGGAGAGAGAGTTATAATTATGGTAGTTAGTTTAAAAATATATACAGAGAGACAGAAATTCTCAGAATCTGAAAGATATTAATGTATCTGCATGGCTGATGCAAGGTTGACTTGACCATGGCACTTGTGTTTCTGACGTGTAGCAATAATGTGCTGCTCTAAATGTGTTCTTTTAAGCTTTCTTTCATGCTTGTGTTAAAGAAAAGCCAAATAAATGAACTTAAATATGTTATCATTTAATAGTTTTCCAACAAACAACACACTTTTTAAGGTGCTTGATTCCCGTGGTTCGAGCCAGCAGGTAGCCTCTCATGCATTGATTTATGTTTCTAACAAAAACCCAGCATTGTATTAATGACCTGGATGCTTGCAGCTATATACAAAACCCCTTTGGCTGTCAAAAAACAGTGAGGATGGAGCCCAACTGTTTCGCCAGCAGTGATATTTGGAGGTTCTGGGATGGACAGCACAGCACTTTGAGCACAGTGTGGCTCCAAGCAAACCCACTTGTCACTATTTTTACTCAGCAGCCACTTAGAAGTATTTTATAACATTAGCTGATATTTTTACACCACCAAACAAACATCTCTTTTAATTCGGTCAATCTCCTGTCAAACTCAGGGATGAACTACTGTATGGGCTGTCAAACTGAAATGTTTCACTCACCTTTTCTTCCTTTTCTATAATTAATCTGTGTTACCTGTATTTGTGAAGAACTACAAACAAGAACAGAATGTGCTTATAAAGATAGATCGCAGTCATTAGCATACTTTTGACAAGTCCTATATGCCACCTTATTGGATCCTTGCATCTAGGTGTGCACTAACAAGAGCTAATTCACACATTTAAGACAAGTATAGCTATGTACAAGCACGTTTTAGGTAGTTTTCGTGAAATATTAGGGCCCTTTGGCTTAGTTAATGTTGAATTTTCTTTACCACCTGTGATCCTCTTTTGTGGAGGCACCATGTACCAGTACAAGGTGGATTTGTCTCAAACTTGTAAAAGTATGTAGACAAATTAGTTCATTGTTTGCCCAGCACCACATTTTTTTTTTAAATTAATTTTTCTGGGGGAGATTTTTGAAGCTTTTATTGATAAACAGGGTGAAAGGGGGTAGAGAGGAGAGAGACATGCAGCAAAGGGTCGTGAGCCGGACTCAAACTCACGACCAGCTGCTGGCGACCTGCGCCCACATGGTAACGCCTTACCTCAGTGAGCTATACAGCGGCCCTGCCCAGCACCACATTTAACTGTGCTTATAGAAACCATAACATATCACTACTGAGAAATGCATTAGTTTTATGATGTTTACAGTGGCTTATGTTTGAGTGGATTTAGCCATAAAACCAATTTGTTTAGGGCAACAGGATCAAATTTTGGGTTGAAGTTAGGGAAGGACTGGTTGGTTAAGGTTTGGGGATGATCATGGACACTAAGGAGCGTTAGCCTACATCTTAACTGTCAGCAACAAACAATTTTTCATGTTAAAATCTGGCGTTTTGTTGGTCCATTCATCCACCCTGACCTTCTTCCAGTAATGTCACCTGAAGTCCTCAATTTCCTCCGGTCATATAATGACCTTTAGAGGGATTTGACCCTTACACATGAACTGGAGGGAGGTTTGGGCACTTGCTTAAATGACCAATGCTGCTGTGTACTTGGACAATCTCAGAAAAGTGCACCACCAGAGAATGATAAGTGTATTTAACTGACAGTCAGCACTTGGAGTAGACACAATTCACAATTCTACAGGATTGTAGAAGAAAAGATTTTTTATCATTGGCTATTTAAATATGCTAAAGAGCTGAGTAATGTTGGACAGAGATATGCTGGGAAGTGTCTAAGGGCACCAAATTAAACTCATAAGAACAATGAAAGTATAGGTAGTAACATAACACATCGAGAGGGTCAAGGGGGTCAAGAATAATCCTCCCACACAGTTTTGATAAAAAGTCCAGTCAGGTGAATTAAGTGTAAACTCCTGTGGGTGTGTTTCATGTTTCTGTCGGGGCTTTAAACAATTAAGAAATTAGCGGTGGCTTATTGCAACAGTCTTAGATAGAATTAATTGAAATTAATTTTAGATGGGGTTTTACACTTGCTCAGTTACCCAAAAAATAACTTTAACACTGTTCATGGCATTGGTAATTTCTTATCACTGGGTAATACGTGATTATGTGCACTTTCATGTCTGAACTACAGTGCTGTTAAAAAACAGAAATCTTCTGTTTTGCATATTTCTTACACATAAATGTTTCAGATTATCACGCAAATTTGAATGTAAGTCTCAGATAACCCATGAAAACACAAAATGCAGTTTTTAAATGATGACTTTATTTTTTTGAAGGAAAAATGCTGTCCAGCAAAAGTAATTGCCAAGGGTGGCCCAAACAGTTATTGGGTTTGGGGGGTGAGGGGGCAATTACTTTTTCACAAGGGTGATATAGGTTTTCAATAAATCTTTAATAAATCATCATTTAAAAACTGCATCTTGTGTTTTGTGGGTTATCTTTGTCTAATATTAAATACATATAAATATTAATTTGATGATCTGAAACATTTAAGTGCAAGAAACATGCAAAAATATAAAGTTTTCTGGCAAACATTTTTCACGACACTGTATATTTCAGGGCTCTCTCTTCCCATACTATAGATTCTTGTCTATTGGAGCCTGACATTTAAAACATTTTATACAGCACTGTGTACAGATCTGGTTACATTTCCAGTAAAATGTAATAAGGCAGCAGATAATCAAAAAAAACCCTTGTCTTGTTTGCCAGAGTTATCATGAACACAGTGTCTGGCATATTTTGAAACCACTTGTATGACTAATAATTTATAATATTAATAGTTTTATAACTATTTATTGTTAAGACTAGCAGCACAAAACAGTTTCCAAAGGCAGCATTAAACAATTACAAATATAAAAGGACAAATGCGTAAACGACACAGCACAAATGCATGATTAAAAGACTGCATTAAAGAAAATTACCAATAAATCATCCAAAAAAGGTTGAACCAGGGAAACGAAGCACATTCAGGCCAAGCTTAAATTTAAATTCTTTGACAAAAACAAATATTTTTTCATATCTAAAAAGTCCATTGGCAGTCGAACCTTGATGGAATCATACTTGGTGGAATCATATATCACTCTACTGATTGCTGTCAGGCAATAGCATCAACATTACAGCATCAGAACACATTAGAAAAAATGCCAACCATTGCTGTCTGTTAAGGTAATGTATGGAAAGAAATACAAAAACCTAGGCGAGGCGAAACCAAACTTTATTTATGCCCCTGAATTCAGGAGATATTCTTCGTTCTCTATATTAGATTTTGTTTGCATTAAGAAAAACACCAATACGTCAGTACCATTGCACTTGACATCAGGGGCCCAAGTGAAGCAGAATAACTACATTTAGGGTAGCCATCTGTCTGTGTGATGTCATTTTATTTATTTGTCCTTGCATTAACCTGCCACCGGTGGTTGCAGTTAAACATTCATAACACATATTAGTAGCGACTGTGCCACAGTGGGGATGGCTTGGTCCTTCACATTATCAACTCTGTGGTAAGCACAGTTCACTTTTTGCAAGAACAATGTATTGAGATCTGTTCTTGGGGATTTCTAAATGATTGATGGACCTTTATGTCATTGGAACAATGTTGACTCAGTCATGGGAGGACTTACTGTTAATTAACAACATAGGTTTCATAAAAGTGTTGCAGTTTCAATTACAGATGTTGTAAATACTTCAACATCAGAAACGGGTAATTATGGCAACACAATTTGACATAAATGTAGCTTTACTAGCAGAAGATAATTTGTTGCTAATACAATACTTGATGTCACTGTTAATTTATTAATGGAGTAACCAGGTAGCTAGCTGTAGGCCAGTTTGAGGGTTGGTACACTCTACTTTGTTAGCAGCTTTGATTCAGTAAAGGTTGCCAGATAAGACAAAGTTTTGGGTGTGTAGATTTAAGCTAGTTTGACCTGAGAATTGGTACATTTAGCCACATTTGTATTGACTGCAGGCTATATTGTGATGACCATAATTTACCTATGATAGAGACCTACCTAAATCTTGGGCCAGTATACCTCTACCAATTCTTGGATGCCATTCATTCATTTAGATTACTTTTTCTGGTTTTGCCATCATTGGTGCAAACCATGTAGCTACTTGATCTTACTCTTTTTAGCTTCAGTCTTTTTCTTTTTTACCTTCTGAGCCCCAGAACCGGCTAGGAAGTCATAAATGTGTTTAAAAAAAAAAAGATTCCCCAAATTATCAGAGCAACGAACCCTTAAAAAGGAGGAGAACTGTCAGATTTCCAATTTTCTGATGGACCTTGAACTACTCACTTGTGAGGAAGATCCTGTAGCAAAAAAACAAAAACAAAAACAAAAAAAAACTCTTTTCTTGGTGCAACCAGGAAGCCATTTGTGACTCAGCTACCAAGGATGTTGGAATGGGCTGAACTGCAGGTTGTGTTTACTGACAAGTATGGCAACACACTAAGAATGTAAGTAGTATAGACACCAGCCATTTTTTCCAATATTGGTAACATCTGCTGGCACTTGGAAAAATGTGGTACATGTAGATTTCACTTTACTTTCTATTTTTGAAAAATAAATGTAAAAAAAAATCTTTAAATTTTTATGATTTATGGCATTACAACTTTTCTGTATCGCTTAAAACATTGTTAAGTTCTCTCTACTTCTAACAATAGCTTTGCTGTTTCCATAGGGATGAAGGGCTTTATATTGCAGTGAAAAGTGAGTAAAAATGTAACAGGAGCAAAACTGCGTAGGGCGCAGAAGGTTAAAAGATTAATTAATGTTCTTGCACACTGAATAATGTTCCTTCTCTGGTGATTTTTGTGTTTCTTCAAGGCGTGAGTGGCAATACTTGGACCACCTTTGTCAATGTACTAATTAATTTTTTATTTTACCTTCATTTTAAATGTGTTGTGTTTCTACCAATCCCATTTTACATCTGCTACAAATAAGGGAAAAAAATCAGGTTAATTATTTAAACTTTTGCTCAAAATGTGCAGTTAGCTGATAAGTGTGCACGTACATGCATATGAGGCCAGAAACCAGAAAATGGAAATTTATTGTTAAAATTATGTCTTGCCTAGGGCAATCTACATCACTGAGGGTTGGTTTGCATCACACCAGGAATCCACAACTCTCTTTGTTTACTGTTCAAGCAGCTCATGATGATTGATTTAGTACTTGTAGGTATATGGAATAAACACAGATAATGGATACATAAAAGTGGCAGAGTGCTATCACCTCTAATCTCTTAATGGTCTGAAACTGGCCGCCTGATAGGGTGTGGTAGTTCGACATTAGATCAAACTTTAAAATTTCATGACCAGTTCAAGTCGAGTCATTAATAAGCAATTATTAATGCATATGTCTTCAATCATCAAGTCTGAGCTTAATAGCTTAAATGAAAACATTAAAGTCATTTCAGAGTCTAGCCCAGTCTTACTTAAAAGGACTGCATGGTCAAATGATTAACTCATGACATTAATATTCCTTACACGTTACACTACATTTCTAACATTCTAAGCTGAATACAATGAAAGGGAAAACCTCAGAAATCAAGTGATAGTTACAAAAAAAAAGTTTTTTAGTTTTTAATGTGGCTGCAGATGTAGTTTAGTAATATTGGTTGCAACAAAGCTTTTCAGTGAAGCATCCTTGCAATGACCTAATCATTGCCATGGTACTGTAAGAACAATAACACTTAAAATATTGCTCAGACACAATATACCCTTGTGGATTGCACCCTACACCCAATCCTCGGATAGCCTTCACGTACAGAAATGGAAACAACCAGAGCAGATCTTGCAGAAAATTGCTACCTTTATGTTCTCCTACACATATTGCCATATATCTGATGTTCCCTGTCTTGCTGTGCTGCATACTGTTCAAGACTAAATTAAAGGTGAAGGTTGAGCCTCCGCTAATGAGTTAATCAGGATCAGTCATGCCACCACTCTGATTAGGTTAATATCCAGTTATGATCTGTGTGAAGTCTACAAGTCGAAAAGGTGCATACATTAATTTGTGCGTGTATGTGCAAGGGTTCAGTGGGGAGGAGGTTTATGTTGAAGGAAAATGGAATGACACATGAAAGACAAACATCATCATAAATGTTGATGGCACAGCAATCGTTGGCTCAAAGACTGATTGCTTTATTTTTCTGTTACGACGGTTACTTACTCTCTCGGTGTGGTATGTTATTTACAGTGTGCGAATCAGTTCCTCCGAGGCTGCAGAGGTGGATTATTTCTGAGGCAGGCGTTCCTCAAGTGTGTTGCTGGGCAGACACACTGTGCAATCTACACAGTATGAGAGCTGTGGCTTGCTTTTAATGAACCCCAGTCATGCGATCAAGCTCTCCGCTATTAGTGAATCGTATGTGCCGACCAATACTTTAACGTTTCAGTTTTTTCTTAGGTCATCATCTGAGGTTTAAAACCCTGGGAGGAAAACGTGTCTCCATATGCGGCTTAACTTAACACACTCTGTCGCAGTAAGTCTAAACATGAAGTGAGTCACAGTGCTGCTAACAGAAGGAAATTAGATGAGATCAGCTGTTGTGTATCACAGGGTGGAGGCCCATTTATGAGATGCAGTAGTTCCGATCCTTTACATAGAAAGATCATTAATCTGCTCACAATATTTGCTATGACGTCTGTAGATTCTTAGTCATCCACGTCATGGCAAACCTTTTCACCCCTCATCCAAGAGGCTTCCTCAGTTCATTGGTTCAGAACTGAGGAAGCCTCTTGGATGAGAAGGGAAATGTTTTCAAGAACCAAAAGAGAGTAGCCCAGTTGACTTCTGCTGAACCTCTTAGGATTTTTGTTCTAACATTTTCAGCCAGCTTTATATCTAATTGCAACAGTTAACAGGGATTAGTCTCTACTGCTGCTTCTACATACACAATGTTGACAACAAGCAGGAGAAGAAAACCCGATATGAGGAGTACTCTCTGTAAAACGCTACAGTTCTCAGGTTGTTTTATCAACAAAGTAGGCCATTAGTTTCTATCCTTAAAGCTGCTCTCAATATTTTTACTTTAACAATGGATGAATGTTCAACACAAAGCATATAGTAGCTATTACTTCACATGACAAATGCATAAAGGCTACAAGAAGAGTGGGCATTGGACAAAAAAACTAATCAGTAATCAGTAAAACATAGAAACGAGTGCATTGTCTCCCCTGAAACCAGATTTTTGCGTCAGTTTCTGAGCAAAAGCATCCACCTGTTATTAAAATCCATGACTGGATTGCTTGATTCATAAAGATACATGTACACTTTGTGTTGTAGGAGGTGGTTTGTGCAGTTTATCGTACAAAAAATAGTCCTAATGTCGATCTCCTTACAACTTCTTATGATTGTAGTTCTCTGTCCACAGCCTGTTATCTATCCAAATCTAACATCAGGCCATTTAACAGCAGGCCAGGTTTTAACAAATTTACCAGTGGCACCATTTCATTTAGGTGTCCCATTATGACAGTAATACCAACAGAAGCTAAATTGAATTAATTTCATAATTAACTTAATATTTTCCATTAGGTCAACAGATCTGTGAAAAAGGTCAGTGACGCTGGAAAACCCATACTTGTAATAGTGTCTTTATAGCCATTTGGAATAGCATACTGGTTGTCCAGATTTGTCGTTTTCCAGTTCTGTATCTCAATTTAACAAAAACAAAACAAATATGCAATCATCATTTCCTGCTCTGCCTGAAAAATGTTACACAAGTGTCACTGCTCCCAGTCTTTTTTATTACAGACGCTGTCAGTCCATCATCCAGTGGCTGATGTCTGCGGCAGATGGCATTAGAAACAGATGCTATCAGTCAGGGTTCAGCTCCATTTGGGTCTAATCACTGATGCTCTATGTGACCCGTGTGTGTGTGTGTATGTGTGTGCATTTGTTAATGCATGCATGCACGCACGTGTGTGACTGAGAGAGACATTTGAGTACAGGATTGGTTGTTTGGTAAGACAATTACCAACAACATTAGCATGTGATGTGTGTCTGTTTGTTTGTCAATATACTATGGATGTGTGCGTGCGTTCGTGTTTGTGTATGTGTGTGTGTGTGTGTGTGTGTGTGTGTAGGATTAGTCGGTTCAAAAAATAGCCCTCGCAAATCCGACAGCTAGACAGACGATAACATTTTTACCCCCTTACCCACTAACTCTTGAATCTTCTGCTCATCCCATCAGTGCGGCCTCTTCAGTGACTGATGCAGTTTGCACATTCACTTATGTAGCCGCTTAGCTGCAGCTGGACTTCACTGTTGAAGTTCTTTGCAGCACCTTGCTGGCCAAACAGCTGCATCACATACAGCAACAACAATGTCTGCCCTTTCATTTTGACGAGGGCACCTGCTCTGTTTCACATCATGCCCTTCCCTCTCCCCTTTTCTGGTCCAATAAAGTGAGGAACAGTAAGGGACGTTTGACTTCAGTGGTTTCCATCTGTGATTTTTCACATGTTTGTACGTTCAATTGTGGACCAGAAGTGACAGAAAATAAGAGAGTAGGAGACCTCAGTAATTGGACAGAGCCAAGCTTTGAAGATTTTAACTCTCAGGCAACACACAGTCTTATTGGGGAGAAGAATTTGATGACATATGGCTCCTGCTTTCCATCATGCTTGTCATGTAAACTTTCAAAAGGGCATCATAAATATTTAGGTCTGTGTTGCTAATATTTGAATATGACAATAGGTGTGAAATTGGTAATATGTAGAACAATTGACAGAGTGTAGCTTCTGAACTATTGGTTCTAAACTGTGTCCAGCTGTTCCGCATAATGCTTCCCTACCCAGGAATCTTTTTCAGCTCTTTGACAGATTCACAGATATCCATCCAGCATGTCCAGAACCTCATAGACAAAGCCTTTTTTGCAGTATATGAACACATGTATGCAAATGCAGCATTCACAATGCTGTCGTGTTTGTGTGACCTACGTTCAAAGTGACATTCTAAGAAGCTCTTAGTGCACATCACAGCTACCGACCAGCTCTTTCAAGTGCTACCATGGCGATAAGATGATGGGAATGGCTTTCAGATTGTGCTGTGAGTCAATGTATAGTAGGAAATGTTCAGACCCCATTACTGACACAGTCTAGAACACAATGGGGATAAGAACTCTGGTGCGTGTCCTCGCCATATTCTGGTTATGTGTGAATTAACAAGGTCACTCTTTTCTAGGATGTGCATGTAGCTTTGCATTGCAAAACCTTTTTTAGGAACTTTTTCAGATATATAATGCATCTCCCATCAAAATGTGCAAATCAAGTTCTTGATGCTTGTGGTAGTTGAGTTATTACCCCTGAGCTCCCCACACATGGAAGATATAAAATGCATCTCCTGACAATTCACTTCCAAATTGACATGTTGCTTTATTAATAATACTACTGCGTCTTATTGGGTCTATATGTTTCCCTCTGATAATCCCATCTGATCAACTGCACTGTATGAAACAGATTTCCATCCTGAAGACCAGCTGATGCCAGATCGTAAAAGATAGAGAAAGTCAGGGTCTTACATTTATGATGAAGTGTTCCCGCTGGTTTTCTAGCTGTAGCAGATGTAAGAAGAAATATTGTGTGCTTGTTCTTCCAATAAAAGATTTCATTTCCACATGTCCACCATTTACTGTATCGAAAGATGGATGAACTGCCTTTGACATTACTTGTAGCTTCCTGGAGAAGGGTTTTAAATGCATTGTTGTGGTCCTGGTCATCTTGGTGGCTGCTTGTCACGCTGGAGTTGGAGCACGACAAACAAATGTCTCTGGATCATGGACTGTCCTTTGGTGGTGCACAGCTCCTATTCAAAGTGGTCACATCCTTAATTGTGTATATCTTTAAGCTTTAATGCAATTTAAGCGCATGAGTTATTTAGAAATGTACCTTTGTAAAATTATCATGAATGGGTAAATAAGCTCTAGAGACCAAAACTGTTTTTCTATTAGACAGTAAACATGTATTTCTGCTCTTAAGTTGGGCATTTTAACATGAGTGTTGACTCGCCATTGGAACCTGCCCCTAGTCGCCATTCAAGGAACTGCAGTTCAGTAATGGCTTAATTTTTCAATTCCTGAGGTTGTCGCTTGATGTCAAGTCAAATAAAGCCACTGTTATTAATAAAGCACATTTAAAACAACAGCTGTTGAGGCAAAGTGGTTGCCAGGATAGAAATAAGATTGCCATTGCATATTTACCTAACAAGCTCTAATATTAGGGTTAAGACTCTAGAATGTTATTTATAATGTAAATTTAATAGTTAACAGTTAAAAGCCTACAAACTTAAATGTGAAAATCTCAACAAACATTTCCTATGAGCAATCACAGTGGACAGAAAAACTCCCTTTATATTAGAAGAGACCTACAGCAGAACGAAGCCCAGAGAGGCAGATATCTGCCTCAACCAGTTGGGGTGAGGACAAAGCGGAGAGAGAAGAGGATGGCAAAGACAAACGAACAAAAGAGTTTAAGGGTTAGGCAGATTGGTGGGACCAGTAGCTGTAGATCCGACCGGTGTAGAGGATTCCCACCATGCAAAGATAAAAAAGCAATTTTAGCTCAACTTTTATAACGTTTCCTCCTGCCTCACATTTTTTGTTATGCTTCGTTTGCACTCTGTGAATTTCTGTACCTAATGCACAAAATAAAGCTAATCACAAAGCTGGGTGAGACAGAAAATAAGAGTATTTCCTAGAATGATGCAGTGTTTCAATGTGCCTGCTATTAGTCACAGCAACAGTAGTCATTCACAACTGTGAATGGAAAAATTGGTGCATTCATCTAATTGCCTGTAAATATCAGCATGCTTTCCTTGAACACAGAACAACCCATATTCACACATAATAAACAGAAGGCAAACTTATGTGCATGTTTGTGTTTCACGCACAGTATGAGCCCCAGCTGAGCATTTGTACACCTTTGCTGACTGAGCGTTGCTAAGTTGGAACTGGAATGCACTGTTTTCTTGCTACTTACTGCCATGATTTATTTGTTGCTGCTTTATCCAAAAAAATGGACAAATTGCAGAGCCAAAAAAATCTTACTTGACCAGAGACAGTTGCAATTACATATCATTAGACATTCAAGCATCTCCTCACTTGAATCTACAAAAGTTTGTTTTCTCCTAAACTTCCCATCAGTTGAGAATCCAAAAAATGCTAAATTTGACCTAAATTATCCGCTGGTTGTTTTGTAATTAAAGTGCTCACTGTGGCTTGCAATTGCTACTGTCATTGTCTTATGATTAGAATTCATATTATTTCATTGGATGTACGTTTTTTGTCTTTGTCTTTCTCAATTAATTTGCTTATATCTGTCTACCTCCTCTCCTTGAGTGCTTGAATGGTTAAATATGTTCAACCATTACTGTTTTATAAGTGAACGACTTAGAGTTGCCAGCATGGACATTGCCGAAAGGCTGGAACATTTCAAATTGACAGTATGGCTATGTAACATACTTTCTGTCTTAATAGGTCTTTTCTGCTCACTAAAACCTGGCAATAGAAATGTGTTTGCAAAGAAAAGATGTTTTGCTAATAATTGAAGATTTTTCATCACTTTCTGGCTGGTGAAACAGTCTCAAACATCTGAGTAGCTGGACATCAGGGTATGTAGCATTATGGTGTCATATTAGAGTGGTTGAGGCAACACATGACATTCTAAAAGTAATTTAACGCTCATGTGTGAGCTGCCTACAAGACATTCGGACTGAAAACAGTTCTGCATTAAACACGTGTTGGTGTGGCATTGCTTCAGGCACTGATGACACGATGAGCTGCAATACAGGGAGTCTAGTTTGAGCATAACATCAAGAAATCTGACAGTCTGTGTGACAACTCTGGAAAGTTATCATGGCAACAGCCCTTTACCTCTTCTGACGTAGGTAGTGTGATTACCCTGTTTACATTATAAAGCTGTCGGCTAGAAATATCACCCTGTATGCGTGAGATGGGTCAAAACAGCACGGTACTTCACACTGAGATGAAGTTGTAACAGGTTAACTATTTCTTTAATGATAGATGGATAGATGGATAGATAGATAGATAGATAGATAGATAGATAGATAGATAGATAGATAGATAGATAGATAGATAGATAGATAGATAGATAGATAGATAGATAGATAGATAGATAGATAGATAGATAGGGCCCTATTTTCTGTCTTCAATAATCTGCCTCCACAATGTTTAATCAGAGCATCAAAATGTGAGAAAGGAACGTCCCTGCATAGGTGAACATTTGATGAAGTTCAAATGAAATGTTAGATTTCGGTGACAAAAAAAATCATCATTCTCCTCCCTTATCTTCACAAATTAAGTAGTCTGCCCCTTGATACTTAAAACCAGATTAAATGCTAGTTTTGCTGCACACCACTGAACAAATGTTTCTTATGAGCAGTAAAATAGTCAACTTCAGGTTAGCTTTGTATTAGTCCCAACATTTGTACTCTATAAGTGATATTCAGCTATCTAAAAACCCAGCAAAATTTAGAACCTGTCTAAATTTTTTGACATCGGTCCATTTATGTACAGAGTATAAAGTTTAAATAATATGTAAAATGGCCACAGTTGAACTATTTAAGATGGAAAATAAAGACTTTAAAGGCTTTTCTTCCTAAGGATGTGGTGCAGCCATGTAACTTAATTGATTATTCTAATGAAATTTTAAATATTTATGGTCCCTTGGGTTTTAAACATTTGTATTGTTAGCTGCTGGAGCAAGCTGAAATCACATACATTTTAACGTGTAATCTTCAACCTCTAAGGCTAAGCTTGCAGAGTCTGCCATATTCTTAAAAATCCAAACCGTCACTGGCACACAATGAATCTTGGGATATGTTGGGAACCAAGTTGGATCCTGCGTGGGAAAAGAAGCTTAACAGGTCCTTCGCAGAAAAACGATGCATTTCTTCACAATTTGGAGGAGCCTTCGAAATGGGAAAGTCTTCGTCGCACCACTGTGACTCATTCAGTCCTCGAATGCAATCTTTGATTGATGCAGCCCCCGAATTGGGACACAGCTTTCATTTCTTTAGGCTTCTGCCAGTTTCTGGTATGGTATGTTTATCATCAGACGAGCTTGGAATGGAAGGAGAAGAGGTTTAAAAGGTTTCAGGCCGACGCTCTTGTTGGTAGATGTTCTATTTCAGTTGAGTCTGACCATCAGTGCAGAAATAGAGGTCACATCACACACAGATACACATAGACATGAAAACACTCACCAGAACTATCCATGCAAACATCCTCTTTGATGTATGGGTAAGTTTGTGACAAATGCACTTCTCCACATTATATTGTAGCCAGTGACTAAATATGATTCCTGCTCTGTGCAGGCTGATGTAACTAGAGAGCAGGTTATCCTCCAATAAGCTGGTGTTATTCACTTGGACAACCTCAACATTCGGTATATTGTCTGTTCCTTCCAACCAAATAGTTTCCATTTAACAATCTGAACTGCATTTTGAGGTTACACATCATCTTGCAAAACCCATTTCATAATCTATTGACTATGCTGTCACGATTTTTCCACCAATGACACAGCACTGATCACTTACCAATGTGTAGACACATGAATAACTGGTTAGATCGACTCAGATGCTACTGTATGGATTCTGTAGATATCTGGAGTCGGAAAGAAGCAGATAATTAGAACAAAGAAAGAGAATAGGAATGATAACCAACAGGAAAAGAGGTCGAAAAATCCAAGTGAGAAAGCATTAACAACTTCAAAATGAATTCTTCTCTTTATGTCCTCCCATCTGTTAAAGGATGTAAGCTAATTGGGGGTGTGAATACAGCAGGCATATGTGAGATATGAGTGATCTGAGTGCGTTCAACTGACAGACAAGGATGCGTGCTGGAGAGAATTCTTCTGCCTGAAGGGCAGTGTT